>JAWWEE010000040.1:51216841-51320288 GCA_035221455.1 Xenops minutus | reverse complement strand
GGGGGCCCCTCGGGGTGCGGGGGCCCCTCGGGGTGCGGGGGCCGGGGGGTCCCGCCGCGGCTGTCCCGCTCGGGGCATGGTTTGGGGTGGGCTCTGAAAAGCTGTTTTCAGGGATTGGGGTATTTCAAGCCCCTCGTTGCAGGCCGAGCCAGCACCTCGGAGCAGGTGCAGGTCCCAGGATGGTGGTCCAGCCGCATTCTGAAAGGCCGGTTCTCTAACTTGTGGCTTTCTACCTTCTGCAGAGTTCAGGAATTGGCTAATCTCGGCCGGGACTCGGCAGCGATGTCGCAACAACTCCTCTACCGTGCCCTGGTGTCTGCAAAATGGCTTTCAGAAGCCATCAAGTCCCAGCAAGCTGGTCTGGCCTTGAGAATCGTGGACGCATCCTGGTATTTGCCAAAGATGAAGCGTGACCCAAAGCGGGAGTTTGAGGAGCGCCACATCCCTGGTGCAGTTTTCTTCGACATTGACCAGTGCAGTGACCGAACCTCACCTTACGACCACATGTTGCCCAAGGCTAATGACTTTGCCGAGTATGTGGGGAAGCTGGGTGTGGGCAATGATTCCCATGTGGTGGTGTATGATGGCAGCGATCAAGGTCTCTTCTCAGCGCCCCGGGTGTGGTGGATGTTCCGCGTCTTTGGTCATGAAGCTGTTTCCCTTCTGGATGGCGGCCTGAAGAACTGGCAGCGAGAGGGGCATGCACTGAGCTCTGGGAAAACCCAGGTAGCTCCATGCGAGTTCCATGCCTCCCTGGACAAGTCCATGGTGAAAACGTATGAGGATGTCTTAGATAACTTGGATTCCCATCGCTTCCAGCTAATAGATGCCCGCGCTGCAGGACGGTTCCGGGGAGTAGAGCCAGAGCCCCGAGATGGTAATGTGCCTTCTGAGACACTGGCATTGTAAAAAGGGGCTTAATTTAAGGTGCCCATCACTTTGACTTCTGTAGAGGTGTTAAAGGGAAATATGGTTGTCCTGTATGGGATGGGGCTTGAAGCAGTGTGTCCACCTGTCCTTCTTTTCTTTTGACTAGCAAGCACTGCTCTTTGAAAATTCAGGAGTAGGGAAGGCATGTATGCTTTTTTTTCCCATGAGAGGCCAGAGTGAGGAATATAGCTTTCCATACACCTCAAAAGATATTAATTAATCTCTTCTTGTACTGGTGTTGCTCTTCTCAGAACAGCCTGTGGAGGTGCTTTGTCAATGTGGGCTGCTCTGATTTAGAGAAAGATGTGGAGGGAACTGGGAGAAAGAACAGAACTTGACAGGGTTGTGTTCATGTGGTAACCTGAAGGTTAGAGCTATCCTACCTGAGCAATCAGTAATCTAGTAAAGCACACTTTAACAAAAATAAATGCTTTTGTTTTAACAAAATACACCAAACAATAGATACTCCTCTCAGTGAAACAGAACAGGTTTTGCAATAGACTTGTCCCAGACGGTAAAGTTTACTTCCTATCCGTATTGTTTTTCCTCTAGGAATTGAGCCTGGTCATGTCCCTGGGTCGACGAGCATCCCCTTCACCGATTTCCTCACAGAGTCTGGCTTAGAGAAGACCCCTGAGCAGATCCGCACTCTGTTCCAGGAGAAGAAGGTGGACCTCTCAAAGCCAGTGGTAGCCACATGTGGCTCTGGGGTCACTGCCTGCCACGTGGCTCTGGGGGCATACCTCTGTGGCAAAACAGATGTTGCAGTGTATGATGGGGCTTGGGTGGAATGGTACATGCGGGCACAGCCTGAAAATATTATTTCTGAGGGAAAGGGGAAGACAGTGTAATAAGATGCTTTGTCCCCCAGCTGTGTAGGTAATTTGCCTTGAAACAGGATTTGGAAAAGATGGGTTTAGCATTCCTGGTTAAGCGTCTTGAGATGAAGGTATTGGATAACAATTATGTGCACATGGTGCTTGGGCACTTTCTCCTTACCCTACTTTGCTGCTTAGGAGAATAAAAATGACAACAGTTCTGGGCAGCCAGCTCTAGATGACCTTGCTTGAGCAGGTAGGATGAAACAGATGTCCTCCCAAGCTTGCTTCCAACCTTAGTCATTCTGTGATTCTGTGCCTGTTTTACCATATTAGATGGAAGGGAGAGAGTGCTGCTGCCAGCATGGGGAAGTAATTGAGTCAAACCAAGCTCCTGACTCAGGATGTTCCACCATGTTCATTCACAGAATAGTCATATTTGTATAACTGTGCCTCGTAATCCTGCTCTCTGCCTCTGTAGTAGAGCCATCCATGCACTTTATGGCCATTTCGAGTGCAAAACTTTGTGAAAAGACGTGGCTGTTAAAGGAGCAAATATGGCTTTCAGGTTGGCACTTAGGGTAGAGACTTGACTTGGATTTCTTCTTGTACTTGGACTCTTAACTGCAATGTGTACTTAGCCAGCCTTGTACCCCCATGGTCCAAAATCCCCCTTGAGAAAAAGAAAAGATTCTGTCATTTAAAGAATGTAAATAAACATATGTTTCAAGGTCTTTCTGCTAAATGAAACTTATGCGAGTGTTGTTTGGGTGATTCCTTTTCAGGAATTCTGTTTCTATGAGATCACTTTATCCTTATGATTCAAATGAGGTATATCCTTCTCTCTGTGAGTAGAACTATGCCTCTTAGCCTCAGCAAGATCATTCACCCAGGAAAGACAATGACATGCCTCTCTTTCATGTCTTTGCACTGTCTTCCTCCTTTCAGTCCTTGTCCGTTTGCTTTTTGGCCTGAAAGACTACATTAATCAGTCACAGCTCTTCAAAGAGTGGATGTCACCTCACATGGTGGAAAATGGACTGCATGGGTGTTTTCATTCTTTCCATGAGGCTTACCATGTAACCTTTCCCTAAAAACTTAGGGAAACTGAGACATATGGAGGAATAGCCCACAGTGGCACTGATTTTCCCCCAAGACCATTGCCTTTCATATCTGGAAGTTGAAAGCTCACCAGTTACCCTCATAATGCTCAAGAATTTGTTCTCTCTATGATTTTCTCCTCTACAAAATAATAAAAAGAAAACAAACGGAAAAACCATAGAACCTTCCCACAAAAAAGCCTACATCTCTTCTGCATCTCACTGGTAACTTAGAAGTTAACAAGACAGGCTCTCTTCTTGGGCTTGCAACAACAGGTACCTCTAGATATCTACAGATGGCAATAAGCAGTGGATGCTTATTGTCAAAGATTTGCAGGGTACCTTTCTAGCCACTGAATGCAAAGACTGGATTCTTTCTTTTTGATGAGTGTTGGTTGTTTGCATTTACTTTGGCCTCTGTTGGCTGCAACTCTGGCTTCTTCCTGGTTTACATGCAGGTGAGCTTTATTTCTGCTCACCACCTGGGGAAGTGGAGTTTCACTGTCCAGTTTATTCTTTCCTCTGTCCTCCCTACTCACACATATGGTCTGAGCCTTCTTTTCACCCAGTGACTGAAAGAATGCAATTTCCCTGCTTGCATCTAGCCTAACAACCCAGCTCTTCAGGGACTTGGGGCTGACATTACAGCAATTGCTGAGTACACAGTGTGCACAGGAGTCTGAAAACAAGTGACACATTAGTATGCACTGAGTTTGATTTTGTGATTATGTGTCCAGGCTCCTAAGTACAAACCAGAGTGCTCTGTTTCTCCAGGAAATTTTAGTTATTAGAGAAAATTGACATATTTCAGACTTTGTTAATCATTTGCAATGGGTGGAGGATGCTGGCTTTTGCTCGTCCTTCCAGAATGTTTGGCAACGCAGCTTAAGCACTGTGTTTCTTTTTTCCCACTGACCCAGCAGTCCTTGGGGTCAGTGGGAGGCTCTCTGCCTGCTCTTGCGACTGAGCTGCTTTTCTCTGTCCTATGTGTTGCACGAAGGTGTGTGACACAGCCCAGCCATCCCACTGGAGATCGCAAACTAAGTGAAAAGTTTCCCTCTCCCCTTGCTCTACATTTTGACTGTGTGACAATGACATCTAACAGGGCCCTTCCCTTGCTCTGGTCTGTGTGCCAAGGTTGGCAGTACTCAACTGCTCTTCTCCAGGCTGAATTTTGTGCTATAAAGTCTCAGTGATTCTTCAGTTTCCCAGCTTTTGGCAAATTTTTTACCAGATGCATAGCTTTGCCTTGATTTCCCCACAGAGCAGAAATTGAGCACTTCTTTCCCACAGCAAGATACTTTCTGGGATATGCCCTGCTACATCATGTATCAGAAATCTATCCAAGAGTGTCTTCTGATGTTTTCCCTCAGTTAGTTGAGATGTGTTCTCGTGATGCAGGCAAAGCACTGGGAACCTTGTGAAGACTGTTTTTAAAGCCTGGAAACTGCAAAAACCTATTTTGAGCCATAACAGATGCTGCTGGACATATGGAACAGCTGAGGGGACTTGCACCAGGACTATAAATGTTCTGCAGATCTTTATGTTCCCAACTCAGTGGGTGGGTTTCCTATGGGAACTGAAAACTGGGGAGAAGTCGGTATAACGCAAATCACCAATATTTTTTACTTTGTGTGGAAAATTTGCCACAGAGAAATGGGAATACTGTATCTTTGGTGGAATAGGGCTCATGGTGGCCAAGAAGTAGCCTAAACAACAGCCATAAGTAGAAGGAAGGTCACATTGACATGTGACTAACTTGAGACTGGAGTTTTTACAGCTCTCTATACAAATTTGAAAATCCCAGGCCAGCATCTAAACTCTTTATTGCTTTATTGGTATATTTTACTATCTGCGATACTTTCATCCTAAAGGAGTTTTGGACACAATGAAAACAGTCTGCTCTGGTCTGGTCAAACATAATCCCACAGTTCCTCATATGTCTTCATTGTCACCTGCCTTCCCCTTCCTTCCCTACTGCTGCCTAGCAGTCAGGTTGCACTACTTCACACTTCATTTCCCAGCAAACTTTTTGTTCCCTTGCAAACTTCTCCAAATTCTAACACAGCCCTTCTTCTACAGCACCACTGTCCTAACCACTGCATGAGCAATGGTAATTGCTGTTACCTGCAGAGATTGTTCATGTTCCTCTCATCTCTTCTGGTTCCAGCTTGCAACTGAATGTTACCATGACCATTCTCTCTCCTTCTCCTAGCACTCTTCCAGCAAAGGTGCTGAGTGATGCACATGTATACACAGTCTTTACACACTAAAGGTGCATTGCTCACAGGCCTCATGCAGCACAAGAAGCTAGAGAAATATTAGTTTGCCTGCATGCCATGAGGCCTTTCTCCTTCTGCTCCAATACGCTTAATTCAGCTGGCAGTTGCGCAAGACTTTACTATCTACAAGTGAACTATGTTCCTCCAACCTCCAAGTTCAGTGTAGGGAGTTTCCTTTGCCCAGTTCACTGTTGGCTCAATAGCAAAATGTCAGAGCATTACTTGTCCTCCCCTCTCCACTTCCTGTAGAAAAGAGAGTGGCATCAATCCTACATGGGTAAGTTGACTAGTTCTTCCTGGTTTCTTCTTCAGTTCCTCCTGCCACATAATCCCAGATATGTGTTCTCAGACTGTCAGAGTGGTGACACTGTCTGTGCCAGCACATGGTGATCCCTGCTCCCACTGCATCTCCACAATACAACAGTTCTCTAAAAGCAGCTCCATAACATCAGCAATGCATCATATTGCCATGTATGCAGCTGACTTGTCAGGCTGCAATGGAAGGACAGAGCACTGCAGTGTATGTAGCTTTCTGCAGGATTGCACTGCAGGCCTGCTGGCTGCTGAACCAAGAGACTCTCAGTTTATCCCCTGCTCTGTTCTCTTCAGCTCTTGTTCAGCCCAGTATCCAGCATCTTTCAAGTTTTTCCTTCTCCCAGTCTGCCTGTGCAATGATCCCCATGATTTCACTGGGTACTCAGCAGGGCTGTATGGTGTTACACAATCATACAGGCCCATGTAAGGGCTTGCTTGCTCTTTTCTCTCTGTTTCTGTGCATGTTTTATACATAGTTATCATCAAAGCAGGAGGAACAGTCATAGAATCATAAAATATTAAAGTTGGAAAAGATCTCCAAGATCATCAAGTCCAACCTTTGACCGAACAGCATCGATTATTTAAACTTACCTCTCTTTTGTTCAATTGTTTGATTTTAATGGACCTTTAACAAGGACATGCTAGTTGCATCTCAGAACTATGTCTGGTGATGATGCGCAATCAGATCTGTATTTAGCCCACACCACCAACTCACTGGAGCATTTCAGTTGGTTACTTACCCCATACTGGCTTCTTTCCAAAGAGGATTTTCATATATAGTGGGGAAATCCCTGACCTGGCAGGTTTCAAATAAATTTTGTGCTGTATGTTGCAGAAGAGAGGACTCTGGTGTTGGAAGCGGAGTTCACTGACATCTTTCCTTACTCGCAATATACCTATTTAGATTTACCAATTAAGCTGTCACCCCATGGCCCTGGAGTGAGCAAAACTTGAGGTGCCAGTCACAGGTGGAGGCAGGTTTTAATGGAAGAGAACCCTGAATACAGACCATCCAGGGCTTGTGAGCAGCATTGTCATGGGAGAGGTCGGAGAAGAAGCTGTTGAGAACAAGAGATGGACCTAAAAAAATACAGGAGGCTGAGGGACTGTGAGAAGAGGAAAAAGGGAAGGTGAACCCTTGGTGAAAGAGGGAAAAAAATTAAGGCAGGGCAGATTTCTTGAAGGGGGAGATAATGGGCTGTAGGCTGCTACCTAACTGCTGCATTCATATCAGAGAGCCACAGTGCTCACCATAGTTCTGTGCTGGAGCAGCAGCCAGTACAGACAGGGTCCTGCATTCCTTACACACCATACTGTAGGGCAGAGGTCTCCAATTTGCCAAGGTTTGACTTGGAGCCAGAATTAGGAGTGCAGCAGCCTGACAACCCAGAGCTGTGTTGCACTGTGTGATGTTTCAGCTCAGGTCAGTGTTAGTCTGAGAATCTTTGATGCACATTAGTGCTCAGAGGAGACTGGCCCAAGGGCTGGGCACTAATTTTGGCCAGTCTGTCCCATGTAGGTAGGCAAAACTGTTTTTTCATCCTCTCTCTGTTACTGGTCACTCTAGTGCTGATTCAAAATTATTTGAATTTACACCCTGGAGAAACTGAATTGTTCCTGTGCTTAAATTAGCTGAAGGTCATCAGTCTTGAAATGTTATCCATGTTATACTCTCTTCCTCTTCTCCCCTTTGCACTCCTCCACAGAAAGAGCAAAGTACACGCACTGTCTTTGTGAAGGAAGTCCTGGATAAGTTAGGGGAAGTGTGGCACTGCCTTCATGTCCTGAAATAATAAAATAGAGTACTTTGCAAGTGAAAAAAGAGGAAAGGGCAAGAAGAAAAGGAATGTAAAAGTAAAACATTTCATTTTACACAGCCTCTTCTCCTCATGACCCCCTGTCAAAGGACATGAAGATCTAGATGCAAGAACAATAAAGTGTCTGTGAGGCACCACTGCATTTCTGCAGTGCTGTCTCACCCTGGCAAGGAAGAACCAGGAAGTTACTTAGGTGAAGGAAGGTTTTGGGCCACACTGAGGTGAAATGCCACCCTTTCCATTCTTCATGTGCTCAAGCTGCTGGCAAGCACGACTGTGCTTAGGTGGGAGTGGTAAAAGCAGAGCTGCTGAAGAGAGAGCTTGTTCAGGTTGTGTCCGTGCCCAGGAATGTGTTTGAACAGAGTCCCACAGGGCACGAGCTGCTGAGCGCCAGGCGAGTCCTGGCAGGAGACAGCAACAGAGGCAGGGCTAGATTCCATACCACGGGATTGGCACATCGGCCTCAGCGGGTGATACTGCCTGGGGCAGAGGTAAAACTCCACACAGAGCTAAGTTGAAATCTGAGCTTTCTATTGCCCAGACACAGGGATGGCAGGAGCGCAGGAGGAAGATTTCGGGGTCTCTGCCTGGCAGGGTTTGTGCTGGTAGGGCAGCACAGGATTGGAGTTTTCTGAGTCAGTGACTCTTCTAACCTGGAAAAAAAATTATTCCTGACCCCTGCCAGCACTTCATGCAGATCCAGGATACAGTTCCCAGAAGTGTCCCTATATACATTAGCAAGGAGGCAATGGCATATTTTGCTGAAAGAAAGCATGGCAACTGATGTGGCACTGAGCTGTGAGCCTGGGGTAATGGATCTCCTGAAGGGAATGCTGTGGAGCACAGCGCTAAGGGGCTTAGTCTGCCGACTGCCAGGGAGCAGGTTGTTCTCCTGTCTCGAGGAAGCTTGCAGGCAATAGCCAGGACTGGAAGCAGGCAGAGTACCAGCCACGGGGCTGGGGTCATGTAGTGCAGGGCAGCCCCCTTCGTTACAGCATCCTCATTGCAGGAACAGCGGGCTGGGAAAACTACAGTTCCCAGCACCCTTTTGTGCATGTCCCTGTGAAACTACACTTCCCAGAGCCTTTTAATGAGCCAGAGAGGATGTCTATGGAAATAAGTGCCGACGATTTTTGCATAACACCCTGAACCTCCGGAGTGCTGGCCTGCCCTTGGCTTGTGGAAGCTGGAACAGGAGAAAAGCCAGGGAGCGTCAGCGCTGTGGAGCTGTGGTTTTGCCCACACCTAATAGCCGCAGTGATAACCTCCAGCACGGAGCATCCTGCCTCCCCTCAGGACTCCCTTGGTGGTCACAGGGAAGATCTTGTCCCCCAAGAAACACGGTTGCTGCGGAGGGAGAGGCAAATAAACTACAGATCCCGGCATTCTCCGACAGGCAGCACCTGCGGCAGTCCCTGCACGGCGAGGGGGAGGTGGGGGTGAGAATGAGGATGGAGGGCAGGGAGGAGATGCAGGGTGCCGTGGGGCTGCGCTGCACCTGGGACATCCCGCCACCCGCTGGCACCCAGGCCAAGTGGGTGAGGCTCAATGTGGGGGGCACCGTCTTCCTCACCACCAGGCAGACTCTGTGTCGGGAGCAGAAGTCTTTTCTCTGCCGATTGTGCCAGGGCGAGGAGCTGCAGTCGGACCGGGTAAGGCAGCTGGGTTGCCTCCCGCCCCGTGCCCCACCGAGCATGGGGAGGGCTGGAGGGATGCAGGGATGGAGCCAGACCCCGACGGCTGCAGGAGCAACTGAGTGAGAAATGCCTGCTCTTTCCCCACCTCTCTCCCAGGAAGGATTTCCCCTTGCCAGATCCCACCTTGCTGTGTTGTGGCACCTGTCTTCCTGAGCTGGGGACACAAGAGGCCATGTCCCCTCCGCCCCTGCTCTCCCACCTCTCTGTCACCTCCACATTCTGGGTCTACTTCCCAGCTGTGTCTGCCTGACTCAGCTTTGTCCCCTGTCAGGGAGTCTCTGCTCTCTCACACCAGGCCTGTATGCATAGTTGCACAAGGAGACTAAGGCCTACTTTTTTGGCTCTTTCAGCTGGATTGATCCATGCTGAGCAGACCAATACAGGAGTAAAAATCCAAGCTGGGCTGACTTGACTAAGGACTGTCACGGGCCCATGGTTTCCAAGGAATCTTAGAAATAGTGAACATTTTTGCTTAGGTTTGTATTTTCTTATAGTCTAGGGCAATTCAGTGTTGGTTACAAGTTTCCCTTGGGTATTTTCTCCTTTTGATCTCTGTTGCTAGGATGAAACTGGTGCATACCTAATAGACCGGGATCCCACTTACTTTGGACCCATACTGAATTTCCTCCGTCATGGGAAGCTGGTCCTGGATAAAGATATGGCTGAAGAGGGTGAGTCTTAGAGCTCAGAAATCTCCCACTTAACATTACTGCTATAGCCAGGACATAATAGGACTTGTCAACCTTGTTGTCTCTTGTTCTCCTTTGGAGGTTAATGTGGGGGGATTTCAGAGAGCTATCCCTGTAGCTCTTGGGAAGCATACTGATGTCTCCTTTACTGAAGGGGTTTGGAGGAAATGAGGAAGGCATCATGCAAGGGTTGTGGCTTCATGACTGTTTGTCCAGCAGAGATGTCACCAAGACAGAAGTAGGCAATATCTCAGAGTCTGAATAAACCATTTTTCACTTGTTCCAGATCCACTTTTATCCAGGCTTTGTGACTGAGTTTTCTGTTAATGACTGAGTGTTTCTAATTAGGACTGAAAACCCAGAAGACCAAACAAAACCGAGCTCATCTCTTCTACTGACTGTAATAAACACTGTCATTAATCAGTGATATGCAATGTATGCTACTTGTGCTCTGGTGGGTTGTGGACAGCAGCAGTTCCATTTAAGCAAGCCAAATAAACCAATCCTTCATTTGAGGTTGACAGTGGGTCCAATAGGATAACTTGGTAACATCACAGTGTTACCAGCCAGCAGTCCCCAATGCCTTGTTATTTTTTGGATGCCAGAGTCTAATAAGGAGCCAATTTCAAAGACAGGCTGTGCTGTCTAGCCCTTGCCAAGCACAGTTTCTGCATGTTCATTAGTCTTCTTGCCTCTCTTACACATTTTTACCTAAAGCATGGAAGTTTTCTTCAGAATTGTCTTATCAGATATAATTCCAAAAATATATCAAAATAATGGTACAGAGTTGTAATAAGCACAATTCCGAGGTTTTTCCTACTTGACATTTCTTGTAATCCTGAAGTCAGAGTTCATCCACAAGTTTTAATATCAAATTTAAAGCATAACAGGAGTCCAGTTCATAGCTTAGCATTGCATTTTGTTTCTGCTGCAGGCAGAAATGTGCTGAATGAGGGACTCAGAAGAGGTCTGAGTGTGTCATATAGTGAAGGATCAATTTCCCCACCTGCTTTATCTGTGTACTGTCCTCAGTACATGTGAATGTTGTCTTCTAGCCACCTTTCCCTCCCTGACCCTATGGGAACCACCTCCCTTTCCCTGAAGGGCTGTTAGCCAACAGGTGAGCTTCAGGAGAGGTGATGGATGCAGACACCATATAGAAAAAAACCAAACAAAACACTTCTCTGTTTACCTGCTTTGAGGTGAAGCACAGGGAAGGGAGCCAAAGATCATCTGCAATCTTATGGGTCTGTAATTCCAAGTGGCTCAGGAGGTAAGCTAGCCTTTTCTAGGGCCTTTTGGTGACTTGTCAGAACCACAAGTTGTGGTTCTCTGCCTTAAGAAGAGAGCCTGAGCAAGGTGATAAGTAGTGGTCATTGAGAGAGGCTGGAACCTACATTTTTTTCTCCTTGGCTAGTGACCTGGGAAAGGTTTTAGCAGTTCTGAGCACAAACCTTCACTGGCAGTGTCCATTTCTGTAGTAGCAGGAAGCATAAGAAAATAGGGGTGAGCATTAGAAACATGATGCAGAGAGCCAAGGTTCAGTTCTCTGCAGTAGGAGTTTAAAGCAATGGAAACCTGTTAAAAAGTGAGGCTATTGTGTAATTTCTCCCCATGGACCTTGGGAAGCTGAGAATTGGTCTTGTGCAAATCAAAAGTGGAGATGAGTAGTTAACTTTCTGTCTGTGATCTTTCTGTCTTTCTTTCTCAGGGATCTTAGAAGAAGCTGAGTTCTATAACATTGGTCCTTTGATCCGACTAATCAAGGATCGAATGGAGGAGAAGGACTACACAGTAACTCAGGTATAACGAGGTAGAGTGGGGTGGGCAAAGCAGGGAATGTAGAAAGGGAGAGAGGGGTCTAGAGGGAGAGCAGACTTGGAAGAAGCAGCATTGGATGGAAAGGGGCAACTAATTAGAGATTATGTGCTGGTCTCTACACATCAAAATCTTTTATAGGACAAGCTAGGACCAATTTAATTACAATAAACAAGTTACAGTCTTGGTTTGCATCCCCAAAAGTAATTCTGGATGTAGCCCCTGAAACTAAAGCAGCTTCTCTAGTGTTTGGAAGAAGGAAACTGATTGCTGTGAAATATAGAAGAATGTAAGGAGAGCAAAGGTCTCATGGAGAAGAGGGCTCTGTTGTGGGGAGTCTTGGGACTGTTAGAACATAGGGATACCTGTAGAGGATTCCTGGAGGGAACAGGTGAAGAAATGGCTGTGAAGAGTTAAATGCAGACAGTGAGTCACAAGGAATAATTTGTGGCACAATCACAACTTGTCTTGGCCTGTAACCTTTGAAAATCTGTCTTCATAGGAGCATTGGCTGCTATCTCACTTTTCATCATGTCTGCCTCAGGTTGTAAGCCTCCAGCAACACAACTGCTTTGTGTTGCAAAACCCCAGTTGGCATTAGTGGCATTTGCAAAAGTGGTTTTGTAATGACAAGTGCAAACCCTCCATCAAAAGAGCCCGGTATCTTCTGGGGACAATGCAGGAAGCACTCAGTTCAGTCCCTCCTCTCCAGAGGAGATATCATTGTTCTTGCTCCCCATGACAGCACAGTAGAAAGCTGGGTTGTGGGACACAGGGAAGAGGACAGGTCTGTCTAGGAGGGGTACTGCTACTTCATTCTGCAGGAGGGCAATTGTCTTTAGCATCTAATCCTTGTCAACAAGCTCTGAAATTTTGCTGTCAGGTGCCTCCTAAGCATGTCTACCGTGTGCTGCAGTGCCAGGAAGAGGAGCTCACTCAGATGGTTTCCACTATGTCAGATGGATGGCGCTTTGAGCAGGTATGGATAAAGTAGAGCAGAGTGGGAAGGAGTTCTCATTTAGGGAAAAGATCATGGATGCCATACAGTCCCAGGTAAGACTGCTTCCATCTCTGAGAATATTGATTGAACCATCACACTGGCTTTCTCTTGCCCCTTCTTTAGAGGCCTAGAGAATACTATGTGAGGCCAAACTGATTTGCATCCTGGTTAACTTCTGGTTCTCTGAGCTGTCTTCTCAGCTTAGTTATAAGAGCTTTCAGCTGGGGGTATAGATTGTACTCCATTCTGCATGGTGAACTTTCTGACTTGCTCTCCAGGTGGAGAGGATGTTTGCAGGAAACTGTGCTTGTGATTCTTGCTTCTTTTCTAGCTTGTGAACATTGGCTCATCCTATAATTATGGGAATGAGGATCAGACAGAGTTCCTGTGTGTGGTCTCCAAAGAGTTGTACAACTCCCCCAGTGGCCTGAGCTCTGAGCCCAGCCAAAAAGCCAAGGTGAGATCAACTTTCCTATGGCCCTGCTTCCTGTGCCTATGAGATCCTTCACTCTTGTTTGCTTGCTCTCTCTTTCCTCTCTCGCCTGTGACCGTGGGACACAGTGGTGAAATACAGGGGCCTATCTTGGTGTTCAGCACCGTGGCATTACACCCATTGCCCAAAAGAAGGAGTGTGTGGGTTGGAGGGGTGGCCTCTGGCTGTGCGTGGCAAATGGCTTTAGCAAGTGACCCTAGCACTTCTCATGCTACTCTAACATCTCCCTCATGCCTCTTCATGCCCATGCTGTGTGTGTCACTGCCTTTAGGGCATTATTTCCCTGAAGGTTTTGCAGCATTCTCTTTCCTTTTTCTGAGTCTCAGCCTAAGGGATGGATATCTCCTGATCTCCTTTTGAGGGAAGGACAGAAACGTGTGGCAGTGCATGACATCTTGCAGACACCTAGGATACAGGAAGGAACACTAGCAACTGATGGCAGCTGTGGGGCAGTGGGGTCACAGCACTCGTGAGTGGGTTAGATATCCCTGATGTGATGGTCCAGAGAAAAACCAATGTCTTTGTTCCCTGACCCAGAACTGTCTTGGCCATGAGGAAAAGTCCCTTTTTATTTCAGTGTCATGACAATTGCTTTATTCCCTTGTGTGTCAGAAAGAACTGTCATGGGTCATCTTGCAAGTATCTCCACTCTTTCTTCCTTTTGTCCTGCATGCTGGGCCACAGAGCACAGAGGAGGACCTGGAGGAGGAAGAGCAGGAGGTGGAGAAGGAGGCAAAGGCAGAGGCAGAAGCAGAAGCAGAGGAGAAAGGTGCAGCAAATCCTTGAGGAAAATGATAAAAATAACCCCCCCAGGCATAGACCCGTCCACCTTTCTGGTGAGAGCTCACAGCTAGTGGCAGGGAAGCACTAGAGCAGGAGTGGGGTGTGGGGGCTGTCCTCTCCAGGAGCTGGAGTCTCTCTGGAGAAAAAGCTGAGAGGGGAGACCTGTTACCATGGCTGCTGCTTTGTATTTTAAACTGTTTGTTTTATCTACGGTTTTATTTTTATTTGCAGACTGTCCATCTATTTGGGATTGCGCTAAACTCTCTTCCTGCGGACCCTCCCTCCTGCTCCCCTCCGTGTCCATCCCAGCACTGTCATCTACCTCCCACATTGCCCCACTTGCCAGCCTCCAGCCTCCAGCATCCTTCCCTCTGCTCTTTTTGTCCCCCAGGGCTCAGAGTGATCTCTGCCCAGGGCCCTGTCTCTCTCTGCTCCTCACTTTTCCTCCTCTGCAGGTATGTTACCTGTCTGCACTCCCAGCTCCTGCCAGCCTGAGCTCTGCATGAGTGACTCACTTCCCTCTTGTGGGTATGGCCCTGGTTTGTAGAGCTTGGGGATGGGAAGGAGGGAGGGAGGGGAGGTTGACTCATCCCTAAGGTGGCTTTACCTATTCTCATCCTATGTGTGCCTTTACTTGCCAAGCAGATCCTATGGCTCTGGACCAGAGGCTCTGGCAGCAGAAAGCAAAGTGCAGCTGGGAGAGGGGTGGAAATGAATGCAAAGCAGGCAGGGGTGGTTCAGGAAAGGGGGGGGAATTTTGCCACGTGTCTGCGTGACACGCATGCCAGATCTCTCCTCCAGACTGCCGTCCACAGCTCTTTTGCCTGCCAGCCCAAGAGCAGTTTGCAGAAGGCAGCCTGTTATTTTTTCCTCTCTGCTCTCACTTCCCTGGGTTTTTCCCCCACTGGCCCTCCCAGGGAGTGAGCACACTGGAAAAGGGTGGCAAAGGCAGAGGAGAAGTGGCCGGTCCCCACTCCCATTGTCCTCACAGCTGCGTGCAAAATGAACATCTCTGCCTCCTGCTTAGAAAGGCTGTCTGGCCAATATGAATGGGAGTGGGTATGGAAACCTTTAGAAAGAAGATTCCTCTCCATCCTGGAAAACTGGGGCTCTTGTTAAACTGGAGGTGCTCAATGCTACTCTCCATCTATCCTGGTGGTGGGCATTTATTAGCTGGCTGACCTTTTTCTCTCCCTCTGTTTGAGAGCCTCCTTGTCCATGGTTGTGGGACCTGAGTGTTATTATTTTAAAAGTCCGTGTATGTTAATCATATGGACTTTTACTTCCTTTTGTTCTGTTTTCCCACCCTCGCTCCTCATCTCTTTTTCTTCTATTCTCATTTTCTCTGTCATTTCTCTTTTTCTGTTTCTCTCTCCCCCCTCTATGCTCAATTACTTTTCTCCCTACCATTGATTTTGTTTCTCTTTCTCTCTCCTTTAGCTGTTACAAGCCAGAGATCTGAGGATGTGATCTCAACGCTCCACTCCAGCCTTTTCATTTCTTGTTTATATCTTTATTTTTATACTGCAGTGTATGGCAGCCCCTTGCCCCAAAGTGATGCCTTCCAGCCCCCTTCACTCTTCACATGCAGCCAGTTTTTTTTTAACAAACTCACCTCGGAGGCCTGAGCCTCCAGCCCTGAAGGAGGGCAGATGCTTCATGGGGCCCCTGGGCTGCTGTAGGAGCTGGAGCCCACAGCCCCCTCCTATGCCTAGCAGCCTGGCTTTCCTTAATGTCACAGTGGCCCCTGGTGGGGACATCAGCGATCAGCCACTGCAGCCTGCGGTCCCTTCCTGAGCACCCTGGATGGAAATGGGAACCCGAGGGGGTGGCAATTGCAGAAGAACCAGTCCTCACCCTTTTGCTGTTGCAGGCAGTTTGTTTGGGCTTATGGCCAGAGGGCAAAGCAGAGCCACAGTCCTTTTCTGGGCCACCTGCATTGCTCGGGGGAGTCCCTGTGCTGGCATTATGCTCCTTGGTGCCTCCCTCCCTGTCCCCCAGAGCAGCCCTGTGTCAGCAGGGTGAGGAGGATACAGGTGTGCTGCCCAGGTGTGTGTTGTTGTGTCAGCGAGCGCCAGGAGATCCCTGTTTTGGGGAGCGGGGCGTTTGCTTCACTGCTGTGTCTGAAGACTCCTGAATAAAATTCACAGTCTGTTCCTCCTTGCTGCCTCTCATTTCAAGTGGCAAGAATTCATTCCTGGTAGAAGAGGGTGGGAGTATAGGAGTTTAAATTCATCACCTGGAGCCACCAGAAGCTGCTTGTGCTGCATGTGTCTTCCAGGGGCTAGAGGTACTTCTCACTGCATCTGTGCTGCATCCCCACTGCAGGCAGTTGGACTACAGAGCAGTTTTGCTTATTGGTATCTGCACCCCTAAATCATAACAACAAGTGAGGACCACCTCTCTAGCTAAAGAATAAACCTCACTGTGCCAGGGACACATGCGGTGGGGGGTAGGCAGGCGTGTGGAAACTGTTGCCAGTGCCAGGATGGGAGTTTGGTCAAAAATATCCAAATCCCAAGATAATTTTTTAACGTATTGAGGCAAACTAGAGCCGAAGAAATCCTCAAATTAATTTTATTTCTGAGAGCAGCCCATTGTGTACATATATATGTGTACATCTATATATATACACACACACACACACATATGCTTATATCTTTAGTAAAAAACCCAAACCCGTAGCAGTTGCAGTTTAAGCACTGTGCCCTGAAGCCTTCTCCTTCACCTTCTGGATTACCTGAGATGGAAGATGGAAGCAGTTGAGACACCCTCATGTTAAAGGTATTTAGAAGGGCTGAGAGAAGGAGATGGGAGGCTTCTCCAGTGTTTTTACTGAGGGAAGTACAGCAGTGGAGGCTGGGTGCTGCTCCAGCAGAGAGGCAGGACACGTGCTTGGGGGTGCAATGCTGGACTCGTGCCTGGGAGTCAGTGAGACGTGAAGAGTTGCCTGGCTGAGCTGAACAGCACACTGAACAGCACACGCCAGCTAAGAAAAGAAGCAATTAGGGAGATGGAAGAGGAGGAGTGATGGGAGGGGAAGGAGGATGAAGGATAAGCAGCAGGAAGGAAGAGGGAGGCAGATTGATTTCACAGTTACTGGAATCTCTAACTACATCAGTCACATTTTCTTTCAGCAAATGTTCCAGCATAAGACTGTGGCTGAATCACATGGTTCATGGAAAGTTCAACTCCCCTTATTCCTCTTCTCAGAAATCATCAGCTTGGGACTATTGCTGCATGTCATGTCATTGCCCCCAACTCTCCCTCCCCCCCCTCCCCTTCCCCCCTGTTTGGGATGGATAGCCTAAAACCCCCTTGGGATGCTTTCTGGGAAGCACTGATAGGGAAGAGGGTTTGCCTGCTTTTCTCTACAATCCCCATGGCAGCCTTTTTTTACCCTATTCAGAAGAGCATCCTGGGTCTGACAACATCCCACACTCTCTCTGAGAGGCAAGTGAGCAAGATCAGGAATGAGTGCCATGTGAGTGTAGGTGTGATGGGAAGAAGATAGAGATGCACTTTTCTCAGCTCATGGTTTGGTTCATCCAGCCCAGCACTTGAGTGATCCTGGTGTATACTCCATAGTGATTTGGACGTGCACATCCCATTCCCCAGCTGACCAAACCAGCCAGAAACCATCTGCCACTGGGTTCTTTGCAGGCCAGTGGACCTCCAGAATCACCCTACAGAAAGGAAAAGTAGAATGGGGTCATGGTTATCCACCAGCTTCTCCTGCTGCATAATTACATTTTCTTTGAGTCTCTCTATACACAGATTCCTGTATCCCCTCAACTCACACCTGGGACATCTGCAACTTTCCTTGTACCTTAGGGAGATGTCAAAACCAGTCTTCAGTGGGAACACCTGACCCATTAATTCCTTCAATGTGCAAATTCCTCCCTCTTATTCAGGTCCAAAGAAGCTGATTGCTCTACTGTTTATTTCTGCTCCATATGGCATTTCCAAATATGTGGCAAGCAAGGAAGCTGGTAGGGTTTAACTGGATACTGGGAGGGATGAGAGGGAAAAATTCCTTGAGATTGATACTACTGAAGGAACAGACAGGTAACCGTGTGTGACAGGTGCTAGAAGCTGAGGGTATAAGAGACTAATGTAAGCAACTCACTTCAAAGTGGGAGTTAAAGAGTGGAGAGTGGGCTGAAATGAGACAAGGATATGCTTAACTGTATGTGGTTGCTGTCTAAGGGAAGAAATGGCCCTGAAACCTGCTGTTGGCCACTTAGATCAGAGGAATTGTTGGGGAATTGGTGTCATATGGTCTTTTCACCTTCATTTCAGGCTGTGGATTGCATTTGTGAAACTAGGGACACACCCCAACTCTGGTAGTCAACCCTGATCCCACAACTCCTCTGTCACCTGGCAGGCATCTTTCTTGCCCTTGTAGTACCCAGCACACAGCATCCTGGGAGTAATCATGTAGTGATAGGCCTCGCTGCAGATGTTCTGCTGGATGAGCTGCACATCCACCTTCTGTAGAATATTGCTGATGTGCCCTGAAAGGTAGAGCACCAAAAGTAGTGCAGGTGAGCTATGGTGGAAATTCCCACTGCTTACCGTGATCTCCCAGCCCATGCCTATCTCACTGCATGCTGAAACCTGACATTGTAATTTCTGTTTTGCTCTCCACTGGCATCACAATCTCTGACTTTCAGCAGAGCACTTAACCTGCATGGAAAGAATAAAATTCCCCCTCAGCCCTTTCCCTACAGAGATATGTGTTTGGCACTTTGTCCCTTTTGGGACAAGGGACACTCTTGTTTGGGGAAACCTCTGGGTTGTCAGTCTTGAGTTTGTTTCTTATTGAAATGGTTATTAAGCTTTTCTATATAAATATGCAAACCAGGAGTGTCCAGGTCTGTATGCTCTCCTGAGTGTTTCCTTTCAGGAAACAACTGAAGCAAGTGTGTAAGTGGGTGAAGGCATTAAGCTGACCTGAAGGGCTATTCTAGTCTTTGGATGAAGAAACACCTGCAGTTGTCACATGAATTACCAGATTCTCATTCCTGCCCCTCCAAATGAGATTTCAGGGCACCCAACAGGTAACTTTAGTCAACCTGTTACCCAAAATTAAATGGAGTGAAGGAGGTTTTGGGTGAACAGAAGTCTATTCTGCCTGCCACAAATCTGAACTTATGTTTCTGCCTTGGCACTGCTGCAGTAGGCCATCAACAAAGTCCTTGAACCTACCGCCTTCCTTGTGGGCTCCCCAGCCAGTGATCCAGCAATGAAGGCCAGGCTCAAAGAAGTGAGAAGGAGCAGGCAAGCAGATGGGCTGGATTAAAGGTGAGATGATCACAGGATGGTCCAGCTGGAGCAGGGCCACATCATAGTCATGGCTGTCCTCCTCATAATAGGGGTGGAGGAAGAGGCGGATCACCTTGAAGGACACCTCTGTATGGCTGGTGGTGTTTTGAAAGTATTTGCCCAAGTAAACAGTCCAGATGGAGGGGGAGGCCAGCCTGTAGGATGCAGCAGTGGAGCATGGGACCAACACGGCATGCTCTGCCCGTAATGCTATCCTGGCCCCATCCTAGCACAGGCTGAAATGTTCACGGTTATGACAGCATGGGTACATGCCAGAACCAAAGCAAAGATGGATCTGTGAAGCATTTTCTGCTACCTTCGCCCCTTCAAAGCGTCTCTGTGAATACCAACATTGGTCTTTTTTCCCTGCATGCACACCTAAATACTAGCGCATGTATCCATACCCCTTTCTCTACCACCAAGCCATGGAAAAGCATGGCAGAGGTGCCAGATGAGGAGTGCAGCTGCCCTATTTTCTGGCATTTTCACCAGCCAGAAGAGCCTCCCATTATACATGACATGGCAAGCAAAGCCAATCTTTCTATCCAGCACCCTCCTCTCTCCATTTACCTCTCATCCTGGAAGCAGTGTGCGGCTGAGACCACCCAGCGGTCAGCAATGAGTGTTCCCCCGCAAAGGTGGTGGCCCCGAACTTGTAGGCTTGCCTGCCATGGCCATTCCCCTTCCACAGAATTCACACCAGCCACAATGCTGCTGAGGGGGGCTTGCATCCCACAGTCTGAGGAGGAGACACGGCAGGTATTTCAGGGAAGGAAGGGAACATGATATACTGTTCCTACCCTTCATTTTCTACTTAGTTGAGTGAAGAGTTTGACCTCTAATCCCTTGCCTTACTGAGCCAGCAGATGCTTTATGTACTGCTCAGGACAAGTCTAGTGAGCACTCCCTCCCAGTGTGTGTCCCTGCTGATGCCTGCAGCTCAGCTGCAGCTCAGGCATGCCTTTGGGGCAGCACGCTGACTGTGGTACCTGCTGTACTATCAGGAAACCCTCACAGTTATTCCCTTTCACTGCCTACCGAGTCTCCAGAAAAAAAAAAAACAAAAAAACCCCAAACAAACAACAAAAAAAAACAAGCAAAAAAACCCCAAAAAAACACAAAAAACCCCAAACAAACAAAAAAACAAAAACAAAAAAAACACAACTAGGGAAATCAAAATATAAATTCTCTCTCTGTAAGTGGCCATGCAGACATGGGTGAATTTCCTGGCTGGAACCTTGTACGATGGCATTACTTCACATCAGCCATCACTGTGGTCCAACAGGAAGCCTGTGGGTTGAACCTGACTTGTGAGGCATGTCTTTCTGGCCTGATGCCTCTGCCTGAAGGAGATGGGGAGCAGCTGTTCAAAGAGCAAACGACTGCTCACTGCTGCCCCTGCCACTGCAGGATGGAGCAGGGGCATTGTTACTGTGGGACTGGGGTGGGGAGAAGGTGGTGGAACAAAGGAGGGTGGGTCTTTCTTCTGGGCTGGGGAGGAAAAGGGGACAACCTGCAGCTGTATGTCATCCTGAACCTGCCTGGGTGACATGCGACTGATCATTTCCTCACCACAGCGCTTCTCATCCGACAGGTCCTTGCAGTCTGCAGTGGTGTCACACAGGGGGTTGGGTTTCTTCACACATGTCCCGTCCTCACAGCGGTAGGTGAAAGGACCACAGGGGACCCCTGCAAAAAGGAAGGGGAGCCAAGGCTGAGGGAAGGTAGCTGGTTGTAGACGTAGCCTGAAGTCCTTTAAGTGGGAGAGAAAAGGCAGCAGAGGGCTTGGGGGAACTCCACAAATGATGACAGGGAATTTCCTGAACAAACAAACAGCTCACAAACATTGTGAGCAGGTCAGGCAAGTTAATTCCCAGCTGGTGTCCTTATGTCACATGAGGGAAGTACGCTACCGACAGGCTTGGCTCAAATGTAGGGGAAGGCATTTTTCATGCCAGTGCTGTCCCTTTCCTACCTTCACTGCACTGATCCTCATCACTCCCATTGACACAGTCCAGCTGCTGGTTGCAGACCTTGCTGAACTCGATGCAAGTGCTGTCTTCATGGCACTGGAACTTTGCAGGGCACACTGCATGGAAGGGAAGCACACAGCTATTTGGCACGCAAGACAAGGTGTGAGGTCAGGGTCCTAAATGCACTGGTAGTCTCTACAAACTCTTCCCATACTTCATAAGCTGGCTTAAGACCAGCTCTGGTATAGTGCACCTGTGTAGCTTTTGCCTGATCTACACTGTAGGTGTACCTTCACCTTGTCTTACCCTTTGCTGTTGCTGACTTAACTTTTCTTGTCTTGGTCTCAGACCTGCCTCAGCACTATATACATGCTTTGAGGTCATTGGACTCCTCAGTTACTATAACGAGATCTGGTCTGCTGGCCTGGTTAGGGTTCTGTAGGACTGTGTTCTGTCTGGTGAGGTCACTGTTCCTCCTGCCTTCCTATCACCCTCAGCTTGTGGATCACCATCTCATACAGATCAGTGGTCCCCTTTGGTGAGTCCTGAACAACAGTGGATTTCTTAATGTCCATGAGCTCTGACAGCTGCTCAGGATGGAGATGGGCCTAAGCTGCCTGCCCATCACAGAGTGACTTTTGATCACACATTTCCACAGAGGGAACTTGTCTTGTGTTTGTGTGTATCTATGTGCAACACCAAACATGATAGGCCAGTACCTTCCAGGCATTTTCTTACTACAGTGACTATAATTTCTTCATTAATTAGCATGAGAAAAACAGATGGTTAAAGGCACATGAAGGTCTGAGGCAACTTGAACATTGATTTTAAAGACAGGGACTGTTCCATACAGACATGGAGTGAATAACCAGAAATGAAAGAGTGGCAAGAGTATAAGAAAGGAGGGAAATCATGATTTTTCTCTTTTCTTTTTCAAATATGAAGGAATGTTTGAAAATACTGAGAAAGTTTTTTGGTCTGTTTTTTTTTGTCAGTCTTGGTCTGTGTCAACCTGTGGAACTGAATGACACAATATCCCTGGGGCCAAGAAGTTACTAGGCTTCAAGAAAGAATTAGATATTCATAAGGATGCAAATATATCCATTTCTACATGAGGGAAGCATGCAAGCCCTGATGTCAGACAGCTGGATGATGGGACAGAGCACCTTGTCAGCAAGATTGCAGACAATATTAAACCCAACCTCAGTGATCCTGTGAGAGCTCTCACATTTCTAGCACTGAATGAAAACTTCCTTGATAAATACTTCTCCTTCCTTTTAGTTCAGACTTCTCTTACACCTTCCTCTGAATCTTTCAGAACTGGCCACTGTCTCCAGGAGTTTAGGGATCTTTGTCAGCAAAAAAACAGCTATAGGGGACAACTAATGAACAGTTAGTGATGCAATGTTAGTGAAGTTAGGGCAACACTATGGTGAGCCTCCCCATCACATCAGAGATGGGAGAATAGATGAATTAGGTGTCATGTCTAAACCTGAATTGCTATTCCTATGCGAATGAGGCTCTGCAGGAGTTCTGGAATGCTAAGGATGGTGTCTGTGTCAGCACTAACTGCTGTGGGCATGAAGAACCAATTAAGGCTGATCAAGGACTTTGATGCTCCCAAACTAGGGCACAATATGTGAGTAAGGATCTGTATAGATCAAGTGTCACAAATGGCCCGGGGGGGAAAGGGGAGAGAGAAAGGCAGTAGGCCGGCTTGGGGAGGTCTGAACTGGGAGAGGGATGCTGAGTGTGTGAGAGCAGAGCAGGTCATAGGCCAGGGCTGAGGTTGGTTGTAGACCCTAGGTGGGAGGAAAATCGGATGAGGTGGGGGAGAGCCTGGATAGGGGGCTTCTTTCAGGCTGCCTGGAGTTCTTGGGGCGTGGGTACTAGGGAGCTCTCTGAGGGAGACTGTGTTGTGTGCAGGAGTCAGAAGCATTGCTGCTCCATCCAGAGCAGCTAAAGGCATACAGGAGTGGGATGAGACTTTTAAGGATGCAGAAGTTTCAGCTCCTGGAGGGAGGGTATAAGGCTGTGCCAAGGCAACCAAATCCTTCCCCTCTCTCCCTACCTTTGGAAGAGCAAGGAGCTGTGTCATGCTGAGACCAAGGATCAGTAAGGAGAAGAAATCACTCACCACAATTTCTCTCATCCAGCCCATTGGGGCAATCTTCGATCCCATCACAGGCTGGGACACACAGGCCATTCACCAAACACAGGAACTCCCTGGGACAGGCTGTGAAACCGCAGAGAGTAGTTAGCCCCCAGTGACTGGAAACCTCTTTGCAGCAGAGCACCACAGCTTGAAAGAGAAGCGTAGAGCTGCACACTTTCCTGACCACACAAGTGCTGCTGCAGTGTGCTGGCAGCATTCACTGTGCTCCCCAAAATCTGCCATGTCATCTACTCTTAAAAAGGGCAAACGGAGCCAGCCTATGCACCTGGCTCTTTCCCTGTTTTGTGTTGTACCAATGGGCAATAGCCATGATAACCACCTGCCTGGCACAACATATCTCTGGATTAGTGTTATTTCATGTCTCCTGAATGCCATGGAAAAGCTGAAATAGGCTCTTTGGAGTTGTTATTAAAACCTGGTTGGGACCTTGAAAGGGTTGGTGTTAGACACATGTTGGCATGTGCACATATTCAGGGACTGGTATGTGTTACTGGCATCCCTTTAGGAGGAAGATGTTGAGACCTTGGAAAGACAGACTGTGGACAGCATTTGCATATGTGTGTATGTGTATTTGTGTGCAGTTTTATTTGTCTCTTGTTTGCATGGAATCCAAGGTGAGCAGGAAAAACCTCTCTCTAAGAGCTCTTATAATCAAAACAAATCTTGCTTCAAGCAAAGATGGTTTCTCATTGAATTGCCAAGGCCAGTCCTTGATGTGGGCACAAAGGTAAGATTTTAGACAACAATCTGATCTTGGGTTTTGTCACATGGATGCTCTGGCAACATGAGGCAGGGCACATGTGCAGAAGCAGCTTTGCATGTAAATGCCTCTTCTTTTGGGGAGATCAGTGGTTGTATGTGTCACTGATTTGTGAGCATGTTCCTAAAGGGTGGATGGCACCTGGGGCTCACAGGATGTGCCTTGTGTTTCTCCTAGCACAAGCCAAGTCCACAGGGGCTGCTGGTACCCACCACCCCACTGAGGAGCAGGGAGAAGCCTGAGCTTACGGTCAGACTGGTTGTACAGGCTGTAAGCTGCCTGTACACCAGGGCCAGTTAAGGAGATCTGCGAGGTGAAGGTGATGGTGATGTCAGCAGAAGACATCACTGGGATCCTCTCAGCATAGGCTTGCAGGGTCCGCAGGCCACATAACCTGAGGAGCAAACACAGGCAGGATGGCTTGGACAGGGAGGGAAAAGAAGACAATAGAGTGGGGCAAGGGGGGTTGGTGGGACTGGGGTGGCAAGGGGGCCACACAGATTGGGTGTTGAGGGGAAACCAGGAAGGGAAAATGCCTTCAATATGCATGATATACAGAGTCCAGAGTGACCCCCTTATCTCTGGACACTTCCCACTTTCTGGCAAGCACTGAATTTAGACCATGCAAAGCAGTTCAGTTCTTATAATGTAAGAAGATTCTTCTTTGGCATCTTCATGAAGAAACCTCATTGTAGAAAATGTGACACTGACAGTTTAAGAGTCAAAGGCAGGGAGAGGAAAAGTGGAAAGTCTAATCCAAGGGAACATAGCTTCTGGATAAAACCCATTGGAGGAAAATAAGTTACCTCCACTGGAGCAGTGGAGAAGACACTAATGAGGTGGGTTGGGGGAGGTTTTGGAGGAAAACAGGCAATTATGCAATAAGTGGGAGTAAAATCAAAAGCTGTAGGTCCATCTATCTCAGACCCTGCTTTGAGGAGATGGGACCATAACACCTCTCCATCCTTTGCACCTGGGCAGTGGTGAGCAGGTATGTAGCTCTAGCTACATATGGATGCTAATTTTGGGAAGTCCTGCAGGGGGAAGTGGCTGCAGTCAAAGCAGGAGGATATGGAGCTATGGGGAAGATCTGTACGGAGGTGGATGCAAGGCAATGGCACACACAGATAATACTGCAGAGGTGGTGACAGGCAGATTTGCAAACACAGGAGACGTGGGAGGACACCAAGGTTACACACACAGGAGAAAACTAAGAAGCCTGATGCAAACAGCAAGACAGAGAAAGCAGGCTGGTAGCTTGAAGCAAATCTGTAAAAAATATGTTCACTGGGGAGACAGTGGACATGACAAGCTGGAGAAAACAGGAAAACAAGAGGAACCAGCACAAACAGTGGCCACTGAGTGTAGGGATAGGCTCTCCTTCCTCAGATATGGGTACTGAAGTGAGCAGGGAACCTGCAGAGATTTAATCCCAGTTACATCCCAGGTGGGAAGTGAGAGACAGAAACCAGAAACCCAGCACACACCTTCTGTTCTGAATTATCCATTGGCCTTGGGTACAGGGCAGGTCATGCTTCTGTCTGCTGAGTGCATATGCATCGAACCAGAGGGTGACCCCATAGTCAAGGGATGGGACCTGCAAACAAGGGGTTCCAGAGCAGAGGACAGATGGCTCCTATCAGTCTTGCAGAACACTTTGTAAATCAGAAACAAGCAGGGTAAATGTGAAGACCAGACGTGAAGACCAGACCCCACACTGCAGGTCAGAAGGAAGAACCCTCTAAATTGGGGCCATGTTATAGTGCAGAGTGGCCCTGTTGCTGGTGTCAAAGCCTGGCAATTCCTAGCAAACCGGTTCTGCTTTGAAGAACTCCTCTGGAGACCAGACTTCAGATTCCTCACCAGCTATGGCATCTCTGCACTGGTATACAATATTAGAATCCTTACCCTGCAGAAACACACCTCGTGTGGAGGCCAGGCAGGCTGCCACCTTCTGCTTCCTTCTCATGATGGTCTGACTCAGAGTCCTGGCTGTACCCCCCACAATGTATGGAGTGCTGCCCAAGTTTTGGGAAGGGGGTGGGTGCTCCTGTGGGAGCTGATCTTACCATCATGTGCCAGGTGCACTGCGTGTTGGGCGAGTAGTAACTGGGGTAGTGTGGGGTGCTGATCTTCCCCTGCAGCTCCAGGCCCTCACGCAGAGTTATATTCACTTCACAAGCTGTAAATACAGACATTCAAAGCCCTGCTATGTGTCAGCTCAGCCTCATCCTGGAGATGCCATGTATCTAGACCATTGAAGAAGAGGAGAAAAAGGACTATAAAGCCTGATGCTAAAGGTGACTGGGGTGTTCTGCCGTCTCCCTTCAAGAGGCCGTTTCTACTCAGTCTCTTTCTCTTGCCCAGAGAAGGGTAATGGTAATGTATATTGCTGCCTTAGAGTCTTATGTAGAATTGACATTTATCTGCAAGTGCATGTGGATGTCATATCCAGGCCAAATCTGGTTTGTCCATGCATGAGAGCTTGGCCTTCTCTTAAAGCGTTATGATCACTGAGGCTCTGCCTGCCAGAACCTGGGCTGTAAAGACTCCAGACACATGCTAGTGTAGGAGTCCAAGTGAGGGAGCAATATGTAACCTGCCTTTTAGTGACCACCTCTACCCTTGCAATCCAGAGTGAATTCTGTCCCTAACAGGGATGAAGAACCTCTAGGAACTGTGATGTTGTAGCAGATAACCTGTCTTCTCCTGTAGCTATAGCTGTCCTCCTCCAGCCTTTCTCACCTTTGAGGGGCACTGCCTGTGCTGAGAGGATGAAGGGGTCATAGTAGCTGTACATGCCTTTCTTCCACACAATGGACATGACAGGGCCAGATGAAAGGACTTCCACAATGGGCTCCTGCCGACTGCAGCCATAGATCCTCAAGAGAAAGAGATAAAAGGATGAGAGTGAAGCAAGCAATAAACAAATGATAGAGAAGAAGGAGAAAGAGAGACAGTGGAGGTCTGTGTTATCCACACACAGCATACGCCTGCTGTGAAGCACTAACTGAACCAAACAGGGCCAACAGCGAGACAGCTTGTGCTGCACGGCTGCCTGTTTGATACAATCCCACATCAGTGACTTCAGCTGATCAGCAAGGGGCAGGTTCTGCATCAAAGAGAATTTCCTCTGATGTAGTCTAACACCTTCCCCTGCTGTGGTATGTGAAGCCATCCTGCCTGGCTTCCCCACCGCGTTCCCCCTGCTCAGGAGCTACCTACGAGGTGATGAGGTGTTTCTCCAGGGGCCCAGCTGTGTCATACATGGCCAGGCGGTCCCTGCAATCAGGGAGAGTCCACTCCAGGTGTAGCTTGATCATGTAGCCCTTGGGGCCACGGAGGTGCCAAAGACAACTGGAGGCCAGGTAGTCAGGGCCCTCTAGCCTTAGGATGTCATCCTCCTGCACATAGCTGTACCTGTAGCAACCTGAATCAAAGGGAAAGATAGAGAGATTTAATCCTTAGGGTGATCTAAATGGATGCAGAGGGGGGCTTAAGGGTGTTTGTAAGGGAAAATAAGATGCAGGATTTTTACTTGGGACATCAGTGTAAGCCCCATTTTAGGGCGACTGACTCATTCCAGTGATCTCAGTTTACTTTTACGTATGTTGTGGTGGCACTGATCCTTTTGTAGTGTTGCTACAGTTCCTCTCTATAAGAACTGTTCCCTCTTCCTTGGTTATGGTACTACTATCTCAGATTTTCAGTGTCAGCACAGCACAGTTATCTTCCAATCATTTTATTTTCTTTTTCACCTCTTTCTCTTCTTGTCCCCATATTCTTCCTAGCTTTACATCTCCCTCATCTGATTTACAGGTTTCAGAAGACTTTCACACCAGGATTTTTGAATAAATATCAGCTTAAAGGTGAGTTTCTAATAGCATATCTAATGCAAGCTGCCAGCCACAGCACTTACAACACTGCCCAAAATTACTTAAAGAATCTTCAAACATCACTAAGAAAACATATTCCTAAATGACTGGCAGCACATCCATTGCAGAACCATGTGGGAACCCCCCCATACAAACATATTCAACAGCACTGCATGGGGCCTGGAATTAGCACTGTTGTATCAGTTCAACAAGCTATTTGACAGTTCCCATTGGACCAGGACAAGACTAAGGTGGCAGCAGTGCCCCTGGTAGCTGGTATCTCTGCCCAGTGGAGGGCTACCAGGGTAGTTTGTCAGGATGCTCAGAGCCATCCTGGTGCATGGTTGAGTCATGTAGTTTGAATCTGGCCAAGTAACAGCACTGGTGTTCCCTTGCTCCTACTCTCTTCTTGCCTTCCCAAGTTTTACAACTCCAGGAAGCCAACAAGCTTTCTGTCCCCTGTGAAAATCCCTCCCATAAAGTCATGAACTCAAAAGGAAAGGAAAAGGTAGCCTACCTAGAGTGGATTTCAGCACAACTATGTCTTTCACACTGGATTCTGTTAGAAAGAAAATATATAAAGGAAGATAAACAAAAAAATAAACTGGTAGAATCTGAATGCTAGCATGGTAGGTGAGGTCTGCCTTCATTCCTATGTAACTGGCTCACTTACAGCTTCGGCGTGGGGCATCCTCCGGATACCTGTCTGTCTGCTCCCAGAGACCTGTTTCAGTCATGCCTTCCCCAACCCATCTCTCTGCCCTCTGACCCAAACCCAACAGCCCCAATTCATGCTTTCCAGCCCACCATGGACTTCTTTGCCTTTTTAACTTGCCCATTTTCATGTGCTGTTCCAGGACCTCTTCCCCTTCCCAGGAGGACAGGGCATTGCTTCAGTCATTCCCCTCCTCTGGCAGCCACACCATGGGCACAACCCCATTTCCCAGAGCCTTCACCATCTGGTCCCCCAGTTTAAAGAACACCCATTGAAAAATATGGTAGTTACTGAGGGTGAAGGAGGTCTCTTTTGATGACCAATGGTTGATGAGTTACTCAACATCCTTATAGAATCTGACTTTGGAGGAGGGAAATATACAGAAAGCCACCAGCAAGGACTGCAAGTCTGTGCAAAACAGATTTACAGGGTGGACAACATTTTTAAGAGAGCTGGGCTTTTCTCCAGCCTCCCAGCTGAACTGGAATCAGCCAGAGATCAGGTGCTTCTGGGAATAGTTCTCAAAATAAAAGGCACTATGAGGTCAGTTGGGTGTAAGAATTGCTGTTGGGGGCTTGCCTAGGTCAGGGTTTTGGTTTTTTGTAGCTCCTAAGCAATTCCGTGGGGAGAGGTGAGTGGTTCTGTCATAGCAAAAACAGATGTTGTGGAAAAGAGGATCCTGCAGACATTAAGACAGGCTCCTAGAGAAGCTCATGTGCTGTAGGGAAGGGTGTGCACTGAGCTGATAGTAAGTACTCTTTGACGGTAATAAAACTGATTTTTGGGAGTGAAAAGTAAATCCTGAAAGACATCTGGGGAAAGGGGAAGCTTGCATCCTGGAGTGAGTGTGGCTGTTAGCAAAAAATAAAGCACTGGAGATGCTGGAAAGGCTCCTGAGTTAGTCAGTGGTTTGCAGCTCTGTCTCAAGGCAGAATGAATGTTTAGAGCTAAACAAGCCAGCAAGTGAGTCTGTCAGAAAGCAATGAAGTGCTAATAACATGCTATTAGCTAGCTATTTTTTCACTCTAACTTTACAGGGCAAAGGAAGCCAGAGGTTAAGTCACTGGCTTGAGGTCACTCTGGCCCAGCAGTATAAGAAGTTTTTGACTTTTGCCTCAGTTGCTAGACTGTGTTTCTGACAAGAGAGGGAGGTGGAAAGGGTTAGGGAAGGCAGAAGGAGCTGGAGAAACTACAGCTGGTGTGTTAAGTCCAAAATAGAAAGAAGTGTGGTCTGCTAAAATGAATAAAACAGTGAAACAGATGCAAAGGGAGTAAGAGGGAACTGGGAACAGCTAAAAGTATGGCACCATAATTTTTATTTGTTTATGAGTTACATTATGAAATGAGCAAATAAAGTGAAAATGTTAGATGGGCTCACTTGGAAGCATTTAGCATATTTCTTTATGATGTCTTTGTCAAGGAAGTTCAATTAAATTGGCTGAGCATAAGGTCTGGTATGCTGGAAACAAATCACAAGTAGAAGGGACTGATGGGAACTGCGAGAGGAGGTGTCTTCATGAGATGCTAATGCAGCTTCAGAATAAGATCTTAAAATGATGACCCGGATGAGGGGGTGAAAATCATTTTGAGGAATTTTCTTTACACACAACAAAAAAATGACCCACAAAACAATTGGGATGTAGAGGGAAAAGTTAAAGAAAATATGTGTGAGATACAATAAAAGAAGCTTTATCTTAGAAAAATGCAAGTTAGCATGTCTGGGGGGAAAAAAACCCCTGGAGATGTAACATTTCACAGCAGGAAGAAACTTGGAAATAGGAGTCCCAAGGGGAGAGAAGAAACACAATATATTTTAAAACTTGTGAGACTTGGGACTCTGTAAGAGGGATCAGACTAGGCTGAGAAGTTAAGTCTCATTATAAAGACCAAATATAAATGTCATTGAACTTGGATGCATTGAATATAGACATATCTCTAGTATAACACTTACTTTAGAGCGGTTTTGTATGGGTGGCTTTTTAAATAGACTGTGACCTTCATTGTGGGCAACAATAAATCCTTAGAATAATCAGATTTAAAATCAGTCAAGTACTGAAGTGGCAACAGTACTTCATCTCAGAGGAAGACTCAGTGGTGACTCGGGTATGTTGCTTTTGTTCTCTCTATCACATAGTCTGGAATAGTCTCACAAAGGAAAGCAGGAAACCTAATTGCTTGCTATTTTCCAGCTGAGGTGATCAAATTCATGACCTGTCTAACATCTTGCTCCAGGAAAGCAAAAGCTGATGGGTGGAAAAAACCCCCTAGGTGATCACAGTCTGTTGTATCTCCAATAATCTTTACTGCTGTATCTCCAATAATATTTAATCCTTCGAAGGAACAATGCTTTTTTAAAATCAAACTTCACTTCTTCTCTATCAGGAAGAAATAAGTGTAACTGTATATCCTGATCCTTACTATTTCTTCTTCAGGTTTCCCCTGTTCCCTTCACTAGTGACTCCTGGCCTTTTCTCCTAACTTTATAAATCTTGGAGCTCTTCTGACTGCTCAGGCCACAGGGGAGCAGCTGGTACTTACCCAGGAGAACCAGCGAGTCTGGGTTGACCCTGTACTCCGTCTGGTAGGACAGGCTGCCCGAGCTGTTGAAGCTGGTGGAGAGTTCTTGGTGGAGCACTGTGTTTACCCTCTCAGCAGTTGCCTCCTTCTGCCGACTCTCAGGGATTTGAAGGGTGAACCAGAAGAAGAAGGTCAGAGCCCCCTCCCTAACAGGGAAATAGCAAGTAAAAAATACTCTCTCTTCATCCCCAGAATTACACAACCCCCCCATACATTGTTTTCCCACAAATTTGACAAGTCTGTGTGGACTTTCCTCCTCACTGACCCAGAGGAACCTCTCTGAGTGGAGCAGGGGAACTGCAGTGTTCATGGTGTGAGTCAGTGCATACTGCTTTGTGGCAGAAAGCCTTTTTATGCCATCTGGCTTTAGTGATGACCATATGAGCTCAAATTAATGTGATAATTAATCAAGATTGGTCTAATGAGTAGTAATTTCATGTAGAAATGACCTTTGGATACTACTGACCAGTGGCTGGAAAGAAACACTCAAGACTTCACTGTTTCACCTCCCAGTGGTGACAAGTGGATGATTTATGACTCAGTACCTTAACACAACCCATTCATGCTGGGCAGGCTTGAGCTGCAGAAGACTGGGACTGGGAAAGTTCTGATCAACCAGCTGGCAGAGAAAATTGGGTGGGGGCTGGTGAAGAGTTGTTGAAACAAACATTTGGTCAGTAATAGGCTAGAGGAAGAGTTGCAAGTGAAACTTTTCTTTTCCCAGCTGAAAATGGAATTACATCAAAATTGGAATTTTTCTTAGGTGAAGGACAATTTAGAAAAAAAAAAAAATTAGAAGTAAATGACCATCAATCTGGAAGTTATTTCTGCTATCATGTTCTACTGTCATGATCTGCAAAGCTGTAGTCTCACATCTGTCCCATTCCACTGTTATCCTATTCCCAGGTGGTCCATGCTTCTTGGCTGGAACACCTTTTCTGTGGTGCATTCTGACTTCTCCCTTCTGGTGCCTTCCATCAAGTCATAAAACTCCTCTTTTGAATTAGACAAATTTATTTCCAGCTGCTTAGCTTCTACTGAAAATGCTGAGCCAAATTTGCCTTTTTCATCTCTTCACAGTTATTTTGTTTTTTACTCTCTTGAACTTTTGCCTCTCTGAAAAATTTCTCAGTTTTGGCTTTCCATCACGACCTGGGACAATCAGGAACATCAAAATATTCTCAGCTCTGTTATGCTGGAACCATTCTGAATCTGGACTGTCTGTCTTAGCCTGGAGCTCATGTGAGGGGGACTGCAGAAGTTTGTCATGGCCAAATTTCAGTGAAACCAGAGTACAATTGACTGGAAGCTTTCACACATGAACAAGCAAACACACTGTAGGTGCTACTCACCCAAAGGCATACACTGTGCTCGAGTTGTAATATCGACCCAGCTCTGTGGCATGAATCAGTTCCTTCAGCTGCAACGAGAATGTTGTCTGATAACTATAGTGCAATGTTACAGTGGCAAAGGACCTATAGCCAGTCTGAGGTTTCATTCCTCTAGCTGTACAGACCCACCAAGTCTGTCCTTGGAGGGGGGTATCTGACCCCTTCCTCATTCTACTCACTGGAAGGCCTCAGGGCCAGCTCTGTTCATGAAACTGCCCTCACCAAGTTCTGGAGCTTAGCTGACTCCAGCCAGAAGGCTCTGGACTCCACCTGTCCAAGGTCCGGGGAGTACCGGCGATTGAGGATCTGGAGGCTGCCACAGTAAAACTGTAGGACGGATGGTTCCAGGTGCCACGGTCTGTAGTCTGCCAACAGAAGACACTACTGGATTACCTTGGTGATATGTAGGAGAGTGGGGGGTACCTCTATGTACGAGCATCTAAAGGTCACCCAGAGTCATTAACATGCTTTGGGCTGGGCATTGTTCTGACTGCACCCCATCCACCTCCTGCAAGGGGGAAAAAACATGTGAGTTTTTACCTAGGAAATACCAGGTTGCTGCAGCAGCTCCAGCCAGCACAAGAAAGATGATCCCAAGGGGCACATAGCGGAAGCAGAGACGTGAGTTAGTCTCGGATTTGTCATTTGAGAGGGAGCTGGATTCTTCCTCCTGTTCCTCGGACTCCATCAGGGGCATCTGCTGACATAATATGCCATGGTCAGGCTGGGTTTTCTGCTTCCCTTTACACTTCTCTCTGCAGGTGTTATGTCATCTCTGTCCTCCTCTCTCAAAATCTATAGCCTCAAGAGATCTCCGGGGCAAGCCATCAAAGACTTTGCTGAGAGGTATTGTGAGTAAGACTCCTAAATCAGTGGGAGACAAGCTTCCAGGACACTGTCCTGTCTACACCTCCTGGTAATCCCTCATATTTCAAAGGCATTCCCTGGGTTTTGCTTCTGCCAAAACCACAAATGAGTACAATAATAAATTTCTCTGAATAGAAAAGTGTTGTACTCCCAGGCTGGGAATGGTTTTAAAACTGGTATTTTATTGATCCAGAAATAAATGCAAAATACAATCTGTGATTTCAAATGTACACAGAAGTTGCACAGAACAGCCACAGCCTGGGAGCCTCAAGTTGCACTTTGCCCACTGTGCCATTTTTATCTTGATCCCTAAAAGTAAGCAAATCTTGCCATTCCCACCAGACTCTGTGTTCCCAGGCAAAGCTGATGCTGGCACTGACTCACTTAGCTGAGCTAATGAAAAGAGAGCACCTGATAAATGTTTAGCCCTTCACCACCCTCTGCTCGTGCCAGGGGACACCTTCTGTCTTTCTTTGCCCCTCATCTACCCCAGACTGCTTCTTTTGCTTCTTCCTGACTGCTTCCCTTCTGTCAGCCCCAGACCCTGAGGGTAAGAAATGCCATTGTCCAAGAGAACCCCATTAATATTGGTTATCTCATCCACTTTACTCCTCCTTTACTTTGACACTACCCAGTGCATGCCTGCCCCCAAAAGCTTTCTTTGGTTGGAGAGGAAAGGGATGTGAATGCAGCCATGGGGTAGGGCACAGAGGTCTTGGTGAATACCTGTATCCTGCCTGTGTGTCTGTTGTCTTCATGGCTGGTGTATATGCATGTGAGCATGGGGGCAGGAGTGCATGGGAGGGACTTGCTACAGATGTGGGAAGAGATGGCTGGCCTCATGCACACTTTAGCGTGTGTGGATGCCATCACTTGATAAGGGCTTTCAAGCCTCCTTTCCCGCAGCTACAGAGCCCCAAGCCCTTGCAACATGGAAACACATTTGCAGAATGCCAGCACCAGGTAACTCACTCTGGAACATTAAACCACTCGAACGAACAGTCACACATCCACTTGCTCTAATGCACCCTTGCAGAGGGGCAGGCAGTACAAACAGGCCCAGCACAGACTGCCCTCCCTTTCTCCTGTGGGGCACCTTTCTGTGCAACCCACGAGGAGGATCTCTTTCCCAAGGAGCCAAGTAACGCGGTCCAGGAGAGCAAGGACACTCCTATCACAGCATCCCTTCAGAAACAGCAGGCATAAGCACACAACCCAGATGGAGAGGCAGGGAGAGGAGGGCAGGAAACAGCAGCAGAAGAGCCTCTTTGTTAGTAGATTTGATGGTAGGCACTGGGGTTTCCCCCAGAGCTGCAGACCTACCTTTAAAGCCTGCTGCAGCCTGTGAGACTTGGCCCATACCCCCTACGCCAGCCAGCTCACACACACATGGAGTGGGGAAGAAAGTAGGACATCTATTTACCGAAGCTCAAGGTCTCCGCAGCAATCAATAACCTGATGTCATGTCCCTTCAGCTCAGCCTTTGTCCTGTGCCGTCCTGCCCACAATGTGTCAGTGCACCCTGTACAATCCCTTTTTTCTTTTCTGAAATGGAGGGTCTGGAGGCTGATCTGCAGGATGAGCAGGGGGAGTCCAGAAGAAGGAAGGGTAGGAGCACCTCCACCTGTGCAGAGAGTAACCCAGGAGGCTGGCACAGATGGCTTACAGTGTCCTCCTCAGGGGACAGGGAGTTGCTGAGCAACTGCTGTATTTCTTAGCCATCCTCTTTGGTCCCGTTTGAGGGAGAGGTGAGACGCAGGCTGTGCTCCCCAGCACAGGGATGGAGCAGACCCTGTCTGGCAGGTGTAGATCACTGGAAGGAGAGAAGATGGCAGTAAACAGCAGGTCTGGTGGCCACAGTGGTCATGCAGATGCAAACAGTGCCTCTCAGTCACAGTCTGCAAGACTCCCTGTGGTCTTTTTGCACTTCTTGCTACCCAGTCTCCTGACACTGGGCTCCCTGCACTCGGTTGCACCACCACTCACTCCTCCCTGATGCCTCTGCTCTTCTTCCAGTCCAGGTCCTCCTCAACTATTTTTCCAGCATTACGTCCTGCTTACACTCCCATAGCTCTGTATGTGTCCCTTTGTTTTTCACAAAGGGCAGCAGCACTGCAGCTAGAGCAGAGTAAATAGAGTTATTCTGTCAATAAATGGGTGGATGGGATGGGGACATGGTCAACTCTTGACCCAGGTCTGAGCTCCAGCCAGTGACATCGACCTGGGCCAGGGCTCATTTGGGCTCATTTTGACAGCTGGGCAGGGATAGATGTTTTCAGCTGTGCCACTGGATCATGCTTAGTCTGGGACTGCATGAAGACCAAAAGTGTTTTCTGTAGTTGCCTCATGGTGGATTCTAGTAAATAAACATTAAATGCGGTCAAAAAGCTGTGGTGTTTGACAGGGAATGCTTTCAAGAACTGTTGAAGAGATTTGAGCCCTGACTTCACTGTCAAAAGTTACTCTGAGCCAAAATTTTCACAGATAATGGGGGACTAGCAGCATCATTAGGCAAATATTTATTCATATATAGCTCTTCTGAGTTTACATTATGAGGGCTTACCACAGTGGGTCAGAACCCAACTGAGGGTATTTCCCAGTGCCAAAGACCTTATTATTGTATTCAGTTTTCCTGGAAAGAAAAATCTTCCTTCTCTGGTGTTCTCAGCAGAACAAAAAATGTAGAATCTCAATCTGATCTATCTAAGCAAGCATACCACATCGGTCACCACAGGCTTTTGAATCAACCGAGGGCCCAAAACCTTGATCAGATTTGACTTCAGAGGAATTCCTTTACTACAGGCACCCTTTACTTTTTTTTTCCTCCACACTAAAAAAAAGGAAGATATGTGGGAGGAGACTGAGAGGCATGTCTATTTACGAACAAGATATCTTGGAAAGAAGGAGATGAGAGATATGACAGCTACCTTTGCTGTCTCTGGGCTTGAGATAAAGAGAGAACTCGTGTCTGTGGCTGTTAGCTTGATATTTTCCACACCGATATTTTCCACACAGTGCTGTTGTTCAGCTTTGGTTTGCCTCTGGTACTGATGGACACTATCATAGCATGTTTCTGTGGTTTTGTGAACCACACACTGTGTTCGCATCGGCTCGAGAGGGAACCGCTCCCTGTGTGACATTTCCAAAGAGCACTCAGGGACCCAGCAGCAAAAGGGCCCCAAATCACTGAGAGTGTTATGCCTTTGGTATTCACAACCTGGGTTACTCACATACGAGACCACATGACCTCATCTTCCTGGAAGAAAGGTCCGGTTATCGCCAGATCTGATGTTGAGCACTTCCTGCCGCAGTGTGTCACACATTGACACCCAGCATGGCTGTGAAAGCTGTCAACATTTTCACGAGGGGGGCAGAAAAATACTGAGCCAGCAGGGTGGTCCTCAGGGGCTTGCAGCAGGATCACCTCCAACTCTCTTTTCTCTTTTAGGTGGCTGAGTCCCTTAGGGAAGGGAATAGGAAGGAGAGCTAAAGGTATATTGGTCCAAACAAAGCTTTACCTAGTTCCCTATTTAAAAAAGCTGTTAATTGTTTACCCCCACCCCAAAAGGACAGAAAACCACTGTAGATTCCTTAATATTTTATTTATTTACAAAGAGGCAAGGCTTTTCTTTTGTATTCATCTTAGCAGCAAGATGTACTCAGGAAGAGTACAGGGATGTCATTTGGCCATGCAGAGAGAAAATTAGAAAGGAGAAAGCTGAGCTAGAACGCAATCTAGTCACTGTCATAAGAGACAATAGAAATGTTTTTACAAATATATTAATAACAAAAAGAGGGTCAAGGAGAATCTCCATCCTTTATTTGATGTGGAGGGGGGGGCATTGGCACCCAGGATGAGACTAAGCTACTTAATGCCTTCTTTGCCTCAGTCTTTAACAGAAAGACCACATGCCCTCAGGGTACCCAGCCCCCTGAGCTGGAAGACAGAGACAGGGAGCAGAATAAACTCCTTATAATCCAGGGGGAAGTAGTTAGTGACCAGCTGTGCCACTTAGACACTCACAAGTCTATGTGGCCAGACGGAATACACCAAAGCATACTGAGAGTGCTGGTGGAAGAACTCACCAAGCCACTCTCCACCAGCAGTACTGGCTAACCAGGGGGAGCTCAGGTGACTGGAAGTTAGCCAGTGTGGCACCCATCTACAAAAAGGGCTGGAATGAGGATCTGAGGAACTACATGCCTGTCAGCCTCTCCTTGGTGCCAGAGAAGGTTATGGAGCAGCTCACCTTGAGTGCCATCATGTGGCATGTGCAGGACAACCAGGGGATTGGGCCCAGCCAACATAGATTTAGGAAAGGAAGGTTCTGCCTGACTGATTTGATTTTCTTCTATGACAAGGTGACCCCCTTGTAAAGACGTAAAGGATGTATGTTGTCTACCTAAACTTTATTAAAGCCTTTTGCACCATCTCCTACAGCATTCGCCTGGAGAAACTGGCAGCCCATGGTGTGGATATGTGTACTCTTTGCTGAGCAAAAAACTGGCTGGATGTCCAAGTCCAAAGAGTTGTGGTGAATGGATTTAAATCCAGCTGGCAGCCTGTCACAAGTGGTGTTCCCCAAGGCTCACTGTTGGGGCCAGTCCTGTTTAATATCTTTATCAATGACCAGGATGAGAGGATCAAGGCCTCCTTCAGTCAGTTTGGAGATGACACCAATTTGGGTGGGAGTGTTGATCTGCTGGAGGATAGGAAGGCTCTGCAAGGGGATTTGGACAGGCTGTATTGATGGGCTGAGACCAACTGTATGAGGTTCAACAAGATGAAGTGCCAGGTCCTGCACTTGGGTCACAAGAACCCCATACAGTATTACAGGCTTGGGGAAGAGTGTTTGGAGAACTGCCCAGCCAGAAGAGGATCTGTGGGTTTGTTTGACAGCCAGCTGAGCATGAGCCAGCAGTGTGCCCAAGTGGCCAAGAAGGTCGATAGCATCCTGGCCTGTATCAGAAATAGTGTGGCCAGGAGGACTAGGGTAGGGATTGCCCCTCTGTACTTGGCACTGCTGAGGCTGCACCTTGAGCATTGTGTCCAGAAGCTGATGAGAGGAGTAGTTCCTATAGCCTCTCAGCTACAGGAAGGCTCAACTTCTGTGATCAGCTCTTTTGAGGGGAAATCCGAGCCAGTGGGTGACTCTGTAGCTAGGACTCCTAATGACATTCAGGATGCATAATGCAAAGTCAGGTAACAGTGTAGGACCAGGACAAAGTGGAAGCTTGATGCTTGTATGGGCAGAGACAGGAAGGAATTAGTTCTAGTTGATGTTCACAGGTGTGACGGAAGAACTAACAAGTTCAATATCCTTGAGCTTTTTGGTATAAAAATTCTTAGAAGAACTCTTAGGTGAACTCTAAGTACTCTTAGCACAGAGCTGGTATTTTCCCACTGCTGAAAAGTCCAGAAATATGGCAAGAAAGTGGACAGATGGTACAGATGTTGAATACAGGGATCGAGGATCAATGTACCCAGAACAGCTTGTCTTCCTTTGCCTTGCCACCTTTCCTCTGTGGTGTGTTACTTTTTCTTAACCCAGATAAGTGCATGTAGATGAAAAAGAAAAACAAAGTCTGTGCTACCTCCATTCTTTATGAGTGGATTGAAGTTTTCTTTTCAGCAAAGCTGCTGATTCGTGGGTTAGTTTTCTGGGCTCATTCATTGCATATTTGCTGCTAATTAGGCAATAGTTTCTCTTGAGTAATGGAAGGAATAGGCAGCACCGTTGTGATGTTTTCCACTAATACAGGATGTGGGATGAACTATTCTGCAATCAGCTTATCATCGTCAAATAACTGTAGTTTGCCAGCAGGGCAGAGAGGCTTTCGATTTCATGAAAAATATTGTAGCAAGAATGGGAAATTGTGTGAGTTCTTTTTACTACCTTTATCAGAGCTGGAGGAAAAAAAGAGCGGGAGGGGATTTCCCCAGTATTTTTAACCCAAAAATGAGCATTTCTTTTTCACACAGTGCTGCTCAGACAGCTGACACAGTTGTGGCTCTGAGTGGACCTTGGAAACTTGAGTCTAAAGCTGGACTGATTAGTTTGGAATGTAATCTCTGATTAAAACCTGAAGTAGGGACGTTATAGAAAAAAATCACACCCTTGGTCAGTCAGGAGGAGATGTCCTCATCCATTTCGTCATTGGCCCCAGCACTGACTGGCAGTACTATTGTCCCCTGTACAAAATCTCATATACACCTCATCAGACATTTATCCCTCCCATTAGAGGTTTTAAGGCCAGGACAAGGCAAATGGACCATATGCCTGCTCAGACTCAAAGCCGAGTGCTATTTTACACCAAAATGCAGAGCATGGAAATGCTGGCACAGTCTCCTACTGAGGGCTGGGAAAGGAAAAACAAGCTGGTCTGCTTTGGGATGGCACTTGAGCAGTGTAGGAAGGAGTTTCTATGCCATCAGAGCCAGTAATAGCAGAAAACAAGGTTCACTTACGAAGATGAGTCCTTGTTGGCCTGTGTTCTTCAGCCTCGTTAATGAGCAGTCCCAGTGGGTTTGGCACTGAAGTCACATTCATATCCTGAATACAAAAACTGTCAATCTAGCCCTCCCTGCAGAAGTGGCCTTCACTGTCTGTGGGTTTCCTCCAGACTGATCCTAGACAGAGCAATGGCTATACTGGCTTTGGAGGTCCTTCAGAGAAAGATAGGCACAAGTGTTTGGGACTTGGCTGGAGAAGGCTGTTTTGCCAGGATTCTCATCCTGTCTTAGAGGTGGAGGCTGGGAGAAAGAAGAGGTAGCATTTGCTGCTGGTGTACAGGGGTCATTTGGTGGGTCTGCCTTCCCACTCCCCTCCATTTCATCGATAGTATTACTGTCATGCAGGTCTGGTGGGTCAGGAAAGTCAGAGTCCAGCTGGCACAGGACCTCAGCAGGTTGTGAAACTGCTTTGTCTATCACTTTCTCATCCTGTTTCAGAATTGGTGTTGGTGAGGTGCCTTCACTTGACCGGAGAGCCCCAGAAATAGCCATGGCCTGCTGGGCTTCACCTTCTGTCTCTTTCATGAAGGAACTCTTTCGGAAGCCCTGGGTTGCCTTGATACAGTGAAAGAAGTTGTGGGGCAACACAGTCATGTCCTTTGCCAGTGTACAGAGGTCTGGGGAGGGGAGAGCATGGTAAGACTTGCCATCCTTGCTGCCGTTGCACTCCTGGGTGAAAGGCTCGTAGGTGAAGTAGACCTGACAGGGCTCGATCTCAAAGGAGTTGGGAAGGTGGAAGAAGAAGTAGCCCTGGTTGGTGAAGCAGCTGGATACAGACTGAACACTGCTTTCTAAGGGAGATTCAGAAGTCGGGGTTCCCTTGGAAAGTAGAAACCGGGATTCCTGGTCATTCTTCTGCATCACCTCAAGTACAGAGATCTCCGGGATTGTGCTGTTCACACAGTAGGAAGATGTGGAGAATGGGGAGGAGAGCCATTTCTGATTGGGAAGAAACATAGGAGAGAGAGAGAGAGACTGTGACACCCAAAGTATAGTACTCAGGGAGAAACTAAAGGTTTCTTATCCTGAGTGACGACAGCAACCAAGTGACCTGTTCTCTATCCAAGCATGAATTACTGGACAGTTGTGGGGAGGGAAATTCACATTCATGATGTCTCATCTGCAGTATTTTCAGAGAGACTATGTCTTTCTGTCACTTTGAAATCAAGAGCAGATCTCATAAGCCTGTGTTTTAAGATTTCTGAAGCAGGGAGTGGAAGATGGAGAATTAAACTAAAAGGAACAAAAAAAAAGAAAAAAAAATAAAAAAAAATTAAAAGACCATAAGATGAAGTGAAGGTGGAAATATGAAAAATAGTACTGAGGTGCGTCTCATGCAATCTATTCCTAAGTGCTGAACCAGTTTCTGATACATCTACATGGTCATATGCAGATTCCTTGTCTAAAGTGCTCTTCCAGGCCCCTCGTGCCTAATTTCCACATTAATCATGAGTGACATCCTGCAGTGCCTCATTATCCTTAAAAATAAACTGGTTTTGATGACCAACTTCCTTGCCATTATGGCCCAGAAAACAAATCTTTCAAGTTCCTTCTGCACTGATAATGTGTCTTCAGTGACTGCTGCACACCCCTGTCCCCCTACTCTACACACTTTCTAAGGCTTTTTGCACTTAGACTTTTCCAAAGCTTTGCTGTCTCTCGACCCTCCGCAGTTTGTTTCCATCCTTCCAAAAACAAAATGCCCCCTGGGATCAAAATGCCTCCCACGTCTTGCATCTGACACTCCCTTTAATACTTCACAAAATGGTAATTGTCTCCTCACAGCTGCCCATACTAACAGACTAGGGGAAGGGAAAAAGTGGAGTGGAAAAAGAAGGGAAAGAGACAAGAATACAGAAATTAGCTGAGTGCCTTCCAGTGCCATGGCAATTCACATTAGGAACAGAGGAAAGGCTCACAGCTAGGAAGAGGTGATCACAGCAGGAAAGCTTGGGAAAAGCTGGGCAGCCTAGGACAGGCAAGGAGGCACTGAAATGGGATGGAAGGGGATCTTGAGAGGCCCAACTCCCTTCTTCACGTCCCTTGTTTTCTCTCAGGCTACCCATTATGGGAGCAGGGTGCTGAGGTTTGCATGGTTTGCTGTTTCTCAGTTCTGTAATCAGAGATGCCGCAGCTGAGTGTCAGGTTTTAGAAGGTCAGAAAATAGAACTCAAGCAAATAACTCAGCAGCTGGTGCTACAGGCACATATGTTGTGTGTGCATGTGTAAGCCTGACAGGCTATCTCTCCTGGACATGTGCAGCTGGACACTTCTTTCCCTGCTTTCTGCTGGTTCTATCCCCAGTTCAATACCTGAATGTCACCTCCGTGAACCGAAATGAGTGGGGGAAAGAACTTCTCAGGGTCTGGGATGTGAATCTTCAGGATCTTCTTAAACCTGGAGAAAAGAGAATGAGAAGGACAAATGAAGCAGGGCCTGATCCTGATCACTCTGTCACTGTGGAGGGATAGGAGAGAACATTGCAGCTCACAGGTACTAGCCTGGCATGGGAGAGAGGTAAAATAAGAACAAGCCTGAGTGCTGTCCTTGCTGATGAGTGGTCTGACATGTAGTAGCTGAGAAATAAGAGGTATAGAGACAAGGCATTGGAATCTGGCATTGGAAAATACATTGCTCTCAGCCTTTTCTCTGGGGAAGGACAACCAGTGCTTTGCTGGTTTCTCTCCTGCCTTGGCCGGTCGCCTTAACCTCTCCACCTGTCCTGTTAAGCCCTATTCTGATGACTAGCTGAGCAGGTCTCCCTTGTTTTCAAGCTCCAGCTGCTGTGAGCTGCCCCTTCTTTGTTTTGCTGCAAGTGACTTGGAGAACCACCTGGCCTGAGCAGGACCATCACTGGTAAAACTCTGCCATAGCTCTCTGCCCTCTTAGCAGGATTCTGCATGGTATAGCTGGGGCACACTGGCTGTGCAAGCCATCTGAGTAAGTATGCCTTGCATTAGTCCAGAGGCCTCTGATTTACTGGAACCAGTGTGTTGTCTTCCTGAGGCAGCATGAAGTGATCTAATCTGCTCCTGTGTTCGTCAGAGAGGTTGACTGATCCTGTCATCTCTTTGCTGAAGCTTTGCTCTTAGGAAAGACCCTCCTGATCTCTGGAGGCAATCAGTGTACTCTATGAAGCATCAGAAGTTGCTAGTTCTTGCATATAAACTACCTTCCATCATTGCAGATGCTATTTTTATTCATGCATGTCTAATCCTTCCTTGCATCTTACCTCAGCATTATTCTCCATTCAATTCCCCTAGGTTAATTATACTTTGTGGAGAAAGGAGGCCTTTTTAACTCTCTCTGTGCTGTACAGCTAGCACTTCCTCACCTTTGTGTTATGACTCGGGGAAAACAGTGTCCAGTGACTTTCTCCATATCTATCTTCCTTCCACATGGTTCTCTGTCTTTCCTTACAGAGAAGCCACCCAGGCTCTGCTGCTTCATCCCTGAGAATATCTGTCCTTGCTCCCTATCACAAACACCAGCACCCTGCTTCTTTGCCTCTGACCTGAGACTAAAAACCTGTAGCTATTTCTAAACTCATCCTGCTGACAGGTCACTGTCCCTATTATTGCGTGGGGTAAACTTGTGAGACACTTTCAGTCCTGAATAAAAGCAATGTATGGGTAGAAACACTGGCAAAGAGGTCTTTAAAGCATCATATAGAGGTTTATCAGTGTGTGAAGACTGCACAGATCAGAAAGAAGAAGAATTGTACTCCACTCAGGAGTTTTATCTGCAGACCAAATGTCATCATGCCCTATCTGAACTCTTGCTGGAGCATTTAATTCAGAAGGTAGAGATACCTAGGCTTGCTTGGTCATCACTACTGAGAGAACGTTCAATCCAGTACTGCTTTTGAAGAGATAATTTTGATCCCTCCCTGCCAGGAAACACCACTAAACCCTAGGCAGCAGATGTGCTGAGGTAGCTGTTTTAAATTTAGCCAGGGCATGTCGTCAAGTCAGAGAAGCATGGCACAATACCATGATGGTGGTGAAACCACATCATCTTGGGAGGTGATATATCTGCCCAGGCAAACGTCAGCCTCAAAATGTTGGCCTATAAACCGTATTTCAAAGTCATCTCTACCTTGACTACTGCCAAGTGAAAAATAACCCAGGTTTTGAGAATACACACAAGATACCAAGGAGAGGAACAGAGATGAAAACTTGTTTCTCATTTACCATTTCAGGGTCCGTGAGTTAATAAGGAAGACAGTCCCAATGATCACAAAGATGCAAGCGCTCACTATAAGAGCTGGCAGGACTGGACGGGATGATGTTTCTGCAAGATGAGAAAAAGCAAGAAAATTGCTGTGAAAATTTACCCAGGATTCTGGAGGTAGAAGCTGCAGACTTTTCATGGCTGTTAAAGGGGATCAAAATGAGCCTTTGTTATAATTTTATATAATCTATAGAATTAAAATATACAGTCAGATACAGGAGTTCTGCTGTGTTGTGTAAGGTGACACTGAGCTGATATGGGTTTCAGAGTCTAACAGTTGCTAACAGATAGTTTGTTCTGAATGGCTTGAGCTCCCTGTTCATAACAGCACCGCCACTAGGGGTTGCCACAGATAAAGTGCTACAATCTGCTGTTTGAAGTGTTTGTCAATCTGTCTATCTCATTGCAAAGGAAAGCAGGGACTCCTAAAACCAGCTAAGGTAAGATTGGAGGTTTGAAACAACATTATGAGTCAGTGGGGGAGACAGGATCATAGGGTTCCCAGGTCTTTGAAAAGGCAGGAGGACAAGGATGGAGAAGGTTAGGGACCAAGGGGTTGGCTTCTTTCTGTAGAGAGGTGTAGGAAAGCTTTAGGAGACTAGAAAAGTTACAGCTTTACACCGTGTTTTAGTACTTGGATTGTCATCATCATGGCTAGGCTTCGCGAACGAAGATTTACAAGGGCTCTACCCACGCTTGCTACAAGCACGCTGGTGGCTAAAAAGGCCAATGCGAGATAGACTTGGATTGTAGGGTTAGGAGAAAGAGACTGATTTCCCACAGTGCCAGGGCTGCCAGCACTCCTCAGGCTTGTTTGGCAGCATCTCAAACTTTTCTTAATCTGTCTCCTTCATACATATCTCCCCAGTACACCTTTGTTTGGTCTTGCTATTCTGGTGCCTGTTTCCCCTGCCTATCCCTGATTTCCATCCCTCGTGTCCCTTGGACTGGGCATGCAGAACATCTCTGGAGTAGTTTTGAGAGAGCAGAGAAAAATAAAAGGAGGAGGAGACATTTTTAGTACATTCTTTCTTTGCTCGTCCTTGAGATGCTACTCAGATCACTTTGTCTCCTCTGCCTCTGGTATCCTGGTTATCTTTGGGTCTTGGTTGCTATGACAACTGGTTGCGGCTGTATCCTATTCACTGACATCATACACTGTCAAAATTTGATTGCCACAGCAACACAGTGCCCTTTCTAAACATAGCTTCTCTGTTTATACCAGCACCAGGCACAACAGGGAGGGCTTGAGCTGGGGCAGAGTGGGGGCGACATGAGAAGGAATAACATCTATCTGCTTAATTGGAAAAAAAAAATGACGGAGACCACAGCCAGTGACTCATCGAAGGGCACTATCTTTCAAGGCTGGAGGTTCATGCAGTGACTGGTGCAAGTCTCAGCAGACCTTTTTGAGAGGGACTTAACATGCATGTAAGTCTGTCTCTTCCATTCTTCATGAGACTTTGCTTCTTAGGTTCAGGTGTCCTTCAGGAGCTGAGAGCTCTGTTTCACTATATTTCACTGCATTTCATTGATCAATACCTCCAATGAACTGGGCCACTTTAGGAAGCTGGATGTATACTCCTAGGTAATGTTAGCATTTGGGAAAATGCCAGTTCTGGCCACTGCTTCTGCAGGTCAGACATCTGGCCTTACTGTTCTGGGGAAGCAGTCCCTGATTTGCACTTTGTGGAATTTGCCAGACCTCTGGAAATCAGAGGGGCTTTGTTGGGGTCAGGGGATCTTTGCCCCTAAGCACTGCTGAGCTGATCTGGCCTAACTGATTAGGAGGGACAGGTTGTTTCTGACCTTTTTACTGCTCTTTGCTCAACACAGTCCTCCCTACCTATTTTTGCCTCAGCTTCTCAGCCTACTTTGGCCCTTCTACCTTGTTTTCCCCAAGTCCCCGTTTTCCCCTCCAAATCAGACTACCTGACTGATCCTTATGGTCAGCATGTGTCCTCCACAGTATTGGCTTGCTCCAGTCACTCCACACACCTTTGCAGGTACTTCTAGCACTTGGCCTTGCACGGACAGCTGCCTCATATTTTGAGTTGGGTGAGAGTCTCTCAAAATTCGCCCACATTTGGTCGTGTTCAATGGGCAAGTTAGTCGCCTCCTGGGGGCAGGACAAAGTTAGAACATCATCAACACCCTGGTTTACAACCTCATGTACCCATCTTTTCCAAGGCTCTCAGAGAAGACCTGTCTCAAATTCCTACACCTTGTGCACTGCTTTTTCACTTGGAAGGAAAATTTTTCTTTACTTTGCTTTTTTTTCAGCCCTTTCAGGTCTGTCCTGGAACTGTCTCATTTTTTTTTGTGGCAGCACTAAGTAAAACAGGATCCCCATCTGCCTCCTTGTCATCACCAAACGCTGGCAGCAGGTGACACAGATAAAAGAGTGGGGGACGTCATCCTTTCTCCAGCTTCAACAAAACTGATTTCATCCTCAGGAGAGGTTCAGGAACAAGTCTTGGTTGACATAAATAAGAACAGGATTCATATGGTAACAGGTTCCAGTATTCCACCCTTTACTCACCTCCCAGGACTGACTTGTGTTTCGGTACCGCACTTGGTATTCTCGTTCCCCATTCAAATAGTGAGAGGAAATATTCAGGCTCCATGTTAAGTTGGAGGTATTTTCAGTTATGTTAACCAGACGAAGATTTACTGGAGGCCTCAGCTTTACTGGAAAGAGAGAACGAGCAGGGCTGATATCTCCACTCTGTCCACAACAGGACTGCACATCAAGCCCCATGACAGCAGGGCCTGTGTCTGGCTGTGCTCACCGACTCTAGACAGCCACAGACACATGAGAGAGTTGGTGAATTCACCCTCTCTATTCCTCCTTTCTCCCCACTGTCACTGACTGCAAAAGACCTGTTGCTTCTGGACTGCATTAAAGGCAGCTCCTCCTGTGAGCTTGTGAGAATGGCCCCTGCAGTCAGTGCAATCAGTCCATATGGCCAAGCATCCTATTTTGTAGGGAGAATCCACATGCCAATCATAAGGATAGGAATGGAGCATGGCTGGGGAGACAGATGCTTCCCAGGTACTCTTTCAGAGAGCTACAGCTGCAGGGGATAGAATTACATGGACTGTCTAGGCTGATCTTTCCTGATCCTTGACTTCAGCCATGCCATCTTGTGCCTCATCTTGCAGTAGCTCTATTGGACATCTCCTTGAGACAGGTAAATTCACACACCCAGCAAAAACATGTCCCAGGCAGATGCTTTTCTTTTGGATTAGTGAGTGAAATCCTTTCAGCAAAGACTAGTGCATGTCAAAGCTGGCTTAAAGGAGGGTGGAAGCACACATCTAGTAGGGGTGGCAGAGGAAGAGCAGCAGGACTCCTTGCAGCACTCATCTTTTGGGAGGAAAGCTGAGCTGTTATTGCCTTTTTGAAGCCAAAATTTCTAGTGAAAAGTGCTCTCATTTAAGTGTCCCAGACACAGCACAGGACAGGATGGGACTGGCATGACACTGCATGATAAAGGTACAAGTGGCAGGAGTCAACGTGGTTCACCGGTGCTCATTGTAGCAGGAAACAAGCAAAAAACACACAAGCTTAAAATCAGCTATGGATATTGCATAGGGGTGGATAAGGAAGAGAAATTAGCAATCCTTTCACGGGAAAGCTTCAGAGACTAGAAAACAGATGAGTACTCACTATTTGCAAGTGGACTGAAATTTTCTATTTGCACAGGTATAGACTTATTATCTCCAATCCGGCAATGGACAGACATCGCAAGACGGTCTGAACTGGTGAAGCATTGAGTCTGCAAGGAAAATTAACCACTAGTGACAATGAAGCCTCATGAATAAGCATTCAAATTTCAAAGCATGGCATATGTATAAGATCCTTAGGAATACTTGACAATAAATATGGGAGATCATTGTGGCTGAAAGGCATAAACCTCAGTGGTTAGGGAGGAACCAAAGATTTATACTACATGTGGTTGGATATTTTTTCTGTATTGGCAGGAAGGGTACAAAATAATGTGATATGCTAGTTTGCCAAGATTCCTGTATGTGCTGACTAAGCAGGAAAAAAGTTACTCTCTCTGAGTGACATTTATTGAGAAAAATTATTTCTACTAAATCCTTCTATGTTCACTAAGATTGAAACCACATTAGTATTAAAAGTTACACTTGAAATGCAATGATACTGAAGGGCCACATGCATCATACACTATTGAATAAGCAATAGGGAAATTAGCTTGATTAGAAAGAAAAGATTTTGGAATTATTTACCAACCCTGCAATTTGTCTTTGTGCATGATATGCAAATGTAAGAAAGCTTGTCTGTCATTAGAACTGGTTGTGACTTTATCAATAAGGAGAATTAGCTCATATTTGGGTGGGTATTTTCTGAAATCACAGGGACTGCAGTAACTCTGGATATGATTGAAGGAAGTACATAATGTTTCTAGAATGAGATTGATTTAAATAAAAAATAATAGTTAGAAGGTTTGCATCACAATTAGTTCCAGTAATGTGTTGCTTTTGCATCTTGCATTTGACACATCTAAACAGACTTCACAGTAGTTAATGATCTGGAAAATTATATTGACCTCTTCAAGGAAACTGAGGTCAAGAGAGGACTTCAGAGCTGGTGGTGATGTCCATCCTTCCTCAGAGGAAGGGATTAGGGCCAAACCCACATAACTGAGACATGGGACACGGCATATGATCTGTCTGTCCTGCACCTCTTCTGCATAGTTAGGACAGCATGGCCCAGCTCACAAGAAGCCAATCCCTCCTGCAGTGGAACCCACAGGACAATGCATACCAACAATGCACAACACCAAGCTCAACTCCAGAACTGAAGTCAGGGATTAGGCTTGGGCTTTTTATACTGCTCCTGAGTGTCACATTGTTTATACACCCAAAATATACATACAAATCTTTTCCACTTTGTCATTACCCAGGACATCCCAGATGAATTACTCACATTACTGTCTTGACTGAAGGTCTTGATGCATCTCCTCAGTCCTGTCCCATGTTCTGCCTTGGGTAATTCACAGTCCTTCTTGGTTTTTTGGGGTAAGGAAGATAATCTGGGATTAAAGCTAAAGAATTCCAGTGAGTTGGGGAGGTTGTTTTGTATTTAATCAAACATGTAATCATACATGTGATTCTGTATTTAATCAAAGCATTTTGCATCCCAGTATTTGCTCAAAAGGTTACAGCAAAGATTTAGTCCTTCTTGCTCTCCCCACTGCATCACTCAAACAAATTTTATGTGCTGGTACATGGAGAGTCAATGGATTCTAGTTATTTCAAGGCAATGATAATGGTAGCCAGTTTCAAAGACTTCACAAAATCCTCTTCCTATCCTGCCTGCATCCTATTGATATTAGAGGGCATGAAGACCCCAAACACACCCGCTGTTCACAACTACACCAACACAGTCCTGGAAGATTGGTGTCTGTTTCAGCCCCTCTAGGATTTACAGGTCTCCTTCAAGCATTGACAGCGCTGTAGGATCTCAGATACTGACTGAGATGTACCTTCTGAAGGAGGTCACATCCCAGTCAGCCAGGACCGTACATCACACTTGGCTGCACCATACCATGACCTCCCTTCTGCTCTGACAGGTGTAGCTGGACAGCCCAAGCTGAGCTATGGTATGGCAGGTGACATGGTGGGAGAGCGTCTGTAGGGCTGATGGGGTTATCTGGCTGAGATGTCTGCTCCAGCTGTAAGGTCAGATCAGGCCTGGGACTTGCTGACAGTGGGGAGAGGTGTTGTCCTAGGGCCCTGGTCAAACCATGGCACAGTTTCAAATCCAGCCCAAATTCCAACCCCAGCCTCTGTGATTCACACCGATGGAGCAACAAAAATGTTTTAACTTTCTAGGTCCGTGCACCAGGCCACGGGACATATTTGCCCATCTAACCCCATTGGAGGTGACTCTATGACAGTCACAAGTAAACCACTTGCTTCCAGAATCACACTGAGCTTCCCCTGATGATAGGTACCCAGGGAAGTCCTGGGGTAGGCTGGTAAGCCTCTTGGCTAGAGATGTCCTATTTGGAGATAACAGAGACTCAGCCAGTCTCCACTGCAGTACTGGCCACACCTTCCCTCTGCTGGGAGGCACATGGGAGAGGAAAACATCTTGAACTGAGAGAGATGAAAAGGCCACGGGACAGAAGGGAGACAATATGTTCCTTAATTTGTTGTAACTCCGGTGCAAAATTGCAGCTCTTCCTGGCAATGGGCTAATGGCCTCTATATAACTTCAAATCCACCCTTCTCCACCCCCATCTCTATACATTCTCCTTTTCCATTGAAATGCCTTTCAGTACAGAGGGTGGCTAACATGGAAGAAGGATCTTTTTAAAAATGAAACACAGATAGAGCCATGGAGCTGGAAGATGGCTTGTGACTGTCAGACAGCAAACACTGAGCAGTGGCTGCCAGCATCTCAGCCCACATGGGTTAGAGACAAGAGTTCGAGAAAAAGTACCTCAGCTCTGTGACTCCACTACATGCAGCCTGGGGTGGGGGAGCCTACATTTTTGTTAAGTGGCATTGCCTTTCCTCAGCTTCTCCAGTCACCCACCTGTCACAAAAACCATAATTTGATAAAATCTCCAGCTGACATGGTGCTTCAACCAGGTCCCTCCTTGGGTTCCAGTCGCAGAATAGAGCTGCCCGTGAGTCGTACCAACAAGTTAGGCTGGAGGTGCCTGCCAGCAGAGAAGAGGTGGACAGCAATGTGGCTCAATTAGAAATTATGCTTGGCATTAGCTATCACCCGGAACAATTCTGCCCTGTCCCAAACTACAGATGGACTCCTCTGCTGGATAACTACAACAAATAAGAAAGGCAGAGCCAATCACTTCTCTGTGTCCTTGGAGGCAGATGCGCTCATAAGAGACCTGTAACAATTGCATCCTCCTCTGGCTGTGTGTTACAAAAAGAACATTGCACAGTCACATACTGTGGCATGCACACACCTTCAGCTGACTCCCCTCCCTGCTCACCCGGCTGCCTCGGATTAAAGGAATTGCTTCTTACCTTGTGCTGAGTCTGATGCCCACAAGGAAGGCGTGAGGCTGAACAGGCAGAGGTGAGACAGGAGTAGCAATGAGGGCTTCATCTGTACTGGTGACACACTGAAAGAGGGAAGACACCCCCACAACCCAGTTCAGCAATGTAAGTTAGGAAGATGCCAAGATGTCATCTCACAGGAGGCATCCACGTCCTAGGGTAGGGCTCAAAGCCACTGCCAATCTTCTGGGCTCAGAAACTCATGCCTTCCACTCTGGAGACTGTGTTTTTCCCTCAGTACCTCATTGCTTTCTTGCCTTGGGTGCTTTGCTCAGCAGTGAAATTATCTGCAGGGCAGCACAGATAGGCTGTTTGCAGGAATCATGCCTTCTGAAAACATGTGAGTGAGTGCACAGCAGACCGCGTGTGTTGTTTCAGGCTGCTTGCTGACTCAGGTAGAGAGTGCTGCCTTGGTTGCGCATGGCTTGTGATTTGAAGAGCTTCTTTTTTTGGTAAGCCCTAAGGCTGAAATAACTAGGTGCTTGCTGAGTAAGAGGGGTCTCTGAATGCAACTGACAGAAGTTAGTTGCAGAGCTCACGGCTTAGGAGGCAGATTTTGAATAGCATATTTGGGACAGGGGCGGAAATCAGAGAAGAAACAGTTTACCAGGTTCTAGAAAGGCAAAGCTTTATCATATCAAAAAATATTACATAGTTATGCATAAACTTTGCACCACTTTTGCCAAACAGACCTTGCTCTGCCTTGGAAGGAGTCATGATTTTAGGCGTATCAGAAAATTTGGGCTTTGCAATTAGGAAACTCTGCAGCACCACTGATCCACCCGTGGCACCCAGGGAGCCTTCTTGTACAAAGCCCATACAATCATGCTCTGTATTAAGTAGACTGGGCTTATGGACTTCTCATCCAAGCCTTTCTCTCTTCCCATCCACCTCGACACCCATACCTTGAGATCTGCCTCTGGCCCCTGGAGCAGGAGCCACCCTCCCCTCTCACCAAGACTGGAGCCCAGGCAGACCTGAGCAAAACAAGTTGGAGTCCCGCTGGACCTTGCTGGGACTGCCAAAGGAGCGGGAAGAGAGGGGCATAATACCAATACCCTTTGTGATAAAAGATTAGGTTCAGAGGAATAAAAACATGACGACAACGCATTAGCAGACAAAAGGGAGAGAAAGCGGGTGGCGTGGTTGTGAGATGTGGGGTATGATTTGAGAAGACTGTGGAGAGACAGGGAGATAAAGATATGCTCAGCCCTCCCCAACGGCAAGATTCAGTTTGTCAGACTGAAACTCCTTCTAAGATGCTTTTCAGATCAGCCACCCCCATGCGGGAGAGAGCTGGCATTGCCCCCTTTACCTTCCAGTTCCAGTCACCAAATGGTCCAGATGAAGGGAGTCCCTGAGGTCCTGAGGTTGGGTGGAAGCAGATGCTGAATGTCAGTGGGAATGGTGAGGGGGAAAGGCAGATATCCTAGCTCAGTGCATGTCCATGAGAGGGGAGGTGCCTCCAGCCCAGTAGTTGTGCTCCAAAGCTGTTCCTCTCATATGTGTCTCTCTGTATCTTCTCCCTCTCACCTTTGCACAGGAAGCTGTCGCTTGCTCGCCTTGTCAGACTGAGACAAGGCCCTGAAGTATCGAAAAGGCTAGCGAGGCCAAGAATAAAAAGCCCCAAACCACGTCCTACTTCCTGCTGGTAAAGCAATAGGTGCAGAAACAAGGGTGGAGGGGTCAGGTGTTAGCTTGCAGAGCTCAGATATACTGGGACCAGTTTCAAACCATTGCTGGGAGGCAAAAGAGTGAGCAAAAAGGACCTGTCCTCTTGGGACACTGGCAAGAGACTGATAGCTTCCTCTTTCTGACACTCAAACAGATCATTCATCTCACTCTCAGGGTCTGCACAAGTTTACAGGTCACTTTGAAACTGGAGACAGGAGTCTGTCTACAGTAGAAATACAATGGACCACTTTGTGAAATAACCTGAGCAACACCAGAATGAAATGAGACTCCACATCAGTGCCCCAGTTTCAGAGGATCCATCCTGGTTCAGGGTGGAGTGGAATGAGGGCAGTGCTGAGTGTGAACAAGTTTGAGGCACACCTTCACACTTGTAGATGGTGTGACACCACAAGAACATCCATCCCACAGCCTCCCTACCCAGCTAAGCACCCTCCCTCCAACCTGAGCCTCGCAGCTAGTCCAGACAGGCAATAGTTCCCCACAGTGGCTGCCGTGCTTCTTTGGCATGGCTTGTCCATTAAATAGGCCAGATCAGAATGCAAAAAATATTTTCACTTTCTTCCAAAGCTTCATGTGCCCTCCCTTTTGCAGACAGATAACCCCTTATTTTGCCTTCACATTCCAAGCCAAGACAGACACACAAATGCAAATCAACAACCTGATGGCTACCCAGGCCATAGATAGGTATGGACCTGTTTATGTGTCCCCACACCCCTCTCTTTTTTCCACATATGAATACAATTCTCTGAAGTGCAGCACATCGCATTTCCTGTCTGGGCTGCGCTGCATGACAATGGTCACTGGTGTTGGGGCTGATGATGAAAATCTCTTACATATATAGTGGTCACCATACCCCATGCTCCTCACCTTTCTTTCCCAGAGCAGCTCAAGGTCCAAGCTCAGGTCTGGCAAGAAGATTTTGCTGATCAAAAGTTGCCAGAGGCTAATCTCAAGTCTCCAGGCAGCATCTTTTTGAGGACTACATAAAGCAGGAGGATGTGACCTCCTTCAACAACAAAGGGATCTTGTATTTCAAGTAGTGGAAAAAGGGTGTGGGAGGAGGATGAGTTTTTAGCCACAAGAAGCCCAGCCCAGAGACTGGATATCAGGATACCAGACCTTAAAAAGAAATAGTGTTGGAGCAAAACAGAAGTTTGAAGGCATGGGCAGAGCCATTTTGCAGAAGGTTGAAGTAGTGGATCCTCATGGCTATTTCTGGGAAAGCATTGCAGTTAATCCAGCACCAAGTACTTACTTAGCCTGCAGTACTGGAGTGCAATACCTCTTTCTTCACCACACACAAGGATCAAGAGTCTCAGAGGTGTCATCTGGATGCTCTTGCTTGTCATCTGAAGGGTCTTGTCATGGTCAGTCTTTGGGAAGACAACTAGGGAATCAGAACCAGCCAGCCTCTGTTGAAGAGGAGCAGGGAAAAGGATAGGCTGTGTGCTCCCCTGCTCTGGTAATTGCTGCCAGTGTATGTTGCACCTTGGAGACTCTACCAGAGTGGAGCAGTAAAGGCATGGATCATTAGGCCACAGCATGCCTTTCTCAGGAATTCTTAAAATGAATGCAGCTTTTTCCGGCACAGAAGTCCTCAGCTGAAGCAATGAAGTGTTCTGTGAGTGAGTTCTTGGTATCACCAGTGTTGTAGCTGCAAAGGAGCACTCACATTAACAATAATTTTTCCTGTTAGAGAAATCTGCAGATTCCTTAAGACCAGAGATCATTTTGGGAAAGCAAGAACACAAAGTAACTGTTTTTATTGTTCAGCTTATCAAGAAAAAACTACACTGATTTCCTTTTTTCCTTTTCTCTTTAAATTTTTTTTTTTCTGATGTATAAGAATCAGATGAAGTTGGTCATGCACCGGGGTACCTGAAATAGTGACAGAGGAAAACGTAATATGTAGATAATTCCTACAGAAGATGAGTGGTTGCTGCAGTTGGAAACAAGGATTTATCTGGTCAACCACTCATTGGAAATTGGTTTTTATTAGATCCATGTCACTATGATAGACTCTTATGCAGATTTTCTGCTATTTAGTAAGGACTGATGTCACACTGAAGACTGAGGCTTCCAGTGGAGAGCCAGAACTCCTCCATTCAGCCACCCTTCCTTAACAGTAGTAAGGGATATACCTGTTTGTCAAGTGCAACTGGAATTGATTGAGCTTTCCAAAATTGTGAAGGAAGAAGGAATGGTCTGATGGATCAGCTAACAGACATCCAAATCCCAGTGTGTGGAGACACATACTGCCTCAGTATATCTTAACTGGAAACACAGTTCACAATGTACTAAAGCAACAACTGTGTGGCATGAATAAAGAAGGGTTTCCTACAGAGGCATGATAGTGGTATTATGGTCAGATCCCATTTGGCACAGATATATAGGCTTGCTGTCAGCACAGTTTTTGGACTTGATTGCCCAAGTTGTTGTGCTCCTAAGAATTCGGCACTTTTTATCTCCTTTACACCAATATTGTTAGGAATTGTGCCATTTGCAAAGTGAGAAGCCAAACAAAACCACATTGTCAGCAACAAATGTGAAGTGTTCCTGTCATTACCTTCCTGTCCCCATAATGGTGACTGAGATGGGTAAACTCTGTAGTCAGCATTGTTGTTCAGTGTTAAAGTGGCAGGTAAAAGTGTGGTGATAGAGGTTTGGTTAAAGGTGTTGTTTGAGCCATATCGGTGTTTCAGGGGCAATGTAAGTTCAAAAAATACTCAAGACTGAGGCATGTGCTTATGCACATGTTTTTTACAGGCAAGCTTATTTTTTACCCCTCATGCTGCTTTCACTGGAGAAGAGCAGCACTGCTGAGACTGCTCCTTTTCAGTTGCATGTCTACAGAGACTGCGCAAAATGACAGAGGTGAAGAGGAGAACAGAGACAGTGAAGAAGAATGAAGTGTCAAAGTATTGTGTGGTGTCAAACTACCCCATGATTCATCAATCCATCAGGTGTCATTAGGCTGGGCACATCCCTTCCCTTTGCTGGCTCTCAGCTGGAACCAAGAGTGCCAGGCTAACTGGGGTGCCTTGCCTGTGGTTTGCAAAACACCCAGCTCACCAGCGTGACCTCAATGGAGGGCTCAGTAGATCCATGCTGATGTTCTGTCCACATGGCCCTCTGAAGTGGAGCAGTGGAAAGGGTGCAGGAGGTGAAGGGATGAGGGCAGACATGCCCTCATGGACGCCAAAGTTCACTCTGTGATAGGATACACTGTTAAGATCTCTAGATGCTCTGCAAGTTATTTTTGGTACTTTCCAAATAATGTTATTTTAACTATAACCTTTGCATTGAATTTCCTGCCAATTGTAAAGGTACGTTTCTCAAAACTATGCGATTGTTCTACATCTGCAGTTATTTTCTCCTTAAACTGTGGTTCTGCTGTGAAAAAAGTCTGTAAAAATGGCCTTGCAGGAAACCACTGTTTAGTGTATAAGTGAGCTCTTTATTAAATTTGTTCACATTACCAATCTAAAAGAGATTTTGCTTTGTATCAAAATGGAAAACTTGGGCTGACGTGAAAGAGGGTTATTGCTGCTACAGACTAAACACTGCTCTCAGGTTAAACTCCATCACTGTGTTTAAGTGGAGAGGCATTTAAGCAATGGAGTCTAAGTTCTGGCATTGGGTACCACAATGAAGTAACCATGCTGGGCAGCAAGTACCAAGCCTACCTATGCAGCAGATGATATTCCTGCACTTCTTCCCTTCCAGCTTCTCTTCCAGCTTCTGCCCTTCTGTCCTGATAGGCCTGACTGATAAAAGCAGTAGACACCAAATATACACATGAATACACGAAAAAAAATGTTCAAAAGTAGGAATTCCCTAGCCCTTTCGGCTGTAGAAGAACATGGACAAAAGTGGTAGGAAGCTGAGGCATTCACAGGCACTCTGATTTGAGGCAAGTCTGGGGCCACAGGTGGGAGGTGATGGAGGAGGTGTTCACTTTCACTCCTTGACAGTGATGGTCACAAGGCCCAGAGAAGTGGGGAAACAAGGGTGGGAGGGAAAGCATGCTACTTTCAAGCAGTTTCACTCTTAGCCTGCCTGGCTGTGAAAATGCTGCTATGAACTCATGAGCAGGAGCATGGGACAGTCACAAGATGTCCCCACCCCCAGGACCTGAGCCCCGGCTTCTCATTATGTTTGGGTTGAACTAGACAGTGCCAGAATTTTGGTTGGAGGGATAGGAGTCCAGCAGCACAGTCAAACCTTAAGAGAGCTCTTAGGAATTGATGCCTTCCTCCCTGATGAACCTTGTGGTGCCACAAGGGCTGCTCAGACTTGGAGTCCCTCCCTAGAGACACTAAAGGAAGACCTGGGCTGTCACCCCAGGGCAGGCATTCTGTGTCTCTCAGTACCCTTACACTCAGCAACATGAAGGCCAGTTTCTACACCCTTCTCTGAGCCTGTAGATGTGGTGCATGAGGCACAGCAAGCATTTGAGCCACAGCAGTGTGTCTCTGTCAGCTTAATTGTGGTGCCTGTGTATGCAGATGGTCTTATCCTGGCACACCTGCAATGGAAAACTCAGAAGTGTGAACTGGAAGGAAGGTGGCATACCCATGGGACTATCAACAGATATATGTGCAGCTCTCACATCCTCTCTGCATCTCAATTTAGGCAGCAGAGAAGGGGGCATAAAGGACATTTTCCCATCTTCTTCAAAACCAGATTTTCAGACCAGGCAACACACCCAGCTGTCCACTGCTCACGTCTGTAGGGCCATTATTGGCTTCTAGTATTAAAACATGCCTATGCAACACCCCAAGTTTTCCTAGCATTGAATGTTAAAGATGCATGGCTGGAGCTCCTACAGAACTTGCTCCCAGACCTGTATTGAAGAGGGAGTGCCTGTGAAAGTTATATGTTCTACAGGAAGGCAGCACTGGACTGAGAGAACAGCCTTATACCAAATCAATGCCCAAGCAAGGTAATGACCTGAATGCTGGCTGATTTGCTATTCAGCATCAGTGAATGCCTTCATCCTTGAGGGAAATCATTACCTTGTTACCTGGGCAGTCTTTAAGAGATAAAGCCTTGCTCTGTTTTTCAGCCTGCCAATGTGTTACATCTCTCTCTATTTAAAGTTAGAGGGCACAAATGCTTGACAAACCTAATATGAAGAAACGATGGCTTCCAGATCTAATAAATTGAGAAGAATTCAGAGATTTATTGTACATTCAAAACTGCTTTGAGACAAGACACGAAACTGTAAGGAGATTCTTGAGAATAAACCCTCAGGTACTTTGATTAGTGAGGCTTGGTCCCAATTTAATCACATTTCCCTTCCTTCTCTAGAGGAAAAAATCATTACATCCACCACCCCCATTCTGCTCAGTGCTCTCCTCGATCCTTCGTTTTCTTCATCTCTTTGCCTGAGCAGTTTCTAGAAAGGGAGTTAATTAGATTGTTGATTTTGTTTTAAAATATGCTTGATGATGTAATGCTTAACCAATGGCCAACCTCCTACTCCCTCTTAAAGTCTTATGGGGGTTACTGATTTGTGACTGCAGCAATTATTAACTTTCATGTCATTAAAATGCCTGAACAGAAATCTCTTGTTGGAAGGCAGCTTCCTGTCTTCTTACAGGTCGCTGCTTAGGAACTGTGGTCCTGTTTCTCCCCTGGGCTCAGTCAGGAGAGCCATTTTTTCCCTGCTCTGTGGTTTTCCAGGTTCAGTTCTCCCCCCACTTGCCCTCTAGCGTTGCTGCTCCCACCTTGGGAGGCAAGAAGGTATGATGAAAAAGGCACAATCAGTGTGCCTGGATGTAAGGAATGGAAGAGAAGGGTGATGTTCAGGTCCATCACCTGACCAAAGGACTTGAGGGCACTTCACTCCCCCAGGCGATGTGTCAGCCCAAAGGACTCCTCAACCCTCTTCAGAGATCACCTCTGACAGCGTTTCAGCTGTGGGTTTGCTCCTCTAGGGACTTTTCCTCCTAGGGAGCCTACTCTGAGGTGAACTGCCTGTAGCACAGTGGCCCTGCAGCTTGATGAGGCTTTTGAGTATGTCTGCACACAATTGAAAAGCCCATTTTCTTGCTATAGGTAGGCAAGACTGCTTGCTAGTAGAGACTACTGACAAGACCCTGGGGAACAATTCAAGATCACCACTTGGGAAAAACCCCCAAGCAGTATGGACATTACTATTTTCCCCGCTATGGTGGCTGAGGATCCTGTAGGTGCTCCTTGAGAGTTGCAGCACATGTGGTGCCTGTCAGGTTTAATGCAATAGCACAAATCCCAAGCCACATCTCACCACATCTGCCCCATTGGCTGTGCCTCTTTTTGGGAAATGGGATGCAGCAGTCTCAGGGAAAATGGGACTTGGTTCCTTGAGAGAAGGACACACAGGGTGTCACTTTTCCCCTCTTCTGTTCCTGACTGACATGCATGGGTAGGAGGCGAATGGCCTTTTGAGTATCACCATTCCCTGCTGCTCCAATACCTCCCACATAAGAGGCAGGAAAGGGCACAGAGCATTGAAGCAGTTAATAAATTCATCTCCCCTCTCTCTGCAGCTCCAAAGAGCAATTGTGGCCATCACAGGGATGAGAAGGCTATTTTAGGCAGGGTGCTGTGCCCCACAGTTGGGAGCAGACTGTGGGGAAAGTCCATGGAGGCACTGCCCTCTGCTTGCACCTGTGCACATATTTGTGCACACAAACACATACACACTGTTGTGGCCAAGCGGGGAAGCACAGAGGGCATCAAGCACTTGGCTCCACTCGAATGCTTACCCTGCAAACAGGCCAAGGACAATACGTGTCTGCCGGCAGCAGGGTCCTTTCCCCTAGCCACAGTCTACCCAGGTGAGACCTTAATTCTAATAGGAAACATGCACTGTCACTTTTATGTTTTAAGGATGAGGATGTCACTACATTTCCTCAATGCTGACTTTCCCTGCACTCCAAGAGGAAGGATCCCCCTCTTTCTTCCTATTCTCTCAATCCTCTTTGCAGGCAGCGGGTTCCTTCATCAGAGATGCTCAGTGTTCAGAGGGAAGGCTGCTGATGAAAAGGACTGGTCAGGGCTGTTTTCCCTTTGGTCTTGGAAATTATGCTGGCAGCCTGGTGTAGCATCTCTCCCTCCTTTCCCCCTCCCCTGTCTCGGCCCCCGTGATGGGGGAGGGAAGAGCGTGGGCGGTGGAAGGAGTTGTGGTCCCCAGATGTGTGAATTGTTGCCGAGTAGAAATAGCGCACCACGGACAAACAGCAAAGCAGCCCAGCTGAGAGCCATCGCTTTGGGCTTGCGTCACTGACCTTTTCCTCTCGCCCTTCTCAGTGCTCACCTGACCCTCCCCCTGCTTCCCCTGCACTTTGCGCTTCGAGTACTCTTTGTACAGTGCTTCGAAATGGTGAGCAGGGCTGGCACAAGAATGTAAAGGAGGAGGGAGTAAGTGGGAAGGAAAAAAAAGAAAAAAAAGCCCTGCAGCAAAGAGAAGGCAACTCACTGATCCTCTCTCCATTTCCTCAGGGCTCAGGTTGCCATCCTGCAGGACAAGAGAGCTGTGGGCTGAACCACTGACCCTATCTGGTCTAGCTATTGAAATGAAGGCACAGCTGTTCTGCTTTCACAGCTGACAGGTTTGGGGATGAGGGAGGAGAAGCAAGCCTGTCTGAGGATCAGGGGAGTGTTTCAGCCTCTGGTATATCATGAACAAATGGAATTACAAAGAAAACATTTTAAAGCCTTGAGGGACCAAGACTGAAAATGTGGTTCAGCTGTACGAGCCTGCATAAGTATTTTAGAATCAAACAATGCCACCAGCACACTACACTGAGAAGCAGGAGTTGGGGCAAAGCGAGGGCTTGGGAGGTGTTTTGGACTGTGTGTGGAATGGTAATCTGGTGGGACCTTGGCCCTAAAGATCTGCTGCATTGCTGGCTGTGGCTGCAGGTGACAGGGCTTGGTTGCCTGGGATGTGTGATCTAATGCTTTACCCCACTCCACTGCTTCAGGGGAAGAACTGAGGACATGTGGGGAGAAAAAATAAGTGTCTGTAGGGGTAAATGTGAGAATGCCATGAGCCCAGGCAACCATGTGTGGGGCAAATAGGAGAATGCAGTGACCCTCAGGCACCCCATGGAAGATGCTTTGCCCAAGTGTTGCTCTAGAACATTGTTTTGTAAAACACCCTGAAGGTGGTTGTCAGGGCTTCAGATCAGGGGACCAGAAGAGTGAAAATGATGCCTGCAAGAGGTGGGTATGTTTGACAGGACACCTATTGTTCTTCCTCACCGTGGACCTTTTCTTCCTCTGGCTACTCTGAAACCACAAAGTGGACACACCTTCCCCCTCAGAGGTGCACTGCAGTTCACACTGTCTGGGCTCTCAGGTAGTGGAGCTACCTCAGCAGCTCTGAGGCTGATGCAGGTCAGCCCTTACTTCTCCATCCTCACCCACACTGGCACAGGTGCAAGTATTTTTAAATGAATCAAGAAAGAACCCAGACTTCTGCCTCCCACTCACCCAGGGCTGGATTTCCAGTCTCCCCACGTGGATGGGGAGTTCCCTACTCCTTAGATTCTCCAAGCCAACAGTTCTCCATCCTTCTCCCTCCCATTTTAACTGTTGTAAACTGAGAGTGGGAAAGGTGTGAGATTTTTGCAGTAATGCCCAGGTTATTTCTGAGCTGTGACACAAACTCAAGCAATGGGACAGTCTGTGGATTGAAAAACTGTCAGAAGCTTTTGATTTAAACCTTCTACACTGGCACGCACTGTGGTATAACTGCAGCGTGAGAGATCACAGAAAGCTTGTGGGTGAAGGATAATGCATAACATTAGGTGAGAGAGCTGTGCTTGTACCAAAGAGGTCTGGAGCCTCAGCCCCCCTCTGCCCACCTCCTGATAGCATCTTCAGAGCGAGCCAGGCTTGCAAAGGGCAACAGTTTCCGCTGGCAGGAAGGTGAGAGATGTCCATACAGGGGTGGTAGTGTATATGTATGTGTGGGTGTCATAGCAGACTGTGCACTGAGCTGGCCTCTGAAGCCTGGCATGGATGGGCAAATGCCAGTTTTCTCACTGTGTTCAGAGAAGGGCCATGCCACATAAGGCAGTGGAACAATCTCCATCAGCAGTGCAGCTGTGCACCCTTACCTACACAGAAGGGTTCACATCCAGCCCTATAGGCAGGTCCTAGCCAGCTATGGGAAAGGGAAGTTGAGGAAAAGAAGATCTGGGGCAGGTTGAATCCACCACTTGCATCTGGCTGCAATGTGCTAGATGGAGGGAGGCAGCAGCTCTGCTTGTGGCACTGGGCAATGCTGGCTGGGGTGCTGCAGCACCCTCTCTCCCTCACTGTACTCTGGGAGGTAAACGAGGATGAGGTGTGAGTGAAGCAGTTTGTCTGGGAGCCTTGCGAGAGGAGGAGGGACAGCAGGCTGGAGCAGAGGGGAAACCTGCTATGGTACAGCGTGGCAGCCCCCTGAATGGTGCACTGATGTGGGGTAAATCTTGTACCATAACTGGCAGCTGGGGCAATGCTCAAGAGGCTGCCAGATATGCTTCCCATGACTGCCCTTCTTGTGACAAAGAGTCCATAGAGATGTGGAGCCAGGTCCTGCTATGCTGTGTCCCTGCTTTTCCTGGTGCTTTGAGTCCAGACACATTCACCTGTGCCCATCTGAGTACTTCCAGTAGGGTCAAGGGTCTCCTTTATATTCCTCTTTTTTCCCTGCTTCTCTCTTCCCCTTTCCAACAGCTATCACAGGGCAAGGAGCTATTGCAGGGCCTTCAGCTTCTCCTGAGTTTTCCCTGACATCTGCCTTCCTCCCAGGAGACAGCACCATATACTGTCCTTCAGCTTCTCTCTCCCACTCTCCTCCTTTTATACCTGCAAGGCCACAAATCTGCAGGAAGCCTGTGGCAGATACCTTGAACAAGCTTGAGATGCAATTGCAAAGCCCTTTGCATTGGAGCTTGGACCCCTCTCAGGGCAAAAGAGAGGCACAGCCCCAGGGGTAGTGCTGTAGCTGCACACCCCAGGGCACATTTGCTTTGCCTGGGAGAGAGACACTGGCTGTCACCAACCCCTGAATAACATTGGACAGGGCAGCTCCATTGCATGAAAAAGAACACAGACCTGGGATGAATGAAGTGAATGGAGGTCTTGTGGCCTTCAGAGCATGAGTGCACTCATTAGCAAGGCAGCAGGGCTGGTCTGACCCAGTCTAGATCTTGTTCCTTCAACCACATTGCAGGGTCCACCTTACCTGAGCTCAGCCTCACCTACAATAAGTCCCCAATCAGGCATCTGTGGTGTGATGGATGGCAGCAGCTACAGACCCTGCCTGTCACCATGCATCTTAGCCCTGAGGGATGTGGCTGAAGAGGCTCAGGACTGAATCACAGAAAACTTTTTTTGAAGGTGTGGCTATACTTTTCCAGTCCCCCCTTCCCCCTCACTCCTCACCTTTTGTAAATGTGACAAAGTCACGTCTAATCTCTCATCTCACCTCAACAGGCCAGGAACATGTATAAACACAACCACTGCACTTCCTGAGGATGCATTTCTATCTGCTTCCTCAGAAGTAAATAAAAAATTGGAAGAAGGCTGGGCTCTGGCCTAAGAAAGTATTGTATTTGCTAGGATATATATAGCCCTAGCTCCAGGCCTGACACAGGACCAAAGAGGCCTGTGAGGATGTGTATGATTATGTTTTCTACTCCTTGCCAAGTGTCTGGTACACATCAAACCACAGGAGAAGCTATGTGAAGATGGATTAAACTCAAAACAGAAGGTCCTATATGGGCACCTTGTCTTGTTTTCCTGTCTATTCCTCCACAGGAGGCCTCTCAGTCCGAAGATGATAAAGAAAACCCCACGTATCTCTTTGACTTGCACTGAGACCTCCAAAAGGCACCTCCCTGTCCATGGAATTCTACTCATACTAGACCTTCCACTTAAGCTTCCAAGTGTCCACTTCCCACCCATGTCTCCCCATGTCCCCCAACTTTATGGGCAATTACCACTTGCCTTTTCACCTCTGACCTGAACCTCAAGCCTTTCTCATCACACACAGGTCTTCCAAACACAGGTGTCCAGCTTAACTCTGGGAATCCTACTCACCCCAATATTAGGAAGCACAAGTGTCCAAGCAACAGTTTAATGTCCCTCTTATGTTTGTACTTGCTGGCCTTCGGCTCTTGGCAGAGGAAAGAGAAACACCACAGGGAAAACAGAAAACACACATGCTTATTCAGTACTTGATAGAAGGATGTGCTAAAATTTTACAAGATAAAGGGTCTGATCTCCCTTAAGAGAACTCCTGCCTTTGCCCAGCCTTCTTCAATATAATTAAGTACTTGAAGACAACCCATTGTATTGTCCTGGGTTTTTTGCAATTTTCAAAGAATCCTTTGAATTTGCTTTAAGTGTTCCCAGCAAAGAGGAGAGGGTTGTCATAATTAGAAGTGTTCAAGCAGTAAATATCTTCAAGGTAATCGTTCTTCCTAACGGAAACAGAAACAAGATTGCCAAGGATTTCCCAAGGAAGTTTCAGAGCTGAGTTAGATTTTGTACCTGTCTCTTTTGGGTCAGTGTCTTTTCCATCACACTATTCAGCAACAACGAGTGCTAGAAGGAATAGGCTGGGAAATAAAAACAGATTTAAGTGCAAAACAACCAAGGAAAAAAGTTTAATACCACTGAAAAAATACATATACAAAAGTTCTTGGAGTTTTTTTTGTTGGTAATATAAAGCACCATTAATTCCAGAGTACATCACAACTCAGCCTACTACACCTTTCAGAAAGCACCCAATACTCCTGAAATCTGATTTAGCACCATGGAAATGCCATCTTATTTAGCACCAAGAAGCCTGTTGTGTCCCCCTGCCCTCCTCTCTCATGCATCAGGCACCATCTGGCTGCTCATGGGTAGCATATGAGACCTGTCATCCGCATTCAATCACCAAACAGGAAAGGAGGAAGAAGGAAGCTTGTTTCTGGATATATTCAGTGTTAGAGAGGCTTTCTTCTCTTCAGGGAGGCACAGGGCACTATTACACTCTAAATAGACAATATCTGGGTTTGCAGCCTGTTGAGTAAGAGATAAAGGAATTTGGTCCTGAGCATCACTGCCCGTATGCTGCTTCCTCTCTGCTGTCTGAAATCCTCTCTTTGAAAAGTTTCACATACTTGACCTGGAAAGGGAGGGGAAGAAACTCACAGCCTCCGTTAGTTCCCATGTTTACATCATCAGTGTTTCCCTGTCAAAAAACCCCCATCAGCTTTTTCTCAGTGAAACCTTGTTTTATACCCATTGCCTCACTGAGAGCAGTGGGGAGGATCCAGAGCAGAAAGTTCTTGAAACTCATTACAGTCTGTACAGCTTCCTTAGCAAGGAAGGCAGGGTAAGTAAACAGGACAAGAGAGAAAATGTCCTGCAGATTTCTAAAGTTAATTTTCAATATTTAGCCTGGGTCTCTGTTTGCCACCTTGGGCTGCATGTACCAGACCTAGTCCTGTATAAAGATGCATATCTCCTTGTGGGAGAGCTCTGGTAGTCCCAGGTGCCATAGCAGAGACCATGGCTGATCAAGAGACTGCAGAAGCTAGGTGAGTCAGATTATTTCATTATCAGTGATGGGTAGAAGAGAAATACAGTTTATCCTGCTTGTCCTGCCCTGAGACTCAAAAAAGAGACAACTCTTCATAGTGCTGTTTATGGGAGCATCACAACATGAGGAAGTAGGTTTTCTAAAGTGCTGAGCCAGCCTCACCTGCTCCCCCGAGGACTGTAGCATACCCTCCAGAGGGATGCAAGTGAGAGCAGTGTGAGACCAGTATAAATAGTACTAGAAAACCCTACCAATGGCATTCCTTTCTCACTGCGACATCTCCAACCTGACAAGAAGAGTGAGGGTTTGTTTTAGTCACATGCTTTTCTCAGCTGCTCTGATGAGATTGCCAGAAAAGGGCATAGAGAATGAGACAGAAAAACTTTTAACCCTGGAGTGAGGTGCTGTAGTCTTCACCTCTATCTCTTTTCCATCACAGAGGCAAAGAGGTGGCAGCCTGCCCGGGTTTGGAACTGATTTAACTGCAATTGCCCCTACAGTCTTGAGCTCAGGTCCTGAAACTGCAGTCCTTCAATACCAGTGTGGGAGAACCACCTTCAGGAGGACAATGAAATGGCACCTCTGCCAAAAAAAGAGAGCAGATTTGAGTTCACTGGCTGGACTAGCTTTCCACAGTTGTGAAGCCAAGAACGAGTAGAACCCAAGGGGAGGTATGGGCAAGAGATTTTCAAGGATTGTCTCTCTCTCTTTCTGTACTTGTGATGCATAGTGGTTACAGAATCGTGGCTCTACTGATTCAACAGCTGATGCCTATGAAGGGTCTGGCCCTTTATCTCTTTGAAGAGCTAGAGTTTACACAGAGGACAATCTCACCAGGCCTAGATTTGACAGCCAAACTGGACTCTGTGACACAGAAAAGTAACTAAGGAAAGCCAGGACACACTTCAGAAGGACAACAGTTCCCTTTTTGGAATGGCAATATCCTCTCTTACTGCTCCTATACCTTTCTTATGCTACAGAAGATCATCAGATCCCAGTCCACTCTCCAGACTACAGGTGTCAGAGGTGATATTAAGACCATGTTTCAGGCTGCAAAACTGGTATGTCTAGCTGGGACAGAGAGGAGCCAGGATTCACATGGGCAGTGGAGACTTTCTAGACCTTTCTACAGGAGTCATTTGTGAATGAAGCTCCAAGGAGGGACACTTCCCCAGGAGCAGCATTTTAGCTTTCCTCTTGTTCTATGACCCCAAATTACAGAGGCAGCTTGCTGGAAGATTGAGAAGAAGCCAATAACCTAAAACGGGGTTAGGAGGTGTGGGGGCGAGAGATGGTAGTGTCATGATGTAAATGGACAGACACAGGTCTGGCTACAACAGAGCATGGAGTGGGAGCTGGTGTGGCAAGTTTCACACTCAGTGCCTGAGACTTGACAGCCCATTTCCAAGTGATTTGCAGTGTTTGCGGGCAGTAAAGAGAGAGAGATGAAGAAGGAAAAGGCCAAAGAAACCTCAAGGAAGAAGAGAGACAGTTATTCGAGGCTGGGCTTGACCAAGTACCCACTAAAGGTGATGTACACATCAACATCATCACTGTAAATGGCATTCTCCCGCTCCCGCTTGTAGAGCCTCACCCAGATCTCATCATTTTCCTGAAGCTCTAGCATGAGGCTCTGGCTCTGCATGATGCTGCGGTCACTGGGTTGGGCATACAAGATGACTGCCTCTTCTTCATTGTGCATGATGTGCATATAGGTCTCCTTGAAGTTCCAGGTGTGGACATTGAGGCTGAAATAGTAAAGTCCACCTACTGAGCAGTAGAATTTGCCATTGAACATGTCGAAGTGGCTGTAGAGGTTGACGAAGACGGTGTCGAAGATCAGGACCTGGAAGCCCTCACTACTGTGCAGCGCTTTCTTGCGACCAACGGAGAATGCAGCGTATTGATGCTTGCAGGGGTCTCCTGCTGTGCCCATCTGTCCTTTACTGCCTTTCTGGCCCTGGGCACCCCGCTCACCTCGTGGTCCTTCTTTGCCCCACTTCCCTGGCATTCCAGGCTCTCCCCGGTCTCCTTTCTCTCCTACAAGAGGAAGCAGAGGACACAACTCCTGTGTGATGCCAGAAGGAGAAGCAGAAGTGGCAGTGAGAAAGCCTAATGAGGAGGCAGAAAATTGCCCCAGAATGAGGCAATGCCAGAAGAAGGAACATTCCTGAGGGTCACAATATCATTGCTCTTCATGGGAAATGAGCTAGCAGATGGCCTGGAGTCTCTTCTCTTACGAGTCTCCTGCTCACCAAGTGATATGGCCCTGCTGGAGGAACCGGGACCTGTCCCTAGGAGATTTCAGCCTGAGAGGGAACCCAGCAGTGCAAAGTACCACCAGGGCTCTTGACCTCTTCTTCCTCCCCCACACTCCTCTGCCTCCATCACAGATCCTGCCCTCCTACCCACTTCTCCTATGACCCAATTATCCATGTGGGATGCACACTGTTCTTGCAGTAGGCTAGAGAAGGGAAAGAAATGCTAGCCCCTGTGGAGGAATATGACTAGAGAGGGACAATGAGGTGGGTCAGAGGAAAAAGATCCAAACTGGACTAGGTGGATGGAGCAGTGCAAGTTAGAGGGCTGGTATTTTGACAGTACTGGCATGCTTTGGGCATCCCATATAACTAATACTGCAGCTTTACCCTGAGTTGTGTGTGCTGCCTGTCACACACTTGGGGAGGCATCAGTACAGAGAGAGACCAGCACCAGAATGTGCTTTGTGTGTAGAGAGAAGAGATGGGGGTCAGAGCAGCCTCCAGCACAAGTGACAGCATCCTGAATTTGTGTCTTGTTATTTTCCTTCTCTCCATCCCCTGCGTGGTATTGCAGGTCCCTCTACAACAACCCACTCCAGTTTGGGCCTATATCTGCCCTGCACACCCTTCTGAGTTTTGATGGATTGCAGCTATTTCCAGGCTGGGCAGGGAAGGGGAAGCATCTGCCCAGTTAACCCCGAGGAACCACAGAGCTACAAGGAGCGAATGGAGCAGCATCCAGCTGGGAACTGGCTTTTGCCCGCAGCAAAGGCTAAAAGGGGAGCCCTGAAGGGAGGAGCTGATCTAAAATAGAGACCCTTTTCCCGTTAGCCAAGCCAGCCACAGCAGGGTGGAATGAGCTGGGGGCCACTGCCAGTTTAGCCTGGAGGTGCTTGCAAATAGCTGCTGCCTCCCTTTGGCCTCCTCCTTGCTCCAAAATCCATTGTGACCTATGGATCTGGAGAAGGTTTTCCCACAACCTTCCAGGGTGCCAGTGCCCTACCCTCCAAACATGCTTATTTTCCAGTTGAATAAGGACTGCTCCTTCCCTCAGGCACTACAGAACTCTGTAAGTCTGAGGTAAGGAAGGTGCCCTCCCAGCTTGGCAAGAGGCTGTCACTGCCACTCCTGTGTTAGCAGGGAGGAAGAGCAGGTAGCAGGCAGCATCCTGAGACACAGAGGTCAGCACAGGCATATGCACTGACTTCCCTACCCTCCAGGCTACTCCTCATCACGGCATGAAACATCTAAACCCTGGGCCCAGTGAGTGTGGGCACAGATCCTCAAGGGTGGCACCTAGGGGTCTGTTAGCATAACCAGCATGCCAGCAATCCAGCTGTCACCTCCACTGCAGTGCCACCAGTTCCTGAGCAGGCCTTGGCATCCTGGGGCCACAGTGGGCACTTACCCTTCAGTATGGTGATGTTGATATAGGGACGGACCTCCGGTATTGGGTAGGGAAAGTGGTGGTGGCTGGGAGGGAGCGGTTGGGTATCTGTGGAAGAGTCCAGTGGGTCACAACAGCGCTTGCAAGCACCAGGGGCTGGTTCTTTGAGGTGAGGTTCATCAGTGGGTGCACCAAAGACAACAAGAGGGAGAAGAAGGAAGGTCAGGGATGTGCGCAGGTAAATTATATCCATGGTGACCTGGGAAGATATGAGGAAGTGCCAGAGTGAGGTATAAGAAAGACAGGACACAAGGAATGGAGCAGAGGTCACCACAAAACATCCTTCTGTGGCTGGAGCTAGGGGTGGGGATGAAATGGCATTTTCCTGTGGAGGGAGCTGACATGCTTGTAGTCCCTGGATGTTCAAGGCTGCAATTTGAGTAGCAAGGAGACATAGAATCATGGAATCATTAAGGCTGAAAAGGACCTCTAAGATAACTGAGTCGCACCTCAACAGTCCTTTAGCAAAAGCATGCTCTGGGAGGCTGCTGAATTTGTGGGAAGGGCTATAAAAAACTCTCCAGCTCTTCAGTCACTACATATCAACTCTTCACAGGAATCGAACCCAATAACCCCACGTCCCAGATGGAGTCTGACCCACCTCTCCCAGCAGAGAGGCCTCTTCTCCTGTGGGCTGGGAACTTCACTTTAGCCCCCTCCTTTCCCCCCCAAGCCTCATCCCTCGCTGTGCCTCAGCCCCCTCCTACCAATGCCCAGTGGGTTCTCAGGCAAACCCCAGCACCTTCCCAAGAGGATGGCTAGCTCCCAGAGTGCAGCCTTGGTGGGTAATCCAGAGGGGTGCTGCTTTGCTTCCAAGGGTGAAAGACATGAAGCTGGGAGCAGGCAGCTTGCAGAGAAGTACGCTTACGAAAGACAGACACGCCAACAAGCTGAGAAAGCCCCTGCCCCAGCCTGTGCCCCCCATCCCGCTGCCTGCCCCCCGGCGCAGCACAGCAGCTCACCCCAGGGGCTGAGGGCTCCCCTCTCTGCTTCCCAGCCCCTGCTTGCCGGCTCCCCTCCGCCTGCGGGGCCAGCCCCCGGGCCCATGGCTTTAAGGAAGCCGGCTCTTGGCACAGGCACTGCTCAGTGCTGGCTGGGTGTGCAATCCGGACTTGGACCAGCTCCCTCCCCTCTCCTCTCCCTCCTTCTCCCTCCCTGGCTTTGGGCGCTCTCCATCGAAAACCGGCTTGGGTTTCATCGCCTTTTAACTCTTTCCTAGGTAGTTCCTTTTCCTTGCATATGTTGTTGTTTTGGTTTTTATTTTTTTTCTCTGCTTTTTTGCTTCCAATCAGCACAGCCGTGCTAAGCATACTGCAGGCAGCACAGATTGCACCCTGTGCAATGGGTGGGCAGGCAGCAGGGCAGTGTCCCACCCTTGGCATCTCAGGATGGGCAAGGTGAGGTGCACCTGTGCAAGAGACAGACTTTCCTTCAGGCAGGATGCTACAGGACCCTGCCCTCACTCCTGTGTGCTGGTCTCTTGTCCCATGCCTTAGCTCTTCACTTGACTGGCCATGCTCTCTCCCCAGCTGTGCCTGTACCACTCATAGTCCCCAAACTCTGTCTTTCATTCTCTCCCGCATTTTTTTTCTGCACGTCACAGTGGCCTCTTGCCCCAGGCATGATATTTCCAGCAGGCGCATCTGCCAGCTGGGAGAGGTATCAGTATTTTCCCTCTCTGGTCATCCCCTCTGCCTGGGCAGAGCCCCAAGCCTTGCACTCCAGCACGTGTCATCCACTGGTCATGTCCCCTGCTTAAGCCCCGGGCTGAGCATTTTGGATGGGAGGGGTGTGGCTGGCCTAAAGCACAGCCTGGCTGCTGGGAGCTGCCTGCCAGCAAAACTGGGGATCTGGAGACAAACCCTGGCCATGACCTTTGCCCCCAGCCTGGCGCCAAGCTGACGAGCTTGTGTTGTTGGGGTAAGCATGATGTGGATGCACGAGAACATGGGAATGAAGGGTATTTTGGAGGGGACAAGAGTGCAGCACGGGACAAACTGGAAACTTTTCTCACGCTGCAGAATCTGTTGGGAAGAGAATTTGAGGATTCTACCCTACAGCAAAACTGATCCGTGAATTTATACCCTCTCTCTATGTGTGTGTGTGTGTGCACACTTACATATCTTTGGGAGGCAGAAGGAAGGATGGACAATAGCTCTTTTCTGCATGGGCCAGAAGTGCCAAGTCAGCACTGTGCCTCCTGCAATTTCCAAGAGAAGCTGGAGAAGGCTCCAAGGTTTCTGAGGGGGAAAGGGTTTTGTGTCTACGTGTGCTTGGACTTTTTTTTCTTGTTTCCTTTCTCCCATTTGTTTGGTTTGGGAATGGGAGGCCCTGCTTCCCAGAGAGTAGCTGGCGTTTGGCAGGACCCCAACACCACTGGAGAAGCAAGCGGAAAACTCTGGGAAAATATGTGCTGTGAGCTAGGGGGGAAGGGAGGAAGGGGGGCTGGGAGGCCTGGAGATATTCTCAGGCTGCCTTGTCAGCCTGGAGCTCAATGAACATGGAGTGAACATGCCTCCCAGTCAGGGTCAGAAGGGGACCAAGAAATTCACTCCAGCACCCATTGCAAGTTGTCCACGTTTGCCTGTGCCTCAGTTTCCCCTTTTGGGAAATGAGAGAGGAAAGGTTAGATCAATACTTCTTGCTAATGGAGCCTTGCCAGCTGACAGAAATGGGTTTTTGTGATCAGTTGTGTAGTTTTCTCCTGGCTGCTGCTGGTGGGGATTTTGGCAGCTGGCAGTACTATTAAAGGCAAATAAATTTTCTGGGGTGCATGAAAACTCAGAGGCTGACATTGAAGATAAAGTTCCTTTCTGTCCCTAAAAAGCTACTACAGTTCCTCACTCTCTCAGGTTTTCCTGCCTGGCTTATTTCCAAACATGACATTACCCACTTTTGCAGTTCCTGGCCCTATGCCTGGCCTCCTTCACCTTTCCAAGGGGAAGAACAGGTAGCAGGGAGGCCATTGTCCTCACTTCCGTCTCACATTTCCATCTGCATTCCTGAGTTGCTCCCAGCCAAGCAGATGTTCTTCATGGGAGACCTCATCAGCTGGGGCCTTTGCCTGTGTCTCATCTGACTGCAAGAATAGCTCGCAGCGGGCAGTGTGGAGGACTTTGTATTTAATGTCTCATTTGGGCTGAGTAGGGACTCACTGGGAGCCAGCAAACAAAGACTTGCCCTGGTGGCATTGCCCAGCTGGGCAGAAGTTTATGCCAGTAAAGACACTTGCCTGGGTAATATTGTCTTGCTCCCTGAAGGGAACCGTCTGTACCAGCAATATTCTGTCAGGGCAGCCACATTTGCAGGAAGTTTTGAGAATTGTATTCAGTAAACCTGTGCCAGCCATGCTTTTAAGTGTAATCCAAGTCTGAAGGGACATTGTGTGCCCAACAATCTTCCTTCTCCCTCATCACACACTCTGCCTTGGAGGCAGCCCAGGGAAGCACTGTCCAGATTGTACTGCAATGATCCCTGCTCAAAAGCAGCTGCTTCCTCCTCCTTCTACATTTCCTCCTTTGTCCTGTCACCCCCACAACACAAGCAAAGTAGGGGAACAAAACCTGACTCTCTTCCATTAGCTGCATCCATCTTTCTAACCATCTTTAACACAGGTATAGAATGAAGGCAAATTATGTTTTCTCCCCTTTCTAGCCCCTGTGTACAGCTCCACTCCCCTGTGGTACATGTGGATCATTTACCCTATTGCATATACACACATCCACCCATGAACACCCACATACTCACCCTTCGCAACTCCTCCCTCACCAAAACCTCCAGAGCAAAGGTATCAATTCACATCAAGAGGCAGAGAAACAGCTCCTTCTCTTCCCCTTCCCGGCTGCTTCTCCTCCACCACAGCCATTTTTCCTTTCCCTGTTCCCCACTCCTCTGCCCCCACTCTCCAAGAGCATCGCAAGCCGGGAGGGGAAGCAAGGGACCTCTTACCTACTCTGCCCTGCGGAGGGGTCCCACGTTGAGTTTTCTGTATCCTCAGCTGCTCTTGGTTAGCAGCGCGGGAGGGAGGGCTGGCGGGGCCCAGCTGACTCCAGCCAGATGCTCGCCAAGTGCTCTTATGTAATTACTGTCTTTTCCATCCTGCCTCCAAGGCCTTTGTGAGTGCCTCCCCTCCTGCTCTGGCCCGTGTCAGGCTTGGCTCTCCCTTCCTTCCTCCCGCCCTTCTTCCACCCACCCTGCACAGCATCACAATTTGCTCAGCTCAACAGCTGATCCCTTCTGGAAGCAAAGTTCAGGCTTTTGGCTACTGCCATTGCTACCCTTGGAAATAGAGCTCACGTGTGTTTCAAGAGCTGAGAAGTGATGAGCAGCATGGCTCTGTGCTCACCTCCTCTCCAGCACAGCCTGACTGCTGCTGGCTACCTTTGCCTTGCCATTCAGTAGTGCCTGCAAACACAGGGAGGGGGACACCTGAGACACAGAAAGGTGATAACATGTTTTTATGCTTCAGTACTTTGTGGTGCCCTCAGGTTATCCTGTAACAGCAGCTGTCATTCTTCCATACCAGCATCACTGATCACCTCTGGCCAGGCAGCAGAGGAGGGTGGGAAGAATAGACAACCTTTAAAGGTCCCTTCAACCCCAAAATATTCTGTGATTCTACGATTAGACAAATGTTTTCCAGCTGGTGGACTACACGGCTGTGCACAAGTCTTGTGTAACAGCCAGCCCTTGTTACTCAAGAGCACCAACATGGTACAAAATTACTGGCTTAGAATACTTTCTACGTCTCTGAGGATGGGCAGGCCTATTGGATGTCAGCTGCATGGCTACGTTTCTCTTGAGACTTCTGCCCATGTGGGGCCTGGATCAAGAAGGAATGACACGTTCCCTGGCTTTATGCAGGCTTCTGCTGAGTATGAGGGCACTTCTGCCAGCAGGGATTTCTGCTGTGGGCTGCTTGGCAGCCTGGACTGTCTCACACAGAGATCAAGGCCTGGCAAAGACACTGCTGTGGCTTTTCTTTTTTTTTTTTTGCTGTGGATTGCTGAAATGCCACGTGGCTGAGGAGCAGCTGGAAGAGCTGTTCACCTGGACTCATCACTTGAGCAAAGCTATTGCTAGACCTGACAGTCTCCATTAATGAGCATGAAAGTGTGAGCTTGTCTCCCACTTCCCAGTGCCCCCACAGCCAGTCAGAGACACCGTGTGTCTGTCAGCCACAGGTGAGCAGTGTATCAGACATTGGCTGACAAGCTGCATCAGTTAGAGATGCTTCACAGCTAAGGGCACATCACCCAAGCTGCTCCTTTCCCCATCAGTAGCTTTTCCAGCTTGAGTGTCCCATCTCTTACCCCTGCCTTGTGACAGTGCCCGAGACATGAAGCCATGCTGGTATCCACTCCAGACTCTGGCATACAACTACAAGGACTAACTGTATTGCAAGCAGAAAGAGTTTGCTGCCTTGTGAGCATCTAGAGCTAGCAGCTCGGCTGGGTAGAAGATACCAGTGACATTTCAGCCTGTTTGAACTAGTTCTTAAAAATAACTTTCAGGCAAGTCTCCTGCCTTCTGCTTCTCTGCATCTGAATGCCTCCTCCTCCCATCCACTCCTGTGTAGGCCCATAAATCTTCAGTCTTGTGATGTCCTCTTATACACACTCCCAGTCCTGCCCTGATCCGTTATCGACAGTAGATCACTACTGGGAGCATATCAACTCTTGCAAGAAGTGCTGAGAAAGGTAAACAGTGATAAGGGCAAGAAAACTTTCTTCAGCAGTACCCAGGAGCTTTCTCATCAAAGAAACAATCACTTTGTGGTGGGATGTCAGGGTAGTGGAGGTGGAGGGGGCATAGGTGGACAGGTGGATGGAGAAAGAAGCTGGTGTTTACGAGCTCACAGAAACTCTTGGATCTGTGGCAGGTACTTTCCACTAAGGGAACCACACTGACACCACAGAATTACAGGATGGTTTGGGTTGAGAGGGACCTTTAAGATATCTAATTCCAACCACCCTGCCATGGGCAGGGACACCTTCCACTAGACCAGGTTGCTCAAAGCTCCATCCAGCCTGGCCTTGAACACTGCCAAGGATGGGGCACCCACAGCTGCTCTGGGCAACCTGTTCCAGTGCCTCACCTTCCTCACAGTGAAGAATTTCTTCCTAACATCTAATATAAACCTACCCTCTTTCAGTTTAAACCCATTCCTGATTGTCCTCTCACTACAAGCCCTTGTAAAAAGTCCCTCTCCAGCTCTCCTGTAGGCTCCCTTTAGGTATTGGGAGGAGCTATAAAGTCTCCCCAGAGCCTTTTTTTCTCTTAGCCTGTTTTCATAGGAGAGGTCCTCCAGCCCTCTGATTATCTACACTGCTGTCCTCTGGACCCTCTCCAACGGGTCCACATCTTTATTGTGTTGGAGGCCCCAGAGCCAGATGCAGCACTACAGGTGGGGTCTCACCCGAGAGGAGCAGAGGGGCAGGATCACCTCCCTGGACCCGCTGGCCACATTTATCTCGAGGCAGCCCAGGATACGGCTGGCTCTTGAGAGCACCTCCCGTGCCTGTACAGCTCCCTCTGGATACCTGACACCGCGGGGGATTGGCACGGAGAGGCTCCACCGCCGCTTGGCAGGACTGTCCTGAGCCCTGTCCTAACACGAGCTGGCGGGGCAGGAGTTCTGCTGCGTTCTCCGGCTCCCGAACCCGTCGCACCGCTCGGGGCCGTGCGGTGACCGACCTCCCTCTGCAGGATGCTCCGCGCAGCGCCCGCATCCCGCCCGCATCCCGCCCGCTCCCACGGGTGTCCTGTGCGCCCGAGGACCGCGATGGCTTCTCGCCTTCCTTGTCCCCGCAGCCCCCCGGCCGCTCCGCTCCCAAAGCACCGCGGGCAGCCGGGCTCGGTTTGTCAGCCAAGGCATCCCTATTCCCGTGCCCCGCAGCCCTGCTTGCCATGTAGGCAAGGCTGCCGTGCTGCAGCCCGGGCACGTGTTTTTGGCTGGCCGCATTGACGTACTGCGTATGCGTGTGTGTTTGTTTGTGCATGACGTGGTGAGTGTGAGATCTGCGTGAGCCGGCTGCGTGGTGCGCGCTGCTTGCATATTTTATGCTTGGGAAGGCAAAGAACAGCAATTTTTCATGAGCAAATATTTGCATATTTTCCACTCGTTCGAGCAGATAAATCATTTCAATTCTCTGTTGGATCCTCAGGAGAGCCAGGAGCATCTTCTTTTCAAAGCTGTTTCCCTTCTTGTATCTCCCTATCTCTACAGGCTACCCTATTCTGACAATGGATGAACGGCTTCCTGCCCACTCCACACACACCCTTGTTCCATATTTTTGTACATCTGAAGCAGAATGTGGCCCCAGACAGTTTTGCTGTTCCCTGATCTGAGTTGTTGTGATTCCCTGCTGATGACAAATACAGCAGCTCCCTAACAACAGCTTCAAATGACATTAAGCGTGGGCTGTGTTGGCAACAGCCTGGAACGCACCTCGCTTCTCCACGCTGGAGCCCCTCAGCCATCGCCTTTCACTGCCCTTCCAGTTTTTCCCCTGAAGATCCACTCCAGAGCAGAAGGGGCACACTAACTGGGTCCAAAGCAGCCCCAGACCACCATTGTGTGGCTGGGTTTGCATGTATGGTGGGTGGGTATGTGTGTGGGGAAGGTAATTTGGAAAGTCCAGCTGTCATCTCCCAGTTTGAGCCCATGCCTGGGCTGTCTGCATTGAGGTGTATGTGCTGCATTCTTGGCATTCATGCATTGGCCAAGAGGTACGTGCATGTCTGGGTATGTGTGCACCTGTGTGGGTGGCCACATATGGTCTCATACACACACATATATATGTACTTGAATCAGTGCTCCCACAGACACTACTATGTGTATGTATTTATACACATTCATGCAGTTGCATGTACCCACACATAGATGCATGCAATCATGTAAAACCTCATTTGTATGCATGCATGCACAACACATAGGAATGCCTCTCTATATCTGCTCTTATGCACTCTGACGTGTGCATACAAATGCTCTGAGCAGCTGACAGAATGGATTCCCTGTGTTTCTAACACCCCATTTATGATCACAGGTTTGCTGGGAAGAGGCATTGCACAATGCTGCTGAAATCATTGCGTCCCTTTCTAGTCTTGCAGCTCTGATCGCTACGTGATGAGAATAAAACCTTTTGTGCAGCACAGGGCTTGATGGAGCCCTTATCTCTGTGTCTCTGCACCCAGAACAGAAAAATCCATTTCCATATCTGACTGGAAAAAATCCCTCTGAACATGTCCAGAATTTCACTCAGCCACTGCGCACGGTCCCCATGGCCTCTGGGTTGCTTGGAGTCAACTGCACTATTGTTAAGGAAAGAGAGAACGATCACAGGGGCAGTCAGATTAATGCTATTACCACAGAAAAAGCCTGGGATTCACCAACAGGGAGACAGCACTGAGGAGAGAGCAGGAGTCAGAAGGCAGCAGGGTACTGCCCATCGTTTGAAATGCCTGTTCATATGAAAATCAGCCTTTAAATCAGTGTTGATAGTTTGCAGAATTTTGTAGCATTGTTTTCTCCTCATGAATTTTGGACAAAAGATACCTTTTTCTTCCCCTCCCCCACTCTTATTTTCTGTTCATCTTCATTTTTTTTCCCCAATTTGTCATTGCAAAATAGGATGCAGCATAGGGGGGGCCGAAGAAAACACAAGACAGAAAAACAAGATGCTTTTGTCTTTTCTTTTAAACTCATATTTAACCTAAAGACCTCAGTTTGGTTTTTTTTGCACATCTCCCTGGAACACATTTTGTTTTCCCCAGCAGACTGTGGCGGGGGCTCAGATTCTGTGCATCAAAATGTTATCTCCTTGGCACAATTACTTGGTGCTGGCATTGCAGTGCTTGGGCTCTCAGGGATGTTGGTATTTTAAGAAGCCAGTCAGTCCATGGAGTTTCTTAAATGGTGATTTGCAGCAGATGGAGCTGCAAAGGCGTGTGAAATGAAGTCTCAGCTCAATTTGGTGGTGAAGGAGACCACCTCTGTTAAGTGTGTTGGCAGTTGGGGAACTCCCCACCTCCCCACAGCAGCTGGACAGTCACTCCATGGATAAGGAAACCCATCCTAAAGCTGCCCCCCACCCACTTGAGCTGCCTCCTACCAAGTCCTCGGTCACTGTCACATGCCTTCTTCAATGCTTGGTCATCTATCATGAAGAGTGCTGCAAGCTCTAGAGATAATACCATTTCTCCTGTATCTTACAGGTATTACTGTGCCACTAAAGTCCAGCATTCACTTTGCTCTGCTCCTCATTGCAAGACAAGCAGCACAGACCCCTGTTTAAAGTGCTGTGTTGTCCATCTATGTGACTGCTTGTTAGTTGGACCTTTTAATCTTCCTGCTGCTTGTTGCCCTTTATAGAGGCAGAAGCTTTGGCATTCCATTTGCAATCTGCTCAGGTTGCTTCATTGTGCTTCATCCAGTGGATGTTGTGGGAGCTCCCCAAGAAAATAAAACAGAGGCTTTTTTTAGTCCAACAGATTGTATCCCACGCCCATGCATAGTTTGGCTGCTTTTCTCACTGGGGCCCACAGTGTGGGAAGCATGGAGGGAAGGAGGAGGAGATGCAAAGAGGCAGCAGAGGATAGAAACTGGCTACCAAACACTTTCTTTTCCCTGTGAGTTGAGCCTGCACTGCTGGGTGACTGTCCATGCTCAGGGGAGCAAGTGCACTTTGCAAGAGGAGCTAAGCAATTGCTGTGTGGTATTGCTTGTAGCTCAGATACTGAGTCTGAGCCTGCAGGCATGGACAGCTTGGCATCCCAGGCTTAAAGAGGAAACATGAGGATGTAGGATTCCTAGGGACAATCTTTCTCATGGAGATGATGGCAGTAGCAGTGGCTGAGAGCACAGCTGAATGTCTTTTGTTTGGTTGTGTTTGCAGTCCCTTTCCTCCCTTCCTCCGCTCTCTAACCTGGCTAGGAGATGTCTCTTCACCTGATGCCCTGTGACAGACACCTGGTGCCTGACAGGTCTTCTCTTCTCCTTACATTGCCTTTGTGTGACCTTGACTCTTGCTTCCTCATAAAGTGGTTCTGTTGCCACCATACTCAGCTGCTGCAGCTTGTTCTGCTGCCCAGCCCAGGGCTCCTGTCTCAGCACACCCAATCCCATGCCACCTCTTCACTTCTTTTGCCTTCTCTCAAGTGGCCTATGGGACATCTTTCCATCACCCAGCCAACTCTCATAACTGACCCTCCACAGACTATCTCCTTCAATATCTCCTGACCTCAGGGAGATATGTCTCCTTCTCATGGGTCCCTCTTCCCCATTTCTCAAAATTATTTGTGCAGTAAAGCACCCAAATATAACCAAGGGCTCTGATTGGAGGATCATTTTGGTAGCTGAAGTTTAGCAATAGTATTCATGAAGAAGTTAAAGGTGTGAGGACAGACATTTTAGCAGAGCCTGAAGGAATGAAGCCAAAGCAAAGAAGGAGATCTGCATCTCACCCACCCTTATACATTGCTGCTGTTCTAGCATGCATGCTAGCACGGGCTCACTCACAACTTCCCTCCAACAGCCGATGCACAGGAGCGAGCACTTGTCCAATGCTCACAACAGCACATGTACTCTCACACTCTTACTCACACATTCACATGTGCACACAATTTTCTATAAATACTTGCATGCCTGCAAAACTTTACCTACACTTAAACATTCAACTACAATAAACACTCCCTCATCTGTGTTTATATACATTTATACACATCCATACCCCCTTATGTACTCCTATACACATTTACATACACTCCACGGATTAGCATCAGTGCCCAACCCACGCTCATCTCCCACCAGCCCTGACTCCTCTGTCTCCCATCCTTTGCAGCCATTCTCATACAAGTACAGTCCAGGGAACAAATTTTTGCATACAACCATCTTTGTGCACATGCAGACACATAATTTCTTCACCGTCCTCAGCTAAATAACATTTCCCACAAGACAAATCAGTTTCTAATATTGCCCAGACTCTCTGCAGCCACAGCTCTTACACACTGGAGATCCCCCAACCTCCTTCTGTTTCCTGACCCATCCTGTACTGATAGATGTCTTGATCTCCTGTATCAGCCAAACATTACTCCATACAGAGATCAACTCGACCCAAATACATTGTGTGTTCTCAGGAGAACCAAATCTATAGCACCCCCCTCCCCTAAACAAACAGAATGGTTCTACCCAGTTGGCCTTTTAAGTCCAAAAGCTTTTTGTTTATTTACAATAAGGCTTAGGGAGAGGAAAAGGGAAAGAACATTTCAGCTTGTAAGAAACACTGCCTCCAATTCATGTCTCATTGTCGTTTTCTCTACCTTTATTACACCTTCCACCAGGGTGCAGAGGCACTGGGAAAACTGAAGAAAGTGAGGTGCAGGAAAATAATGTTCCATTTTTGCCTCCCAGGTAAGTCTCATCAGCCTGCCCAGAGTCCATAAGAGCCTTGAAAAGAAAGAAGAGGTTTTGAGCAGTCAGTCATCTCCAGCCATAACCAGCACAGGAAAGAAATCTGTCCTCAAGACTTTTTGAGGAGCTATAGAGGGGCCAGGCACGCATGCAACTGACTGGTATGTCTTTGCTGCAAACATTTTTCCTTCCTGTTTGTCTTTTAGGGTAAACCACTTCTTGTGTTTATAAGGAGGATAATCAAGGCACTGGGATGCCTACATGTAATATATGCCATTTGGGAACTTCCTTGAGGTGCCACAATCAGATGGCATATGGTGCCTTCCACAGCTGTGTCATCTAAGGACAGATCATGCCATCTAGCTAGGGCTGATCTTGCTCTCTCTGTATTGTCAGTGCTCAGCACCTCTTCAGCTCTCCCTGGATGCAGTCCATTCTTTCCCCGTTACCACACAAACCTCAGGTGTCTCTTCCAAAGCCAAGAGTAATGCCTTGCTTTTTCTGCAAGTTCATGGAGGCCTCTTTATCTTTAAGCACACTCTTGGACTTTAATATTCACTTGTACTGATGTCTACTATTGTCTTTGAGGTGGAAAAGCAGAGAAGGTGAAGGGGATCTCATGTTCCAATGTCTCTTTCCCCTACACCATCCCTTTCATCATAAATAACTGACATGCAACTTGTTGCTCTTTTCACATCCCCCAGGCTCCTCAGGGAGTGGTTTTTGCTCATTGCTTTTTCCTTCTCCACTGCTTAGAGGGTGCTCCTGCCTGTCATTTCCGTTCTGAGTGATCTTGCTGATCTCAGCCTCTTCCCCTTCATCATCAGTCTTCTCTGGGGGGCATGCTGGCACCTCCTGGCTCTGGACTCGGCGGGATGGCCTGAAGATGACCCTCCGGAAGCCCTGCTTGAAGCGGTAGGAGAGGAAGCCATAGATGATAGGATTGGCACAGCTATTGGCATATGGCAGCACCACCACAAGGAAGTAGACACCAAAGAGGGACGGCTCCTCTGGCAGTGGACAGACAACATTGATTATGTTGAGGACATAGAAGGGGAGCCAGCAAAGGACGAAGACAGCCACAACAGTCACCACCATACGGGTCACTCTGCGCTCTGAAAGCTTGTGTTTGGAGGACAGAGCCCTCACCCGTCTGCCAGAGGAACGAACCTTCACAACGATCAGAAGATAGCAGAGACAAATCACCAGCAGTGGTCCAAAGAAGCCCAGGGTGGCAGTGTAGATGATGAAGCCAGCTCTCCACACTGAGGCAGGCTCTGGCCACTGGATGTGGCACGTACTCATCCCTAGAGGGACATCTGAGAAGACAACCACGGGCAGCACCACTACGGAAGACAGTACCCACACAGTTGCACTCACAGCCTTGGCCACCCGTGCTGTCCGCCATTTGGAGGACTTCCCTGGGTGCACCACGGCCAAGTAGCGATCAACGCTCATCACCGTCAGGCAGAAGATGCTGGTGAACTGGTTGATGGCATCCACGGCCATCACCAGGCGGCACATGAAAGAACCAAATGGCCAGTAGGAGAGAGCATTTTGCGCAGCCAGGAATGGCAGGCCAAGCATGAAGAGCTCATCAGCTAGGGCCAGGTTCAAGATGTAGACGTTGGTCACCGACTCACTCACAGAATGCCGCAGGACCACATAAATGACCAGAGAGTTCCCAACCAGCCCCACCACACAGACAATGAGGTAGACCACAGGGATGAGGACACCGCTGACAACTACACCAGGGCTGACAGTGGTGGAGCTGTTGGGAGTGGTGAAGCCTGCCCAGCTGCTAGAGGCATTCCCCTCCTCCGACACTGCCGGTGTGGGGAGGCTGAAAGCAGAAGTGTCCATAGCAGATATAAGGAAGAGGGCAGAGGGCAGTGTCCTTGCAGGATCAGTTAGCAATCTGGAGGTGAGAGGAGGAGAAAAAAGAACATTGATACTGACATGACAGCTGAACAATCTACAGATAAAATCACCACATTAACTGAGTGTAGATATGGACAGGCATGGGAAGTCAAGGTGAGTTTGTGGATGGCAGCAGCCACTGGAAGATCTAGGACAATATCAAACCCATCTAGTCCTGTGAGACATAATGGGCACAGAGAGACAGTGATATGGCTCAATGTGGGCCAATGGATCCTCTCCCCTAGGGAAAGATCCTCTGGGGAAAGATCGACAGATTAGGATAAGGGCAGGGAAATTTTTCATTTTCTGCTAATGGCTCCAGTACTCAGGACATGGTCACCAGAGGTCTGATTCTCATTTATGAGTGACAGGTGCCTTACAAACAAAAGAGGGAAGAACATCCAGTGACAAATACTCATTCTCTGAGTATTCTCTTGCTTTCTGAAGATCTTTTTGGACTGGCCAGGTTACTGTAGCCCTATAAGCAGAGGCAAAAGCACCTTTACTCTCAATCCAGGCAGAGAAGTTGAGGTCAGCACCTCAGCTGGAGGGTAGCTGGTTTGTGTTATGCCAGTTTGAGAGTAAAAGAAAAGCCAGATTATTCTGGGGGAATCTGATCTGAGAGGGATCAGTCCAGATCTCTCTTGTCTCTTTCTCTTGTTTTCTCTCTTGTTCTCTCCCTCTGTCTCCCTCTCTCCCCTTCTCTCTCTCTCTCCTTCTGCACCCTGCAACACACTTCTCATGGCAGAGGCCTGCCTGCCCCACCTGTTTGCAACACCAAAGCAGTGTCCCAGCCTTCCTAATTGGAGGTGCCCAATTGCCCATCACGTCAGGGTTTGGCATGGAAACAGCACTCGGCTCACTTAGAGAGAGCCTTGAGCAAACAAGCTCTCCATTCACCACGAGGTCACTGCTGACACAGGGTGAGAATCTGCAGGGAGAGAAGAGACAGTTAAGGGGGACAGATGTGCCTTTTGTCAGGGCTCCAGATATGTGAAATACAGAGCCCAGCACATACTACAGACCAGAGACATCCTGGCAAACCTTATGCAGGGGAGATTTGTGATGCTTTCAGGATCACTCCAGCTCTGGCAAAATTTTCTGGAGGTGTGGATGGACAGGGTCATCCTCCTGATGAATTAGCTTCTTGGAAGGGAGAATAACTTAGTGGAAAAGAACAAGGACCCTGAGGCTCACCTTTACACATCTCAACAAACTTCTTGGGACTTTCTTTTTCTATTGAAAATAAAGCTGGGGATCTCAAAGGAAAGGACTCTCAATCTTATTAACTACTTTCAGGAGGCCAGAAACACTCCAGAGACTTTTCTCCCAGATGGGATTCTCTGTACCATCATAACTTCCTTCACAAATGTCTTAATATTACAGCTTTTATTCTATTTTTTCGTGATGCCATACCTAGTCCTAGAAACCTAGGGGAGATGTGAGATTTAAATGGATTCACTGGGTATCAGACAGGCAAACTCAATAAACTCCACAGATGTATCAAATCTTATGCTGAAGAAACCTTATCTGGTAGGCCCCATGAAAACAGAGGCAACTATGCCTTAAGGCCATTTCTACAGGCTGTTGCATAAATGTTTCTTGCTTTGAAGCATTTGAGCTTTGAAGGACTGGAATTGTTTAAATTTTCTTTATTTGCGGGTGCCTTGGGCTAAGACAAACTGTCCTGATAGAAGCCCATCTCTTGGGGTCCTGCAGTACTGGATTGCCCAACGCATCATGAGTGGCTGTAATGAATGGGCAGAGTAGGAAGTGATTTGAAACTCTAAGTTTGACAATCTTCCCTCTGATATTTTTTTGAATGCTGTTCTAGTGACATAAATCAATTGTTGAGGGAAAGAGGAGGGCAATGGCTGCTCTAGGTATGAAAATACCTGCAAAGGGTGGCAGAACCCAGAACAGCACGTTCATTAAAAGATCATCCTCTGAAAGGTGGAAACATAGTTAGGAATTTCTTTGGATGTTCCTCCTGCATGCAAATTAATTTTTTTTAAAAAGCCTCCAAATATCAAATATGGATGGAGGTACTCATGCTGAGGCTGAAGAGCATTTGAAGAAGTATCTGGGGTCCAGACCTGAAAGCTCGTCGTTCAGGCTGTAGTTTAGCAATACAGTAAACCCAGCTTCAGGGCTTCAGAAACCCTATCAAAAATGCTAGGGTATGCAGCAGAAAGCATGGCTTTTCTATAAACTCGTTTTCCTGCTCAGACAGCTGCAGTGAAGAAATTTTATCTTTAAGTAGGCATAGTGTGTCTCAGCCATTCTAACTTTGTCAAGTACCATATACCAGCTCAAATGCCATATCACACATTCTGGATAGCTTGACAGAACAATCACTGGACACCGGTAACTTATCTAGTTTGGATCTGCTCTGCTGGCTGCTTTGGCAGCACATGGCATAGGTTGGAATTGGTGAGAAACCTTGGCCTTAGACTGATACTGTGTTGGCATCCACTTGGAGTCTGTCCCGTATATGGACAGCACTTGTTGCAAAAGGCTTGGGATTTGCTAACAGGTGCTACCAGAATGGACCTGCCTCATGCAGCTGGAGAGCAGGAGGAAGGGAGAGAGGTAAGAAGAGATGGGAAATTGGTGCTACTGCTTTCTTCAAAAAAAAAAATTTAAAAAAATATTTTTGCATTGAATGAGAGGAGGAAGTGGATGCTAAAAGCTGAGCCTCGACTTGTTTACAATACATGAATAGAAGCTGGGAGTGACCACAGAGACCAATAATCTGCAATCCCTCTTGCTCCCCCTCTTCCCACCTGTCTCCCCTGTTCCCCATGGCCCTGCTCCGGCTCAGGACTACCCCGACTTACCTCGGGGCTGAGCTCTCTGTTAGGGACCAAGCTGGACTGGCAGAGTTGGAGGGTCGGGAGCCGGGGGCGGTGGGCAGGTTTCCTTCTCTGGGACTGCGGAGTTAACTTCTGCATGGACTCATGCCCGCGGGTGACACCTGGCAAGAGCGGGCAGAGCCGCCGGGTACTTACATGTCGTCGGGATGTGCCTTTTCCTCTTCTTCATGGGGAGAATCCGTGTCATGTTTTTCCCCCTTCTTTTCCCCTTTTCTTTAAAGCGTTAGAGCAAAGCGGTCCCGGAGGGAGCGAGCCCGACCGTGCGCCACCGGAGACGCGACTCCTTCTTCCCGCACTTGCCCATCGCCCCCGTCCGTGGCTGGCGTGGGAGCGGCGCCCACGCCCGTGCCCGAGGGTGGCCGGCCGGGGCTGTGCGGTCCCTCAGCCCCACGCCGGAGGGTCCGTCCCCATCGCTGCCCCCGACATCTGCGGGGCTCGGGCAGAGCGAGCGGAGCGGCGGCACCGGGGGACGGGGTGCCGGCAGCCAATGGGCGCCACACACGGAGACACCGGCAGGAGAAGGAGGGGAAGGACGACAGGGCAGGAGAACGAGGAGAGGGGGGAGACACCGGGATGGTGAATAAAAATGGGAGAGGGAGGTGCAAGGAGAGGGGCAAAGGGAAAAGGGGAGCGTAGAAGGGGGGTAGGGGGGATGAAGGAATGAGGAGTGCGGTAAAAGAAGCTGAAGACAGTGGAGGGGAGAGGGAGAGGAAGAAGAGGGATGCAGAGAGCAGCTGTGTGGTGGGAGAGTGGCGTACAGGAGGGGGCGACTCGGCTCGGCTTCCCTAGGGGGACACCCAGGAGACAGCCTCCCTGTTCCGAGGGGCTCAGAGCTGCAGGGACACGGCAAAACCTTCTGGCTGGCAAGATGCTCAGAAATCGCAATGAATGTTGAGCACACAAACCCTTCTCCATTCTATTCTGCCCTATAAGCACCTCCATATGGATGGAGATTAGGGCAGATGGCCAAATAGGGGGCTGCCTCTTTCAACTCTTTTCCTTCCCTGGCTCCATGAACACTCTTTTGTCGTTTGCATTTTTGTTGGGAAAATGCTCCGGTTCAACAGCCCCAAGCTCTCCTACCAGATTTCCTTTCTGCCAGAAGGCATAGACTCAGAAGAAATGCATCTAGGAAAGAAATTAATCTCCTTTGTGTGAGCAGTTCTCCCAGAAAGGACATGAGGATTTTCCGATTCCATTCCCTGCACAAAGAGCTTCCCTGTCATCCTCATCCCCTTCCCTGCCCTGCAGCCAATATCAGTGACTCCTTATCCTGTGCAGTCACCCAGTTCTTGACATTTGGCACTGCTGTTGTGAGCATTTGGCCCGTAGGGCCAATTCCAGCCTTAGCAAAAGAAGGCAGTATCTCTGTGAGCAGAACATAGCCGGGGTCTAAAATCTGGCATTCCAAATCTACTTGAGCAACTTTATGTTCAACCAGTGTTGCTCCTAGGTGAGCTGATGAAGGCAGTACTGGACTTCAAAGCTGTCAGGCCACCTTAGGCTAGAACTTGACCACAATGCTATCTGGAGACACACAAGAGATATGAGGCCTCACTGGGGAAGGAACAGCATGGGTTCCACCCAGAGGTTTTCTTTGCCATGGCAGAGCAGGTATTTGTAGCACCATTCAGGAGCCCCCAGGCTCCTGTCTTAGAAGAAACAAAGCCATACAAGAGCAGAGCTCTACCCAGGCCTACTGACCCTTGCAAGAGTTGCTAGCATAAGCACAGTCATAGGATCACAAATTCCAGGTCTTCAGATCACTTCCTCAATTCTCTGAGTCCTGCCCCATTCTCAGATCTAATAGGATTGTGCAAACAGCTTAAATTGTATTTGGAGGAGAGCTCAACCTGTGGACTTCCACAGGTAGGAAGATACATAAATTTTGTTTCACACACACGATCAGCATTGCTGTATGTGGTACGGGATGGGGCAGGCTGAGAAGGCAAAAGCCAAGGCTTGAAAACTAGAGAGGAATTAATAAACCACTGAGAATACATTGGTTTGAGTAATGCTTAGGATGTTTAAAGGTCAGATCCCATTCTCAAGGGCTTTGCGTCCCTTGCCCTTCCACAGGGACTTGCCTGCATCAGAGACTTAATTTTTGCTCATCTGGACTTATGTTGACATAATTTACGTTACCTTTGGATGGGGCCTGGGCAATTCATCCAGCAGCCCATGTGCAGTGCCGATATTTGTGGAACTCATTGCCACAGGATGGATCTGGACTTTATCAGTAGGCAATGTGTCATATCACTGAATTAACTGCCTTACTCTGATCCAGCCATGAATTGAAATTGCAGAAATTTCCCTGGCAGCAGGGTACCTGAAAGGCTTCACTGTGGCAGGTTGTAGCTGGCACAATCCATGCACCTCCTCAGTGCAGGAAGCAGCCTTTGAAGCTCAGAAGTGTTGCTGCATCCAGGAGTTGTAATCTGGCTCAACGCCATAGTTTCTCTCTGCTCTCCTAGGACTGCAGGATTTTGCAGTGCCAGTCATTGCACCCTGAGCCCTCCTCCCTCCTGCAAGCAGTGGCAGTAGCAGCCACCCTTGCAACACTTACTCTCAAGTCCCTGCAATGCATCAGGAAGGCAGGTGCTCACAGCTGCCAGATCCATAGTACCGCTGGGACCACTCTCTTCAGCTTAATTTTAGTGTCTTGGAGGCAATTTGTCTGGACTGGTGACTCATTCCTCCCTCTTTAATTTTTTTTCCTGCCCTCCCCCTTTCTATTCTTGCTCTGGCTGTGCCTGGCAGCGTGAGTGAATGCCAATACTGATATGACTCCTTGTGATGTGATCTTAGGAAGATTAATGCAGCAATGTTTTGGGGAAAGGATGTCCACAGCAACCTGCAGGGGCAGTCCCTCTGGAGAGGAGTCTGGGTCCAGATGTCCCCTCCCAAAGCCTGCATTCCATCCTCTGTGCATCTCCGAGGGGACACAGCTTTTCCTTTGAACGCATGGAGACCGAGAAGAGGAAAAGCAAAAGCAAAGGTGCAATCACCTCACTGTCTTTGGTTGTCACACAATATTTGCACTTTACAGAGGAAGGCAGGGGCCTCAGTTGAGAACTTGGCAACTTGGTGCATGAACCATGCCTTGTCTCTTCATTCTGTCATGCCTGAGGCTCACCAGGCTCAGTGTGGTTCCGCCTGGGTTGTTGCTGCTGAAAGAGGAGCACAGCTGGTAGGTGCCTTCACCAAGCTGTCCCATTGCTCACTGCTTCAGGGCTGTGTCCCCCACAGTGCAACACATCACACGCATGACAAGAACAGGGTCTGTTTATTGGGTCTTATTCAACATGCTGTAACCTCAGGGGCCCGGTAGGAAGGGAAGGGGCGGGTGGGGTGAGACAAGTGTGGGGAAGTTGTGCAAACCGACACAAACCAGTGCTACAGACCCACAGTCTTTGAAGCCAGCAGAAGTAAAAAAGCACAATGACTGCCACAAGGTGCTGAGCTCTGGGAAGCTGGAGGACCTGTCACTCTCCTGCATGCTGGGCAGCACTTGGCATCAGGACAGGGCCGGGATCTATAGCCAAAAACATGACGGATCTCGTAATACCAGCTCAACTATTTTCCAGCTCTCCCTCCCTCTGCCCTGGTAATGGTGGGAATATGAAGGGGCCGGGTCCCAACTAGCAAACTCTCACTCTTCTCTCCCATCAGGCTGTGGCCAGCTTTGCCTCTCATCCTGATGCCTCTCTCTTCCCTCTGCTGACTTGAGCTGAAGTGGAAGGGCAGTTAGGGACAATACGAGGAGTAAAGGAGTCCTGGAAGAGAAGCTGCTGCCTGCCAATGAACAGTAACACAAAAACCCCCTTGAGGTGAGCAGGGCTTGGTAAGAGGAAGGACCTTTGGGTAGCTGCCATTAATAAGAAATTGTTTGTTGGTTTGGTTTGGTTTTTTTTTCCTTCTAGGCAAAGTCTATGGCTTTATAGCTCTCAGAGCAGGTCATCCCCAGGGCAGCCTGGATGTAGTTCCGTCTGTGGCAGAAGGACAGTCAGTTCTCCATTGTGAGGGCAAATGTGGAAAATTCTAGGCTGCCCTGCACCAGGAGATAGGAGCAAACTTGCCCATAGTCAAGCAGAAAGGAAGGAGAAAGTTCTGGGTTCCATCATCCCATGTCCTGTGCTTTCCCCAAGCAGCACTGCTGTCTCCTTCTCTGCCTTTGAGAATGACCCATTCCACCAGGCTCTGCAGGTCACAGGAACCCAATAGCCCTGACAATCTGGGTTTAGGAACGGGAGAGTGCCAGTGGTGCCACTCCCTGGAATCACTGTCAGACTTACTTGCTCAGAGGAGGCTGCATGCACGTTTCTTTGTCCGGGTGGGCTGTGGACAGAGCACTGCTCGGATGGCCTCATCAAACACCGTCTTGAGGCCACGCTGTGTCAAAGCCGAGCACTCGAGGTATTTCACAGAGTCTGTTGGGAGGAAACTGGGTGTTGTAATGGGGAAGAAGGGAACTGGGGTAGGCAGAGGGGGTACCCAGGTTTCTGCTGCTTATGCTAGAAAGCAAGGCACCTGCCTCTTGCCCCAATTGAATAAATATATCTCAGGTGATTAATGACATTATGTGTTGTCAGGACACACTCTACTGACTTCAGGGCAAAGCTTGCCAGCTGTATAAGACCAAGGTTTGCCTATTCTCCACCATTGTAGCCAGAGCAGTGGCCAGTATGTGGCTGGCTATATTATTCTGGCCAGACATCCCTTCCTCTGAACTCCTGGTTTAAAACTTCTCCCTCAAGCTGTGCTTCCCACCCTCTCTCCTACCTTTGTGTGCCACATCTGAGAAGAGAGGAGCATGCATTTATGCACATCCTGAAGTATGGAGAGGAGCTGATGCCCCTGAGCTGAACGGTGGGGTGAGACACTCATACCTAGGGTTGCATGTATAAGCCCCAGCAGACAGAGGCAGGTACAGGAAGTTGCAGTCACAACTCTTCCTGAGAGATGTTAAAAACCTCACTCTTCTGCCTCTTTCCGGATGTGGAGGAGAGGCCTCTGCCAAGGCAGCTGTGGCTTTCACAAAAAAATATTGTCCCACATAGAAATAGCAGAGCAAAAGGGAGGGTGATGTGAAAGCCTGTATTTGTGTGTGTGTGTCAAGGATGGTGACCAGAGAGAGGACTGTCGAATTGAGTCTTCCTCAGATCTCCTTCCTGAGTCTCCTAAAGTACATTTTTTCCTATGACCCTTGATGTGTCTCCTTGCGTCCTTTGGAGATACCTCTGTGAGATACCTCTACAAAAGCCTTATTAGGCTGAGAGGAAGCCCTTATCTTCTGTCTCTCTCTTTTCAGTAGTTGCAAGATGGTTCCACAAACACATACCGATTTCCTTGGCTAGAGCAAGGCCCTGTGGATATGTAATGGGGGATAGCTTCTTCTCCTTCAGCTTCTCAATGGTGTCCTTGTCATCACGAAGATCCAGCTTTGTGCCCACAAGGATGATGGGAGTGCTAGGGCAGTGGTGCCGCACTTCAGGGAACCACTAGTAATGGAGCAAAATAGCAAAGATGTGAGAAGAAGTCACACATATGGGCATGCACAAGGGAAAAGCAGCACTCCTGAAAAAATGTCACCAAGATAGCTAACAGACTGTTCTTCCTCACATCTGTTGTTGGGCACTATAACCTGGTTAAGGCCAGCTCCTGTTGTTGGGTCCTCAGGCAAAATCTCTGACATGGAGCTCAAATTTTCTTAAGCAAAAGCAAAAGCTGCTCTCTTGCCCTTCACCCTCCTATCCAGGAGGAATCTGAAAGTGATAGGAAGGAAATACTGCTGTTCTCCTCTTCATCAGTCTCTCTTTTCCTCCCTCACTTCCCATCTAAAGGCTGTGGGTACCTTCTTCTCTTACCCTATGGGCTGGTCCTGCATGCCTCTGCTTTGACAGTCTTAGGTGAAAGATGCCATCAGAATATGTCTGTGGCCTGACAACACAATAGCTCAGCAAGATGAATATTAGCCCATTAGTAAGGTTGGCCACCTTCTTTGAGATGAACCAGAAAGGCATCTGAAGGAGGCTGATATTTTTGTTCCTTCTGACTGACAGAAAAAAGATATGACCTCTCTGAACATAGACATCCTATTGGTAGTCTTCTCCCAACAGTCACTATCTTTGCAAGACCACCACCAATTTCATCCCCTTCATCCCCTAATGGACTAGGATATTCTGTCTCACCTTAGCACGGACGTTTTCATAAGATGCCGGGCTGACAAGGGAGAAACAGATCAGGAAGACATCCTGTAGGCATACAACCATGGTGAAGTTAGGATGAGAACATGGAATGGCATGACAAGAGGCAGGGAGAGGAGAGATCTTTGTGGGCAGCACGCTTCCTCTGCAGCAGAGGGTCATGCTAGGGAAAGCTGTCTCTCACAATGTATCACAGTCCTAGTCCTGACTGCTGCTTCTTGTTTCTGGAGGAGAGAATGATGTTTGCTCCCATGACTCATGGTAACCATAGCCACCACTATCAGAAGAGCCAAATGGTCAACTATGAGGATGGGGTTTTTGTGGTTGGCACACTCATTCTCATGGGAAATGGCCTGACAGCGTACTGCTTATTTTTCACGGAACACCAGAGAGTTTTTCAGGCCAAAATAATTTTGCCTACAGTTGAGACCATGCTAGGCTCAGCCAAAGAGGTGTACATGCAGGACTCACAGGAGGCAGGTTTTCAGTTCTCCAGGTAAGAGATTCTCCTGGCCATGGCAGAACTTAGATTTCCATTATAACCAAAACAAACCAACCAAAACCAAAACAAACCAGCTCATCAAGGTTATATTTATCTCATCCAGCTTCACCTAGCTGGAACAGTGGTATCAGACCCAGACTATCCATTTCCATACTTCTAGAACCTTCAGAGACGAAAACCTTGGCGATCCATTCCCCCATCTGCTCTTGAGATGTGTCCCAGGGTGGCTGCAAACATGTTTTTGAGAAAAATGCCTGCTTGCACTGACTGTGGAAGCAGCCTAGGCAAAGAGCTTATACCAGGTGTTTGATATTTAAGTGACTGAACCTAGCCCAAACAAATAGTGGCCTCAATTCCTAATCTTTTTAGTTGCAGTGGCAACCTTCAGACCAATGCCTGATGCAGCAGGGTCTTTTTAAGCTTGAAACAACATTCTCTAGGGAAGGGGATCCTTAAACCCTGATATCACTCTGTCAGTGTGATGAAAAACTGGCAAACACAGTATCTGAGGCATATATTTGTTCTGCTAGAGGCATCAGCAGATCAAAGATGTGTCCATGCATCAGGTCTCTTTTAAAAGGAAGAAGCCAGAATAGTGAGGTTCCCAAAAATGTGAGAAGCTCCTGCCTCAGTGCCTAAATTCCCTGAGACGCTTTATTAAAAGAAGTTAGTTTGTTGGGTTTTTTTACAAGGGATGCATAAGGCATCTGCCCCACACTGAAGTCAGTGTCAGCTGGGTTCAAAAATGTCTTTGAATCTCTTGCTTTTCTTGTTCAGTTATACCAGTAATGGAAGTTCAGATAAAGGCTCCAAAATATCCTTAGATGTCTTTTAACTTTTGGGTTTCAAGGCACTTATATATCAATAGAGGTATTCCCAGAAAAGTGCAGAGACAGTAACAATTCTGTCAGTGTTTTGTGGCATGTGTTGACTTTTGCAGTGAGGGATGGAGGTGTATCTGAGAGAGAAAGGGAGGAAGGGCGTGAAGTGTGACCCACCGTCTGCGGGTAAGAGAGTGGCCTCAGTCTGTCATAATCTTCTTGTCCAGCAGTATCCCATAGTCCCAGATTTACAGGCTTGCTGTCAACCATCACGTTGGCAGAATAGTTATCAAACCTGAAATGCAGAGACACAGGCCATGGCTCAAACAGGAGAAGAGAGAGCCCTTCCAGTAGTGTAGACGGGGTTCACTAGATACACCCAGGAGCAAAGGGTAGTGATTCCTCTTCTCAGCTTGCCTGAGTGATTCCGGTTTCCTGTGAGCCTCTGCCTTATGGATTTCCCACTCAGCATCAACCTCCTCCCCACCATTCAGCTGTCCTGGACAGGTGCTTGGCTGCAGCTCTGCCTTTGATACCTTACATACAGATCCACAAAAACTTTCATTTCCCACTTCTCTCCTCAATATCCTTCCCACAACTGTGTCTGCTCTACCACCAAGCCTGTGTATTTCTCTTAAGTTCTAAAACCTAGTTTTCTTCTTAAAAGTGAAGAAGAAGAACCATGCAGCTTCCTCAGAAACCTGCACTCCTGAACAGCCCTGCTGGAACTGAAGACAATGTCTCCCTTTAGTCTTTGACAACCCAGCTTGAAATATTTGAGACCAGTTGTCAGGATTGCATGCTTGGGAGTAAAGACCTGATGGGGAAAAAAGGATATTAAAACAATAGAGATGTTCCTAGAAAATTTTATTTCCTGATCCTTTTGGTATTTTCTTTTCAGACTAACATGAGGGAAACCAGTGATAGGAAGGAACCAACACAAAGACCTTGTGAATGTGTTCATGGCATATGTAAGGAACATGATTTAGTAGTGGATTTGGCAGTGCTAAGCTAATGGTTGTACTTAATGATCTCAGAGGTCTTTTCCAATCAATTCTATGATTCTGCTCCATGCAGAATCTATGACTGCTCCAATGATAGCAAGTATGTTGGACAAGGAAGGATGTGGGGACCCGTGTCCATCTAACTGCCTTCTCTTGGATCCAGCCCAATTCTTGTAGCCTAGGGCCTGTTTGTTTTGCCTAGCAGGATCCCATTTACTACTTGTAAACTTAGCAAACAGATAGACCTTGAGTTGACTTGAGTCTCCCAAGTATTCAGTTTATAACAGGGTTTTATAAGGCTACTTGTGCTTCTGGTGAAAGGTGACAGATCCAAAGTGTAAAGTCCCCTTACTGGTTTTACAGACCCTCTGCTTGGCATGGAGATTTTGACCAATGGAGTGAACAACAACAGGTTACTGCGCCCCTTTGCATCCTGCTTTCTGTGCCTCCCACACACTCCAGGACCTGTTTATGCGTTACTCACACAGTGGGGATGTATTCTCCTGGGAAGGCATTGGTGGTGTAGCTGATAAGCAGACAGGTTTTCCCCACAGCTCTGGAAGAGAAAGAAAAAATAACAGGAAATCATGGCAGTGCAGGCAGTCTTGCTAGGGTGAGATGGAGATAGGGCAATCCTTCCACACTTCTAAACTAGGCCTGTCAGAAGACCCCTGGAAGCAGAAACACATTCACAGGACCAGACAGCATGTAACCATAGGTTAGAAAACTGGCAGGAAGAAAGACAGGATGTCACCTAGAAATGTTTGTTGTCTTTGAGCACAAAGGGTTGTTTTTACGGTCTAGTACAGAGATCATTCAGCTAAAACACATCCACTCTGAGATGGAGGTGAGAGGCTCACATTTTCCAGAGCATGCACAGTGCTGTATGCTCACACCCAGGGTTGGAGCATTGATTTGGTGTGCCATGACAAAGCTGCTACGCCAGCCTCAGCACTTGAATACAGGCACTTCTGCCTGCTTTTGCAGGTGCTGTGGCCACGGACTGGTAGCAGCTCTTCCTGACTTAGCCATGACACATCCCAGTCTTTCCTATCTATGGTAAGCTGCAGCATCACCCACACAGACAGCTGTAAGCAGCCAGCAATGTGCCTGTACCCCATGGCTGACAGAGGCCCCTGGCCATGTTTCTGAGCTAGAAACTGGTGCTTCCTCACTCCTCAGCCTCCCACACACCCATGCTACAGCAGGGTGCAGTGCAAATAAACCAGGGTAGCAGCACAATCCAGATGGGGTGAGAGTATTGATGGGATAAGGACCAATAAGGCTATCAAGGACAGGAGGAGTTGCCATGAGCAAGGTGATGAATGTGGTGAGGGAAATAAGAAGTGAACAGAAATTGGAAGAAAAAAAGCGGCCAGGACACATGTGGGGAAAAAAAATGCTCCTGCTGGGATGATACTTCTCAGGTTTGTGTGGCCTGAGAAAGCCCAACCATATTTCAGTTACAGAGCTCATGAAATGGAGGTGATGAGAGAAATCTGCCTCTACTAGCACTGCCATAGGACGTGAGAGATGTCTTTCCTGGGGCAAAGGCTGGAATTCTCCTGCTGGGGATGCTGAAACCATCTCATCTGTACCTGCAAAGTCCCCTGTCATAGAGCTGCACCCCTGCCTTTTTGTGTGCCTTTAACAGGCACCGCTGGTATCTTCACCCTGGTCACAAGGCACCCGTCTCTGTCACTGGAATATGGGACAACTGAGGAGGAAGCTGAGCTCATCCGTGTGCTCTGACATTTCTTTCTTCCTCCTGCCACCCTCCTTTCTATGGAGTTGGTGCAATGTGTGAGGAGCAAACTGGGGGAGTTGGGTAACAGGGCAACAGATAAATGCCCAGTGGAGTTGTTCATCCAGCTCCAGCTTGAAGCCTTCAGAGAGCTTTTCTTAGGAATAAATGTTTTTGTTTGGGGCTCTGTCTTCCCTTGTCCCTTCTCCCCGTCTTCTTACTCCACTTCTGAGCACATGTCTGACATGTACTGTTATGTCTGCAGACATCTTCCCCAGGCGAGTTTTGTAGGAGGAAGTGACTGTGGGGAGCAGGACTGCTGTAAATGTCTCTTTATCTGCTGCCTTGTAGCTGCCCCAGATAGCAGTCTGGGCAGCCTCTAGAAGGGAAGTGAATTAAGCTACTCCATTCCAAATGTGGACTTTTCTCTCTCCCTCCCCTACATCTACCCATCCACAGGGAAAGAAGAGGCCCTGTCCACTCCATCCCTGCTGCCCCAAGCAGTGATGACTGTTTCACTTATTGATGGCTTGGATCAGGCCATTTCCAGGGATCATGGGCAATGAAGCCACCATGCTGTGAAGGCAAAGTTTTGTTACCTCTCACCCCCAAAGTGGCCTATATTTGTTCCTATCTCAGTGGAAAGAGCTCCTCCTCCTTGTGCCCACAGAAATGCCTTGCCAACAGTTTTCACCATACCCCAGTACAGAGATTATGTGCTGAGAAAAGCTGAACACATAGATCCTGGTGGACATCTCATCAGGACCATAGTGCCATGCCCTCTTCCAGTCATTCCCAGTGAGCAGATGGCTTTCAACGAGCCATTCACCTGTAGAGGAGCACTTGCACCTCTCAGGTTTTAAATCTGACTCCTGCCTACAGGTTGAGTCCGGCAGGAACACGATCACCTCCTGCGCATGGGACAGACCTGCTCCACTTTCCACGCTCCTTTTGCAGATGCCCTTCAAAATGCCCTCTTCCATATTCTCCCCAGAGGAAGGTACCTTACCCTGGGGAGGGAGGAGCGAACAAGTAGTAGCAAACCTGCAGGAGGTCAGAAGCAAAGCTAGAGAAGTTTCAGCCACCTTTTTTCGTACCCCTTGTCACTGCCTCTCCCTCCCTGCATCCACAGCAAACCCGCAGGGTACCTACCCATCTCCCACCACGACACACTTGATGGCTTGCATGTCTCTGGACCCGTGGCGGAGTACAGTGCCTGAGGCAAAGGAAAGTCAGGCCAAGGCAAACAGCAGGAAGAGATGGGCAAATGTGGGTATCAGCCCTTGTGAGTAAGAAGGTTGCAAGGAGGGAGGAAGTGGAAGAGGGAACTTTACTCGATGATCACCCCCTGGTGCCTCCTCCCCTCCCACCGCAATGCGGCTCTGTGGCAGAGGCTGTTAGCTGAAGGCGGAGCAGGCGTGGCTTCATCACTGGGATGATGGCTGCTGTAATATTTTTTGTTTTCCCTATATGTCTCCCCCACTTTCCTCCCACCTCATCCCAGTGAACGGCTGTGGGCACCAAACTGCTTCTCCAGGGGAGCTGCAGAAGGGTTAGAAGTGGGGCGAGAAAGCAGAGGGGTGGATATTTCTCCTCTTTCCTTTATCATCCAAACTTTGGAGAGCAGAGAAGGGAATCTGAAGTGGGAGCAGTGGGGTCATGAGGGCTAATGAAGGTTTTTCAGGTCTTCCCAGTGCCCCTAAGCATGAAGGGTGAAACATCACAAGGAGCAATTCTTTGAAGGCTGAACAAGGAAGTTACGCAGCCTCTAGGAAGCAGCTGCCACCGTATGCTTTCCTCCCTTCCTTCCTCACCTGCCCTGACTACTAGTACAAAGAAGTGTTGTGTGAACCATGAAGGCCAGAAAATGCATCAAGGGATGCAATGAATTCTTTTCCCTCCCCTGACAGTACTGTGAGAGCCAAGACTGGTGGATGAGAGCAACCCTTGCAAACCAGTCTCTCCTATCCAACCTCTCCCCTACTTCTGTGCAAAAGCAGCCAGTGGGAACTGCCACCAGACCCCTTGTATCTTGTCATAGAATAGTTTGGGTTGGAAGGCACCATTAAAGACCATCCAGTCCAACCCCTCTGCATGAGCCACGACATCTTCAATTAGATCAGGTTGCTCAGAGTCCCGTCCAACCTGACCTTGAATGTTTCCATGGAGGGGGCATCCACCACTTCTCTGGGCAACTTATTCTAGTGTTTTGCCACTGTCATAATAATAATAATAAAAAATTCTTTCTTGTATCTAGCCTGAATCTACCCTCTTTTAGTTTATAACCCTTTGTCCTATCATTACAGACCCTACCTAAAAGCCCATCCTTGTCTTTCTTATAGGTCCCCTTAATGTACTGAAAGACTGCAATAAGGTCTCCCCAGATCCTTCTCTTCTTCAGGCTGAACAACCCCAGCTCTCTCAGCCAGTCCTCATTGTCCTCAGGAGATAGAAGTTTTTTAGCAGTAAGCATCAAGGGAAGCAATCACCCTAAGAAAGAAGAGACAAAGAGAAGAATGATCCCAGGAAGCTCTACTCCTTCCTTTCCCTTATCAAAATGAGGGTCTGTCTCCTCTTCCTTCGTTCTTCTCCCATGCAACATTAAGCCTGGAAAACCATGTTTGTATTGATGTCTGTATTCTCCAGCCTGAAATGATGAATGGATGGGCAGGAGATGCATTTTATAGAAGGTGGGATATGGTGGCACAGAATTAAGTAGAATTTCCAGGGCTTTATCAGGAGGGCAGTTAGACCAAGAACAGTGGGTTTGCAGCTGGGACGTTCCTGAAGGAAGGATCTCTGAGTAAAAGCATTTCTCCAGAAGTTGATGACCTCCACGCTGCTGCAGCCATGGGAGGCTGTTGCGACTGACCTGCTCTGAAGGAGAGCTATCCCATCTGTCACTCAGCACTGGCCACAACCCAGAAACCTTCAGCCATGGAATGTTTCCAAGTCTTGCAGCTATTTCAGAAGCACAAAGTGACCAGCTGTACTAGGTGTTCCCTCTGTGGGTGGTAGGGAAAGGGGAGGAAGAAAACCCATTGACACCACTGCAAGTCAGAGCAGGAACAGGCCACAGGAATACAGGTCAGAGAAGGACATAAGGGAGAGGGACAAAGGCTGTTACAGAGGAGCTGGAAAGGACAGGCAGACACAGAATGTAGTGGGCCAGGAGACAGGGACTCAGAAGAGAAGGCAGGTGTATCTGGTTCTGGAGAATACTACTGGTGGATGGAGAAAAGCCATTATAACTCCCTGGGCAATTGGACACATTGGGAGCTCTCTGTGGGAGACACCTGAGTGACAAGTGAAGGCTCAGGCAGCTGAAGCTGGTAGACTATCTGGAGATTCAGGGAAATCTAGGTTGGGCAGGCCACATGGACAGACAGTCAGGAACTTAACCCCTTTCTGGGCATTCTTAGTTCTACTTTTGGAGTCAGCTTCTCCAAAGGAACATTTCAGTTTTCCCCATATATTTTCTCAGGTTTCCAGTAACTCTTATGTGTCTGGGGAGAAGCAGGTGGAAAAAAAGAGAATGAACATCTGGAGTCAGATGGATTGGGTCTAAGGGGAAAAGAGCTGGGAAGAGCTGGAGAATACGTTGAGTCTTATCTGGGAGAAAGTAAGTCACATGATGATGCTAGGCATGGGATTCAAGCTAAGGCAGACTGGATGGAAAATGGACCAGTGGCATACTGGGACCTGGTGTTAGGGACAAACAAGGACCACTGACCTGCTGAATGCCAGTGTATGCTTTTGTCCTTGTAGTCTGGCACATGGGCTTGTAGGATGGGCAGTGTGGAAGGGACTGGAGAAGAGGAAGACCAGTTAAATCAGGGAGGAGGGATTGCTTTGGAGAACCCATGTGCAGTTGAGCCCAGTGTCAAAGACACTGTAAATCTGCATGACCAACAATGAGTTGTGGAAGTTCTGGAAAGAACCAATTTCTAGGCAAACTACTTTTGGAAGATAATTCCCTGCAACCACTATGGGTCATCAGTTTTCGTCCAGTCAGAGGTCTGTGCTGTGAATCTACAAACATCCCTCCTCCAACAGTGCCACTGTAGAGAGAATAAGGATCTACATAAAAGCTTCTAGGGAGTTTCCACCATACTTAAACTATTAAAAATGGGCTATTACATTCAAATAGCACATACTGTAATCACTTTCAGAACAGCTGGCACCTGCTGCGTTAAAACCTCTCATTTGTACATGCTGCAGAAAAAAGGAAGAACCTGCAGGAAGTAGGCCCATAACCCCAAAATGAGCACACACAGATCTGTTGCTGCTGCTTTGATGCCCTCTTAAACCACCAAGAGGTGCTCTTGACATGAGTTTCCTTCTGCATGTGCAGCAGGACTGAGAAAAGTGGGCACACATCTGGGGTTTCTTGTTCCCTTTGCTGAGTTTGAGGGAGACACCTACAGGAAAGAATTACTCAGTGACACAGTTTTGCTCTGAGAGACTTTCAAGGTCCTGAGCTGGGTTGCCTTGGAATGATCTGTATGTGCTGGGTTTGCATGGCACCCATGTGAGACTGAGGACAAGGGAGGAAATGCATGATACCATTTCCCCCCCTGCCTCCCCTCCAAGGATTTAAAGCAGTGGGGATCACCTACCTCTCCCTCTCTTTCTCTGGTGTTCTGCTTCCTCAAGGATGATGGGAAAAGGGTAAGGGGGGGGGTCTTTCAGAAATGGTGCTTGCACATCACAGCCCTGCACAGGAGGGCAAGAGCTGAGCAGGAGATTTGTCCTTCAGCACAGATAGAGTAGCAGGGAGGATTCTTTCATGGAGGGAGCACAAGGCTCCTTTCTTTGTGCACAAAGGGCATGGTCACAGCATGTATTCTCATTATCCTCAGTCCCGATAGGATTTATTTGATGTGAGGTCTCTCTCTGGCAATCCTGAGTAGCCATGGGAACTTTTCCCCACCAGGGTAAAGAGAAATTTGCTTCAGCCTGACAAGGCTGCAAATTTGCAGTATTCCCCTTTTGCACCTTTCCACTTCCCCATTGACACAGCTTCACACCATCTGTCCTCTGCTTTTAGTTCTTGCTTTACTGCTTCTCTTTTCCAAAATTCCCACCCCTTCCTCTTGCTGCCCCCCTTCCTCCTCACTGCTGTGATTTTCCTAGCTGCCACACTTGTTTGAAAAGCCTGCCCTAACTTCAGAGCTCAGATCATAACTGATGTTGGTGATTATGTTCTGCAGTCCCTGCTAGAGATGTTGCAGAATTGTTTCATACCAGGCCTGTTTTCTGACATGGCCATACCAAAGGCCTCTCTAGCCAAAATTTATTCAGTCAAGCAAAATCTTAGAAAAAGAATGGTGTTTCCAATCCAACGTCACTGAACACAAAGTACTTACATTCACATCCATCATAAGCAACTCAACTTGCAAGTGGTATTTACTGAGCTTTGAACCTGTCTTACTTGTGGGCTTTTCTGGAGACCAGCCCTACTGCAATCAGGGACAGGTGGTCCATTCCTGATACCTCGTGTTATGGAGGCTCCTCTATCTTCAGAGTGACTGCTTTCAGCCTTTCTGCTTTGGGATAAAACAGCAGGTCCGCTGCCATCCTCCTACGTAGAGCACTGAAAGAGGTTCACCTTCTTCACTTGTTCTCCATTACAAGCAGAAGACCATGACACAGACCTTTGGACATCAAGGTCTTTGTGATGGCTGTTTCACACTTGCACTTCTCTCAATTAAGGAATTGTTCATAAACTCTGTATCATACTGGATTTCTTATGGTTTGGCCTTATCTGATTCTCTGTACTTCTGCAGGTTCCCAGTGATTCTGATATGGGTTTCAATTCCCACAGATGTTTTACTCTCAGACAGTGACAACCCCAATCTCACTAATACCAGCCTGCTACATTATTGGCAATAAATACAGATCAATATCTGACTGTGCATTTTTTCATGCAAGATACTTAGACTATTCAACATTTTTCATCTGACTGTTGTAGAACAGAGGTGACAGGGACTAGAGATTATATGTGTACATTCTAACTTGAGTATAAACTGCATGACTTGACTCCCCTGCCTGCTAGTAGTCTGTATACATTATCAGATGTTAGATATACTGTTTTGTAAAACCAGATCTAATACATTATCTTTACTGGTAAGTGATGGTGTCTTCTAGGAAGGCTGCATCAGGGAAGTGAAAAGAGCAGTTTAGAGGACTAAGGAAATCTATAGCTACTCTGTTTTACAAGACTAATATTTCCTGAACTACCAAAGTAAAATCCTGTGCTTCCCTTCTACCATTTTATTTCAAAGGCATAAAGCTTCAGTCTTGTTGCACTTCCAAGTCCAACAAAAAAAATCCCTCTGGCTCTTCATTCAAGTTTATCAGACACTAAGTGACCCTTCTGAAATCTTTATAAGAGGGTCTTTTTTGCCTGCAGCCTTTTATAATCACCATCTTTCTACTTTTAAAATAGATTTGAGTCCCTACGCCCAACCTGAATGGCAGCCTAAACCTCCTGAAGGGGCTATTGAATTTATACAGACCTGTGCTTTGTCTCTATATGGGTAGTTGTGGGAATACAGTTAATGTGTTCAGCACAGAAAAATACATGGCACTTTGTCACTGTCTTTATCCCCTTGAAAGCAGTAGGAAATATTTATATTTCTTTTTTATTTACAAAATTATTTTAAGCCTGTACAAGCTAGTAGAAAAGGGCACCCACATTGTTGGTTTGATATTTTCCTTAGTGGTCACTAGAACAACAGATATTTCCAGCTCAGATTTAAGTTTCTGTACAGTCAGGGAGCATCTGGGGAGAAAAATTGGTCCCTGGCACAGGAGGCACAGGGAGCAGCCTGGAGTATTGATCTGCAGCACTAATCTGCCCATGCCTGATGAGGTGAGAACTGCAGGACCAGCCCGGATAACCCCACTGCACTCACCTTTTTCCTGCACAGCCCCAGCCTGAGACAACCACAGCTGGGAAGGATGTGCAGTGGCAGAAGCAATTATTAGATCTACCCCCAATCCTGTATCAGCAGTGCTGATTTCCAGGGATCTGTTTCTTCCTGATCCTCTTTCAAACAGTTCTGGAGGCACTGGAGAAGCACTGCTTTATCCCTGGGGTGCTGGGTGTGAAGCAGAATGATATGATGGGACAAAAATGGCCAAATCCCACCCCAATCCAACCTAAGATGTATCTGACCTGTCCCAGTTCCCTTCACTTACTCTGCTATTATATAGGATCCTCACCACACACTCCCACCCAGTCCACTTGCTCCCTTGTTGAACCTTTTCTTGCACAGCTAAGAGAACTTTGCACCTCCGAGCCAGGTATGACTTGGAGCAAGGAGTGGCCATTCCCAGCACTTTTCTTTGCCTTGTTGAAATAACCAGCTTCCAAAAAGTATTCTTTGGTCCTGCTTCCACTTTTCCAAGGAGTGTATTCCACAATGAGTTCCTCTTTCCCCAGATGTTGCTACAGTCATCATACTGTTTTTTTGGTTTTTTTACAGGCCACAGGCTTCTCTAGAAGGAGGAAGATGCCAGAATCAGTGCCCAACAGAAAAGTCAGTCCCTGGGATGTAGGTGTCTTTCAGCATAAGTTGATTTCTGCTGCATATCAAATTCTCCTCACTTAGTCTGTATTTGACTTAGGCTGTATCTATGCTGGCCTTATTAACACTGGTGGGAGAACCCGTGTGCTCTGAGCCACTGGCCACACTGAGTCCTGACCACACTGTTTAGCTTTTAAATTTCCTCTCCTCTCCTCTCCTCTCCTCTCCTC
>JAWWEE010000040.1:51165741-51215984 GCA_035221455.1 Xenops minutus | reverse complement strand
CTTTCCTCTCCTCTTTCCTTCCCTCTCCTATTCCCTTCCCTTCCCTTCCCTTCCCTTCCCTTCCCTTCCCCCCTCACCCTATTTTCACTTGAAATAATGTGTTGTTTTGTATTCCATTTGTTGTCTTTTCATGCCACAAACACAGAACATGTGTTACTTACCTTAGCTGCAGTAGCATTGGCATCCACCTGAGTTCACTACAGATCTGTACTACCAGTCTGGGATGCTCAAGCAGACTGACCTCTCATCTGGTTCTAGGTTTTCTCAAGAGACCAACTGGCTTTTTTGCTCCAGGGTAAGCCTGAAATCAAACTAGTTTGTCCACCATGTGAATCACTGGGGAACTAAGGACTGGAGAGGGAGACATACTTACCTTGCACTTTGGAAAGAATGGGAGATGCTCTAGGCTTAGTTATATGATCCCATCTGTTGCACACCTTCATGAGAAAACATCTCTCAGATGTTTCATTTTTACATGAAATAGACTTATGCAGTTTTTTAACAGTGTGTTTCCCATTTCCTCTGGCTGAAATAAATGAAACCATTTAAAGGGCATCAAGGCCAACCACTGTTACAGGCAAGGCTACCAGAACCAGCGGAATGCAAGTAGTGGAGGTAATCACTGAACTGAAATAGTAGTAATGTCTCAAAACAGAGTGGTCAGACATTCCAACAAACAGGCAGGAAAAGCTATGTGAAGGGAGAATCAAGGAGCTAAAAGATGAAGCAAATACGGAATAGAGACACAGGTTTTGCCCTCTGTTGTGGTGGCTGAGACTCTGCAGTGCACAGAGGCAACCATTTTGGTGTTTGCAGGGTGCTTGTGGTTTGACTTGCCTGCAGACACATGTGTAAGAATAGCCCTGAACAAGCTGCATATATATGTCTCCTACCTTTGAGGCAGGCAAGATCAGGTCTTTCAAGGGAGCATTTCAGGTTGTGCCTGCTTGATGTCACCTGCAATACTGCTGAAATTATTTTCTTGTGGAAAACACTGATGGAAGGAAGGACTAAAGGTCATGCACTGGACCCAGTCCCAGTGCAAGAATTGGGGCTCTGATCTGCACTATGAGGCAGTGAATTCTCCTCTTATGGGGCCCAGAATCTCAAGACAGAAATTTAATTTACAAAGGGTGAGCTTTTGGCAACTTGTGACCCAAAGGCAGGCCTCTGGTAACTTTTAAGCATGGACATGGGGTGTAATGAAGGTCCAGACAGACTCGCTTCTCCTTTCTTGCATCATTCCCAGATAAGTTTCTAGCTCCTTCTTTGTAAATATAGACACTGGCCGTGGACAGTGAGTCCTAAATGCTTGCCACTGACTCTTCCAAAAAGTCACAGGTTGTTTGTGGCCCTGCCTGTGTAAATTGATTCCAGATTTCTCCCATCACTTGTCATCCTTCAGGCACGGATATCTCACACTCTTTTCTAGAGGTTCATCGGAGTGCTCATCCTCTCCAATAACAGCACTGAACATACAGCATAACCACAGGTTAGAGCAAATGCAAGAGACTGAGAGGAAGGGAGGGCAATCTGTGTCTTTCTTTTGGAGGCTGAATGGCCCTAAAGCAATGGACCTTAGCCAGAGTATTCAGGCAGATCCTACCTTTCACATCAAGCCTTTTAAAGGGCCAGTTATTCTCTCCAGATGACTTCAGACCAGATTCAGTTAATGGGAGTGTGGGAAGGTAATAGCTCTTCCTTTCCTAGTGAGTCAAGGACTTTCAGCCTCACAGGAGCCTCTCCTAAATGGTGATAAGTGTACCTAGATGCTAGCTTCCAACTGCATAACTTAGAAGGCCATTGCTTATTTTTCTACACGTGCAACACTTGCAAACTCTACCTTGCTGTCTCATGGAAGGACAGTAGCCACAAGTCTGGCCTTGTGTTTCTGTTCTGCTCACGGTCTGATGTGACTACAGCAGCAAGTCAGGGAGTTAAGGATGTAGAGTGCTTCAGAGGTGAGTGTTCACACATGGAGAGGAGCCAACCCTCTACAGCTTCAGTCCTGCTAGAGGAGGCAAGAGCCCTGTTTGGGCATCACACCTGTTTTGAATTTTGACCTTGACCTATTTATTCAATCACCAGTTCTTCTGAGTCTAATGTGGTCCTCTTCTGGATGCTTCTTCTTTCCCCCCGACAGTGCCTACATCACAGGTCTACCACATAAATCACATAGCAACCAAAGACAACTCAAGGGGAAGCATACAGCCTTCTGGAGCTGTTTGGAGGAGCTGGAGGAGAAAGAGCACCTCTCTGCCTCACAGTAGAACAGAGCAGCACAGGTGGCTTCCAAACAGTGCTGCTAATGCCAGCTCTCTCACCAGCAGGAATATCACTAAACCTGAGAGAGGACTTAATTTCTTCTTAGTTCACTCTGTCCTTACTTACAAGGTTTCTCAAAAAAAAACCAGTTTGTTAGTGCAAAGAAAAAGATTTCGAGTAAAGTGACTTAGTGGGCAGTGACAGAGGGAGAAGCTGACAGCTTTATTCTCTCCTCTGGCAACCATCCTCCAATTTTGGAGTGTTCATCCCCATCCCTACCCCCACCACCTGCTGCAGATTTAACACAGGAAGAATCTTTCCTTTAGAATGAAACCACTTCCCCAATCAGACGGGTTTTCTGACTCAAGAACTTCCTTTTTTCCCCCTCTTTCCTCAGAGTTTCTCAGACAAAACCCCAAAGTAGTATCAGCCTCTCACTGCTCATTTCAGTCCCTTCAAACAGAGATTCCCAGAAAGCTGCTGGGATGGAAATGCATCTGTGCATTTGAATTTCATAGCCAATGAGCCCCTGTTAGCTCACAGAAGTATGCACATATAGCTTCTTTCACTGAGGCAAGCTCATGACATGTGATGGGAGGGATAGGGAGAGGAAGGGAGGAGTCACAGGGCAACCCGCCCCCCCAATTCTGCTGCAGTCTTCATCACTGGCTCCAAGTTGTTTCAGTTCTGTGAAGCATCTGAAGAAGCAGAAGGCAAGGAGGAACAAAAAAACCACACATTTTCAAGACATTTGTGTTGAAAATATATCACACTCTTCAGGATGGACTTTTGTCCTGCTGGTAAGCCTTGACCATTGTTTATCTCTTTTTGGGTGAGGGCTGTGCGCTCAGTTTGACAAAGCAGAGCAAGCCATGAAATCCCAGCCTCTGAAGTGGATGCTGTGGCTGTTGGCTGGAGGAATGAGATACTGGAAGATCCCTGGGGATACAGTAAATTGCTTGTCAGCCTTCAGGATTAGGCATGGGTTTCTTTTTACTTGTTCTGCATTGGGAGAAAATTTCCCACTGATTGGAATGGCCTTTGTGTCTACAGCTGTGGTCCCTTGGTCTGGTGATCCTGGGCTGAGCTGAGAACTGACTCTGAGACACCGAGGCTATATATGACACTTGGATGAGCACTTGTAGGCTTTGGCTTCTCTTCTTGCAACTCTGGCATGGCTTGCAGGCTCCAAAGTGGTGTTTTCCTGCAGATCCTAGGAGCTGGTTTGCCTCTGCAGAGCCTCTCATGCAGTCGGGTATCCCAGGGCAACACTCTTGCAAGGCTTTTGGTACTGGCACCTAACTCTTGCTTATGTCCATTTTAAAGGTAAATGACTGTCTTAGGATTCTGCAAACTCCAAGAGACCTGCAGGTGGGCCTGCCTGGGCCTGAAATAATCTCAATGGGCAGATGTGGGTGGGGGGAGATAAGCCACATCTGAGGAACTGAGAGAGATCTTAGGTTTTATTTCCCACTTTGGCAGGTGGTGAGTTTGGGATTCAGCAAGGAAAGGCACGCTGCCAGACTGAACTTTTCTAGCTTCTGTCTGAGGAAGCTCTGAGCATGTGTCCGTGTGAAGCCAGCAGAAAGGGAGACTTGAATGGCAAGAGGCTGAATAAAGGCCAGGAAGAAAAAAGATCACCTTGCAATGGCCCTTCTCAATCAGACTGTGTCCTCTCAGGCTTTTGTGTATAGGATATGGAGCTGAGAGTGAAAGCAAAAGGCACTGCCCAGCTTCAACAGCTGTTTTTAGCTTTGAGATGTGTAGCCAAAGAAAGGGCACACTCAAACCACATACCAGCCTTCCTTGCCAAAGGAAATTTTTGGTACCTATAGGAGCTGAGCTCTTGTCAGCACCTGACTATAAATGCTGGTGATGGCGGATCTCTTCAGAGCACCCAACCCTCACCACCAGAAAGCAACTGTGGACAAAGCTTCTGCAGGACAAACTGGGCAGGAGGAGGGATAACTCATGTTTAGCTGTTTATTTTGGGGTGTGCCTTCCACAGAAACTGGGACTCTACTAACTGAAGGTCTGACACAGTCATTCACTCAAGTTATGTGTTACTGAGTTAATTATGTCTTGAAGGTTGCACATTCAAGTAAGTGTACTTTCAAGAAAGTATACACACTGCAATAGCACAATGAGACTCTGTTCAGGGGCAATGTGAGTTTGCTCAGTTCTGGCTAGAGGCAGAGCCCAGAGACAGGCAATGCCTGGAGAGATGTGCTGGCTCTGACTGATGGTTTTGCCCAGTCCCATCCTGTCACTCCACAGCTGAGTGAGAAAGAGGGTTTGTTTGATGCTGAGCTTTCTTGGAAGCCAAGGCTGCACCAGATACAGTTTTCCAGTGAGCTTTAGAGTACTGAATGCATTTGAAATTGTTATGTTGTGGCATGATTGTCCTGAGGGTCAGATGTGCATGTACACCTTTTCCTGGTTCACTCCTACCTCGAGATGTGATGGTTCTGCTAGGTACTTATCTGTGTGCAGGTAAGACCTATGTTGGTGGAGAGGCTGCTCTCCCTGCAGTGTATGTTCTGTTCCAGCTTCCTTCAGAATTGTCTCACGACTGTCTGGGTGAGTCCACAGAGCCTGTATGCCCAACCCTTGAGCTGGGTGTGTGAAACACGAGAGAACAGACTGGTACCATGGTATCCTGTGCTCGGATATGTGGGGTAAAAGCCATAGTGAAAAGTGGCTGGAACCTATCCTGCTTGATGTAAGTTGTCATGTGGGATAAGGGAAGCAAGAGGCAACAAAAATTCTTCTTCTTACCTTTCCCCCATAGCTGAAATGCGCAAATTAAAGCTGTTGGGATTCTATGTTGAATTTCTTCTGACACAACCTGGAAGAGAACTATGGAATGGCTGCAGGAAGGAGACAGATAGGGTTGGAGGGAATTGAGGTACTGGAAGGCTTCCTGTCATCTGCCTGTTACCAGCCTGGTACCTGGCTATGGAGGTGATGATCTGTACTGCAGATGACACAACAGCCATATCAAAAAGGAAAAGGAATTTCAGATGACTTTCTTCCATCAGACAGCCTCCTTCAGACAGAAGGTGCCCATCAGACTGTTCTGCTTGTGTATTGCCATCAGTGGAGGTGCCCAAACCCTTCAATAACTACACTCAGAGCCCTACCTTACCTTGCAAATGGGCCCAATGAACCTCTGCTGTCATTCTGTAGGTGTGTAGCACATGGATGGCCTGCCATAGTGCTATGGATACAGTCATTCTTCATAATCTTCCCCCACTGTTTTCTGCAGTCTATCCTTCCAGCTTTCCTGGGTGGTCACCTATCTCTGTGCTTCAAAAACTATCTTCCTATTCATACAATTTTGCTTGGGTTTGAAAACATTAGTTAGCATCTGGGTGGTTCTGCACAGCCCTTTGCGGTGGGAAATGAGACCAGCAAACACAGTACTCTCTGCTGCCCACACAAGTACCAAGATGTTTGGGCAACTCCGACCTGCCCTCCAGATGGGGAGGCTGGAGACATAAGTCACCACAACTGGAATTGAAGTCTGTGTGCTGTTTTAAGTGACAGCACTGAAAACACAAGCTTGGGCAGTTTGTGAGGAGCTGGCAGGTCTTTCTATTTGGATTTGCCCTAAGAGTGGAGAAACAGTCTCAAGAGTAGGTGTAAGACCCACAGATGTGATGCAGATGCACTGTCCTTTCAAAATTTGCTCTCTGAAAATAAATTCCAAGCAGCAATTTCATGTCCTCTCTGGAAAGGATGTTAGACATTTTTTTTGTGTCTGAACTGTAAAACTTTAGTGTTGGTTTGGCTGATAGTATCCTCCTGAAACCTGTGTGTGTTTTCGTGGTGTGTTCTTCATCAGGGTGAAATTTCCCCCTGTGCAGAGAACCCTGACCAGGGCTATGCTTCGTCTGTGCCCTCACCTAGCTCTAGAGGGAAGTGGAACTTGGTGGTACTGAGCACTTTTGGCAAGGCTGAAGCTGTTCCTCAGTCCCCTGGTGCAGGGATGAGTGCCTTCTGCCATTTCAAGTGCCTAGAGTGAGCCAGGCAGTGCTTTGCTCAGTGTCCCTCTTGTGTTGACTCAGCTTGTTCTCAATGGGGAGAGCAAAGGAAAGGCATAGCAGCCTGCTCTTAGTAACTCACCTGCTGCTTATCCAGCTGCCTGTGCTGCCTTCACTGCCTTTCTGTGGATGGTTCCTGAAACAAGCTCTGTGTGTTCACTTCCTCTGGCTGCAGTGTGGTCAATAACGTCGATGAACAGCCTCAGAACACCCTGAGCAGAGCATCAGGCCTTCTATTAGGACAGAGGAGTAACATGCAGGCACTGACCTCAGAATTATTTTCCAAGGCAATTAAGGACTTAAACTGTTCAGGAAACTTAGAAAACCTCACGAGGACCTTCTCTGCAGCTCAGTCTAAATTACCCTGAAGATTTGATCCATCCATTTTTCTCCATACTAGGTTACTCTGCCCTTTTACCCCTTGATTCCTTTCCCTTCTCTATGATCTGTATGCTTTTTCTTCTCTACCCTCCCCACACACACAGTCCTTCCCACACCTTTCTCAGTTCTGACAAACTGAACAGGTGAATCGCTTGCGAGTTGGGGTTTTCAGATGTTCAGGAGGAAAGGGGACTGCGTTATCTGTAATCTTGGTGGAGGTCGTGTGGGTGAGATGATGTCCTCTGGGAGCCTCATGTCTCTCTGAGATGCTTTTGGCTGCTTTAATAGACATAGAACAACTGAAGCAAAGCAACCAGCCATACCACAGAGTTTGCTGGTGGGGTAAGGGAAGGCGAGGTTCCTCAGGTATGTCCTGCTATGGTGCTTTTGTGGAAAGAAATACAGGGTAAAAGGTCTTAGTGGTAATTTGTCAAGGAATCACCCCGGTGATTCTACAGTTACAAGCCCCTGCAGGAGTGATAGAGGCAAAGTTGGGCAGACTGAGAGGCTGGCCTCATCTTCTGCAGGTGCCACAACAGTGGGAGACATAAATTAAGCTGAAGCCCAGGCACTGCTCAGAGGCACAGGGTTGACATTTAAAGGGAAGTCAGCAACCTGCCTAACAAGTAGCTGAGATGTTGCATGGGGTTTTTTAATTGTGGTTTCCTTTTGTTTGTTTATTTTCTGTTTGCCTAGTTGCTTGCTAGCTTGCTTAGTTTTATGCTTGTTTGCTTGGTTGTTTATTTTCCTCTCACATAAAGATTTGGCTGTTGTGAGCTTCTGGATGCCACAGGTTTTCCTTCTGTCTTGCCTGGCTTCAGTAATCAGTTAGCTTCTTTCAGCTCTTCACAAGCACTTCTTGCAGGGCTGGGAGGGGATATGGGTCCTTCCCAGTCCTGACATCCTGCTGGCTCCTTGTCCAGTGCTTTATTCCTGCAGACTCTGCAGCCTCTCCCCAGGGAATGCAACGCTTGAAACCAGCAGGAATAATGACAGGAGAGAGGCTGCAGCCTGAGAAAAGTAATAGGAATATACTTAGCACATGGACACACAGCCATCCAGGAGGATGGGGGAAGGATTAGCATTGAGGGTAGCAGGTCTCTCTGGGTTGTTGTGGCCATGACAGGAAAGAAGCATACACACTCCGAGATGATTGCCCTTGTCCCATTTTTCTTCCGTTTGTTGTGTCTGCTTCCTTCCCCTTTTTTCTTCCAGTCGTATTTATAGCAGTTGTTTTGCATGTGAGATCCACACTAAGAGAATTTCCAATGCAACTGGTGCTACTTCCCCTTTTTCCAGGGAGACAGGAGGCCCAGGGGATTTTGACTTATGAAACAGTGCAGCAGGACATCCAGTGACTTGACATGGCTTCCTGGGAAAGCTGTATTTAGGTGCAGCAAAGACCCTGTCTGCAACTTCAGCAGTGATCTCCAGAGCTCTCAGCCTTTTGTGAGCTCTGTTTTCTTCCTAGGGCCTCATCATCTTCTTAGCCTCATCTCTAGGGCTAAGGCACCCTTCTTCTGCCTCCTGAAGAGGCTGTGTTGCACCTGGATTATATTTAGCAGCAGTACTGTCACCCCAATTCTTCTAGGTGTTTTATGAATCATGTTGTGGTTGCCTTGGTTCTACTGCTATCTCTTAACTTCCTGTACATTAGAAGAAAGCCTACTCATATTTCTGTGTTGTCTGCGGTCCACAGAACAATAGCCTCCCAAAGACATTCCTTCTTCAGCAAGGCTTTAATCTCCCCAGATCCTGCCCTCAAACTTGAAAAACCTTGATTCTCCCTCTTAATCCACTTCTGACTATAGCTTTGGTGGACCAATCCATGAAGCCAGTGGCTCTTCATGGGAGGCTTGGATGTAGATGAAATATTTAGGTCACAGATAGTCAGTATAGTCAGATGTCTGACATAAAAACCACCAGAGAGCATTTGGTGAGACCTCTTCATTGCACTCACGGCAAGCAGAATTGCTTGAGTGGGCGGGTGGGTTGCTGCAGGGTTAGATAAGAAGGGCTACCAGCACATCATCTGGCTGCTAGGAGGGCTGTGTGGTCTGTGCTGCTTGCTCTGGACTGAGAACCATTTGCAGGACAAAGGTGAGGTGCAGTGGCTGCAACAGCAAGGAGCAAAGATGCTGAAACACAGAAATCAGAGTTGCTGTTTTAGGACCCTAGCAGAGGGTAGGTGCTGAGATATTGAGGGAACTTTTTCTATGATATATTTGCCCCAGTGCTGTTCTCACAGGCATCTTTGTTCTTCCAGAGTCAACTGACTTGAGCGAGGCTGAAGAGACTGAATTAGAGACAATCAGGCAGCACAAACAGGGGCTTTTGGATGACATTAAGGTAAGGGCCATCCTGTTCCTCCTGCCTGCCCAGCCTTCTAAAATCTGTCTTCACCAAGGGGCATCTTTGCATAATAATCCAGACCACACAGAAGTGCTCTGGCACAGGAGACGTTTTCTCTGTCATGATCCAACTTGAATTCAAAACTTCAGGCTGCCCTGGCCTATTTGACACCAGGTTACATCCAATTTGTGGTACTCTCTGCTGCAGGAATCATCAGCTGCCCTAATGGAGTATTTGGGAAAAGCTGGTCAAATTATAAGAAGGGATGAGCTGGGATTGTATATTTAGGATTAAGGAAATGAGTACGACTTCATTAAGTCATAGTGGCAGGTGTCTGGCTCAGCATTTATGATTATTTCTAATTACTGATTGCCTACTAGTGACATATCAGTCCTGGTTGCCTGCAGCATCATCCTGAGTTTATCAAACTTTTGTTTTGTTTGTGGACCTCTAACAAGTTCTCCATGAAGGATCCTGTCTCTGTGAAGAGATGTGGTGGCAAGACCTTCCACACAGGTTTCTGTGGTTGAACTTGCTTTTCTTCTTTTCTTCTACTCTTCTACACTGAATCCTAAAATGTCTGAAAGTAACAGATTCAAAATCAGACAGTAATACAGCATCACAGTCATGCATGGTGCTGTACACTTTCTATTCTGTTCTGCCTCCAGCATCATGGAATATCGTCTCCCATTTGAGAGAGCTTAGTGCATTGAATCATTGGACTTGGACTGATTTTCCCAGAACATGAAGATGTCCAGATACCTAGGGAATAGGTGCAATATTTCCTGGCATAGGATAAAGTATTAAGCCAAACTACCTATTATTACTCAGGCTTCCAGACTCCCTGTTTCTGCTGCAAATCAGAATGGTGTCTTGTCCCCTCATGCAAAGCAGATTATGAATGTATGTGCATGTGATTTGCTTGTGTGGGGTTCTTCTCTCTTCAGTTTTCAGAATAGGCAATGGGCACTGTAAGAGGTAGGATCCTTGAGTAGGAATACTACATTTTTTTGCCCACTGTGGACAGAGTTGTTGCTAGACTGCACAAACCCGTACTTTAAATCCTAAAGCCATTAAGTAATGGGGTATACATTGTCCAGTGGAGCAGAATGAGTTTAGGTGAAAAGACTACCTTAGAATGAGAGACATTTTCCCCAGGGAATTTTTTTCATAAAGTGTCTAGCAATACCTTTAAATGCAAAGACTTAGGAGGATGTCTGGGGGAAGGGAGAGGGAGGAGAGGATGGGTCTTGACTTGCCAGTTACAGTGCTGAAAACCAGCAATGAATAAAATCACAAAATTGGTACTCATTTGAAATTTGTGAGCTAAGATCATGATTTTCTTATATTTGTGCAGTACCTAAAGCTTAGTAAGGGACACTCACAGCTCTGGGGACTAATGAAGCACAATAGAAGGTGACCAGAGCAAAACTGAAGCTCTTTTAAATTATGGGATATTGCAGAAATTCAGTTTCTCTATCTGGTTACATGCTCTGTCCACATCCTCATTCCTTTATGAGAAAGGATCTGTCATAAAATATCCCTTCTTCCCCTGTGTATTGTGGTTTGCCTGGGGAAGAATTTGGGTGATTCCTGAAAAAGATCTGTGAAGAACCTTTGCTCTGAGGAGGACCATAACTGCAGGATGGAAGCAAGGAGATACACGTACCTTAATTTTCTTGGTAATGCAGAATATCCAGCCAAGGTGGCCATGGCCTAAAGGAAGGTGAATTCCAGAACTGATTTTTTAAAATTTGGCAGTAATTACTTGTTTTTCACATCTCCTTTCTTCGTTCTCCACCTAAAACCAGTTATCTGCTCAATGGCATTTGAATGATAGGTACCTTAAAAACTCTGTTTCACAGTATTGCCAATGCAGGTTCATATTGACCTCACAGTTACTGGTTCCACTTCCCCTTTCCCGGATGCTATGCAAAGTAAAAGCTCAAAGGAAAAGGGCACAATGGAAGGATACTTGTATCTCATGTTGTTTGAGGAACTGAAATCCACACTCTGACAGTTGCCACACTGGCTAATCTTAATTTTTCCAGACTTGATTGACAACAGACGTGAGAACATCCCTTTGCTCCTCTCTCCTGTTGTTTTCATCTGGAATCCAGCAGGGTCACCCCAGAGCAGTGCCCATTTCATGGACATCCTTGACTGGTCGTGACCATCTAACCTGTCCTTTTCTTGTGTTTGAGGGAAGAAATAAAACATGCTCTATATGTATGTCTGCAGTTTTCCCTCCGTTGCCTTCATCCTCCTGATGTTTCTTTTGCAGAAGCTGAAGGAGGAAATTGCTGAAGTGTTTGCAGAGATCGAGTGTTTCCAAAACGCAGAGAGGCAAGAGGCAGACAATAATCCTGGAGAGCAGACCAGGCAAGTGGAGTAAGATGAGTATGCCTTTGTTTACAAAGTCTCTCTTCTGAGGCTGAAAAAACAAAAGCACTGGTGGGATTTGGGTCACAATAAGGACAGGGAAATGAGGCCAAGAATACCCGTCTTTCCACTTGGAGTCCTCTTTTATTTCTGGTTAGTCAGACACCTGTCCTTAAGATATCTAAGTTACCTTGTGAGTGAAATGACATGGTCCTTTATTCTAAGTTTGATTTTCCTTCTTTTTTTGTGTTTGTAGCAAGCTATCACAGAGGGATAAAATTCTGTCCCTGGGTCGTAAGAAATTCAACATGGATCCTGCAAAGGTAGGGTTTACTCATTCCACCTATGAGGATAAAGCTTGGAGGAAGAGCCTATGTTGGCTACTGGTCCACTTGCAGCCACCCATGTCAAAGGAACTGTGGCATGGAACTGTGGGGCTGGTTTCCTACCTCACTAAGGCTTCAGTTAGTAGCACTCTCCATCCTATCCCCAAAAAAGGTCTTTTATATGACTGTGCTGTGTTGCCTCCCCCCATCATGTGCTTATAGGCCATCCCATAAAATTCAACCCAAACTTTAAGAGAAGTAAAGGAGGATGGTTTGACACTGTCAGTGTGTCATGGGAGCCAAATTTCCTTCAGCACAGCTCTTCTTGACTGAGAGGCTCAGAGTTTGCTATAATGTGGTAGAGGAGGATGAACTAAGAAGAAGGGGAGAAATTTTGAGAATTAGTCAGGTTCCTTGGCTCGTTTGGAACAGAAGAGGATAAGATGCCTCTGTCATTTTGGAAACAGTTTTGTTTTGGTGGTATTGGTTGAGCTGTGAAGTAAATACAGCTTTTCTACTTTCTGGGACTCTGATCAGTAAGACTCCATAGCCTTCAGCCCTCTGCAGAAAGCTCTAAAAACATTATGATTAAATAGACAAGATGTGAGAAAGACAGTTCCTTCTCTTCCTTCCTCCCCACTGGTGGACCACTTTTTTGAGCTCTGTAAGAAAAACCACAAGCTGTGATCAAATGATAGCTCATCATCAGCTAACTACCACAGCTAACATCTTGGGTGGCTGCTGCTCAGCGTGACAACTTTTTGTGCCTCCTTCTGTGCCCTGATGAGACTGTCAAGATGCCTTTCCCAGCAGCCAAACCAGAGCTGGAGTGCTTGCCAGTCCCCTGGACATGCCTCTGCCAGTGGGAGCTGTCTCAGAGCAGCAGTGTCAGTACTTGCTGCCTGCGTGAGAGGTTTTATTTTGCCGTTCAATTTGACCTTGATTTGAAGCCCCAGAGGCATCTCTCTCTGTGCTGGTGTGCCGTGCTGTGCAGAAATATCCAAACTAGTTCTAACCCCAAACCAGTTTAACTTTATTAGTTTAATGCCAATTAGGCTGGTCAAATGTTATATAATATGTGCCTATATTATGTAGATCTCTGATGATTGCCTCCCTTTTGGTACATGCCATAGACTGGGAGGTGCTGCAATGCAAGAAAATTTCTTTTCCCTTCCTTTCTAAGGTTACACTCCATCTATGCAATACTGATATTTTAAATGAGTTTCTATCTCCAAGATCCCTTGGAAAGTTCCTGAGGACAGAGGAGATAAGCGTAGAAATCTGGCTGAACAAAACCTTTGGGGAGAAATATTTTCATCTGGAAAACGGGGCCCCATCATCCCTGCAATGCTTTGCAAAATTAAATTGATCTTACTGAAATTCCATCTGGGGAAAAAGAAAGGAAAATAGCATGGAAAAAAAAAATCTCACAAAGTTTCAATTTCTTCTGTTGAAACTGCTTTTTCTTTGGGGCATTTTAGAAATAGTTTCTTATATATTACAAGGCAAAGTGAAATGATTCCATTGAAGTAGAACATTTTGATGGATCTAAAATAATTTTCATTCCTTTATTGTATTTTATGAGAAAAATTGCAATGTGGTCTGGAGAACTGCAGTGTTGTTAGATACTGTCAAGAATCTTTTGAACAAAACCTCATCTTTCTCTGGCTTTGAAAATCATTAAATTCTCTCTAAAATAGGATATTGACTCTTTGCACAACCCAAATCAGACCCTCTGTATTCCTTAAAAAGCATATTCCATCCTTACAGCTGGAAGAGATGGAACTGAAAAGGTTGCAGACTTCTCTGTTCTGTGGCATGGAAGAAAAATCTAGGAAAAAATTATTATAAGTTGTCTCAAGTCCATATTTTTACCTGAGTACAATTTTTTTATTGTGTCTTCTTTTAAACAAATGGTGTTTCCTTTAAATTAATTTAGGAAAAAAATTACATTTAGGAACCAAACACTAAGATATTTTGATTGAAAATATTAAAATTAATTATTTTGACATTGCCTTTTTGGACTTTTAACCTACATTGTCCTTTTTTGTCTGTTTGAGTTTCCATCCCAGTTAAACATTTAGCCGGATCTAGGGATGAAGTGAAAATGGGACTGACCACCCATGGTGAATGAAGAGGGATGGAATAAAGATGAGAACATGGCTGTGTTCTCCCATAAAGGGACTGGGGAGTAACAGAGGAGGAAGTTCATCAAAGCTAAGGAAGGCTGATACCAGCATGTTGGAGTCCTACTTTCTCATCAGACCACACAGCTGTCTTACTTTATTGTCTTGATTCTCCTTCACAGGGGATCCAGTACCTGATTGAGCACCAGGTATTATCCTCAGACCTGCAAGAGATCGCCAAATTCCTGCACAAGGGTGAAGGTCTGAACAAGACAGCCATTGGGGATTACCTGGGTGGGAGGTGAGCAACCCAGCCAGGATGAGGAGACCTTTTGGAGGCCCTGTCCTGCCTGGCCCCTCAGCTACCATTTTGGATGACCTGTGGCAGATAGCCAGGTGCCAAGACTGAACATACGTCCAACTGCAGTGGGCTGGATGGGCAGTACACCCCTGGGAGGGTCTTTGGAGGGTGACTAAGGCTGGCTGTATGGGCTACTTTTCCTCCTGCTTGTAATGGAGTCAGTCTCAGACAAGAGTGCGCATATCAGCTTCTTCTTGGTCAGAGAGGAAGCAGAGACTGGGCTGGAGCCAAGTGCTTGTTGTCACACCAAGGGGCATCCAGACTGAGCAGGGTCAGAGCTCTCTTCTGACCTTTTCTCTCTATCCTTTTCCAGGGACCCCACAAACATTCAGATCCTCCAAGCTTTTGTGGCATGCCACCAGTTTGCCCACCTCAACCTAGTGCAGGCACTGAGGTAAGTGAGCATGATGGATGCAGGGGATGGTGCCAGAGCCTGCTCAGCCACTGTGTCTTACCACCCAGGATGGTCAGGAGACCTCACTAATCTGAAAGGGGAACTTCCCAAGGCCCCTCTGCATGTGTTGGCTCCAAGGCTGTTGCTTTGTGAGGTCCCAACAACTTCTTCCACTGGAAAACTTTCATGGTCCCTTGACTGGACTGGCATATGCAGAAAAGTGGGTCGCTGTATCTTCAGTGTTTGGGGTGATGAGAAAAGTTATTTTTTGGAGCAGGAATCATGCCTGTCCACAGTGCCCATTATGTCAATGATAAAGTGACAGTCTTAGGGCATCTTGTTTTTTTACAGGCCACCTCCAGGCAGGACTCTTTTCTCTTGAGGTCTCTGCTGCCTTGCAGGAGACTCCTTAAGGAAGCAGAGCCATGTTTTCCAGGATGCTTAGTTCTGCTTCCTGCTTTTAGGGTGTTTGAGGCTAATGAAACCGGGCAATTTCTAGAGAGAGGAGCAGAGCTCCTGCTTCATGCAGTGTTTTGTCTATCCAGTGTGACAGGATGACTTCTTTTATTTTCATGGTATCCCATGGATTGAGGGAAGAGATGAATGTCCCTTGCACCCTGTCTGACTAACTCTCTGGCATGCTGCTCCTGATAGACAGTTCCTGTGGAGCTTCCGGCTGCCTGGGGAAGCACAGAAGATTGACCGGATGATGGAGGCCTTTGCAAGCTGGTACTGCAAGTGTAACCCAGGAGTATTCCAGTCCACAGGTAGTTATGGGGAGAAGGCCTGCAAAGCTGAGCTACACTGTTTGCTAGAGAGGGGAACCTTCCTTTTCCATTCCCAAAGCACAGAGCACATCACTTGGAAGTGTGTTTCCCTTTAAGCTGAAGGAGGCAGCCCAGTTCCTGTGAAGCTGAGTGACTTTGGTCCTCCTTTTCCTACTGTGCTACAGTCTGTTCTGATGGGCAGTAGACTGGAGATGTGGACCCAGCCTCACATGAGCTGTACTGCATTGCAGCAAGGGTAGATAGCACTGACAGATGTAGATCTGTAGAAACTTTCCTGCTGGCAGAGCCATTATTGGACCAGATCTGCCCAACTTGCCCTAAGGGCATGGAATACCCCCCATCATATGAGATCAGCTCTGCCCCTCTTTCTCCTAGCAGAGGGGATATCTCCTTTCTCCTCATACAACTGAGAGAATGACACTGTTCTTCAGTGACTAGAAACCAAGCTGCCTACTAGGGTGTGGATTGTTCTGCCCACTAAGACAAGTGCCACCCATCCTGGTTTTCTTTCTCATTGCCAGATACCTGTTACATACTCTCCTTCTCTATCATCATGCTTAACACCAGCCTGCACAACCCCAACGTGAAAGACAAACCCCATTTTGAAAGGTTTTTGTCCATCAACAGAGGCATTGACAATGGAGGGGACCTACCAGAAGAGCTCTTAAAGGTAAAATTTTGTCATCAGTCCCTCTTTTCTCTGCTCGGGGTCCACCGAGAAGCAAAGGTCCACAGGTCTCAATGTAATACAGGTCCACTTACCTACCATATAAGGAGAAGGTCTGCATAGGGAAAGAGGGCAGTATGTATAAAAGCAAATCTGGAAAATATGAGAACTGCTTTGGAGAAGAGCTGCACACATTCTTGTTGGTGAGGGCATGGAGCAAGAGAGACAGGGCTGGAGACATTCAGGGAATAGCTATATCAGTTTAAGAAAGTTTATGCCTTTAAGTGTGTATGTGTAAGAGAGGAACAGATACTGCTCTGTGTGTATAAGTATGAGGCCATGTGCATGGGGTACCCAACTCTCTGGGAGGTAGCTGGACACCTCACTCTTTCTTCCAGCTTTGAAAGTCCTGGACCCCAAGGGGACTACCCGTTTCTTGTGTGTCTGTGTGTGTGTGAGCCAATGTCACTGTGGCCGAGATTATGAATCCCTTTCCCTTTTTCATACGTAAATGTCTCAGCTGACTCCAATGTTTGCATCAGTCAGGACACCAGTGCTTGACTTCTCTTACACCAGGATATATCTTTGAATGAGTGGAACCAACAAGCCCCAGTGAATGTCAGAGTCTCTTCCAGCATCTGTAAAGCTCTCAGTAGGTCCATGGTGTCTCTTATCCCAGAAGATGAAGATTCAGAGACAGGGGATGCATTCAATAGCAAAGCTGGAGCTTCCATTTTCCCAAAGGCTCAGCAGGCATGGGGCCTGCCCTATGAGGCAAGGTAGAGGTGGGCAGCCTGCCTACATGTGTCTGGCTTCATCTAGCCAGCCTCAGCAGAGTGACTTCTGTCTTATGTCAGAGGCTGCCTACATCCCACCCGTAGGTTTGCTGAGCAGGATCCTCTCAGGGTTATAGGCTTTAGATTTTTCTCCAGAGTATCATTGCTTTCAGGCAATTTGAGGGAAGTTGCAGAATCCTGTAGTTTCTTTCTTTTTTTTTTTTTTTTAATTGGCTTGGGATTTGTGTAATAAATGCAAATCCAATGATGTGAGCAACATTTCAGTATACCTTGAAAGCTGGTAACCTGCCTCCCTGTCATTCTGCTGTTATAAATGTCAGCCTTTGTGTCCCCTCAGTGCCAAAGTCTCTGTTCTATGAAATGTGCCTCCTTGTGGCCGTAGCTATGCATGCTGGTCTCTACATACAACTCAGCAGCATTTGGCACCACCAACCCAGGGTCTGAATGGGACTGCAGTCTCTGCCGTGTTGAATCCCCATCCCATTGCCTTAACACTACCCACAGCAGCACTTGTGACATACTGGCTTTGGTCACTGCCTGCCTTGCTGTGGGTGCACCATTTTGTATCTGTGACTTTCCAAACTGAGACTCTTTATGACAAAAGATGCAGAAAAGAGCTAGTGATCCCCCTTTAGACCCTATGAGGTGTAGGCTGAGGGCTATTGTACCTCTAGTGCTCAATGCCCACTCCCCTGCACTCTGCCTGCCTGTCCTTGTAGTAATAGTGTGATGGACCAGATGGACCTAGGATAGTTGTGTACAAGCTGTGTCAGAAATAAATCTTTCACTGTCTTTCTCTCTCTGTCTCCACTGATGTTCTGGGGCAGAATCTGTTTGAGAGCATAAAGAATGAACCGTTTTCCATACCAGAGGATGATGGCAATGACCTCACCCATACTTTCTTCAACCCTAACCGTGAGGGCTGGCTGCTGAAACTAGGTAAGGGAGAGAACTCCTCTAGCTCCATTCATTTCCTTGCTTGACTGCCTCCCACCACAAATCTCCCCCGGGAGCCCACCATCGTCTCTGCTGTCCTTTGGTCCTGTCTGCTGCAGTGGGCTGAGGCTGACACCTGCTGTTGAAACCAGCTGCCTGCTCCCTCCTCCCAGCTCCTGAAGGCTCTATCTGCTCAGAAAGTGACTCAAGAAGATATTTCTCCCCTGTCCCTATTCCCAGCCCCATGAGAGCAAAATTGGCTCCACGTGTGTGAGTGTCCACCCCACTGCATCATGTCAGTGGTTAGCACCTTGGAGCTCACCTAGAGCTGGGAGTGTATGTCTGTGTGCAAGTCTGGAGCTTGGGGGTGGTAGAGGGAAGCACAGAAAAATGTGTGACTGATGACTTTTGAACCTCATTGTCTTTAGGAGGACGTGTGAAAACCTGGAAACGACGCTGGTTCATTCTGACAGATAACTGCCTGTACTACTTTGAATACACCACGGTAAAAGCTTAACTCATGGTTGGGAAAGTGTCCTGGGTGGTTATGAGCTTCTCAGGGGCCAGGGAGGAGCAGAGGGTAGGAGCAAGTCTTCCCTTCCACCCTGTGCTCCCAGACTGAACCCACGCCTTCATTCTCTCCTATGCTCTTTCCTCACCTGTGGTCTTGAGGAGGAGAGAGGCTGGACGCTGAAGCTATTGCTGTGATCTCCTGTTAACTAACCTTCCCACTGTGTAAATGGAGGAGGTCTCCCCAGGAATATACTGCCCTTGTCACCAAAGGCACATGTCTGGGAAATCAGAGAAGCTCTAAAGAGTGGCATAGATTTGGGGAGCATGTTGGGTGTTAATTCATGTTCCCTTGCCTTCAGGACAAAGAGCCTTTGGGCATTATCCCCTTGGAGAACCTATCAGTCCGGAAGGTGGATGATCCCAAAAAGCCAGTAAGTCCCCATTGGTTGGTACTCTGCCAGCACAGACTGTCAGATGGTCAGAGGGAAGAGAAGATGCACATAATCTACTCTTATCATGCTTCTCAGAGGGAAAGTGTCATTCCAAACTGCCTTGTGCCCCATCTAAACATGACTGTATTTTTAATTTGTATTTTTGGTGCGAACAGAGCGCTGTCCTTTGACTGGCTGTATTGTATTTTTTCAAATGTGTATGTATGTTTAGGGGGGATAGATGACTGCACACAGCTGACTTCCTAGTTAGTTTGCACCAGGAGATGTGGGTTCAGTTTCTCTCCCCAGGACTCCCCATAATGAGTTACAGCATATGTAGATCAGACAGCACTGTGGTGTTAGGGAACGTGCCCAGAAAGTGACACACTTTTTCTGTGCTTCTTTTGTGGATACCCACTCTTCGATGTGTCACAGCTCTGGAAAAAGTGCCTTCTGTCTGTGTGGTGGCAGGCAGAAGAGAGAATGTTGTGTCTCCTTAAAATGGGGAGAGAAGTTCAGGAGTGGAGCAGAGGTGACAGAGCTCAGAAGGTGGTTTTTGATAAGTGTTGATGCTTTATCCCTCCATAAAGCCCGTTATAGTGGCCAGTCCTTCACAGGAGGGTGCATTTACCAAAGACAGGAGTTCCCCTAACTCATAGGGGAATTCTTGGGGTAGGAAAGGAAAGGGTCTGTTACATTTCAGAGACAGAATGGTCTCTTCTCTTCTGGAAGCTCTCTGAGTCTGTCACCCATGGCTGAAGGCAGTGTGGTCTCCTTGGTCCACTCTGTCTTCCCCTACTGCTTCATTTTATTTCCTTTCTGACAGAACTGCTTTGAACTCTTCATTCCCAATTGCAAAGGGCAGAAGATCAAAGCCTGCAAAACAGATGGGGATGGAAAGGTGGTTGAAGGGAAGCATCAGTCCTACAAGATCTCAGCAGCCACACCAGCAGAACGTGATGAGTGGATTGAGGCAATACGGTAAGGACACCAGAACTGAAGGCCTGAGCTTGCATTTGTTCAGCCCCAGGGACAAATGGTCACACAGTTAATTTGGCTATCAGAGCTTGAAAAGAGGGGTGGACAGACATGTTTGCAGTCTAGCAACTCTGGTACCTCTTGACCTTAAACAGTTTCAAGGTCTCTTCTGGAGAATCTCTAGCCACAGCTAAATTTTCTGCTGTGAGTCTTCAGATCTCCAGTTCTACACTTTGGTATGTGGTGTCTCTATGCAAGTTCATTTAGGTTGTCTGTGGTGGTCTCCATCATTCATCATTAAATCTCTTACTTTTGCTCCCGTTTCCTCTTGTTTCCAGGACCAGCATCACACAGGATCCTTTCTATGATCTGGTCTCTGCCCGTAAGAAGAAGATTGCCAGCAAAAAGTGAACCCTGACCTGGTCACTGGTCTCAGGAAAGCATAGAATGGTGGACAGCTTCCTTCCCATGCTGGCCTTTTCCAGTGAAGAAATTTGGGAGCATTGGTTCCCTCTGTCTCCCACTTGGCAGGAAGATAAACAACAGGACAGCTTGCCAGGTTTGCTTCTTCCCTTTCCAAACTGAAGGCAGAGGTGCAGGGTGCAATCCACTGAGGACTGTCGGAACTGTGGGCATGGAATTGCCCATGTCTGATCATAAAGGCTCAACAGCAACTGGCCTTTGGGTGCTCCCATACAGCCCCAGACATGCAGGACAGCATCTGAGAGGAGACATGAATGTCTGCAGAATGTCCCTGGTCTCTCCCACCATCAAACCAGGCAGGGGTATTTTTCTGTGAGGACTGTGTAGACTGTCTTGGAGCAGCTGAGCATGGTCCAGTCAGTTGCAGAGCAGAAAGGCCCCAGTGGTTTCTCTTCCACGAACAGTGTAGTGTTTGTGGGGTGGGGGCCACTGATATTTAGGACCTCACTGAAACCAGAGGCCAAAATAAGATAAAAAACCTTCAGTTCAGAAGAAATCCCTCTCTCCCTTTTTCTATTGCCTTGAGGGCTGTAATCCTGGGTAGTCCCCACTCTGTAACTGAATCATAGGTTTTAGAAAGTTTGAGATCTTGGATCCCTGTCCAACATAAGGGATAACTGAGTGCAGAGAGGCTGTGGGACCAAGGAAGCGGCTCTGGGTCATTTGTCTCTCTGTTTGTAGACTTGGGGACCATCACAGGTTTCCCGAGGGAAGAAACCCAAACACTAGCTCTCCACCTGGTTGGCTCCCCAGCAAAGGTTGCTTCCTTATAGCAGCCCAGAGGCCTGGGCTTTGTATCTGAAAGATTTTCAGCCAGATGGCATGAAAAACTGAAGGGGCATACACCTCCCCCACACAAGCATACACACACACACAGGGGCATTCCCATCTTCACACATTGGTATCATGTGAAGTCTGGGGGTTTTTGTTTCTTGCATAAAGAAGGAAATAAAAGTGCTTGAAACAAGCCCAGGACTCAGGGTATGTGATCGTTTTCATGATAAAGGCAGAGGATGCGAGATAAGAGTGTCAGCAAAGCAGCTTGAGCACCACCGCAGTCTTTTGGCGTTTTCCTTCCTGCAGAGGGCTGTATCTACCAGGAAATCTGCAGCAGGGCCAGCACAGCCCGATTATTCATTCCGGTTATTTTTGCCCAAGCCACAGGAATGTTGAATTAATTTCAGGAGGCAGGGAGCGTATCTCAGAGTTGAAGCACGTGCTCACCCTGGAGAAGGAACGTGAAGGTTTTCTTCTGCTCCTGCCTGCAAATGTCTCCTGCATTGAATCTCTTTGTTACTGATGTGATACAGGGTGAGTTTGCTGCCCACTGCTCTAGAGCACATGTGCTTACACACAGACCTTCACTCCTGCTTTGGATTCAATGAGGAGAGGCAGACTTGTGTCCAGACATAGAGAAGAAGTCAGAATATGGCCCCTTACCTTGTCAACATCTCCAGTATAGGTAAATGAAATATAAATATGCATTTGGTTGGTGAGAGATGCCCCAGAGCCTAGGGTTTGGGAGAGAAGTGTCTGTTCTAGCGCTTCTCAGGCTTATGCTCTGTGTGACAGAAGCCATCAAAATGTAGCGCTGAATCTCTTCTACCAACAGTCTGGTCTTAGGTGGGGGAATAAAGGCTAAGTGCTCCTTACAGTTTACCTGGATCATTCCTATGACAGTAGCATCTATCCAAGTTCTTCCCCATCCCTCATCCTCAATCCTTCCAATTCTCTTCAAGCTGCCTATGTTCCTTCTCCTCCCTTCTTCCACTAGATACCCACATGGTAGAGTAAAATTATTCCTAGGAGGGACAGGGTAGGAACGACAACTTGTGAGAGGCAAAACAATGCACAGAGACATGCAATTGTGTAATTTCCATCCATCAAACTAACCACAAGAATCAGGAAGGGCTGGACCATGTTTCTCGTCTCCTAGAAACTGAGATAGGGAGACAGACAGGAAGTTTGAGTTTTCACTGCCTTTCCTTGACTCCATCAAAGAAAATGCATTTCTGAGTTCCTTGCTACACTTCTCAGTGTCATGAACACAGTGGTACCTGATGTTGCCCACCAGCAGTGCTACATGTTCTCTCTCTGAGTGGTATCCTTGACCTTGTGCCTGCTGAATACCAGTGTGGTATTGGCCAGGGTGTCTCAGGATGGGCCTATAAAACTGACCTCCTGGTGATACCTGTGTGCATTGATGGACACATTTGGAGCCCTTAGAAATTTATGACAGGGAGAATGAGTTGTGCAACTAGAATGGCACCGCTGGGAACGTGTTGCTGATCACCTTCACACATGCCCTTTGCTGAGGGCAACTGCAGCACCACACACATGAATGCATAGAGACAAACACATAGGGACACACAGAGCCCTTCAGGTGTTAAATCTGGCAGATTGCTATCTGTATGGTAGATTATTTTTCATCATAGGCAGCATATGTGGCTCACACAAACATACATGCAGAAGACTGACTCTTATTCCCTGCCTGCCTACGGATTCCTGTGCACACCCAGCAATTTGTTTTCATAATAAATGTCCATCTCTTTTAATAAAAGGGCTCAGAGGAGGATACTGCAGATGTGTGGAATAAAACATATCCATATCACTACATCCTGCCTCCTCCCCTCTCCTTCCCTTCCTCCCATGCCCTGTTTATCAGCTCCTTTTTGGAAGGCTAATACATTTTAAAAAGGAATTCTAGAAATTGTTTGCAGAGACAGAGATGGAACAGCTGTGAGGAGAGCCAGCAGCCTCATGCACTACCGCTTTGGTAGAGAAAAACTCTTGGAGGTGGAGGTGAAGGGCAGCATATAAATGGAGGCACACACTGGACTGAATTATGGATTCAGTGATCAAAGGACATCAGCTGAACATGCCTTTTTGCAGGAGGTGAGTACTTTTGGAGATGGGAGCTCAGGAGCAAATGGAGGCCTTGAGAAGGCATGACTCTGCATGTGAGTTGGCCATGAGTTGTGTTCAGTGTCAGGTGAAAGCACCCATTCGAGACACTGCCCATTCCTGGAAGGACTGAAACCACTCAGCTGTGTGTCACTCAGTCTTCAGTGCAAAGGGAAAGTCAAGAAGCTCTTTTTTACCAGCTAAACAGGATTATATGGAGTGGGACTGCTTGCCTTTTAATTCTGCGACAGCCTGTGTGAGCACCCACACCTCACCCCTTCACAATACTGCAGGAATTGACACCAAGAGGGGACAGGTTTGTCAGCATGTGCCATAAACCTAGAGAAATGGAAGGCTATGGCAATAGCCTCAGAGGGATGGGAGCCAGTCTTCATACCCTCTGAGGTCAGTCATTTGTAGGGAAAGAATCACAGCCCCGCTGTGTAGGAGCTGGTTTGAATGTTGCAGTCGGATTTGGGGATTCAATAGTAGCAGCTCCTCCTGTCTCCAGTTCTTGTGTTTGATGGCTGGAAAGCAACAGCCTACCTGAGGTGGGGAGACTCATTGAGATACTTATTAATTCTTAAAATTTTTTTGGAGTGTGTGTTTCATACATAAAGACCAGAGGAAAAAACTAGAGAGCAGGACAGCTCTCAAAGGCACCATGGCCTCTCTGCTGCACCTTGTTCTGGCTCACTTCTGCCTCCAGCCTGACAGAGGGTCCATCTGGGGGGCTGGAGGAAGCCCAGGCAGATCGGTTAAGATCTGACCAGGGTTTCTTGGAGTGTCATTGCTGTCACATCTGCCGTGGCTCTGCTCTAAGTGCCTATGACAGGGGCGTGCAGCAGCCTCATCTTGCCATGCCATTTCCAATCCTGCTGCCTTTCTGCAATGAAGATGAATGTTGCCTGTCCCAGGTTATCACATTCTCAGTGTGTGAGCCTCTATACAGACAGCAGTTTGCTCATGAAGGCTGGTGCTATTGGGCTAAGTTCAAGGAGATTTTATATGGTGGGACAGAGGGATGCAAGGAAAGAGTATGGGAGGGTGGAGGAGTCTGGGTCTATGTGGGTTGTCAGTGAAAGTCTTGCAGTGACAAGAACAGGACTTTCACCTCAGCTCCAGAACAGGGGTGGCACAAATGCCAGGAAGATGTAAGGTACAACACTGTTTGAACAGCCTGCAATCTTTACCACAGCCACTGTGTCACACTACTGAGGGGCAGCTTCTGTCACAACAGCTGTCCACTTTCTGTGGGGAAGAAGAGCAGTGTCACTAAAGATGCCAGCCCAACACTTCAGGGAGAGAGTGGAGATGGTGCAAGGTGGCCATCACATATGGGCCCTCAAAGGCACAGCCTGTGCAGGGAGAGGACCATATGTCCTGCCAGCACAGCATGTCTTTGCTCCTCTACCTTGCTGAAAAAATGGGGTTACAGGTCTCTTTCCACATGCACGTACAAACACAGGTATAGACGTGTGTGAATGTTCTGTGTCCTGAACACTCATAGTCACACATACCCAAGCATACATATACACATCTATGCATACACAAGTACACACAGAGTCCAAATGCATCCCAGCCCAATGCCTCTCCTTGAAGAAGAGCCCTGGCAAAAGTGTCTGCAAGGGAAGAATGGAGATCACAGAGGATAGGGGAAGGGCAGTGCTTGTGTGGTTGGACAGCAAGCAGTGTGTAAGGAGACAGAGGAAGGACATACTGCAGTGGTGTCTACAGAAACCATAGGACTTCTGCCCCTGAGGGGCTACAGTAGCAGAAACATAGCCCATCACCTGGGGCAGAATTGGGAAAGGACTGCTGTGGCTATGTTAAGGGACATTGCAAGGCCTGACAAGCCCCATAGCCCTCACGGGCTCTATAGCTCCCATAGCCCTCCTCCCTCTGAGATACTACATTGATCTTAAGGGACCTACAGAAAAGACATTTTCTGCTGTTTCTAGCTATGGTGGGTGGCAGCAAGGTTCTTGGAGCTGGCTGAAGAGGTGGTGATTTGTGCAATTAACATCTAATCAGTTCTATGAATATTTATTGCTAGTCAGCAAGCTTCTGAGTGACAGTGAAGCCCCATCTGATTGGGATCACATTCACAGGTAAACCAGAGCCTCCTTTGGCATTCACAGACCTCCCACTGGGGCAAAATGTCACAAAGGTATAACCATCCTGCTGCACATGGGAGGCACATGTGCAATGTGAATGTGAAAAATTGTATTCAATCCTATTTTAGGGAAGGAAAACCGGAGGTTTTAAAACTGGCTTTTTGGAGAGAAACACCTTGAAGTAGTCTGCTATATTAACAACCTATGGCTGAGTTTGAGCTGAGTGTTTGCTTTTGTTAAATTTTGTTGTTTGGGTTTTTTGTTTGTTGGGGGTTTTATGTGTGTGTTATCTCTCATTTATCTTCTATTGCAACATGGGAGAGAAAATAAAATAGAGAGAAATATAAACTACTGCAACTGTGTGAAAAGTCACGTAACAGTCAAGAATTTCTTGGAGCTTGTAGTTAATTCTTCCCCTACCTGGGCAGAAAGTGTGCAGAAAGCTAGTATTTTGTTTCCTAGAAAAATACTACTTTGGGGTCTTCCTATCATTATCAGAAATTTTGCTGCTTCTCAACTTAGTCCAAATTCATGCTCTTTTCCAGAATCCTCCATTCTCTCCCTTTACATTCCCTCTGCTCTGATCCTCTCACCTCTGCCTCTGGCTTCTCTTTCCCATGGTGCCTTCCACTTTCTGTGCTTTGCTCACCCCTCTCCATAAACTTGCTTCAGCAAATCCCTTTCTTCCTTTTTCCTGATGCTGCCTCTCCTGCCTTTCTGCTCCCTGGACAGACTCAGCCTGCCTTGGCAGAGCTCTGGGAAAACCCCCTATTATCAGTGGAATGTGAGTTGTTAAACCTGAGCCAAACTCTTCTGCTCCTGCTGCTCACCTGCAACTTGGGTTTGTGCTGGAGGTGCTGCCAAATGACTGTTATTACCTAAATTAAAAAGACACACAGCCCTCCCTGAGAAGAAAGAGACACAGATAACAGTGATTTGCCTGTTGCCTGCTGCCTTCTGACTGAGAAAAACACCCCAAATTCCAGCAGGGCTTCCAGAACCAGCCCTCAGTGTAGGGAGAGGGTCAGACAGCTCTGCACATTTTCACTTTCTGCATGGAAGTATCCTATGATTTTTTGTGGCTGGATGAGAGAAGATCCTCAGAATTTGCACCACAGATATCCCCTTCCTCTCACCGTATTATGCTTGGCCTTGAGCCAATACAGGACTTGGGGGGGGTAGGGGGGAAGCAAAATTGGGAGCCAAAAATAGACCCAGAACAAACAGTAAAATGGCAGGGGAGGGAAGAGAAGGAAAGGTTGGCAAGTCTGAAGTCATAATCACAGTGTGCAGGGGGTCTGTTGTGTAGAACTGTTTTCCTTGCTGCAGCCCTCGACTTTCCTCACCACTTGCACCACTGTGCTCTGGAGCTGTCATTTCAATATCCAGGAGCTAATGGCCTGCTTGGCCCTCTTTCCAGAGGGCATTCAGCAGGAGAAAGTGTGCTTTGTGCACAGAGAGGCTAGAGAGACTTCAAGGGCGACAGTAGAAAGGGACAGAGGAGAGCAAGCATCTCAGAGCCACGATTTGCAGGGAAGAAGTGCATTACCTCCAGGTTCCTGGAAATGCCAGAGGACCCTAAACTCCAGACATACACAACTTCACATCTGATGGCTTAGTGTCCCTACAGTGACACTTTTACTCTGATGCAGTTTAGATTCAGGTAATGGTAGACAACACACTGGTGTGTGTGGACAACTAGTAGTCAACCAGCCATAAACAACCAGTATTGAGTGGTGCTCCTGTCCTGGGACATGTATTATTTAAAATCTTCATTAGTGGCATGGAGAATGGGAGAAATACACTCTCAGCAAGTTTGCAGATGACACTACCCTAACAGGTGCAGTTGACACACTAGTGGGAAGGGATCTTTATAGGCTTGAGAGGTGCACCCTCGTGAGTGTCATGAGGTTCAACAACGCCAAGTGCAAGATCCTGTATCTGGGTCAGGGCAATCCCCAATAACAGAACATCTAGTGTCTTGTTTGAGAGGCACACTGCAGAGAAGGACTTGGTGGATGAAAAGTTGAATGAGTCAGCAATGTGAATTGGCAGCTCAAAAAGCCAAGTGTATACTAGGCTGCAACAAAAGAAGCATGGCCAGCAGGTTGAGGGAGGTGTCTGCCCCTCTGCTGTATTCTTGTGAGTACTGTGTCCAGCTGTGGGGTCACCAGTACCTGTTGGAGTGGGTCCCGATGGGGGTCACAAAGATGATCAGAGAGCTCCTCTCCTATGAAGATGGGCTGAGAGACTTGGGGTCATTCAGCCTGGGGAGACCATATTGCAGCCTTTCAATACTTATAGGGGAACTATAAGAAAGACAAAGACTTTTTGTCAAGCAAAAAGGGGCAGCAGTTTTAAACCAAGAGAAGGTGGATTTACATTGGATATAAGCAAGAAACTTATGATGAGGGTGGTGGAATGGTAGAACAGGTTGCCCAGAGAAGCTGTGGATGCCCCATCGCTGGAATTGTTCAAGGCCAGGCTGGAGGGGGCTTTCAGCAACCTGTTCTAATGAAAGGTGTCCCTGCCCATGGCAAGGGGGATAGACTAGATGATCTTTAAAGGTCCCTTCCAACCCAAAACATTCTATGATTCTATGAACACATGCACATACATACACATTCTTTTTCCACTACACTACCTTCTTATGTCCATTTAACATTTGACCATATCTTATCTTTCCCAAGTTAGATCAAAATATCATCAATTTCCGCAAACATAAGAATGGACTTAAAAAAAAAAAAAATCACAGGATTTTATTTCAGTTTTCAAGAGATCTTTGCCTAGTTATATTTAGAGGGTATATTCCTCTGTAAAAGAGAAAGACTCTTTCCTCATTCCTTTTCGTATTTGGTATGAGAATTGAAATTGTTTTTTCATTCCCCTCCCTCCAGGTGCTTAGGATTTAAAAAAATTCTTAAATTTTATGATGCTTAGGACAAAATGGGGAGAATCTGCATCATTTCCATGCCCTTCTTTCATCAGAAATCTCTACTCCTGCTGTCAGGTGTGCTCTTACACTCACATCTTCTCCCAAATGCCTGCTCTCCTGTGTTCCCCAGCCCCTGAACAAAACATCTCTGCGCCTCATGCAGCTCTTCTTAGTCATTTGCAGTCACACACAGGAAATACCTGTTTTGTTTTGTTTGGTTTTTTTGTGTTGTTTTGTTTTTCAAGGAAAGGCCAATGTTTATCTTACCCCACAGTTTATCTTGAACCCTTCAGAGCCAGGATTGTTGGCCTGAGCAGACAGAACTCAAAGCTGCTGGTGAAACTGTGGGACTTTGGTAACCTTCCACAAACCTATGGGGTCTTTGCTATGAAGAAGGAAGGAGAAGAAGAAAGCCTCTGTCTTCTAGGCAGGTTTGGAAGGTGTTGCATATTTCCTCTCCCATCTCCAGAGCAGACAGGCTGCTCCTGTTATCTGGGAATTGCTAAGAGATTGAAAACTTGTTGCTGTGTGAATTTCAGAGATGCCTGGCAGGGGCAGCTGGAGCAATGAAGGGTTCAGTGTATTAAACTCACCATAGTAAAGCCATAATGAGATTTTGCTTGCTGCTGCGACCAGAATACCCAAACCAGCTCAGCACCTCCCCTCATCAGATATGCTTTCAATACCTCCTTCTTACTGCAGTCCCTCTCCCTGCACCTGCAGTGTGTGTCCCAGACCCAAGGCTTTGGAAGAATGTCTATCTGCATAAGAGAAAGAGGGGACTTTACCCCTCAAGACCACCCAAGTCTCATAGGCTTGTTGGCTTCTTCATCTGCTCCTTTTAGGAATGTGCTAAATATCATTTATAGATGGGAATATATGAGCAGTCAGGGAGAGAGAACAGCATTGCTTCCTGAGAAGAGGGGCAAGAAAGTGGGTTTCTAGGAAGGTGGGTCAGATGTATGTGTAGAGAACATTTAGGAAGAGACAGGTCAAATGTCAAATGAGACATGAAGAAAGGTCATGGAGGAAAACTAGGAATAGGGATGCTCCAGGGAAAGAGCTGGGAATAGCCTGGGAGAGGGATGTCTTCAGAATAAGTAGGATGTGGACATGAGTCTGGGAGAAAAGACACTTAGATGGGGCTGTGAGAAGGCAGGCATTTGGTCTGAATAAGGGTTTGTAGTCAGGTGAGCATGAGGAGGGTGGTGTACTTTAAGAGGGGGTATCTGCACTATTTTCCATAAGGTGTATTTATCTTAGAGAAACCCACTTGGTAATCAGGAAGCTGAGATTTGCTCTGTTGGATCTGCCTCTCCCCTGCAAACCATCCAAGAGGGTTCATCTTGTTAAATCCTCTGCCCTGGAGGAGGTGAGATCAAATGCCTTTGGAGGAACAGACATTTAGCAAAGCTGTTTCCCTATTGTTGCAAAGATCTTAACCCCCGTGCCTCCCTCTCCTGTTCAGGCTCTAATACCTAAAAGGAAGAAAAGATGAGAAATACGGGTGGATGTAGAGTGAGCCCTCCTTCCATCGTGCACGGGACTCCAAGTCTCCATGCTACTGTCCCAGGCTAATTGTGCTACCTGCCCAGCTCTGCAGCTGTTCTGAAGGGGTGAGGGCACAGAAAGCCTCCCAAACCTGTGGCCTGGCTATCTTACAGCCACCCAGTTCTTTTGGCAAGACCCAGAGTTTGCAGCAGGAGGAACATAGAGGGAAAGTGCCTGAGGTCCCTATGCAACAGGGAGACAAAAGGTGGTGTCAGGGTTTGCATGAGTGAGATTTGTCCGACTAGTACATCTGTTCCTGCCTTTCTCTCTGTGTTTTTGATCAAAAAACCTCAGGCATTGCAGTAGCCTCTGTCCCACAGAGCTGACTTCAGGTTGCTGCTCAAGGGCTGAGGAGCCTCAGTAGAAGTGAAAGAGATATGAGTTAAAATAACAGAAGATTTGTCAGTGGCAATAATTTAGTAATTTGGAGTCTTTAAATTGACACAGTGGGCATTAGCACAAGGAAGGCTTGAGACATTTCTGTGTACATTGTTCTCTTCTAGCCCAGAGGAAGCCAGGAAGGCACCTGAGGGCTTGCTCTTCAGCTGTGAGTAAGCATGCAAAGAAAACTGCATTACTTGGGTCACTGACAACTTGCCTGCCCCAGGGGCAATGCTCCCCAGCTGGCTGGGTAACAAGGGCTTCCATCTCTAGTGCTGGCAGTGTGGCACTCAGCCACTTGGCGAAAAGATGGATTAAATCAGAACACGGCCAAGGAAAACCTAGGAGGGAGATGGACTCCAACTCTGTCAGGCCAGGCTAAGGCTGCTAAGCAGTAGGACAAAATTCAATTGTGTCTTTTCTTTGGCACTCTAGAGGATGAAGCATGGGTATGGATAGATGGAGATGAAACCTAGTGCCTCTATGAGCAGGATAGGGTCAGGGCATCACACTTATCCCTTCATTAGCCTTCCCTCCCAGGATGTAAATCAGATACCAGTTGTCACCACTGCTATGCCAAAAAAAGACCCACCACGGATGCAAGGGGATGGTAGAACAGGTTAAGGGGAGTGTGTGGAACTAGCAAAGGCTATATTGCTCTCCCTCTTCCTAAATGGTCTTTTCTTTCCCTTTTTCCTTTCAGTACCCTATGTCCAGCAGTCTCCCTTCTCTCAATGGGGAAAGGCAGGTGAATCCCTTCCTCTCCTCTCACCATCTCTCCATAGAGGGTCTCCAAGGGCTGGGGAGTGGCTGTGAGAAGGCAGGCATTTGGGGAGTGTGCTCTGACACAGAGTGGAGAGGCGAATCAGACCTGACTGAGAATGGTGCTGGCACCAGGACAGGCTGGAAAGACCCAACAGGGTGCCAGCCAGCAGCCAGCCCCTCCTGCCCGGAGAGATGGCTCCATACACAAGCTTCCTCCTTTCCTTTGAGGGATAGACATGTCTTCCTTTGTTCTTCTCAAAGGAAAGGACCGTTGGGCATAGAAGAGAGCAGATCTGTGTGGGTGTTGGAGAATGACTTCCTACCTAGAAAAAGGCATGCTGTTAGCAAACAGCATGGCATAGGATTGTCATCATGAGATGAGGAGTCACAGGAGTAAGGTCCCTGACAAGAGGAAAGGGCAACCCTGTACTCAGCACACACAGCCTGTTGGCCCTGATTTCTCTCTGCTCTGGGCTCTATGTGCCAGGACAAGATGCATCAGGAGAGGTACCATTTTGCTAAATCTTGAAGCTGACACTTTTAATATCCATTAGTGCTGCTACTCTGCCAGAGAGCATTAGCTAAGATACATGGACTGTTCCCTCTCTGATCCTTAGCCTCAATCCCTACCATCCCTCCTTTTGTCTCTTCAGCCCACCCTAACTGCTCTTCTCAGTACTGACAACATCAGTTATCTCAGGTCCAACCCCCTTGTTCAACAAATCTGTCATTGCCATCTTTCAACTGCTGCTTTTCAAGGATTTTTATATCTTGAGGAAAGTGTCTCTCCACACAATGCACATGAACCCACACCAAGATGCACACCTAGAAAAGGACAGAAGACAAGAATTACTTTCTTCTGCCTCCAAGAAACAGATATGAAACACTAAATCAAGCAAAGAAAGGAGAAAGTTTGAAATACAGATACTGGCATCCCCTCTTGGCTGCATTGCAGGAGTCAGCAGAATCCTCTGCCAAGATTTGTTTTTGAGGCACTGTTCAAATGAGTTGTCAAAGCCATCCCTGTCATGCCTCCACTAGCTTGGACTACTGAGCATCCAAAAGCAGAATCCTAGAATTATAGAAACAAAGAATGGTTTGGGTTGGAAGGTAACTTACAGATCATCTAGTTCCAACCCCTCTGCCATGGGCAGGAACACCTTCCACTAGACCAGAGGGTCTACTGGATTGCTCAGAGCCCATTCCAGCCTGTCCTTGAACACTTCTGTGGGCATCCATGGTTTCTCTGGGCAACCTGTTCCAGTACCTCACCACTCTCACAGTAGAGAATTTCTTCCTAATATCTAATCCAAACCTGCCCTCTTTCAGTTTAAAGCCATTTCCCCTTGTCCTATCACTACATGCCCTCATATAAAACCCCTCTCCAGCTTTCTTGTAGTTGCCCTTAGCTACTGAAAGGCTGCAATAAGACCTCCCTGGAGCTTTCTCTTCTCGAGGCTGAACAACCCCAACTCTCTCAGCCTGTCTTTATAGGAGAGGTGCTCCAGCCCTCTGGATGCTTAGGGCTTCTCTTCAGAGGGTGAATGGAGCTGAGGAGAGTGAGTAGGATTTGCTACAGATGCCTATGACAGGTTAGAAAATGGAGCTGGCCCTGTGTGCATTGGGCCATAGACTCAACATGCCAGTTGCCAAATCCAAGTGGTCTCAAGCGGCTTATTCGACATTTAAACTCTCCTCTCCTCTACCCAGACAGGGGACCTTATAATGACACCTGGCATTGGTTGTCCCTCCAATCAGTCATGAACCTCATATAGCAGATTTCTCATATGCATAAGCCACAGCCAAGCCCAGGCACGGGCTAGCAACACAAGTGTGGACAGCCTGAAACCAGTACTCAGATTCCCTTGCATGTGGTTGGTATAGGTGTAACCCCAAAGGGCTGCGTCCATGGACTTTCACAATCTTCTAGGCATTGAAGAGTCTTTGGTAAAGGAAAGGAAGGACACACAAGAGAAATGCTTTTTGCAACAGACTTCTGAGAACATGATTTTAAATTATTCAAGCAAAGAAAGGGAATTACATAGGGTAGGGGAATGGCCTCAAATTGTGCCAGGGGAGATGCAGGTTGGGTATTAGGAAATTTCTTCACCAAAAGAGTGGTTAAGTATTGAAACAGTCTCCCTAGGAAAATGGTGGAGTCACCATTCCTGAAAGTGTTAAACAAGTAGATGTGGCATTTCATTATATGGTTTAGTGGGCATGGTGGTATTGGTCGAAGGTTGGACTTGATGATTTCGGAAATCCTTTCCCAACCTTAATGATTCTATGACTTGGGGAGTAGTGCAGTTTGTTCTACACTGTCTGACTGTACAGCTGGCAAACATCAGAGGCAGGAGGAAGATTATATCAGGATTCTCATTTTGGCTGGGTGACCATGAGCAGAAATGCGTGTGTGTAACTAAGAAATGCTACAGACCGACATGCTCTCACCTACAGTCATTCTGATCTGCCTTCTAGTCTTGGTATCAGGATCTATCTTTTCCCCTCCCACCCACGGAGGTTCAGAGAAAAGGAAAAACAAAGCACTAGTTACCCATTACACATAGCAAGTAAAAATCAGCACAGTACACTATAATCATTACGTTACCTCAGTGGGAAAGTATTGGGGAACCTGTCTGGGGGCACGTGCTTAATGATGGAGAAAAGATTTGTAGGGAGTACAGTGTAGTGTACTTCTATTTGTTTGTGTTCATAAGGAATGAATACCCACCTGTCTCCAATAAAGCAAATATAAATGTGTTTCTGGTCACCCTGTAATCCTGACTGTTTTCTCTCCTCTCTTATTTTCAGATGATACTGTCCTCACCAGAGAGGTAAGAATGGTAAATAAGTATTTGATACGGTTGGAAAGAAAGATCAATGCCAGTTGTTAGGGATTAACAAAAGCAGAACTGGTCCGTGAAGATGAATGAATCAGGAGCCAGAGGTAACCTAAGCATGGGCAGGACAGTCACCCCACAGTACATGATCACAGGTAATGATAGCAACAATAGCTATTAACCAACTTTGAAAAAAAACAAATTTGATGAAACAGTCCTTAAATCCATTCAGGAGCGAAACAACTACAATACACCAGAAGTAGGTGCCTTGGCCTGAGCTTAAATAGACCCCTGGAACTGTGGGAAGAGGATACGTGAGTAAAAGCCACAGGTAAGCATGGTCAGGGCTGTTAAGGCTCATTAGTGCACTTAGGGCCCTGACCCTAATTAATACCACTGAGTGCCATGCTCTGAGTGTGGTGGTTACTGCAGTTGTCACTGGTAGTAGGTGGACAGCTGTTATACAGTTATATTTAAGTCTGTGTTTATGATGAAGTTTGTATATGCCAATGTATCAGCCTACTGGTATGAAGCTGTATGACTACTGAATCCAAAGCAAAAAAAAAGCAGCTGACAGAGCTGCTTCTATCTACCCCACCTGTAAAATGGTCTGGTCTCAAAAGTATGGGTGAGTTATTTTTACCTTTCCTATTGCCCCAGTTTAGATAAATTAATGATGGGGAAATCTTTTTCAGAAAGACAAGCCTTAGTCTAAGTGTCTTAATTTCTTGGTCTCAACTGTTGTAGTTGACTGAGTTTAAATCAAGGCAGCTGTCAATCACTGTACCTAGACAAGTAGTATGTACAAATATGCTTGAGTGACTCCTGTTTGGAAAGATGCTTGGCTGATTGTTAAAGAGTTTGTAGCCACACAACAAAATGGGAAAAGAAGATTGGGTTTTCATGAAGATGGGGAGACTTTCTTTGTGTGGAAACTACTTTAATAGGATATACTAGGGACTTTCTCACAGTAAGAGAGGAAATCAAACTTTTCTCCCTGCAGGCAGATGATATTGTCACCTTGTCTCTATGCAGAGCAGAGGTAAAAGAAATAGGGGGAAAAAAAAGAGAAGAAATAAATGTATGTTAAGGTACAGCACAGCAGTCTGAAAAGACAGTATAGACACAGAAGAAGAATTGATTGGAAGCTTGAATAAAGGAAGTAAATGTTCACCAAGGCACCTAGATAGACAAAGTTTTTGGAAGGTACTTCTTCTTTGGGAAAAGGGAAGAATTTCTACAACATAGAAATAATTACATAGTAAAGCATAAGTCATCATCTCATACACAAATTTCTTGACAGAACAAATGATTCTTTGGCAGCTCCAGCCCAGGCCCAATGCAATGGCAGCTCTAGGCTGCCTCTTGTGATGAACCCTAGCCCTATTTTCTGGCTAAGGCTGGGGCTAAGATCCTACTTCTGGCCCATACCAAAAACTTCCTCTCAGCATGACTCTCTTAGCAATGTACATTTAGATTTGGCTTCCCTGTTTTAAACCTACTCCAATCACACCTCTATATTTATACCTTCTCTAATGGCTTTTATCCTCTTTATAGGATGTAATGGATTCTTACAGACAAGACTCTTAGCCATGGTCTCTGCAGTATTAAGTTCATCTTGAATCCTCAAATAGTTTTCTTAAAACATCTGAAATTGCAATTCAATGTCTTCATATTACCCTGTCTACTGTTTTTCGAGGGAAAATCTCTCTGTTTATCTTAGGAGCATGAGGTAGTATTTGCAATGTCTCCTATTGACATAGTGTTCAGACACAAAGCAGAAAAATCCCTGGGATTGCAAAATGCCTGGAACTGCTTCTTCTGCATATGGAAATGCCCCCTGGGACAGACCAGAAATTTTCCTCTCTCAAGCCTGCTCAAGAACAGCACATAAGCTCAGACCTGGAGGACAGAGAAGGACGATGAGCAGAGTGAGGACTGTGCTGCTGTCTGACCTCTGTGTCCCCTTGTTTTGCTCTCAGCACTGAGATTGTTGTAAGACCATCTCATTGTCTCTGATTGTTCTCTTCCTTTACCCCTTAAAAGGGCGCTCTTCTGACAGCTTTTGATGGAGATGATGGAAGGAAGGACAGTTGGGTCTGGATAGCTTGATGTTATTTGAGAGCAGCAAAACTTCATGCTCTGTTGCCCACAAGCCAAAAACAGTGTGGAGGTACAATGGAAAATGCGAAGAGCATGAGCAGACGACACAAGAAAGGAGAAATCAGGAAGAGTTGCAGAGTCCTGTCAGATCCCTGTGATGATACTGGATCAGGGGATCAAGCTGGAGCCAGGAGAAAATGGGCAAGAAGTGGCCTAGGCCTTTAAGAGAAAACTGAAGAACAGCAAAAGCACCAACCTGAAAGGTATTCTCAGTGGGCATGCCAGGCAAATCATGGGACAAGGGAGAGCACCAGAGCCAGGCACACCACTAAGTGCCTAGTTCTTATTTAGGCGCTTGAATTCCCATTGATTAGAAGGGACTGTAACTGTGAAAACTAAAGTAATTTGTCATTCCCTCACTCTGGTTTGTAAGGGGTAGGATAGCACAGAGACAGACAGACAGAAAGAGTGAATTAAGCAGCTCTGAATTAATCTCCCGTTTAGCAACATGTTCCTTTTGTCCCCAGGAAGGATTAGACAGACAACACCTCAGAGCTGACCTCTAAGCTCTACCTGCTGCTACTCCAGGCAGCCCAAGGTTGATTTGCCTTGGATTTGAAGCAACTGCTGTCAATAAGATAAAACTCAAGAGGTGAATAACAGGCCCCCTCATGAGATCTTATTTTTTTCTCATCCATCCTCTCTGCTCCTGCAGCTTTAAACCCAATGAAGGAATGAGTAATTTTTTTCTAATGATTGAAAGAAGGCAGATAAGAGGTAGGTCTTCAAATTAAGAATCCAAGACTTGATTGCAGCTCTTATCATATTTTTCCATTTTCCCCCCTTCTTCCCAACAGAAAATAAATTGCTTCAATAAATTATATCTTTAATCTGCATAGAAGACCAGCAGACTAGGCTCTCCTTTTAATATTTTCTATTGCGAGATAATCAACCCGTTCCTCTCACTGCATGGAACAAACTAATAGATTTTAAACAATTCCATTATTTGATGATTTCTACCATTATTAATACAAATTGTCTCCACTCGCTTTCAATTAGGACATTTTTATTTTCTAATAAATCCCAGTCAGGTTCTCTGAAAAACAACCTAAACATGGAGAGATTACCACATTTTCCATTTAAATGGAGAACCCATCATATCCACATGACTCACCTCCCTCTGTTTCCCATGACTTTCCTTCTTCCAAACTCTTTTTCCATTTTCTTTTCCTCTCACTGTCAGCAGAGTTCACTGATTTTCTTCATCTACTGCTTTCTTCTAAATCTAATTCTTTGTCTGTGGAGTGTGGTTTGCCCCACAGGTCTATGACAAAGCTAAGGTCTTGATGGATTTTTTGTTGGGAATGGGAAGTTGTGGGATTTGTTGTTTTGGAAGGGGGAAACATTCTTCATAAAGGCCCTGAGTCACACAAATAAAGGTCATTGCAGTGTTTGTGAGAAGGTGCACTAGGAAATAATCACACGGTGAAAATACAAGAATGATCCACCCTGAGAAAGCCAAATACCCAGAATTTTGTCCTAAGGAACAAATGCTTAAAAACATATAAATATAAAATATTATCCTCAGAAAGGAGTGTCATCCTTTCAGATACCAACTGTTGTACAAAGCATTCCCTAAAAAGTGCTGCCTAAAGCAGACAAGGATGGCAATCAGCTCACTTTTTAATGCAGTTGCTTCTGGGGTAGAACCTGATGCCCTGTGTGCCTCTGCAGTGCAGCAGCATATCTGAATGACATGAGATTTCTGAAGAGGTACAATTCAGTGTGGAGTATGTCTGCACTGCCAGCTGGGAGCAGTCTGGAGACCCATTCTTTATTCAGTGCTCTCGTAGCACAGTTTAGCTTTCAGAAGGGGCACTACAAACTCCAACCCAGCAGCTGGACAAGGCTGGTTGTGGATGAGGTGAACCATGCATGCCCAGTACACTAGAAGCTCTCCCTCAGTACAGCAACTGGATGCTTTGGGGTAACTTCCACCAGCCTCAGAAGGCTACCAAAGGTGTCCCAGCTGCTGTTCTCAGGAGACAGGAACACAAACAGGCCATGGCATTCTTCATACTGTTCATCTCTTTTACTGCTGCTGCCTGTCCTCCTGAGAGGTAGGATAGCGAAAGTTGTCAGCTGCTATGGCAACCCTGCCTTGTCTAGCAAGGAGTGAGGAAGGATGAGAATGAGGGCAAGGGTGGGAAAGGGAGTGGGGATAGATCTCCACAGCATGGTTCAAGATAATCAATATGCACAGATCTTTAGCCTTCGTCATCTTTCACCACTGCGACACAAATGAGGCTGCAGGGGCTGCATGGCAGAGGAGGAGACTGCTGTGGGATGGGCAGGCATAAGGATGGGAGAACTGGGTTCCTGCATGTTGATGGCCTGGGCATATACTCCACATGTATGGGTGCCACACAGTACCCTTCTCCCACTGGATTGCACCTCCACCTGGCCTCTTTTGGCCTTCTGCATTACATGTTGATGCTGCCCACCTACATATGTTCTCTGTGAGTGTCACTTTGCAGCCCCTCCTTGATATGCACAAAGACATATCTTTGCCCCCACCTGCAGGCAGGTTTGCAATTCACAGCTGCAGAGCTGTGGAGATGTGGTTCCTTATCCTGAGGTAAACCCTGCCCTGTGCCTAGACCCCTGAACACAAGCACACATGCCTTATAAGCACACTGAAAGCACAGCCACACGCACACACTCCCAGGCTTGGCCTCTGCCACATATGTTTGCATACACTGTCACAGCCAACTTTCCTCCTCCCCTCCCAAGCAAATTTGCTTGAAGCATTTGAGTTCCCCAGCATATACACATCCTCCCCTCCACTCTGATACTCCCTCCTGCCACGCCAGCCAGCACCAGCCACCCACGCAAAAACACAAGCATGCAGATCGAGGGCGACGGCAGAGCCCTCAGTGAGCTGCTGGAGCAGAACAGATGGCTTAGCAACCAAAAAAACAGTCATTTGCTCCACAAGTTTCTTCCTCAACGTACTGTTTGTTTTCAGAACACGTTCATCACCAGAATAAAATCCAGGCAAGATGGCCTCATATAAACACCCAGCCTTGATCCCCTGAGGTGTGAAGTCCCACCTGCTTTTTGCACCCTTTTTTTTCTTTTCACAGATTTCAGCTCACTCTTTCTGAAGTGTCCCCTCTTCCTTTCCCACTTGTAAATCCCCGCCCCATCAGCATACAGATTAATTTCATCTTCCTTGGGAGACAATACCCCCACAGCTTGTCTCATTCTTGTCCTCAGCTAGCAGGCGCTGTCCATATTTTCCAATGCTCATATTTTCCAATGCTCATTTTTCCATTTCAGGTGTACACTTGACCCAAAAGAGCAATTTGCCTTTTACCTCATGCTGGAGTCACCTCACTAAGAAACATTTTCTATAGGTTTGAGAAAGCTACATAGTGGATCTACTGCAGTGGGCATATTATCCATCAGGTAGCACATGCTGCTAGAAAGAGGGGTTGGGGGTATATTGCAGCTTCTTCCCTACAGTGAATTCCTGGCTGGGATTTGGGATAGCAGATAAAGGGGAGTTCTTATGATGAGGGGAAACTCTATCTCTCACAGATAGGAAGGAAGGAAGCTCTCATAACCTTCTGATTCTTTTCATCACAGTTGAGTAGGAGCTATAAATCACACAGATCACACAGGTTGGTTATAAGGACTATCCCTATTCAGAACCTATGGCAAGCAAGGGGGGAGTCTTAAACCCCACCCTGCCACAGTTTTCTGCCATCTCTGGATGTTGGGAGTTTCCATACCTGCCATACATCAGCAACTGAGAAGTTCTGTCCAACAACAGAAGATCCTGGGTCAAGCTGAGCTGTAGCAGAAGACAAGTCTTTGACTCCCTCTAGTGATGTCTATGGAACTGGGCCTCACAGACCCACTCCCCCCACAACTTCAAAATTCAGGTGTGGGCACTCAAAGATGCAGGGTCCAACTTCCCCTGCCAGCTGAAGCCAAGCTATTTATACAAGCAAGCCAATTAACAGCTCTGTGTTCATTCTCACATTGGCACTTAATGATGATGCCTCCCAGGAAGGCAAACAGCTGGTTCCAGTGCAGTAGGAGGAGAGAAGAGCTGGGTTTGTCTGGGGTCACTCTATGTCTTCCGGACAAATTGTCTCAAACCTTGTCCCACCCTCCCCTACTTAAATAGGAGTTTCTGCCTTTTCAATGTTTTCCACTGTGAGGGAACTGCACATCTCTGTTTCATCACTGAGGACAGGCCTCAAAGCCCCAGAGTACAGCCAATTAAGAGCCAGGCTGTGCACAAGCTGCCTTTGTATTTCTAGCAGTGGCTGGGGTAGTGCCTTCCCTGCACACTGCCTCTCCCTACTCCCCTCCCGGTGAAGAAAAGAAAGCATAAAAAGCTTCTGTGAGATGAAAAAGAATTTTTTAAAAGAAAGGCTGGATAAAGAGGTAATTGCCAAGCACAGTCAGCATGAGGAGAGGCAGGGAGGAGCCCATGGGTATCTGAAGGCAAGGAAACATTCCTGTGCTGTGCAGACTGGTGTACTCAGGCAGTCATGAATGGCTATCTGGCCAGGGCAAACATGCTGTATATGTTTGTGCATCACCAGCCTCTGCTGAAGACTCAAGGTTTTCTCCTCTATGAGATTCAGTTCTGCTCCTCCTACATCCAGTCTGGGCTGCAAAGACAGGCTTCACCACACCTTGGTAATCTCATCCTACATCAATGAAGCCAGGGAGACTGCAGCATGCCATGGCTCCCTGCCCACCTGTGTCCCTGCCCTGCCTTGTCAGGCAGGCACAGATGATATGGTCTCACTGCACATGAGCTCAGCACAGGACAGGAGCACATTACAGAGCAGAGCTGAGAAGTGTTTTGGAGCGTTGAAGCTCAAATGTAGCCTAAAGAGCTTTTCCTTTGTCCCCAAGGACCCTTCCAGGGGAGGAGGGCATGAGCATCAGCCTTGCCACCACCGTGAAATTGTGAGCAGTTGTGCTATGCAGCACAGTAACAACTGTGAAATCCCGAGGGGAGTAACAGCTTCGTTATACTGTAATGTATCTGGGTCAAAACAGGGCAATCAAGGGGACATGACAAGACAAGGAGAGCTGAGATCTGTCCTCCCAGGCTGCCTCCTCTGTGAGCAAGAACAGGCACCCACAATGCCACGCAAGCTGTTGTCACGACCTGCTGCTGGAGCTTCCAGGATTTTGCCAGAGATGGGCAGAGGTGTTGCTCTTGCCTATACTTGCTGAGTAGAGTCCCTCTGGGCCCTGGCACTGTGATTGCTCTGTCTCCTCCTTTGGGCTGCAGCAGCCTTTGGAGGTCTGTGGCTGAGGCCAAGGCAGGAAAGGATGGCCACAGCCCAAGGAGCATTGTGTGGATCATGGCCAGCTCTGCCGTGCTGTTGCAGGGCAGTCAGAGATCTTGGCCCAGGTGCCAAGAGCTGAAGAAGAAGGGAAGAAAGAGCCTCATTTCATGTGCAGGACATTGCTTCCCTCTCTCCTCCTCCTGTACTTTTAATTGACATGCATCGAGACCTTCTTCCCTTCTTCCCCTCCAGTTCGTGTCCCTTCTAGACCTTCTTCCCTTCTTCCCCTCCAGTTCATGTCCCTTCTCATCTTTTTAGGAGGTGATTGCCTCCTCTGTCTTTTTTTCTCAGCTCATTCTTTCTCCCCAAGCTCTGACAAGGTGCTGTTTCCCCATGTTGAATAACCTTTTCCCAAAAAATGGTACTGACCATGAGTTATTGCATCTCTGGTCTCCAGACACTAACCACAATGTCATCCTTTTACTGAGTATCTTCACCAATTATCAGGCAGAAGACCAGGGAGAAGTGGGAGTTCCCTTGCAAGTGTGCCCAACATGCCAGGAAGGCTTCTGAAGCTTTCACATCTGTTTGCATGCACAACCCCATCATATGTCCCTCTCATATAATGACAATCAGAATTTCTCCTGTCTCCTGCTTATGTTGGGAGTTCTCCCCCTAATCTTCCAACCCTGCTCCCTCCCTCTTTCATGATCATGCAAGATGCCAGAAATCTGTGAGGGTGGGTCTGAGAGATGGAGGCTGCATTTCCTGGCAACGTCAGTCAAGGTTTGGCTTGATCAGCAGATAAACCTTTGGACCTTCCCTGTGTTTCACTCACCCTTACTCTCATGCTCTTTCTCCCAGAAAGCTTCCCCATGGACATCACCCAATATGGCAGTTTCTACCATCACAGAGCCATCTTCATTTTTTTAACTTTTCTTCCTTGATTCCCCCACAAATAAAAATGTATTATCATAGAGGGCCATTATGGATTAATGGTCTCCTGACAGTTCTATTTACATGGAGATGAGGAGGAAGCAGGTGCCTGTGTGTGCAGTGGTGGAGGAGGCTGGAGCTGTGCTCCAGCTGACAGCAGCATTCATCCACAGAGCAGTGCAGGACCCAATTAAAGTGCAGTGATGCTGCCTGTGGCAGGTAGTGCCATGGCAGGACATCAGCAGGGAGATGAACAGGCAGAGAAGGGAAAGAGGAGAGAGTACAGAGATCAGTGGAAAAGTAAGGAGGGCAGGAGAGAAGGGGAAAGGGGAAGGCAGGCAGGGAGATGAAGGCAGCTCATTGCTTCTCCATCACCCTACAGGTGCATCTTCACTCTACCTTTTCTAACAAATTCCTAATTGCAGTGACTTTTTGTTTTTCACATGGCTGCTGTGAAGTGATAACACTTTTTCAAATGTTAATAATATCTTCAAGCCCAGAGCAGCAGCCAGACCCCATGAGGGATGGTGAGAAATGCAGGGGCATGGGGCAGAGAAGGGAGTGGAGCACAGGAGGATTTTTTTGCTCTTTCAGATCAATTCAGTAATCAGACTTTTCTTTGACAAAAAATAACCAGCCCCATCCAGGTCTGGAAAGCCAGGTCTTCACATCCATCAGCACACACCTGGCAGGAGGTGAGAGGATAGGGATGGGGAACGTGGAAGGGAAATGGAGCCATGTGCATGGGCATACAGAGGTGGCAGGAGGTTTTGGTGTAAAGAAGGCCAAATCAGCCCATTTCATATTCAGAGAGTATTCCCATTCAGAGAGTAGGTGATAGAAATGATCATGTGACAGGGGGAGACACAACGTCATACACACACCACAAGTTTTACTTACAGTGGCCGGATGGAGGGATAGGAAAGACACTTCGTGCATGTTTGTTCACTGTGCGCACACTGTCCTCTCACTGTGCATGTGCTCAGGCTCTGTGTATGTGTCTGTCTATGGCCACCTACCCTGTGTGCCCAGTTTCTCAGTATGAGCTTTTGAAAGTCTAAGTGGCAGCTTGGATTGTGCCTGCAAGGTGCTACCCCAAGCTGATGTTACACATTGTGCAGCTTGTGTGTGTGTGTGTGTGTGTGTGTGTGTGTGTGTCTGTGCACGCACGTGCACACAAATACATACTGCTTCCCTTCTGCACCAGCTGAGTGCCCAAAGTGCTGCAGGGCACGCGATGTCCGGACAGCAGCTCCATGCTCATGGATGCTGTGAGTGATACAGGCTAGCTGTGGCAGTTCTCAGCAACTCAGGAGAAGGCTCTTAACTTGCACAGACAGCCGGTGCTGGGGGCAGCTGGCAAGGGGCTGGAAGCCAATGTATTTTGACAGCTGATCTTCCAGGGGTGGTTGGGGGCTTCTCTCTTCTTGTTTTCACCACAAACTGGTTACCTAGTGTGAGGCTAACAGAGCCACTGCTAAATCCAACAGAAATGGGATCTAAGGGGACAAGCACATAGTGCATCAAGCAGAAGAGCATCAGGAAAGAAAAGCGCTTGAGAGCTGCACACTTCTTGGTTCACGTGCTACTGACACACACTCTTCTCTCATGCGTGCTGCTTTTTGCAGGACCCATCTTACATTGCTCCTCCTCTTTCTCCCCACCTCCGCTACACCCTTCAAGCCTTTTCCAAAGTAACTTCCCTCTGTGACACCACTGAGCAACCACTCAGGATGCTGTGAAAGCTGGAGCTTCCAGTGTGGTTGGGGATGGCTCTTTGGATATCTTTTGCCAAATAAATCAGAGAGTCATCCCCAACTGATGCCAGACTTTGTTGAGCATCCCTGGCCTTAGCCACCCTAGGAGACCAGAGCTAGGCAGGTTGCCAGCTATCACAGACAACTGTTGGGCTTGTGACAGCACTGTTGAGACTCATGCTATGAATAAGGGAGAAAATAGTTACAACTATGAGCCTATTGAGAAGATCCAAAAGGGCTGTGATACCTCAGCATAAAGTACATTGTTGTAGGTAGGGAAAGATTACAGGGGTTTTGGGAGCAAACACAGAAAAAAAATTAGTGCTCTGTATTACTCTTAAAAACCATTCTGAGTCTATTCTGAGTCTTTCTGGCCCCTTTATGCCCCACACTGGTGCATTCTCCACAGCCTCCCTCTTTTCCTTCAGTCCACTGCAGAAATACTGGTTCTTTCTCTCATTTCAAAAATTATCTGGAGGTATCAGTGAGGACCTAATTTTCTAGTCCACAAATATTGGGAAGGAAAGAAAAAAGAGCAAAATGTGTGACTTGGCAGAGGAAGCAGCTTTGTTGCACATCACACCATAAATCTCATGCCTGACAGAGTTTCTAATGCTGGAGTCACTTAAAACCATGGCATCGTATTGGGTTAAATTGATGAATGGCACTGAGAGAGGGGACAGCCTGAAGCACTGAACAGGGACCCTGCCTGATCTCAGGCCTCTCACTCTTGTTCACATTCTGCTTCCTCTCTCCACTAATGGAGCCTTATCTCTTTAATCAGAAAGTAAGTGCTCTCCAGGTTACTGCCTGAAAAATTCAGAGACACTCTTTAGGGAGACCCACAAGCAGCAACACTCAGCTTGTAAACTCTTCAACCAGTACAGAACAAAAGAAGGGAAAGGGCAAGGATGTTCATAGTGTTCATATATGAAGGGTTGTGCCTCCTCATCTGCCAGCGGTGACAACAACAGCTTATCAAGTTGTTGGAGAAACTCAGTGCCCAGCCAGACTTGGCCAGAAGAGTGACGAGTATAGAGGTTCTCAGAAAAGCCCACCTCTAACATGAATGAAGTCCAGGTCAGTAATCTGTCCTTCAGGAGAAAGGAGTGGGCTCCTGAGGCAGCACAGTGAAGGCCATGGGAGATTATTCCAAGGCAGGGTTCTGATCTCATTGCAGCCAGTGCTGAAGAATGCACTGCTGGGATCAGGCTAAGCCTTTCCCAGAGCCCTTCTCTGACTCCCTGTTTTCACCTCCTCACAGCCTAATTTGCTGAAAAAGGGTTTTTAAAGGTATCTGCCTGGTTTGGTGTTATTTCCTATTCTGTGGTGATCTAAGTGCAAAACAATGTCAGAACATCCCACAATCCTGTGAACATCAATTTTTTACTTCCATTCTGGAATCAGACCCTTTGACATTCAGAGTACACTGCTACCTATGTCTGCACAGCACCAAACATGAACACTGAGCTGCTTCACCCCCACTGTTAGTTTGAATCTCTGTCTTCCACTGCTCCCACCTGCCCCACCATCCTTTTCTTGCAATCCCAGAACCCTGTCCCCTGCTCTACCACTGCTCCTCAAGAGCTGCCTTCCCCCATTACCTTCCATTCCCAGCCTTCTCAGAGGTGCCTGCCAGGCACTATGTTTTTCCCAGGTTGTTCCCACTACATTTTATATCTCTTGATGTTCCCCGGGGAAATCCCCTTCAGGTCTTTATATCATTTTTCCTGCAGCTGCAGAACTCAGAAAGTACCAAGTTTACTCTTCACTGTCAAAATCAGTAAATCAAATGTCCCCATCAGAGTTGAAGAAATGTTTTGACTGAGGCTTTCAAACGAAGCCCACTGTGATTTTGGTATCCAGCTCCCAACATGGTCACCAGTCCTCGCTCTTTTAACCTTCAGCATCTGACTCAGCCTGGTCCTGTGCAACAGAAGCTCTGGGTGGCCACTCCTGCTCCCTCTTCTGCTCTGGAGAAAACATAAAGTTAGAGTTCAGCATCTTTAGCATGCAGCTCCCACAATCACTGTCCTCCACTGTCACTGGGATGCAAAAAGAGTGTGGCAGGGAGATTCCTCATGTGGCTGGGGGGAAGCCCTGGAATGTAACTTGCACTTCAGGTGCTTCAATGGATGTTTGCTGAAATAAAGGGAGCATGTAAGGCTCAGTGAGCTTGCAATAGGTAGGCTAAGTAGAGCAGTGAGGTGTGCTGGATACCAAAAGGCCAAGGTCTGGAGGTGGGAAGGAAGTGGAAGGGGTTCTGGGGAGGGCACCTTCCTTGCTTGACTGCTGGCAGACACAGTGATTTCAACCCTCCTATGAAGGGACCTGAGCATAGGGTTATTTCAGCTGTGGTATTTTCTAAATACTGACTATGCTGATGAGCAGGGCAGCTGCAATGACCTTACCCTCTGGGGAGATTGTGCATGGTGCTGGACAGAAGAAAAGGAGGAAGAACCACAGTTCAGAACAGGAGAAAGACAATGACTTTGAAACATTGCAGACTTTGATTTTCTCTGCTTGAGTGGCTGCTTTGAGGGATGAGGGAACAGGTAGAGATCACACAGGGTCCCTGTAGGTAGTAAGATCAGCAGGTCTTTTCAGCCAAATGTCTCCCTCTCAGAGCTGGGGCTGCTTCCTGAGGCAAATGAAGCCTTTCCATCCAAGGCTAAACTGTCTGTGACAACTGTCTGCCATTATGCCATGTTCTGTCTTCTCTGAAAGCTTCCAAGCACCCCAGCTTTTCTAAAGTGTTGGTCCCCAGTGTCCTCTCTTTTGCTCTATTTCTGCTCAGTGTTCTCCCTTTTTTACATCAGCATGAGCCCCACCTGATGCTTAAGCAAAAAGGGACTTACAGAATTTCCTGATGCAACATTTGTCTTGCCCAGGGGCTCCTTAGATGGCTTCTGTGTTCTGAGCTGAAGCGAGCAGTCTGGGAGCACTGTCTCAGTGTGCTCTTCAGAGGGACTTCTGTAAGGAACAGTGCAGGATCACCGCTCGCTGTGTGTGAGTAACTGCTGGCTGGTGTGGGAACATCACTGGAGAAGGCTGGATGAAGAGAGGTGGCAAGTGGCCCCTGCTCCCCCCAGCTATCAGAGATGCGGCCATGCTTGCCCCTGCAGTGTGTGGGAACTCTGTGTCCTTCCAAGCTGGTGCATCCCCATCCCTTTTAGCCATGTGTAATCAGTACTGCACTCAGATGGCATGGCCTGTTTTGCTCCTCTTCATCACAAGGCTGTGCCTGCCTGTATCGTTCACCACTCTAATCCTGATCAAGAGGGGAACAGGGAGGGAAGACACCACCCCTTCCCAAAACCAAGATAATTTTTCCTGTTGACAGTGATAACATTTGGACTCCCCTTCCCCTCTCTCTCCTCCTCTCTTTCCATGTATTATATTTGCACTTTTAATCAGGGCAACAGCTGCTTCCCAGCATTTGAATCCCTGAGCATCCTCCCCTAGCGAGTGCAACAGAAGCTCAGCAAAGGGATGGAAGGACAGGGAGCCACTCCCGGAGGATTGTTCTTCTGCCCAGATGTTGGGTGCAGAGGGTGAATCAGTGCAACAGCTCTCTTGGCTGTGGGTGGGAGCACAGTGGTTTGTTCAAGAGACTCGCAAAACTCTGGCCCGAGACTCTGGGTGTTTGAGATCTAGTGCTCAGGTTGTCATACTAATCCTCCAGAGGTTATTTCAAATCCTGTACACTTCAAAAGCCCATGGAAGCATGGGCCAACCTAGCCTATTTAATCTGGGTGGCATAGATTTAGATGTGTGACACATGCCACATCTACACTTTTGAAGTCTCTCAGGGGGATCCTCTGCTCCTCCAGTTGCCTACCCAGCCGGCTGAGCAAGGGACACCTGGTGTGTCACCTTCTAGCTGTGTAGGACAGACTTTATGGGAGAGCTGTGAACAGGAATGTGGGGGCCACTCTGCCTGTTAGCAGTCCTTAGAAGCCTGGGCTGTGACTTTTCCCCTGCAACACAAGGCCAAAGGCTAAGCATTTGTAAGAGCAGACTCAGGTACCACAGAGCCTATGTGCAGCTTGGCTCTGAAGCAGAAATCCCCATCTTTCTACCATGCAGCCTTGGCTGCACCAGCTGCCTGGCTAAACCTGGTGACTCTGCTAATTGGGAGCACAGGGAGAGGGGCTGAGACATGTCAGGGAAAAATGGAGTGACTGAGAGAGCAGGCTTCAGCAGCAGCATGGAGAGATGGTCAGAGGGAGAGGGGAAGATTGTATGACTGGATGAGGAATGGCAAAGAGGCTGACAAGAAGGAGGGGCTGAGCCAAGCAGAGCATTTAGGAGAGCAGGCAAGCATGCGTCAGAGCTGTAGGGACTCAGGGACGGTGTCACAGGCAAGGCTGAAATATAAATGGAAATTCTCACTGAGCCGCATCAAAGCCATATTGGTGAATGAAAAAAAGGCAGGCTGAGGAGTGAAGGAAAACCACACAGCCAGAGCAGCCCATTCGGCACCCTCTGAGGCACCCTCAGTAGCATTGTCCCACCTCATCAGTGGAGGCTGCCGAGCAGAGGGCTAGGCAGTCAGCAAACTGGAGTAGGAGAGGGACACTAAGTCATTAGTTTGTTGCTAATAAAGCAATAAGGAGAATGAACAAAGATACACAGCCTTTTTTCTTTCTTTCTTTCTTTCTTGCCTTTTCCCCTATCACACATGTGCATGCACAAACATGGTCTTTCTCCCTGATCCCAATCTGGACAGATCTTGTATCCTTGCCAGTCAGCTAGCCTTCCTTTCCCTACCATCCCTGTACTTCAGTCTCTGTCTCCTACAGGACATATTTTCTCATTAGGGCTCCAGGTTTCCATCAAACATGGTTCTCTCACAGCCCCAGGTGCTAACATATATATGTATGCCTCAACAACATAGTTCCTCCTTCCCTCAGTCTGGTCCTAGAAGGGCTGGAGAGGCTCGGGCTGATTATATACACTGCTCTTGGAGGAGTCAGGTGGCACCTGTCCAGCAGTCTGGTTAAGGTGGGGAGGGAGGTAGAGGAGCAAGGAGAATGATCTCTTAAGTCAAGGGAACTGTGGTCTCCCTTGCAGGATGAGCTGGTCTCTACTTTCTTTGGGTTTTTTGCCCCTGTGGCTCCCTCATGGCCATGTTTTATTTAACTCTGTTTTCAGCTTGGCCAGACCTCCACGCAAGTACCAGTCCAAGTCCCATAGTAATCTCTATCCCCAGTCAGATCTGCCTTCTATCTACTTCCTTTAGCCATGTTGCCTTCTACTTCCAACTTCCTCTTTCTCTTTGACTAACACCTTTCTTCTTCTCCCAGCTCTCTGTACACTGAATTTCATTGCACTGTAGAGGTGCCTTAGACAAGTCAAGGTGTAACAGTGCAGATTAGCCCGAAAGTCTGCCCATTCCTACTATCTGTCTTTACCCATTGCTCATTCTCCTATGTCCCAGAAAGAAAGCTTCCTCCAGAGCAAAGAGGAATGCCTTCTCAGAGAGAAATATAAGTGCTGAGAGTATAAGTGCCACCATGGAGCTGCAGCTTGAAGGTTCCAAGGACTAAGCTGCCAAGAACAAAAAGATTAATGGATCAATGGGACCTTTCAATCTGGATCTGCCATGGTCTGCTCATGCCATAGACCTGACTCTTCCTGTTCATCAGCAGCAAGATGGTGAACTTCTGGCTTTGAAAGCCCCAGAGCCTAAAAGGAAAAGGGGTGTCCCTGTGGGAGAAACAAGCACATTTCACCTCAGGGGATTTATTCACATTGAGAACTTTGTGGCTTCCTGGTGACTCCAAATAGGCTACATGAATAGAGAAGCAAGTACTTCCATTTGATGGTGCTGAGGTTCATGGTGCTTTAACAGAAAACCTAGATCTTCTTTATGACAATGGTGATTGACAACTTCCCCTAAGGGAGGAAGGAGCATCAGAATCTCTGTGTCATAGCCATGATGGCTTTTGTGAGTGCCACTGTGCCATGAGACACAGAGGGTTCCCTCTTTTTGTAAACAGCACCGACTCAGCTACTGCAAGGCAGAAGGAAGGATCATGCTACATCCAGCCATATCCTTAGAGAGCATGATTGTGAGCTTGATGGGAGGGTAATCCTGACAAAGCCAAACCAGTGAACATGAACCAGACTTACTATCCAGATCAGAACCATTCATGCCAGTGCTAAGAGGTTGTTGGTGTTCTGTGGGAAGGATGTCACCTGCATAGTGACATCTTAGCAGGCCCATGGTCACACAGTTTGGATGGAGCAAGGCCTGTTCAAATTCTCTCTTCAACACAGTATACCAGCAACACCAAGGTGGGGCTCTGCCTAAGTTCACTGTGGGCACATTAATTGAAGCCAGAGCCAGCAATATGAACAAACACAGTCTGCTCTGCACCTCTCAGTGTGGTCAAACC
>JAWWEE010000040.1:51127082-51165641 GCA_035221455.1 Xenops minutus | reverse complement strand
TGGCCTTGGACACTCCCAGGGATCCAGGGGCAGCCACAGCTTCTCTGCCCAACCTGTGCCAGGACCTGCCCACCCTCCTTCCCAATATCTAATCTAAACCTCCTCTCTTTAGTTTGAAGCCATCACCCATTATCCTCTCACTTCAGGCCCTTGTAAACAGTCTGGCTGCATCTTCCCTGTGGGCCCCTACAGGTGCTGGAAGGGTGCAGTCAGGTCACCCCAGAGCTTCTCTTCTCCAGGCTGAGCAATCCCAATTCTCTCAGCCTTTCCCCATAAGAGAGATGCTCCATCCCTATGATCAACCTGGGGGCCTCCTCTGGATTTGCACCAACAAGTCAATGTCCTTCCTTCAATTAAGCAGCTGTAAAGACCCCAAAGTCCCCCAGTGTGGGTCATCTACATGTCAGGTCCTCCCATCTGTTGCAGATTTTATCCTGGTGTGGATGTGTCCATGGCCATCTCATCCCTGGGCAGCTCAGGGGTGTCTCTGACACCTGAGCCAGGAAGAGCCACCCTGAACTGTGACACTTTTTTCCTCATCTCCTTGTGTCCTCTGTGTTCTCCTTGTCTTGGATACTTTCAGTGCCCTCCCAGGGCATTATCCCATTGAGCATCTTTTATCCCCCCACTCCAGATCCCCTTCACTGGATTTCTGTTTCTGTACATCTTTAGTCAGCCAAAACCAAGGGTTTTATGGCTTCCATGGAGGAGTAGGGGAACACAGCAGTGACACTTGAAAGCCAAGGAAGTCTGAAGGCCAGTGATGGGCTGGCTACATCCAGGGATGTGGGGAAGGACACAAGGAAGTTTTGAGATGGAGACCAAGGACAAACAGCATTTTTGGGGAAGGAAACTGGGAGGAGGAATAGAAGAGACAAAAAGGAAAAGATCATAACAGGAAATGGGAGAACATGAGGAAGGTGGACAGGAAGCATTTATTTCACATCTCAGGAAGCAGGGAGATCTCCAGGGCTGTTTCCTTGGCATTCATTGTCACTAGAACATGCACAGGAATGATGCCCTGCAAGCACCTCATCCTGCCCCCACCAAACATGTACTGGAAGTCCTGGGACCCCCAGCCCAACTTCCCAGTTTCCCAGGCTGCTTGTTTCCTCCAGTATCCCCCCAGTTTGTCCTTTCCATGTCCAGGCTGGCGTTATCCCTGCCTGCAGTGCTGTTTGCCAGGCACTGCTGAGCTGCCACTCTGGTGACGTGTCCATCTCAGTGGGTTATACTCAATTATTGGGCAGCAGAGCCCTGGCACAGCTCTTACTGTGGAAGGAGAAAAATCACTGCCGTTACATAAAGGCTGTTTTGCAGCCCTGATTTCCTTCACTAAGGCCCTTCAGTGCAAAGGAGATTTCAGTGGCCTGATTAGGAGCAGGCTGTGGCAAACAGTGACACGTTCCCTCCCTCTCTGACTGCTCTGGCTCCAGAATGTTTGCAGGAAAGCCCAGGGGGCTTCACATTTCATTTCAACACGATCCCACTTCATCCAACAGTCTGCAAGAGTGTGACTCTTCCTCCTGTGATAGACCCCTTGAAGCAAAAACCAGCTCAGCCTTCACAGGAAGCCTCCAAAGAGGTCAAAATCACAATTTTTAAAAGTTAAACCAGAGAATGAAATCCTTGTTTACAGCTGGCCAGAATCCCCATTCAAACAGCCTTTTAGCTTGATTTAGGGCTCGTGACGAGGCACGCCTCCTAGAAACTGGTATTATTTATAAAATAGGACTGTAAGTGGCCAGGCTGCTAAAAAGCTACTTGGGCATGGGAGTGTTGTGTGTCAGCCTTGTTCTGGCTGCAGAGGAGGGCATCAGTCATGGGTGAGCAGGAGAGTGCTCCAGTGCCTGCCTATCCTAAATCCAGCCCTTACTCCCTGCCTTCAGTGTATCCACAGGGTTTTTCGAGGCTCTGAGCAGTGAAAAAAGGAGACCCCAAAACACACAAACGTAGGATCGTGTACAGGATCGTGTATCCCCTGTAGGACAGGGAGGGGCTTGGCTGGCAAAGCCAACATTCCTGCCTTCAGCCCCGGGTGCCAAAACCTCTCCTTACTCCAGCAAGCATTTTAAAACTAGGCCAGATTGCAGTGCCCTCCCCTCCTAAGGAGACTTCAGCCCTGAGAGAGAGAGAGGGGAATAAAAGTCTAATTGCAGAACAGCTCTGGGCTGCAAAAGCCATAATCTGCTTTGGGGGCTGCTCTCTTCCCAAAGTCCCCAGGGAGAGCATGTGGATGCTGCAGGACAGGGGACAGAGGAACAGTTTCTTCGTGCAGTGCACAAGTGTTATGAAACCATAGATCCTGTTTTCCTGTGGTTAAAACCGACTGAAAGGAGAACTACTCCCTGTACTTCTGCTTCTTCATTTAAGAGAGACATTTTGGCCTGCAGTGCACTCACTCATTCCCCCTTTATCTCAGGGATTTCCTGGCACAGGACTTAGGAAGGATCCCAAAGAGCAGGTCGCTCTGCATTGTGTGTGCTTTATCTCAGCAGTGTTGATTCCTCCCTTGGGGTCAGTTCCTTGCTCCCACCATGGGGCTGGACCCACACTGGATCTATGCAGAGTTGTTTCTTCCCCCTGCCCCTTTTGACAGCCCTGCTCTGGGAAATTTGGCAGCTCCAGCCCAAATTCGATGTGACTTTGGAGATCAGAGCTTTCAAAGGCTGGGATCAATGTTTCAAAAATGGGAAAAACGTTTGGGTTTTTTTCTTCCCCTCCTCCTGCTCTGCAGCATCATTGAATGTGTTGTGGTATAAAGTAAATTCCAGATCTGCAGGTGAAAAGAGCAACAAGAGCTGGGAAGGTGGGATCCTAAACCTCACTGGCAAAGGCAATTCCTCAGCCTGCATCCCTGCCAGGGGCAGAGCAACACTGGCACGATCCTCCTGAAAAGCCCATTAATAAGCTGACAAGACCTATTTTTCTTCTTCCTCCTGCTCTCTGACAGGATTATTCTTTTTTAAACAGGTTGCAGAGAAGGTCAGTATTGTGACAAGCTGTTGCTGGGACATAGAGACATGATGGGATTTATCCAAGGCTGGGGATGCTGGGTGGGGAGCCCAGGACCAACCTTCTTAGTGCCTGCATGCCTTTCTTAAAATGAATCAAATTTAAGCTTATGCTAAGCTGAGATGGGGTTGATTGATCTGTAGTTTGTATTTGCTCAACTCCTTCTATTGGTGTCAGAGCAGGAGCATCCCTGAATGTGAACTGGTATTTTGCAGCCTTTCCCTGATAACTCTGTTTTGACCTCATTTTCAAAATAACTCTTGAACAGAACAGTGACCTCAATTGCTTTTAAGGGAGTAAAGGGAATGGCTTCGGTAGAGAATTGCTTTGGCAAGATGAAGAAAGCTCCCTACTAATTAGTAAATTTTCATATGATCAGGAATGAGAAGCTGGACAGTCTTGCCTATTCTCTTGGCACATTTTTTTCCAGAGCTCTGAGTTATGTACCAGCCTGGCTCATTTCATGCCATTTGACATTTCCAGATTTAGTGTATCATCCTAGAGAGCCTGGGGAAGTTTTCCAGGTAAGCATTTGAAGGGCTGAGCACTTAGAGAAGAGAGGTAGAGGGGTTTCCCTGCTGCTCCAGGGATAATTCTTGACTCATGCATGCAGGGTTTTCTCAAGCCCCTACTGGTGTATGTTGTGCCCTGCTCTGTAGGTTTAAAAGGGCAAAACTGGTTGAAAAAACGGGGCTGGGAACTTCAACCTGCTCTGGTCTCCTGTGGTTAATTCAGATTTGGGCAAAGGGGTGATTTTCTTAAAGGACTGCATTTGCATGCATTGCTGGGATGCCCCAGACCCACAGAAACATTGGGAGGTTTGGTGCACACCAGTCTCCTGCTGCCCTTTCCCAGTCCTGGGCACAAGAAGCCTCCTCACCACTCCAGAGGTTACGCTGACCTTTCCAAGGAGCTGGGGGAGAGGAGCTTGGTGTGGTGTCCCAGCCTGCCCTGTGGTGCTGAGCAGCCTCAGCCTCGTGATGCCTCCTGGCCCCTCCAAAACCCACCCAGGTCATGAGTCCTGGTGACTCACGGGATGTATGTGGGGAACACCCTCCACAAAGCCTCTGATGCTGCCCATGCCTGTGCACGGCTGGGACAAGCTTTGCTATTCCTCTGCTGTGTAGCTCAAGGGAGATGCTTTTTAGAATAATTTTGGGCATGGCACGATGCTCTTAAGTTTATATCCTCATTAAGGGCACACAGAGGACAGGCCACAGCAGTTCGGGTGTCTCTGCTCCAAGGAATTGCCTGGGAAAACCCAGTGGTTTCTGAGAGTGAGGGAGGGCAGGGCAGGAATCCCTTGGTGAGCTCAGCCCAACCTCACTCTGACAACCTCTGCTTTTCTAGTTGCTTTTCCATGGCTGGCACCATGTGCAGCATCCTCCCCCCAGCTTTCTCTACAGAAACATACATACATACATACATACATTCAGCTCCATGCTCAGGTGAAAGAAATCCCCCTGGAACAAGAGGTCCCTCCACCATTAAGCATCATTTTCAGTCCTGAAGCTGTTCCTTTGCACTCTCCCCAAATTCCTCATTGACAGGACACTCCTGGAGCTCCCCTGGGACTGAACATGCACGGTGTTCCCTTCCCTAACACGATGCAGTGACTACAGCACGAAGGAAAGCCATAACCTAGATTCCCCTAAAACAAAAATAGGCAAGGGAAAACACAGTGCAGTTAATCCAGAGACAATCAGGAGCAGCTTCCCTGCATGCTGAGCACTGCTGGCTGTGCTTAGCCAGGAGTCTGGCTCGCTACCCTGGGGTAAATCCCTGCAGCCCTGCAAGCTGCTGCCACCAAGCCACATTTTGGGGAGAGGAGCATCTTCCCCACGTCCCCCCAGCTCCCTGATTCCACAGTGGGAGCACGGCTGGCACCACAGTGGCTGGCTGGATCGATTATCTGCATTAAAGCACATGTTTATCCCCATGGGAGGGCAGAGACACGCAGCTGATTTCCCCACCAGCACTCCCAGCCTGGCTCGCTCTCCTTTCTGCTGGGGTCATGCAGGGCTGAGACGTTTCCAAGGAATCCCTGCCAGCAGGGACCGAGGCATCATGCAGCTTTTTAGTCCCTTTCTGAAATCTTCCCAGTTTTCAATAAACTTCCCACAAAGCTTTAACACAATAAGCCCCCTCTTTGCTTCTGCACTGAGGAGCTCAGTTCCGAGCCACGAGCTGGGGGAGGAGAGTCTTGCCCTTGCCTCGTGTGTCTGCTGAAGGGCTAAAGAGCCATCCCTGTGCCTTGTCCTGGCAGCCAGGTGCCCTCCTGTGCCAAAAGGAAAGCTGTTTCCAAGTGCCACCCCAGCCCAGAGGGCAAAGTGCCTGTGGCTCACAGGGAGCAGCAGCACAAAGCTGAAGCCCAAGGGGATTTTGCTCTCTGCCAGTGAGTGGCTGCAGGCAGAGCTGGTTTGCCCTGCTCTCCTGACCTGAAGTCACCAGTGTCTTAACCCTGCTGGCTGCTTTTTCCTGAGTGGAATCTCCAAGGCCTTCCTGCAGCTATGGCTGATCAACAGGAAAACAGGCTTGGCTTTTAAATTCTCTGCAGTCAGGGCATGTCAGGAAAAAACCACTAAGGAATCTCCAGCTTTTTAGGGGAACAAGTCAGTTCTTTAAGGCAGCAGGTATCAGAAAGCAGCAGGATTTCTAACACACAGCTGACCTTTCTGGGAATTGTTTATTCTCTCTGAACCCTGTGTGAGGTGTAGGAAAATCTCAGGGTGATGGCACAGATTAACACCTGTTTATTCTACAAGAGTCCACCTAGGTAATCTGTTGCTGAGAAATGGGATTAATTAAGGTTGTTAGTGCAAGGAAATTACCAGGGTGTTGCCGTGACCTGCTATGGGGCTGTTTCTGAAAATGCCCTCTTTGCAGTGAGTGCATTGATTAAACTCCACTAGGAAAAGCACTCCTGGTTCTCTTGCAGAACATGTGCATTTCCACAGGGAATGGTGGAATCATAGGATCATTTAGGTTGGAAAAGACACCCAAGGTCATTAAGTCCAACCCTTAACCCAGCACTGCCAAGCCCACCACTAACCTTGTGCAAATGTGTTTAAATGTGCTGGTGGGACTTTAACAAATAACCTCCAACCCTTGTCTCTTGGGGAGTGTCCCACTGAGCTGGAGGTGCAATGCAAGGATTTCAGCTGTGCAGTGAAGTGAGGCATTAACTGCAGCAAGTGGCAGCCAGGAGGTGGTGTTATGTCAGATGACTCCAGTTCAGCCCTCAACCATCCACGTGCACCCCTGTTCTCTTTAGAAAAGGGCACCCCAGTATTTAAAAAAAGCCTATTTTCTTGTTTTCCAGTTCTTTTGAGCACCTGCCTACTCGGTCCAATGCCAAAGAGAGGGCTGAGCAGTTTGAAAAAGCCCCTGTGTGTGTGACCATACTGAGAGAAGTAACTTTATTCCAAACTTCTGTTTTCCTGAGGCTGTAAGAAAATGTGCTCTGCCAGTTTAACTGCAAGGATATGAAAATAAAGTGTTTCAGGGGTCTGTAGAAGGTATTTATTAACACCTGCTTGTGGCTTCTCAAGCTGTAAAGGCCAAATAAGGAATTTTCACAGGCTCAGGTTTTGATATTAGTTGGGGTGTCAAGTTTGGGGTACAGGGACCAAAGAGACTCAAGTTTGCCAGGTGAGCTACATTTGAGGTTCACGTTGTTCCCCAGCCTAGGACAGCATTACAATTTCCAGCACAGAGCTGGAATTGTGTTCTCCATGTCTGACTGAGGAGACCACTTTGGTTATCAGCAACATCTAAGCTAAATTCTGTCATTTCAGGGTGACTGGAAGCTGTTTTGAACAGAGAAGATACAGAGATGCTATACCTAATGTTAAGCTAAATATTCTGTACTTGTTGGTGTAATTTTTTCCAGGGCCAACAGCAGCCTGGCTGTTGACCTTCATACCTCGGTGCCCACATTAACAGTGCAATCCTGGCTCCCTTCCTAAAAGCTGAAAATCCTTGAAAAGTCCAAAGACTCAGTGTCTCTCATCCCTTTGCTTTGCAGGAGTGGCAAAAGCTCAACTATGATATTTATACCTTACGGCAGACCCGAAAAGAAGTGAGGAGCAGGTGGAAACACATCTTGGAGGATTTAGGTAAGCCAGGGGACAAAAGGATGTCATTCCTGTGGTACCAAACGAGGGGTCCCACTGTGGCTGAGGGTGGGAGCAGCTCCATAGAATGATGCTGGTGGAGGGGAAATAAGAGGAGGCTGGGAAGGGATGCCATGAGGTATCCTCCATCTGTGAGCCTCTGGGAGGCTCCCCAGGGCTCAGGCACGGCTGAGAGGAGATGGGGACACCGTGTCTGCAGGCACATCAAAGAGCCCATGAACCACAACACCCTTCCAAGCCCAGAACAGCAAGCACAGTCATCCATTTCCAGCCCCCTTTGCAGGGGGAGTTCACCCTGGGTTTTTCTAAACAAGACAGGCAGGAAGGAGTGAATATTCCTTTCAGATGGGAACACAGATACACCTGTTTTGCTTCCTTAGCCCGTGGCAGCTGATCAGAGCCAAACCACTCACTTTGTTTGCTCCCAAGGGAATTGTAAATATTCCTTCAGCAAATGGCATAGCTCCACAGAGACCCTCCTACTCCTGCTGTGTCCAAGTGAGCTTCCCCCACGGGTCCTGAGGAGATGGCATGGTGGTTGTGGCACTGGGGTTTTCCCAAGTGCATGGCACACAGCAGGTGACACTCGAAATGTGTGTCACATTCCCACATGCCCACAGCTCTTGGGGGACTTGCAGCATGCCCTGGAGGTGCTTGGTGACTGATGAGAGGAGGATGTGTGCTCCTGCTCAAGGACAGCATCCCTGGCAGCCAGAGATGGGTATCTCAGCCGCTCCTGCCTTACCTGCCCTTCTGGCATCTGGTGGGAGGAACACCCTGAATCCATAAGGAGGCATCAGAGTTCATCCTCACCCAGGTGCTCACACAGCCTGTACGGGCCAGACACAGGAGGGATCACTTGACACCCTTCCATCTGTTCCTGCACGTCAACAAAGGCTCTCCCACGTCTCCTTCACATCCACCACGGCTCTGGAGCTGCTTTGCAAAGGGTGGGGAGGCTCAAAGCCAGGGATCATTTGGCCTTAGCAAAGCCAAACACGCAACCAGATGTAAAACCTGCTATCTTTTGTTATCTAGACCTTTGCTTTAATCATAAGACCACTGCTCTTACCCTGTAAGTGTTTTCATGTGAGACACATCACCACCAGCCCCCTGGAACTGAACAAACAGTGGCAGCCGTTCCATTTAAAGATCCCTTCATTCATTCTCCTCCCCTTTTCCTCCTCTGGGTACCCTTCCTATAATTGATGCCAACTGCTACAGGAGCAATTAGCCATGCATTCATTACTGCCACAGGTTTTATCACTGTTACCCCCCAACAAAATATAGGTGTAGTCACTGGGGTGCTCAGGAAGCCCCATCAAGCCCTGAAGGCTCTGGCAGCATCAGGAACATGGAAGAGCTGAATCAACACCCTTTGTGTGCATGGCCATACACTTTTTCTCAAGAAAACTAGCAAGGAACTTGCTCTGAATGCGTTTGTGATTTTCTCTCCCCACCAGCAAGTTCATACCTGTCCCATGTGCAGACACAGAGCCTGCCTGGGGGAAACATGCTCTGTTTTAGCAAGTAGGGAATGCAGCCACCCAAGAGAGAGGGGCAATAAGGAACCTTGCAAGAGCCTGGAGGGCTCTGGGATGACAGTGCTTACGTGTTTGACTTGTTCCTGTAACACATCTCTTTCCCAGGTTTCCAGAAGGAAGCGGACTCCCTCTTGTCAGTGACCAAACTCAGCATCATCAGCGACTCTCAGAACATGAGCAAAGCCCGGGACATCTTGTTAAAGCTCTCGGAAGAGACAAACATCTTCCCAACCAGCTGGGAGCTCTCTGAGCGCTACCTCTTCGTGGTGGTGAGTGCTCTGAGCTTGCCTTTCCTCCCCACCATCCCAAACTCTGCCAGGGAGCTCTGGTGAAGGGGAGCAAGGGGGTGGAGTGCACCAGTGGATGCTCAGGTATGTGGTGGCACCTGGGGTGATGTGCTCTTAGCTTGGTGGTTCAGCTTCCTTGGGAATGTCAGCGGGGCAGCATCATGAATTCCACCCCCCTCTTGCAAATTCCCGTGCAACTGGATGCTCTTGCATCCTGTTAACGAAGTGGGAAAAGATTAGACCTAATGCCTTGCTTAACCTGAGAGTGGCTGTGGAGGGAGGAGATGTTAAGCTGTTAGAGAATGGCCAGAGGAGGGCAGTGAAGGTGGGGAAGGGCCTGGAGGGGAAGCGTGTGAGGACACTGAGGGCACTTGGGGTGTCCAGCTGGAGAAGAGGAGACTGGGGGGAGACCTCACTGCAGGCAGAACTCCCTGGGGAGGGACAGGCACTGATCTCTGCTCTGTGCTGATCAATGACAGGACCCAGGGAATGGCCTGAAGTTGTGTCAGGGCAGGTTTAAGTTGGATATTAGACAGAGGTTCTTCCCCCAGAGGGCAGTGGGCACAGCCCCAGGGCTGCCAGAGCTCCAGGAGGGTTTGGACGATGCTCTCAGGTACATGACGTGACTCTTTGGGGCTGGTCCTGTGCAGGGCCAGGAGCTGGGCTTGCTGCTCCTCCTGGGGCCCTTCCACCTTGGCCCAATCCGTGTCCCTGAGGCTGGAGCTGCCCCCTTTCCCCCGGCAGGACCGGCTCATCGCTCTGGACGCAGCAGATGAGTTCTTCAGGATGGCCAGCACAGCGTACCCCAAGCGGCCCGGCGGCGACCGAGCGGACGAGATCCACGGGGCATCTCCGTGGTGGTGCCCTGAGGGGTGACCCTCACATGGACAGCACTCCTGGCCCCTCTGCCCAGGGGTCAGCACGGGCCCCCTGTGCCCCCACGGCGGGATGGACAGAGCCAAGCAGGGAGGTCGGCGAGCTGTGCCCCACCAGGAGGGCATGGCAGGGCACACAATGGCCCCAGGGCCCTCCCAAAAAACAAGGGAGCAAGAACTGCCCTCGAGTAGCCCTGGTGGGGAGGGCAGTAGCCAAGTAGTGTATGAGATAGGCACAGGGGGGGGATCTGCCATGCAAGGCAGTGCTGCAAAGGCTGAGGTGCCTCCAGCCCCAAGCACCATGAGATCCGCTTTTCCACCTTCCACTGGGAGCTGCTGCCGCCCCCTCCCTCCACCCTGCTGGCCAGGAGGGCCAGTGAATGGGGAAAGATAGCTCAGTCATGCACAGCTCCCTCCTCTTCCCCACCAGGCAGGTCCCAGGGGAGCCAGGGAAGAGGCAGGAGCAGCACATCCTGCTCTGGGGGTGTTCGTGTCAGGGCTGCTCAGTCTGGCACCCCAAAAGGAGGTAGAGTTTAGGATAGGAAGGTGCCACGGTCAGAGCTGCTGAGAATTTGGCTCCTCGGGTTGGTTGCCCAGCATCTCAATTCATTTCGGAAAGTTTTGGTCTTAATTGCCTGAAAAAAATCCCACCACAAAGCTGCATGTACTGTCAATATAAAAATCCTCATTGCCAGCAGGGAGGATATAATGAACATCCTTTATATCTTGGGGTTTTGTCTGGTAACAAGCAATAATTTTAAAACACTGGATTTAAAACAAAAGTGGAAGTTCTTCCTTGATTAACACACATGCTGCTAATTGGCCAGTTGAAAATGCTGGTTACACAGGGCCTCCCAAAGTAGCAAAGCAGAGCTTTTGTTTGTTTATACCTACAGTGTTTGAAAGACGTAAATGTGTATTTATGAATTGTTTCTGTTTGTCAGTCTTCCTGGGGAGCGTTTTTGTCAATTCCGAAGCCAGCAAAAGCTGAGTTTAATAAACAAAACCATTACAAAACCAGCCTTTCTTACTCTCTGTAACCCTATTCAGGTAACAAATTTATCTTGACTGCTGATGACAAAAGGGTTGGGGTATTTCTAGAGCCTCCACAACCTGTTCTCCACGCAATTTAAATTGCCTGTTGACTTACAAGAATTGGGTTTTTGCCAGCCTAAGACCGAAGTCTTTGTCGGAGATGATGGGGATCAAATTTAATTTCAGTGGGATTTGGCATTTCCTACTGATTTTTTCTTTTTTTCCTAGCTGCACTTTGGAAAACCTCCCGTGTTTTTACAGAAAATAAACTTCGGTGCACGACAAATCCAGGGTTTGAGTTGAACAAATTGTTGCAGAACAGAGAGATCCAGCGGTCTGAAGAGCTCCGTGCCAAAGAATGTGACGCCACCCCAAAGCCAACCCTTGGCATCTTAGCATTTTACAGTCCTGTGTGTTATTTAAAACCACCTGATGAGTTCCAAATTCATCCTGTTCCTGTGGTGCTGCTTTGGAGGTCGACACCATGCAGAGCCACCCCTCACTGCCACTCGTGGCTGGGAAACCTGATGTCAACAAAATGCATTTTGTTGTGGCTCCGTAGGACAAACTGCCCCAAAGGGACAGTAATCAGTGGCTCTGAATTAGTTTAGCTGCCGAAATAAGGGCCCAAGCTGAGTTCCTGAGCGCAGCCCCAGGGAGGAGCAGGAACCCACAGCAGCGTGGGATGAGAGTGCTCTCAGGGAGGAGGGACCAGGCTCAGCAACTCATGCACCAGTTTGTGTGCTGGTCACAACAGGAACAGAAAAGGGTGTCTGTCAGTGCCAGCACTCACATCAAACTGGCCACAGGGTATCCTGGAAAAGCTGCAGGATACCCTAGGGTATCCTGGAAAAGCTGCAGGATACCCACATCACCTTTGGGGATGTGGAAGGGTGCAGAGCTGCTGAGAATCTGCAGCTTGAAAAATTGCAGGAACCTGCAAGAAATTGTTGCCATCAAGGTCCAAGCTCACCTTTGTCATTCCATCCACCTTAGTAGGAAATGCCCAGTGTTTTGTGCACTTGAGGTAGGAGACCAATAAACCAATAAACAAAGTGCAGAGGGCAATTTGCCTTTTCTAAATCATGCACGATAGAAACTTTTGTTTTGCTCAGGTTTGGGCTTCCTCTCCTGCCAGGAGAGGGAAACACAGTCTCCCTCCTCCCCTGGTCTGTCTCCAGCAAGCCTTTGGCTGTGCCTGGAGGACCAGCAGGAGAGGATCCTCCACCCAGACACAGCACATGCTCCCCATAAGGTTCAGGCACTACCCAGTTGCCCATTGGTACTGGGCTGCCAGTCAGAGGCTCCTTGGTGATGCTGCATCACTGCCACAATCCTGGCTCCTGGAACTCATCCCCCAACACAATAAATTTGGGGTTCTGGGCACCACCCACATCTCTTGAGCCTCCCACATGACCTCTCTCACACCTGGGCACTTGTAGAGATGTCTTGGGCATCCTAGAGCTTGGTGCCAGGTGCCAAATGCTGCCCATGGCCGGGGAATGTGCCAGCAGCCTCCTAGGAAGTGGTGTGTGCAGGAGAGCCCAGCCAACACCAGATGCCACTGTTCCCTCAGCCGTGCTCCAGCGTGCTCAGGGAAACCCTGCTTACCATGCAGGGGAATTTTCCCAACCTTTTCCTGCATGCATCGAGTCTCTCAAGCCTGCAGGAACAGGCTTTCTCTTCAAGGCTGGGCTCTAGACATTCAATAATTCCTCTGGTGCCTTGCAGGGGACAGAGGTGAACCCATCTCCCTTTCAAAGGTCTGCAGTGCCCCTGCTCCTGCTTGGAAGGGCCACTTGGCCTGAGGCTCTGGCTGCTGCAGGAATTAGCATGTTCACTAAGAACACTTGTTTTTCTAAGTAGAAGGTGACTCTGGCATCCCTTCCTTTGCCAGGCAGGGAAAAATACCAAGGGTGATTTAAAATGAGTGATGTGAAAGGGTTAAAAGTACTTCTGGGTTCACGCAGCTTTCAGATCCCTTTTTTCCCCTCAACTTGAAGGTCAAAACCCAGTTTTCCCCATGAGGCCAAATCTCAGGAAACAGATTCCATTTTGCTCACTTCAATCAAAATTACCTGAGGAAGAGATTTTCCATTTGCCCTAGATCTGTCCAGCGTCTTTGTCACCTCCATCTCCACCCTCCCATCCTGTGAAGGAAAAGAAGAATATCTTCCTGCCCTGCACAGCACCCTCCCAAAACACACACCCTGCCTGCCTTCAGTCCTCATGAACATCACAGCCAGTTCCTGTGCCATTGGAGCAGCTTGCTTCTCTCTTGATTTTTCACAAGTGATTATCCAAGTCAGAATTTGTCACCCACAGAATGAAAGGAAAATGAACCTTCAATCACAGATACAGATCTACTTGCTGAAAAAGAAACAGGGGGGGGAAAAGATGGGGGAGATGGGCAAAAGAAGGGAAAAACAAGGAGGAGAAGGATATTTGGAACAGAGAGAAGAAACTATGAACAAAATGAGCAAGAATGAAGATAGGAAACATGGAGAAAAGAGTGGGGGCGGGCTGTGAAGAGGTTGAGGTGAGGAGACTAACTAAGAGCAACTAAAGGGTAGTTTTCCATGATAACATGAAAAATGGAGGGGCAGGGCAGGAGAGATCACTATATCTGGAGATGGAGCAGTGAGATTTCCTCATTTTCCTTCCTACCCCACCTCCCACCTGATTCAAACCCATTAAACTCATTTCTTCTGACTCCCAGCAGGACTGGTCCCTCTTCAGTGCTGTGAGGGGATTCTGCCTGCCCTTGAGCCTGTGCAGGGCCAAGGTAACCACTAAATTCTGGCTCTTTGAAATGCCTTGTCCCTACACTGCCCTACAGCACGCCCACACACACACTTGCACATAATTATTCATGTATCTCAGATGGGAAGATGGTTATCGCACGTCATCACTTAGCAAAGATAAACACATTTAGTTCTTAATCTTCCCTCATCAGTCAGGTCTTCCTTTGCCCCTCTATCTGCTGCTCTGCCCTGAATCTTCTCCATTTTCTCTTCATTTCAGTTAATAAGCTGCCCAGCCAAGCAGAGCCCTCCGGAGAGGGGCCAGCAGCTCCCTGACTCAATGCTTCTATAAGGACAACTATTTCCCCCTCTTTGTTCCCACCCACTCCCTCCATCTCCTCCGAATAGCAGTTATGGATTTTGTTTTGTAATCTTCTTTACCCTTGCCTTCTCTATCACCCTTGTTAAGCCTAGCAATTTGCCTCCAGGTCTCTCAATGGCTATTCTCCTTTTAAGAACCACTTACTTGTGTCAGATGAAGAGGGGACAATTTTGAGTTCTTGAGAATTATGTGTAAAAGTATATGTGCTTCTATAAAAGAAAAGGGAAGTCATATAAATAAGGCTCAAAGACAAAAACTACCAAGTATTGCAAATGTAATTTAAAATTCATTATGATAACCATATCTAAGCTGTAGGAACCCAAAGACTTTCCATTATATCACAATGTTAGTGGTGTCACATGCTTCCCAAGATGTTTATCTATCTATGCCTTCCAGTAGCTTCCAGAAATTTGGTATTTTAGAGTGGTGCTGCAAAACTCCTTCAACTATCCATGTTGTAGTCCTGAAGCACCAAAGCCCAGCAGTGCCTCACCTATTGATTGACTGGCCACATAGCCACAAGACAGTCAGATCTGGTCTTCTTGCTGCCTGTATTTGCCCACAGTGACCTGGATAGTGGCAGAAGAGTGAGGCAGCACACTGTACACTGTCTCCAAAGCTGTAGTGGTACCAGGATTTGTCAGGTATCCCAGAGAAATCAGGGTGAGAGCTATGGAAAGAAACTATTCATTTGCTGTGCTGCATATAGCAATATAATGATCCCTTTGAAAGCTCCAGTACACAAGCAGGAAGAGATGCTGGACTGTACAGCTAGACACACATCCCACTGGGAAGACAGGGGGGAATTCAGGACAGGGCTGTGCATGTCTGACAGGGATGAATAAAAAAAAATGCTGCAGTTATAATGATTGCTAGGGAGACTGCATTTGCTTGTGGATGAGGATGGAGGGTCTGACTGGATTTTGAATAAGTTCTGCTAGAAACCGATCGAATATCCTTTAATCAGATGGATTTAGCTGCTGCCTTTCCTTAAGATGGTTCCAGGACACAATTAACCTCCTGTTTGCAGCATTAGTGGTCATCATCTAAACATAGGCATACACCACTTCCCAAAACAAGGAGGTTTGTGATAGAAGAGCCGTGTTTAAGAGAGGACTGAAGAAAAGCAGTACAATCTGATAAAACAATGAGACTACAGATAGGAAGTAGAAGTCCACTAAGAACAGGCTGAAGAAACCAGTTTGGGCAGCAAAGAAATCGCCTCCTAACTTTTGACCTATCAAACAAGCACTTTATAGTTCCTTAGGAAACAGAGAGTGTCCCCAGAGAACTTCCTTGCTCCATTGTAAATATATCTCCTTAAAGGAAAACAAATTACAGGAGTTTGAACTTCAGCCAACAGTGTGAATCAAAAAGATGCAACACATCATCTAGGGATAAGTCTAGAGCAGGGACCCTGTAATCTGTGTATTCTCACTCTAGAGTACATCTCCCATTAAGTTCACCTCTTCTCAGCACTTAGCTAGCCTGAGCGGGACTCTGCCTTTTCTATCACCCACAGCAGCATGCGTGTGCACAGGTCAGCAGTAGCCAGGGAGCAAGCACAAAGCTGCCTACATATCCATTCTCAGAGAGGAAAAGAGAGAGTAATATTTGAAGAGGATGGGAAGGAACTCACAGAGACTCTTGCCATTTCTCTGTACACTCACTTTCCCACCCTCTACCTCCTGCTCCACTGCAGCCAAAGGGATGTTTTCCCTGTTGACTCCAGAAGCAGCAGGAGCCAGCTACTAATTAGGATCCAGTATGACAAAGCACAGAGTAGCCTGACGCTGCTAGACCACAGTCGCCTAGAGGCAAAGGAGACAGTGCCTGCCGGAGGATCACTTTCATTAAGACGAACATCAAACAGCTTTCCCTGAACTGACATCCGTCTGTCAAAGGAGCCTGCAAAGAAAGGCAGAGCTGACAGGGGCCCTAAGGAGAATCTCATTAGGATGGTTTTAGAGGGGCATCTTGATGAGAGAGCTGTGGGGACTATCTTCCTCCTTCCATGAGGAATGGCTCTTGCCTGTCAGTTTGTTCTGTTCATTCTCAGAGCCTGATGGAGATGGACAGGTAATACTGATGGAGGTCACGGGCATGGGAATGTGACCAAGAAGGAGGCACAAGACTGAGGGAGAAGTAGTGGAGCAGGGCACTGCAAAGCAAGGGCACAAGAGGGAACAGTAAAGCCCTGCCTCGCTTTTTGGCTCTGAGAAGAGGAAGCTTCTGTGAAGGGCAGACTACCACAGAAAGCACCCTGGGAAGTGCTGGGCTGCCCAAGGGGAGACTGGTGGGAGTGAGAATAACATCTCACCTCCTTATGCACAGATGCATACTATGCAGAATTGAATACAGACAGCTATCCTGGTCTTTGTGCATAGGATTTGGGCATAACTTTCACTCCAGACACATCTGCACAGCCTTAGAGGGTCTTCAAGATCTCAGCCCAGCTGAATTCACCCACAACCCAGCCTGACAGGTAAGGATATGCTTCCTTTCTCATGGGAGCAGTGATGGAGAAAGGATCTTTCACTTCACGGACAACAGCAACATGCATGTTTGGGTGGAAGAGGTATAACCCCAGGGACATATGGTTCTCTGGGTCTGAGCTACAGCCACATGGCTCTAACATAGACCAGTGATTTCTGGAAGGCTTATAACCAGGCATTTATCTAGCACTGTAACTCTCTCCTGAGGCACTCCTGCTGGTAAGCGCATTCAGACACTTGCCCTGCACTACAGTAAGAAGACATGCTCAAATTCCCCAGCCAGCTCTGATTCAGTAATCACAACAAGTGTTCATTAGTGCCTGCAGGGACATCCTACTTATTAGGAGTGGTCAGCTGGGCATTACACTGTGCTCAAAGTGGTTCAGCAGTATTTAGTCTCTAGAACTGACCTTGCAATTTACTGCAACACAAGTTGGTGACATCATTCAGTCTCTTTAGAGGCTCACGTGGGTGATATTGCTTTTTGTTAAATGTTGCTACTCGCAGTCTCTGAATGTAGAAGGAAAGCATGATGTTTTCGTTTCCCTAGAAAGCTCATGCTGATGGCCTGTCTTTGCAGTCATCTTTAGGGCTGCCACACATGACTTCATTGTTTTGTCTAAGGCAAGGGTGGGAGATCTAAAGCCCATGTGCTGTATACAGCCTGGAACATATCACAGACACCTGGCATGCTCAAAAGATCTGCACCTGGGCAACAGAAGAGATGCCCCTCGTACAGGCCACTGTCTCTGAATATGTCATCACAATCTCAATCAAAGACACAGCTCACAAAACATATTTCCAAACAGCACTGAAAGCCACTTTGTGCTATTGCTATGCAGTGCTAAGGTATGTGTGAATTTGTGACCAGCTAAAAGGTGTTGGAAAGACCTGCCCTCTCAACAGGAAAGAACAAGCTCATCAGCCCTACATCAGGACTTTGCAGTGATGACATCACCCAGGCTTAGAAGAGCCCTGCCAGATGATGTCACATCATCTGCACAAAATCTGCAGTGCTGATGCTGTTCCTGGTTTTATGAGTTAGCACAAATTATGCCAGTCAAAGAGTGAGTCAGAGGTCTGAACACTGGTGTTCAGTGCAAGGTCATCCACCTCTCTCCAGCTTCTCCTCCAGAAAATCTCCCACAGGTCCTGTGTGGTATTCACCAGCACTGAGTAAATATTTTGGATAGCTCAGGGCACTAAAAATGGCTCTGGAAACCAGAATCTCAAACCTTTAAATTCCTGAGGACCTGCAGTAATGGTGCCATCTCCCATCTCCAGATCCTTGCTGGGATGCTTTTCTTCCAGCTTTTCCTCTCTTCTGAGGAAGGTCACTCAAACATGGAAGGCTGTTCCCAGCACCAATCTCATGCTGCTGTCCCTCCAGCTGGCAGGGAGCCGAGCTGCATTTCATAGTACATGAGCACTGCAGAAACCCTTGTTTTGCCACCACACTTATGTTTCCCTCACTCTTGCAGGTCTTCAGAAGGATCTGTCACTGAGCTCTGACCAAATCTAAGAGGTCTTTAAGCATCAGATGGCAGGCAATTCCCTCTGCAGAGGCAGCAGGGGCAGGATAGTTGATATGTTCAAGCCAAGCAGGTGCTGGGAAGGAACATGATGTTCCCATTTCCCCAAGACTGGAAGTTTTTGGTGAGACAGGTCTGAGTCTGGGCAGCTGCAGGACCTGGCTATGCTGTGCTGGCTGTTTGGCTCTATGGAGGAGCCTCCTGCAAGAAAGAGGAAGGCCATCTGCCTTCTGCTCTGCTTACAAACAGCACAAACACAAAGGCAGCAGGACAGCAGCTACTATCTTCCCAGTCATTTGGAATAGTCCTTCTTGGCTTCCCAGTGTATATGGAAGGGAAAAAGGTTTATTTGAACCAGTCTCCCTAATTTCCATTCTTTCTGCTACAGACCAGTTAGGGTATATTTCAAGTTTGGTGGGAATGGAGGATAAACACCATAACAGGGAAGGCATATGTACAGACAGGAGGTTGTGGCAACTCCCCAGCTCCCGGGACATAACTGACTTGAGCCAGAAGGGTCAGTGCAAACTCCTAGAACTCCCCATTCTCACCTGAAATGTGCCAACCTACTGCAACTCCAAGCTCCTAAAGTGGCTTCCCAGGCAGAGAGGAGGTTGGAGAGGCTCCACTTCAGCTCATCCCTCACTTTCTGCCTGGCTCTTATGCTCCTGCTGACATCAACGTGGTAGCTGTCTCGGGCTTCCTCACACAGTCTGTCTCACACACACACAAGCTCTAACACAAACACAAAGGCTACAGGAGCCATGTGTCTCAAGCATTGTATAGGATCCCTCTCCCTCACACAGTGTGTGTTTCACACACACTTGCTCCCCCTCACACTTGTGCTTGCAGACCTATCTCTTTTTCTTCTGTCTGTTTCTCTTTTTGGCATTGGTGGGAGTTTCAGAGAACAAGGCTGTCTTATTCACTCTGCAGTATTTTGTTCCCTGCTAGTCTGTACTGTTTGTTTTCTATATTACTGCTATTTGCTTTGCTCAGGACTCAGTTCACTCCCCTTAAGGAGGAGCTCAAACCCTTCTGGCTTATCAAGAAACATGCCCCAGTTCCTAGGATTCACCAACACCCGCCTTCCTTGGCAAGTCCAGGAGGTTTTTGCTTTAGACCCTGCTCTGTTTGGCTGTATTACTTGTCAGAAAGTGATGTTTCCAGCATGTGGCAGGTTCACATGAGTCAACCTGAACACCAGGTGAGCTTAATGTGAGAACAAGCTATACAGTAGCAAAGATCAGCTCTGAAAGATTAACTGTTGAACTGCAGTTCAACTACCTGGAAGAAGAACTGATCCTCTTCTTCCTTATTGCAGCTGTGGATTATCGCAGTGGGTACTTATATGCAAATGGCTTATCAAATAAATCCTTAATCTTCAGCTCCTTTTTCTCCCCAGCTCACCAATGACTGTAGGATATGTTGTTTTTATAGCTGGGTCTTGGTGAAAATAAGAATTCATATTTTAACCTCAGGACTGTTCTAAGTGTGATGTCTGAAGATGGTAAGAGTGGCAAGGTTTGTGTGAAGGATCAGCTATGATACAGGCAGAAAGAAATGGACAGGATGTCAGGCTCCCATGCAGGTCTGGAGGATGTAAATGGAGCAAGCCCAAAAAAGTGCCTGTCCATTTTTACATTTAGTTTGGCTTGTCCAAAAAAGTAATTTATCTCCCTCTATAAACCTTGCCTCACTAATGTTGTTCCAACTTGGCAGGAATCAGAAATGCATGGATTCCTCACAGCAGCATCACCTCTCTTAGAGGTGCATGCCTTTAGAAGACAGAGGAATTTCAGTTCCATCCTTTCCAGTTGGCAGGATCCTTCCCATGACTTCCTATGGACTTAGACTTCTACAGTGACATTTGCATTCCTCCAGTCCTCAGGCACTTCTAATCACCATGAGTGTTCAAAGATTATTTAGATTGACCTTAAAATGACATCAGCCAGCTCCCTTAGCACTGCTGGATGCATCCCATCAGGGCCCATGGACTTACACATGTCCAGTTTGCTTAAGTATTCTCTGACCCTCTTCCACACAGGTTAAGTTGCTCCCTATTTTCCCCTGGTCTCTGGCACCTGACATTTCTGAAGGCCAATATTATTAGTAAAGACTGAGCTGGAAAAGGCACTCAATACATCAGTGTTTTCCATGCCCTGTCCCACTGGAGCACCCGCCCCATTTAGCAGTGGGCCCACATTTCCCAAGTCTTCCTTTTGCCCCTTACATACTTTTGTATTTTTGTTATTTTTAGGGTTCTGGACAGTCATAGGGAACTGGAGGTTTACTCAGAGATACTCAGCACTGTGTCCCATGGATTAGTAGTGCAGAGCATATCTACCATCTGCTCAAGTGCAGAACATACCTACCATCTGCATATATGGTATGGTCCTCATCTCCCAGGATCAATCCCACAGGGGCTTTCCTGTCTCAAAACCTATCTTGATTCAGAAGGGGCTTTAGGTCATGAAGCCATATGCTTCAGCTTCTTTCTTGCCTACTTTCACCAATAAAATCCTGGGAGTTTTTCTATCCTACCATTCCCCATATACACTCCTGTGTCAGCAATCACTGACATCAGCGTTCTTGTCATGAGGCAAATTTTGCTGGTAGGAGGATTCCACTGCCCTGGTACCATGGTTCTCCCTCTCTCCTGTCATATGTTGTGCCTGATCTTGGTCACAACCCCAGCCAGGGTGTGGACCAGGATAATTGTGAAGACTCTGGTCCCCAAGGTAAGCATGTCCCCAGGGCTGTCCTGACATACAGTTCTATTTGATGAGAAGCCCAAGTTAAATGTGGTTCTTTCTCCTGTCATTTGTCTCATTGCTGTTACGTGCATTTAAGCTTTTTTCTACTTGAGCATCCCACTTATCCCTTCAGTCCATGCCAAATAGTCAGAAGGCCTGAATTTTGTGCAGGTGCTCACTGCACGCTGGGAGAACTGGAAACAGCAGACGGAGAAACTCCGTTCTGAAACCATGAGTCTCACTGCTGCAATGCTGGGAAGATTCAGATGCAGCTCTTTTCCCATCAAGTCTGTCAGATGATCTTAGCATCAGGCTAACAGTTATCTGACATTTCAGACCATTGCAGCAGCCTTGCTGGGCAGACCTTAGCACGAGGATGACAGAGGCTTGATAAGATGTGCAATAATGCAGAAGAATGGATGTACTGGATTACCTTGAAGGTCCCTCTCTCCCAGTGTTCTGTCTCTCTCCCTGATACTGGCCAACAGCAGTTTAAAGTCTTCCAGAAATTTGGTTTAATTCTTTGTCCAGGAATTTCATCAGCTATTTCTGTACTATGATTTGATGTTTCCTTGAATTTTCTCTTAAACCTGATACCTAATCATTTCAAGGGTACTCAATGTTCTCACACCGAAAAGAATAGACAATACTTTTGCCCTGCTTAGCTTCTTCAAAGCATTTGTGATTTTAGAATTCTCAGTGGAGAAGGTGCAGATAGCTTTGATTCATGCTGATATGGCAGTTTTTCTGCTGCTTTTTCACAAAGTATTTCCTTCATTTGGAAGAAAGATCATGATCCCTGGGCAGATAAATTTGCTGCAGCGGCCTGGTGGTCACCTGGTGATGATCATAGAGAGATTAAAAAATATGGGCCTTCTTCCACTGGGCCTTCTTCCTGCCTGACATGCTAGCAGTGCAGGAGTAAGCTATGAGGGCTGCATCATCTGGAGGATAAGAAACCATGACATTATGGCAGACTGCAGGGAATGTTTCTGGCAAGAGTCTTTTGGAATTGTGCTGTCCAAGGAACTTTGGTGCAGATCCAAGGAATCTCTTCTGTCCAGATGGTTCCAAGTGATGTCAGTAGAAGCTAGGAGAAGGAGCTGACCCATAAGGGAAATCCTTTCCTGCCCACCAAATCCCCTCATTTATAACAGCAGGTGGGAAGCACATGTTCCCTGTCATACACTGGAGGAACCTGGCTGCAACTACAGAGCCTGTTCATGGAAGGTTCCCACTCTAGAACATCAAAAGTTGGCAGCACAGCCACAGCCTCTACATTGCTGGGAGACTCTGTCCTAGACCATACCACTCAGCTCGGGCTGTGATAAACTGGGAAAGGAGAGAGAGGGGTGCCCTGCAGAAAAAGACCACACACTCCCAAGGTCTGTGCTAGAAGGCACATTCCATTGTCACCACTCTGCTATTGTCCCTTCCCCAGTCTCCGGTCTGTATTCAGCCTCACTCTGCATCAAGACCCAACACTGCCCCACCATCATTACATGAAGTGCTGTCTCAAGCACCAATGAAGCAGATGCCAGTCTCTCCATCCTCTGCTCATCTTCATGAATCCCAACAGGGTCACACAGTGAATTAGTCTAAGATCCAGCCATAGAATAGCTGGTTCAGCTAGATCCCAAGACATTTTTCTTGTAATCAAACATCTTGTGTCTCTCACTGCAGCACTCAGAGACATGGGTTTTCACTTGAGATCTACCTATTTATCAGGAGTCTTTGGAGACTGGCTTCAGGGCTCCTGCAAGTGAAACAAGAAAGAAGTCCCAGTTACCCTAGCTATGAGCAAGCTGCTAAAAATACCAGAATCACGTGGGATTAATCCTGCACTTGCAGTACACAGAGATATGGCTTGTTTAATAGATCACTGAGACAGAAAGGTCTGAGGGATTCATTGAGATTTTCTTTCTCTACCCACCAAAAAACTGCTCTCTGAGTCATTATGTGTGGTGCTGAGTCTGTCCTCTGCCTGTAAGAACAGTATGTTATTTTCTCTCCTTCAGTCATTCCTGATGCCCCTGCCCAAATCTACTTGACTTACTCTGTACTATGGTCTTTGCCAAGAAATTCCAGCCTGTGGGTGATGCTCAGACACTGCAGTAGGTCATCTCTGGGATCAAGGTGTGGGAGAAGTTGGTTATTGTTGAGAATATTCAATATGGAAACAGAAGAGACCTGGGGATCTGGCAGAGAAATGTGTCTGCAGGGGAAGGTGCCTGATGCTTTATGGAAGTACTTTTCCAAGGATGTTTCACCAGGTTCCTATTTCTGATGGTATGACCCCATGTTAGAAGAAGTCTATCCCTGCCCTTCATACCACACAATCACAGCCATTTCTGGAAGACTCACAATGGGAGTAATTGGGGCAGATGCATCATCTCAGAAAGGACTGAAGCAGAGAATATCCAAATGACTCTGCCTAGAAGGACAGAGCTGTAGGACTCTGCGTGTGTGTGTGTGTGTGTGTGTGTGTGTGTGTGTGTGTGTAAGAGACACCCTAAGTTTGTTTCACACACTGACTGTATCTCAGCTGCATCCCAGATTCCACCTTCTGTCCACCCCAGTGCAGTCTATGTTGGCCCCACTGCAGTGCCTCTGTGTCTGAGAACCTTAGCAAGGCTTTCAGTGCACAGTGATGCAAAAATGCACTAAACTCAGTGGTGAATACTTCCTCAGATAAGTTTTGCCTTTTTTATCCCTTCCTGAGCAATGAGCTGGCACCTTTTTTTTTGCCTAGTTTGTTGGCTTTTTTTCCCACCCCATATGGTCAATATTTAATTTTTGGTGAACAAAGGTATTTTTCACATTCTGTTTCCCAGCAAGGAACCACTTCTTTGCAGGTTAGGATGACTCAAGATGTGAGGAACTATATTATATATTATATGATGGGAGAAAATATGTGGACTTGGGATGAGACAGAAGGGATTGAATGAAAGGAAAGAAATGGAGAAACAGGAAAAGGACAACAGATGGAAGATGGTGAGTGGAGATATCAAGAAACTGACGGAGAGATGGAGGAAACCATGATTCCCTAGGGAATGGAGAGGTGAGAGCCAGTGAAGGAAGGTGGAGAACAGAGAAAACAGGAAAAGAGAAGAGTGTGAAGGGAGCAATTGGAAATTCTGAGGAAAACACAATAGATGGGAAAGGAGGAGAATGTTGATGGCCTAGAAGGTAAAGCAGAGGTGAAAGGAGAACCCGTGTCTTGTTCTGACAGTTTCAGTTGACTGGCTGCTTCTCACAGGGAAGCAGCCAGGCAGAAGAAGCTCAGAGCTTTTGTTGCTATTATGTGTTGCTTCCCTCCACCACACTGGCTAGACATGGGACTTAGTGATGTGGAGGGAAAGTGAGGGAGACAAACCTCTCCCATTTCCCAAAGACCTTTCATGAACTCTATCTGGGGCATAAGGGATGTCACTTTCTAAGAGGCTTAGGGAAGTCCATTATTCCCCCAAAGCCAGAAGGGAGCTCTTCAAGTTTTGTCAGATCCACCAGGGATGTTATCCTATAACTGTGTGAATTCACAGATGTAGCGACCTTGCAGCTTATAGTTTTCTGTGGAAAGACTCCATAATATGCCAGAATGATCACTCCAAGGTCTTCAAGCAACAAGACAAGTTTCTTACTCCCCTGAGGTGGCACAGGAGTGTAGAGAGGCTGTGCTGGCAAAGCCAACCTCTTCAAAGCATCCCTGAATAGCAACAATTGCAAGCAGGAAGATCTGTTATCTAAATCTCCTTCTCGAGCTGGCTAACCTGCCTCAGGCAGTTTTCACCTTCATGCACACAGATGCACAACAGGGCTGGAGAAATTAGTGCCCCCTTCTCTGTTAAGGATCTAGATGGGGGTGAGGAAGTAGTGTCTCTTCATCACCCCCCAAGTCAAATAACCCAGCAGTGGCAGAGTCAAGAAGGTTGCAAACAGTTTCTCTGGGACAATAGGGACAGTGAAACCTGGAGTATCACCTCTCTCCCTCTCACACTCCACCACTGACCAGGTACTCTCTCCCATTGGACATTCAGTCACAGGCAGGCCAACCTCCTTAGAGAGATAGGATTGACCCATGATGCCTTCTTACAGAAGAAAGCTACTCATGCAGGAGCAGAGTTTTTATCTGGCCGAGGGCCTTTCAGAGACCCCTTAAACCTCGGTTTCTATGACACTGCCCTGGCAAGTTCTACCTTCCAGCTTAGCTCCCTGCAGCAGTGGAGGGAGGAATGATGGCCAGTGAGAAACCTGGCACTCAGCTCCCCCTCCAACATCATACCACAGCTCTATAGGAGTTTAAACCCCCCACACTTCCATCACATCAGTCATTAAAAGTCTGTCCAACTTTGCTTCTCATTCTCCTGAATGTTGTGTGCTCCACCCCAGCACCTCTGGTGCCACTAATAAGCCAGAACAGCCTCTTCCTGGCCACCACAGCCACCATCAATGCCACTGACACCTCCTTGCTCCTCTCCCCAAAGGCACCGTTTCCCACAATGGCCTCAAAAGGAGAACACCATCCTCATGGAGTATGGTAACACAGCCCTCAAAAGCCTCTCATTAACCCTTATTATATAATTCACAGCTTCATCCTGACAGCTCCTGCCACAAAGGGCTCAATAGACAGTGTCAAAAATACCAATTTTCTCACTGGCTGCCACTTGAGAAGCAGAGAGAAAGAGAAACAGGTGTCAAGGGTGGGAAATCTTGTGGATGATGGTGACACAAGACAGAAAGTATGGCAGAGAAAAAAAGGCAACAGCTCTCTCCCCACCTTATCAGGAAGGGATAAGAAGCTGAGATCCCATATGTCTCCTGACCCAGTGCTCAATTTGAACAAAGGCCAAAATGAAGCACCTTTTCTTCCAGACAAGTAGGTATCATGACACTAAGCCACTATCTTCACCTGAAGGCACTCATACCCAACAAGTACAGCCACTTCAATCTGTATGGATTTAACCTGCACCTCCTTGTCCTGATGAATCCACACTATGACACAGTTTGTCTTGACTTGGCCATTTTTGTCAGCTGCATCACCATCCTGCAGCTCAGCACCTTGGTCAAACTATACCATTTTCAGCTGTTTGGAATCCCCAGTCATCAACTCCAGATGTTCAAGAAGAGAAAGAACAGAATAGAAAGAAAAAAAACAGAGTAGAAGGAAATCCCGAGACCCATGTGGGCTGGCAACAGCAGGCAGCTGGAGCAGGCTCGTGCCTATTTGCTCACAAGTCTGTGGGCAAGTCTCGCTTTTCCTGATGTTCCTTTCCTGTCTGAGTTTCTCCCTCCTTCAGCCACTTCACCCCTTCACCTGAGGTCCCCAGCTCCCCCCACTCTTTCTTCAAGTTCCATCTTATTATTCAGGTCCCGTTTGTCCCTCAATACTGATGGCAGAGCCTCCACTGTCTTTGGAGCTGGAACAAGACAAGTGGGACAAGGCACTGGGCTGGAAAATTGGGTGTAGAAGTTGCAATGAATTCTTAATGTGCCCTTTCTGGCAACATATACAGAGAGATGGAGCTGAATACTTTTCTTTTTTGAAGTGTTTCTTATTTAAAAAGTGATGAGGCTTTTGATTCATTTTCCACAGTAGCATTGGCTAGGCACCTGCTTACTTCTGCCTTGCTTAGCAGGAGTCACCAATACAGCTCCTTGGACTCACTTTAGATGCCATTCTCTTCTCCTTCGAGAATGCATGTTAACTGTCAGTCCCTGAGGAGTCTGGTAATCCCACTGCAAGAGGTATCACATCACTGTGTTGTGAGAGACAGACCCTGTGCCAGGAACCCTGACAAAGGAAGGGAAAACACAGGTCCCTGTTGAATATTTGTGATGCTAAAGAATGGAGCAGTTCTGCACCCATCCACAGTCCCACGAAACCTGTGGCAGAACCCTGAGTTTGTCCATATAGGGGAGCACCAGTGATATTAATCCATCATTTTAACTGTGTATGTGAACCGCCATAAAAGTATTCAAGTCCTTCTTCCATCTATCTTATCCTTTCACTCCTAAATATTTCACTCTTGGGCTGTTTGAATTTTCCTTCTCTCACATTGTGTTTCCTCCAAGGATGAGAAGGGAGATGTACAGGTTGTTCAGTGACATCTCCTGGTCCCCTGCTAAGGGTGGGCATGGCCTATGTGCTTACAGTCCCAAATTCCCCTGGGCTCTGTGTAGCTCTCAGTCTGTCCTCCAGCTCTGCACAACACACACCTTAGTGTTTTATTTGAAAGTGCATCCGAGACCTGGGGAAAGATGTCAGCCTGACCATTCCCTAGCCTGCACTGCTCTCATCACCTTGAGGGACAGCCCTCAGGACACATGTCAGCAGCGTGACACACCCTCATCCATTTTCTCACTGCCCTTCAGAGCTGTTAGTTTCTGGTTCCATTGGAGCCAACATTATCTGGAGAAGAGATTCCTCACTCTGCTCTCTTAGGCTTGGTCTGGCCCTGGGAACTCATGACTGATCGATCCAAAGCCACCAGGATCTGCATAGGAAATCAAGACCTAGTAGGGTTGTTACCTTTACAGTGGGAACAGAATTCATCCGCCAGGTGAATTCCATCAAAGATGCTCTTCCAGTCCTTACAGTCAGTCCAGAAGAGGGCAATGTTGCCTACATGCCTGTCGGGACCACAACACGTAGGCACATGCACACATAGGCAAAGAGGTGACAACTGTCCCGTATTATTTCCAGCAAAAGGCTCTGTGGCTAAGTCAGTTCTTTCTGTGCTGCAGCAAATTATGGCTTCAATAAGTCACTGAACTTCACAAGGGTGGAAAAGAAGCACATCAGCATGAACCAACCACAAGACCACACAAAATGGTCTTCCTGAGTCTGCAGCCAGCCTAAAACATGAGGCTATGCAAAGCTGCACTGTTCCTTCTCCAGGATGGGTTTACTTAGCAGGCCAACTCACCCTGGACACCCAGATGACCCCCTTCCTCACACTGTCCACTGCAGCCAGTCCACTGTCCACAACACAGCCCTAGGCCCTTCTCTCACTCCATGAGGACTCCATGGATGTCATAGTCCACAAACAGGTTCTGGAGGCAGAGGTCAGTGTGGTTTGCTGCAGGGACTGTGCTCAGCTGGACACAGTTACATCAAGAGACACTTGAAGAACAACGCAGACTCACAGGCGCAGTTCACATCTCAGCCCTTCCCTAGACACAAACAAGCTCACACAACACTGCAGAGCAGAGGACCCATAAGGTTTCTGACTGGAATCAGCCAAAGGCTGCTTAAATACAGGCACTGCTTAAATACATGCACTGCTTAACTCTTTCCTCACAGATCATTTTGGCCCTGAGGGCTGACTACAATGCCTTTATGTCCCCCCAGCCCAACAGTCCTCACCTGACTTCAGGGCATTTGTGATGACTTCAGCCCTGACAGTCCTCCCAAAGCTTCCCACTCCTCCTAGACAGCATTTGCAAATACATCTTGTCCTTTCTCATCCCTGTGGCAGAGCAACCAAATGAAATGCAAGGACTGTGGAGACAAAATCAAATTTAGCAACAAAATAAACAGCATGGGGGCTCTCTACTGATTAGTTTACGCCTCTTTATAATTTATGCATTAATTCCTCCCAAGATATGAAATTCCTTGTCTCATAAGGCCTGTACTCCTGCACTGCAGAGATGCAGATTCCAGGAACACCACTTTGACTGAAAGGTCCAGCTTTGCACCAAGCAGATGAAACTCTGATTAACCACAGAAGAGCTACTCTTTGTTATCTACCATTGTCCATCCCCTAGAGATACACAGCCCAGCACCATTCCTTCCCACACTGAATCTTTCTTCCCAAATCCACTGGAGAATATGTCAGACTGTGAAGCAGCTGCCTGTAGTAGCATCTGCTCCTAAGTCTGCTCTGAAATCAATTCAAGCATTAATAAGAGTCATCAGCTACTGCAGCATATATGTATGTCCAGGAGCTGTTGTGTCCATACTCACAACTCCCCAGGACCATTTATTCTTGTCCTTCACTACACAAGGAGCAGAGGTTGTGAGCTCAGCACACCCAAAAAGGAAGCCTAGAAGCCATGGTTAAACCTGTCTATTTAAAGCTGGATGTGCAAGGGCAAAAAAAAGAAACCCTCTGAGCCAAGGAGCCATATCACTCTCAGGAGAAACTAGAAACATTAAGAAACAGGAGGCAGAGAAGAGACAAGACATGCAAGGGAATGGCTGCTATGTCACCATACACAAATTGGCCTAATTATGTGTAAAAATGCACCAATAGGCATGGATTTGCTGGCTGTATTCTTGACTTTAAATATTGATGCTTAGGAAGAGCTGAGATCAGGATATCTGCGTGCGGATTAGGCTACAGACTGCTCAGTCATTACCCACGGCTGGATCATCTCCCTTGGATTGCCTTCCTCCAGAGAACTCTGGAATTTGGGCAGAGGATGCCTCTCATCACCAGCTGAAGATTTGTGTAGGTGATGGGCAGGGAAGTGCTCCCCTACACCTAGGCAGTGCTGCATGCATGCCCAGGATGGGGCAGGAACTGGATGCTGATTGGTGTAGGAGAGAACTGGTATCAGGACAGAATTGATGACTCTGTAAAAATGAGGATGTGTCCAAAAAAGGCAATAGCCAAGGGCAAACAAACAGTGTCTCTGGGCGAAGCAGATGGCCATTGGGTGCCTGGGAGAATCCTCCCATGCCCTCACCTAGCTCTCTCAGTTTTACCCACACCCCACTTCCTCCCATCCCATCCCATCCCATCCCATCCCATCCCATCCCATCCCATCCCATCCCATCCCATCCCATCCCATCCCATCCTCTCCCATCCCATCCCATCCCATCCCATCCCATCCCATCCCATCCCACCTTATCTCTCAGACAAGCGTGAAACAAATGGACTCAAAAGCAGCTTTTCGTATTTTTTGCTTGTTGATTTTTTTTAGGTTTTTTTTGTTGGTTTTGTTTTTTTGTTTTTTTGTTTTTTTAAATAAGAAATTTATTGCAAATATAGAAATTGATTTTCTCCATACAGGAATCTCCAAGTTGAGGAAAAACGATTTCGTGCCATTCAACTTTAAAACAGGAAAAGAAGGAAAGAAAGGGGGGGAAAAAAAAAAGAAAGAAAAGAACAAGAAAGAAATATAAATCTAAAAGAAGAAAAGAAAGGGGCAGGGGGAAGAAGAAGAAATAAAAGAACATAACTCCAACTCAAATTTGTCCATACACAACCGAGGGGGTCACAGGGTTGTTACGGAAGGAGGAACACCAAAGAGGCCAGTCCCAGCAGCTGCCCCCCAGGCCCTTCCTTACATTCAAGGGCTGATACCCCGTTCTCTGTGCCTGGCAGCCGCCCGCCCCTTCCCACCCCCTCACCCCAGATGCTGTGCTTGTGGATGGACCAGCCGTACCAGCCCTGGAGGGTCTGGCCTGGCCCAGACGGGCTCTTCGCCGTCCCCCCGGGGAAGACGGAGAGCAGGCGGTGGGGACAGGCCACCCAAGAGCAAGGCCTCACAGTGGCGGTGGTAGTCATGGGGGAGGCAAAGGCCAAGCCGAACGCGCGAGGATGGGGCACACGGGGGGACTGTAAAGGGGGAAAAGGGGGACTCACCCCTGGTGGGGCAGGGAGGAGTGGGAGAAGTGGGAGAAGGAGAAGCGGGGCAGATAATGCCCTCTCTCCATGTGGGGGCCGGGGGTGGGTTGGGGCGGCCCTGCAGAGCTGCCCTGGAGGAATGCCGCGAGGAGAGGTGTGGAGACACCTCTCCAGGGCGTGCGGCGGGGGCAGCCAAGGGGAGGCAGACCAAGAACACCCCTCCCAGTACAAGGCCAAGGCGGCTGGAGGGACGGGGTCGGGAGTGCGCGCGTGTGTAGGGGGAACGCAACAGACACTCCCCTCTGCCCCCTGTTTGGGGAAGGACCCAGAAACATCTGCCTCGGACAGGGTGGGCAGGGGGCAGCTGAGGTGGGGCAGGCTCTGCCAGCCCCACAAGATACCCCCACAGCCCAGTGGAGGGTGGCACAAAGTGTCCGTCCCACACTGAGCCACCCTGAGGATTCTCCCTCCTGCTCAGATGGTGGGACAGCAGCTGGCTGACTCCAGAAAGAGGACATGGCTCCATCAGCTCCTCTTGCCTGTGGCTTGTGCCGAAGGAGGTGGTGGTGGTAGAAGGGACGTTCTCCAAGCTCCTGGAGGCTGTGTGTCCTTCCCAACGCAGATGAGCTTTCCGATCAGCAACAAGCATGGCACATGTGCTTTTGGGGCTCTGGGTCCAGCTCCTGCATATGTGGCAGCTGCCCGCCCTGTAGCGCTGAGCTCTGCCTTAGAGAGAGGGGTCACAGCTCATCACGAAATACGCCCAGATTTTTTCTCCAGGCACTGCTGACTTACTTCCCACCTCCCCTCAGAGAGCTTCCACCTCTGCATTCAACCCTTTGCCTTGCTAGTCCCTTGGTCCCTTTACCATCCCATTCTTTACACTGCAGTCATCTCTTCCCTGGGTCTTTCCAGCCTGTCCCTCTTCTCCACCTCCTCCATCACCCTCTACCTGTTCCTCCTTGCCTCTCCACTCCTTGGTCCCACCACACCTTCTTCACCCCTACTGTGTCTGCCCCTCCTCTCTCTTTCTCAGCTCCTTTTCTACCTTCCCTCTTGCATCTTCCCCTCCTTCCCTCAAGCCTGCCAGGCAGAGCCTCCTCCAGGAAGGCAGGCTGATTAGCATTGCAAACACACAGAGGCCTCCTCAGCCTGACATAATTCTTCATTTGTCAGTCATGAATATTTCACACCTGCCTCGAGAGGGATTTATTCAGCATGGAAGAGTGTGGAGGGGGAGAAGAGAACATGGCACCACAGCATAAGCTGGGGCAGCAACATCTGGCATGAGAAAGAGCTCTGCCCCATGGGAACAGCATGCCTAGGATCTCACCTTCACTCTTCTGGGTGCAGGATCCCAACCCAGGCTTCCCTGCAAGGCTGTTCCTGGGGATAGAGGGCAGATTTTCACCCAACCTCATTCCTCACACTTCACAAATTACAGTGAGGTGAACTAAACCCCTGTTTTCCCTGCCAAGAGTCACCAATCCAGAAATAAAATGTGAAAGGGTTTGGTCCTGGTTCTGCCCCAGAAATCCACTTTGCCCTGGGAGAAGGCAACATTAAGAGTCTTGCCAAAGCCAAGCCACAGAAGGCTTAGGAACTTCAGACAGTGTCTCCACACTTTTTCCCAACAAAGACTTTTCAGGTTTCATCACGCTCTCTGCCACAGCCACCCAGGGCAGAGAATGGGTAGGGCAGACCTAATCCAGAGCTCCATGCAGTCAATGAGAGGAAGGTGGTAGATGGTCTTCTATGTGATTGTAACCAGCTCTACATCAAGTTTTCACTGTATGAGAGGTTTCTCTGTAGCTCAATCATTTCTTGTTCACCCCAAGAATAACCTTGCTTGTAGATTTTGGGAAAGAACAACCAGGGCACAGGGATGGTAATGACCATCTCTCTTATGAGATCTATCTTGATGGACCTCACTCCTGTTTCTCAATAACTAGGAGAAATGATGGCCACTAGAAAGAGCAGGCCTTTGGTATATAACACATCCCCCTTTATGTACATGACCCTGAAAAGCAGCTGAGACACCACATTTGGGGCAATGGGAAGAGGACCCTGGAAAGAAGAAGGAAAGGGTTTTATGGGTCTGAATTGTGTTGGGTTCTCTTTGGGGTATGTTCCCTCCCAAACTGGTAGGAGTGTCTCATAAAATCACGTCAGGGATGAATGAAAGGAGCAGGGAAAACAGGGACAAGGACAGGAGAGACTTTGAGGAAGGAGGTTAAATTCCAAAAAACTGGCACATACACAACAGGTGTTTGCTCAGAAAAATACAGTAAAATCATCATGCAAATAGAACATTAAATCTGCTTTCCTCCAACAGGGCTGGCATCACTTTGTGAGCCCTCATCCCTGGGGAGGGAGCAGGACAAAGAAGAAGGGAGGAGGAAGGAAGGTGAGACACTTTTTTCCCCTTCCTTGCCCTCTTCCTCCCACAGAACAGTCCATCTTGTGCAAACTTCATCCACTGGTTTGGAGTGGGGGGCTACAGCTGGGAGAGGAATGGCTTGTCCCTCCTATCCAGCCTGATGCCCATCACAGCAAAAAGAAGGGCCTGACAATAGCTGTATCCCTGACCTTTCTTTTCTGCCTTGTTGAGGTGACGGGGAGGGAGCAGAAACCTTTACAGGTCAATACTCCCCACTAAAGTATTGACTGAGCAGAACTGTTTACAAGACCATATAGTAGAGAAGCACAGGAGGAAAGAGGTAGGGAGAGGAACAATATTCCATTCCCCCTTGCCTGTTATCCTCCTTTTCCTGTCCAGTTCTGTGCCCCAGCCATTAGTCTTTTCTGCTTGGATGGTTGCCATACTGGAAGACCCCTGGGCCACCTCCATGTGGTAGATGGAGAGGTTCTGCTGTGCCTAAGCATCTCTCACAGCATTCACTTGTCTTGATTTGCTGCATGGTCCCAACATGGAAGGATGCCTGGCAGCAGTGAAGTGACTTTTCTTTGTGACTTCCCTTCATCCTCCTACACACGCACACTTGCACACACATACATGTGCGCACACACTCTCTCTGGGTGGTACTGGCTCTTACCAGGTGTAGTCAGTCCCATAGACACCTCTGGACTCAAGGCAAAATGATGCTTTTACTCTGGGGAAGCAGTTTGACAGTGAAGGAGTCTGAGCCAATGGGATCAGGACCTGGCTCAGGATTGTTAACATCAGCATCCCTATAAAGAAGGAACTCCACAGACCTTCACAGGGTTAGAGTTTTGGGATACCCCCTCTGGTTTTCCTGCACCAGGCTCTGCCTACTGCTGCTCCTCACTTATAGAAGGTGAAATTGTGCCACCAGTGGCATAGAAACCAGCTCTCACAGCTGGCAATGCTACTACCCAGCAGATAATAAGTAAATTTTCTGCATGCAGCATATAAATCCCTTCCAGAGAAGCTCCTACACCCTCATCCTTCCCCCAGAAACACTGGGGTTTCTGAGGAGCACCTCAAAGAGGAAATAGCCACTTAGGGAGGGCCAACACAACATACTCATCTCATCTTGATAGAGGTGAGCAACTGTCAAGTGTTGGGCAGACCATGGAAAGGAGGCCCACTGTGCTGCATAAAGACATGCTCAGCAGGCAACCCCCCTGCCTGACAAGAAAACTTTGTGGGAGATGGTGCCAAAATTGTGCTTTGTTGGGCTACTCAGAAATGGGACTAGGTGTAGAATGTTAAGCTCATTCCCAGCTCTGTAGCAAATCTTCTATCCAAGGGACAGAGATTGGGACCTAGCAAGTGTTTTGCCAAGATATGAAAGGATCCCTAAGAAAAGTTTGTAACACCTAACTGTGAGGAGGTGAAGGATTTAGGAGGTGATATGTTTCTCTGACTCTCATGAGGGCCTCTAAGTAGTCAAAGGAACACTGCCATCCACCAGAGGCTGGTGTCCTCTTCTATCCTGGCACACAGTGTGACTGCACACACAGAGGGAGCTCCTACCAGGACCATCTTTCTTGAACCACTCCTAGACCCCACTCTCATATCCCATTTGTTTCCTGTGACCCTGTCTTTCACCCTAGGCTATATCCTATCCGTGCCAGAATGTCCATGGCCTGAGAGGAAGACTTTTAGTGAGGCCTACCCAGTGAGGTGAGCAACTAATATCCTATACTTCACATCCACCGGAAAGTGAGGAGGTTGGGTGGAGCTCTTCTCAAGCACACCCACCCACCCAGCCCAGCACCCATGGTGCAAGTCAGTTGGGAAGAGCTGAAGAAGCTTCATGTGCAACTTGCTCTGCTGAGCTCCTCTTCAGTCCCTTCCTCATAGGAAGGGGGACATGAACAGAGAGTATTCAACTTACTGCACAAGGGCAGTCTGAGCATAGGTGTATATGGTGGGGAGGACCTCTGACCTGTGACACTCATTGAGAGGTGGGAACCCTTTTTACCTCTGAGAGACCAGACCTTTCCACCCTTTCCCCCACTACTCCTTGAGGACCTGGCTTGCCATGCCAAAGAGAACATTAAAAACCCCTTTCCCCCATCAACTGGCAGAAAACTGGCTCTGAGCAGACCTGGAGAATGCCTGTCACTCCAGAATTGCTGGTGTTCATCAGCACAACATGGCAGGAGAAGGAAAGGAGCAAGAGCATCAAGGGCCCAGAGCCTCCTATATGGCAGGTCCACGCCCCTTAGTCCTTCACATCTCTTCTCCTTCCTCTGAGGAGGATGGAGGCTCAGGAAGTACCTAGACAGCAAGTGCAAGCCTAGGGACCCTTAACAGAGAGGTTTAGGAAAGGGCAAAGGAAAAGTGAGAGGACTTCTTCCAACAAATCCCACCTGTCTTGGAAGGGGACAGGAGAGAGAGAAAAGCCTCCATTGTTAAAGGAAATGAGGGACAAGTTAGTGATGGAAGATTTGGAATAGCAGGTGTATCAGGTCGACAGGGAAGCTTTCTAAACCAAAGTCATCCCCTTCCACCCTAAAGAAAAATCAGCCCACAGCAGGAACAGAAAGATGAACAGTTGACAGCTGAGTTTCATGCCCAGTGAGTGTCCATTCCTGCCCTTCCCCTACCACCACTGCCACCCACTCCCGGGCCATTCCCACCCACCCACAATCCAAACTTGTTACCACAGTGTTCGAGCAGGATGCTCCTCCCAACCATCTGCAGGCAGAACAATGGTCCCCATAACACAGTAGAGACAATTCAGCATGTGTGTGTGTGTCTGTGTGTGTGTCTGTGTATGTGTGAGAGAGAGAGAGTTTTCTGTTGTTGTTGTAAACTTTAAGAAAAGATTTTGTCAGTTTTGTATTTGTCAGGAGTATTTTGCCGTTGGTTTATTTTTCACAGTCAAGTGGCTTTCTTTTCTGGTTGTTGGAGGGGGGTCTTGGTTTGTATTGTTTCCTCGTGAGGAAGAGTCACAGCTTCTGCTGAGCAGAGACTCCTTTCCAGTAATCCAGGATGTCATGCAGATCCTCATCCTTGGCAAATTGAACTTTCTTCCGCAGGGCATGCCCAGCTGCCATGTAAACCTCCTCCCTGTGATGCTTCTTGTAAGGCCGGAATCGCTCCCAGATCTTGTGGGTGCTCTCTGATGAGTACTCAGGGCTGGAGGAGTAGCCCGAGAAGTAGTGTCTGGGGGAGAGCTGGGAGTACGTTGAGTCTCGCTTGGACCGGGAGAGTGGCTTGAGGAATGACACCCGCTGGCTCAAGGTGTCAGCACTTTCCTCATAGTACAGGGCTGGAAAGGAGTGACGGTGCTCACTGCAATGGTAAGAAGGCTTGACCTCCAAGTGGTGGATGGCACTCGGAGAAACCAAGGGAAGACGATCCAAAGGGCTGTTAAGTGGGCTGCCCTTCTCAATGTACTTGGAGTCAGACTTGCTGAGTGGTGGGTGGTCAGGCACATCCAAGCTGAAGACCTTGGCGCTCTTGATGGAACCACTAGAGGAGACACTGCAGGTCTTTCTGGCCACAGCAGCATCAGCACTGAGCTGGCGCTGCAAAGGGTGGTGGGAGCTTTCCTTGTAGGGTGGGGAAAGAAAGCTGGGCCGCTCTAGCCCACTCGAGGAACCAGCTGGGATGGACTGGCACTCAAAGGCCATATCTGAGTCAACACCAGTCCCACCACCCAGGAAGGATGCTGTGTCCAGCTTGAGGGCATCAATACAGTTGTTGATGATCTGGTTGACCTTGTCTACCTCCTTGGCTATAGTAGAGATCTCAGCAGCTGAGCCTTGCCCATTGTCAAGCTCCCTCAGGTCCTCATCCCGCTGGGTTCTCTCCAGCCCATCCCCACCACCAGTCCGCACCTCAATGTAGTTACCTTTGGTGGTGACTTTAGGAGTCTCCATCCCAGCTTCCATTGACTTTGATGGGGGCAACTTCTCCCCAATCATGGAAGGGATGGAGGACATCCGTGAGACAGGGATGACAGGTGGCTCACCCAGCTTCTGGGAAGGATGAACCATGGTACTCGTATCAATATCTGATCCATAACGCATTTCCAGAATTGTCTTTTTGACATTGAGGGACTTCTGCTTCTCCTCCTGCATCCTCCGCTTCCGCAGGCAGTAGTACACCACCCCCAGGACAATGACCATCCCAAAGAGGCAACCCAGGGTGGTCATGATATAGTGTGTGGTGGTGGAAGTACTTGAAATAGGGTCCTCCCTGCCTTTGCTCCGGGTTGCAAAGGTCAGGCAAGTATGGTTGTAACGCCTATTGTTGCGGATAGAGGCCACACAAAACGTATAATCAGTGTGGGCCTTCAACTTGTTGACAGTGACATATTCCTTCTTGCTCTTTAGTGTTGCTATGTCAGAAACGTAGCTGTTGTTGTATTGGACCAGTACATACATCTTACTGTAGGGCATGGGGATGGTTACCATCAGGATGGCTGAAGTGATGGTGACATCATGTAACTTGATGCTGGGACTGAAGGATGAGTCAGTGGTGGAGGAGGCTGGAGGCTTGACTGAGAGGAAGTCCCCAGGGCTGATGGCTGAGCCCTCATCCAGGTCTCGCTGGGAGTCAGGGGTATAAGGAGTGGGGTTGACCCTGGAGAGGGAGGGGATGGTGCCACCTCTGCACATGGACTGGAAGATGGTGATGGCATTGCGGTTGTGGTGAGGACGAGGTACCAGAAGAGGATACCCAGCAAACTCCCGTGGAGTCTCACACTGGAGGCGGTCATAGTTCTTGGTGACATTGTTGAAGACAGCCAGCCAGTTAAGAAAGCTGTAGAGGCTACAGTCACAGTTGAAGGGGTTGCCAGCCAGCTCGCACACCATCAGATTGCTCAAGCTGGTGAAAGTGTTCCCCTCCAGACGGCTGAGACGGTTAGATGACAGGTCAATGCTAATCAAGCTGGGGCACTCATTGAAGGCAGTAGGGGTGACCAGCTCAATTAAGTTGTGCTGCACAAAGAGGAACTGGAGACGGGCCATGCCCCGCAACATGCCCTCTGTCAGGTTAGTGAGTTTGTTGTAGCCCAGCTGTAAGACCTGGAGGTTTGACTGGCCCATGAAAGCCCCATCCTCAATGTAGGAGATCTCATTCTTGGTCAGGTTCAAATCAGTCAGGTTGCCAAAGCGGTTGAGGGAGGAGTACAGCACCACTTTGAGCTTATTCTCATTCAGACGCAAGTCATGCACCGTGCTGTTGATATGTTGGGGGATTGTCTCATATGGGGGCTGGTTCTGGCTGCAGATGGCCAGCCACACATAACCTTTGTCCCCCTCAATCAGCCAGCAGTCCCCTCGCACGGTACCAGGGGAAAACAAGCAGAGCAGGGCAGCTGCCCACAACCCCAGGCACAGCATGGTCTGCAGAGGTGACCTCATCAGGATGGGGAAAAAAAATCCCCAACAAAAATCTCAGGACCACAGCAGAAGGAAACTAAGGGGCAGTAACCGAAGTTTAGCAATGGAAGGGTATGAGCACCCCAGTCCTATTGGGTGTCATCACCATTATTTCTTCTTGCTCTCTGCGTCAAGCCAGGAGTATGGAGGAGGGGGAACACATGCAATCTTCTTCCAGAACATCCAAAAGGTAAGATCATGTATTTTTGGTCTGGAAGGGAACTACCTTGTGCTTCTTTTCTAAACAAAAATTCAGGCCAAGGATAATGAATCTTCTTTGATGTTCATGAACAACTCACATACCTTTTCCACTTTTCTGGGGGGGGGGGGGGGGGGGGGGGGGGGGGCGGGGG
>JAWWEE010000040.1:51079796-51127066 GCA_035221455.1 Xenops minutus | reverse complement strand
AAGTCCTCCTCCCTGTAGTCTTCCCTGGCCCCTCCACTGTGTGATTTGGAAGAACAAGGCAGGGCTGCCTCCTCTGTTGCTCACACTCCTTTGGTTTCTATTCCTTCTCCTCCTTCCTTCCTGGGTTCCCTCTGAGAAGCTTCAGAGCTTTAGATCAAACATGTCGAAAACAAAAATAGAGAGGGAAAGAGCAAGTGTGCACGAGAGAGATCCATCTGTCACTGGAATCTGGAAAAGAAAACACACAGGAGACAAGAGGAGATATCAGTTGGAAGGGTCTTTGAGATAAGAGTATAGACAGCAATGTTTCATGAGAAGAGGGATATGAGGAAGAGACAGCATTATGGGGGGGTGCAAACAGGAGAGGAGTGGTACTGCCTGCCATGCTGATAAGCCTTTGAGAAGGAAACCCTCACAATGTATAATCTCATATCAGGGGTATGCAGAAGGGTATCTGGGCTTTCTTAAGTAGTGTGATCACAGCCAGGGACCTGGGGGAAGGCAGTGGCATGGGAGTAGAAGGGGAAGGGAGAGTGGGAAACATAAAGCCGTTATTGCGGGGGCTCAAAACTCCTAGTGTAAACAAAGGCAAGCCCCAAGCACAGCCAAAGCCATGAATTTTCAGCTGCCTGAAAATGTTGTACACAGAATGCGTGAAGCAGGGAAAATGCAGACAAGCTTTCCCCCAAAAGAAAGGAAAAAAAAAAAAAAAAAAAAACCAAAACAACTTTTTTTCTTCCTTCCTTCCTTGATGGAAGAGGGATAAATAATTCAAGCCACGTGTAACCATTTCTGCTCTAAAAATTGTTCCTGCCTCTTGGTGCATGGACAAGGCTGTTGAGGTAAACCAATCTGTCTTGAGTCTGCTGGGAAGCTGGGGAGCAGGGTGCAGGCAGTGTGTCAAATAACAGTCTCAAGTCTCTCACCCAATAATGCCAGCAGTCCTGAGGTGAAGTACATCACCGACCTACCCCCCACCACAGAGAGGTGCACAGCTTACACCTTCGTACTTTCCCACCTCTCCTTGGGGTTATGAACACTGCCCCTTTATGAGAAAACACACCTTGCAGGCAAAGTGACATTTGCTTGTTAAACCACAACAAATGTATTTCTGGGCTCTGGGCAAGCTTCTGGTTCTGGCTGGGAAGGGCAGCCTGGAGCACCTTTCTCTCCAGCTACAGCTTCAACCCTTCTCCCACTGTGCTGAGACAGGAGCTTGGCAGGGGTGTCCTCAGGCAGTGCAGAGGAAATAATTTCATACAGCAGATAAAACGTGTAGACACTGTGCTTTTTTTTTTTAATTTTGAGGAGAATAAAAACAATGAGAGGAAGTAAAAAGAAAAAGATTATTGGCTAATGAAAAATAAAGATCTCCTCTTGCCCTTTTTATTTTGGGGGGGAGGCTGCTCACTAAAGATATTGCTGAAGCTTTTGCTGCAAAAGCTGAACCAATTTCTAGCACAGAGACACAAAGGGCAGAAATAAAATGAAGGAAGATAAATGAAGGAGGAGTGAACCCTTGAGGAACAAGGCTTACGTCTGTGGAGAAATCTGAGCTGATTTGGGTCTGTGGAATTACCAGGCCAGCTGGATTAAGGGATCAGAGATAGTGTCACAGAGAAACACTTAAATATTCAATAATCCAAAAAGTAAAGCCAAGATGGAGAAAGGGAGGGGGAGAGGAGCTAGACCGATGGAAAAGACAGAAAGCCTACATTCCCCACAGCTGAGGCCACCAAACTCATGTCACTTATAGTTGTCCTTTACCTTCCTCTCTAATGCTCCTTCATTTTGCCTGATCTCTTCCACTGAACAAAGGAATGGCAGATACTATCACACTTTTCGCATGCTGGTGCCCAAAGTACGCCCACTCTAGGGAGAGGCCAGAGCAAGCAGTGGAAAGTTTAGCCCAAATTTTAGCCAGCATCCTTCTCTGAGAATTATGATTTGGCCTGCCTCTCTCACCTCACCAAATACTCTGCACAATATCCAACTCCATACAGGAACATCCTAGCCCACTCACTTTGACCCCTTCTGGTAGTGCAGGCTGCTCCAAATGATGTGCTGAAGTCACCATTGCCTGTTTAACTTGTTCATGGTGCACAGAGAGAAACTGTGAGGCCAGGACCATGTTTCTCTGGAGCAGCCCCAGCAATCAGTGAGAGCCACCCCATCCCACTCAAGGGGCTGCACTCAGGCAGCACAGAGAGAGTTTGCAAGGGCAGATATCCTAGTAGCTTGCAAAGGAAAGAGGTGGCTGGGTTAAGGGGTGATGGAAATGAAGATGGTGTTTGTCCTTGCCATGTGTCAAAAACAAGAGGATCATGAAGACAGACCTGCTTCCTGTCTACCTCCCACCTTGGCTGTGTAGCCTTGCCTCTGCTGCAGGCCAAAGGAAGGGTCAAGCCAATCCTCAAATCAAAATCCTTGGTCTGCTTGGATTCTTGAGGTGGCTATGTATGAGAAATACACAGACCCTAACATTTTTCCCCCAAGAGCTCCTGTTTCCCTGCTATCATGCTGGTTTTAAGGGCCCTGAGGCCAGCTCAATCTGTGGCAAACTCCCCCTCGCCCATGGGCCAGGACTCCATTTCAGCTCAGCCCAATGCCAACTCCACCACAGCCATGCTCTGCCCTTTAGGGAGCAGCTGCTCCCTAACCCCGGCATTTTATAGTAAAGGGAGGCCAGAAATGGGGGACAGCATCCTGCCCTCCCTCAACTGTCTACAGCCAAATGAACATAAATCATATAGCATTGAAGTCCAACAGTGCAAGGAAGCAACACTCTGTCCTTTTTTGCTGGCTGGAAAGGTGCTGACAATGGAGTTGGCTGTTTCCCTTCCTTGCAACACAGCAAGAAGGTACAGGGATGGAAGGTGGGTGGGGAAAACAAGAATGAGCAACTCCAGCACAGAGGAGAACCAAAGAAGGGGATGCAAGAGTTGTGGAGAGCTTGCGGGTAAGACAAAAAGCTGGGTCATGGGATATGCTTTATAGGGAAGGTACAAGGTCACCAGCTCCATGTGCTGGGCTTACCCAGCTCTAAGGTTCTAACACTCTTCAGTGTCACCCATGATGGCTCTTAGAACAAGCCCTTGGCTCCTGGCCATCCTTATGTACATGAGAGCATAAAGGAGCAGTAGTGACATTGTGCCCATGAACAGTTGTACCCTTCTCGGCTGGCACAAAGTCAACCCATCAGCTCCAACTTCACCATAATTCACCTCTGGTTTATTCTCTACTAATGGATGCCTCAGTGTTTCTTTGAACCAATTTTTTTTTGGAGAAGAGCAGCAGGCCACAGGGATGGTTCCACTGTTCAGAAGAAAGAGCAGGGAAGGTGAAATGGAGAGAGAAGGGCACAAAATCTGAGTCAGAAGCTGGGTGTCCTGGTGGCCACAGACATCCCTTTGACTTGGAGATCAAGGTGGCACAGGAGGTGACACAGAATTACAGTCACTAGTTGGATGGCCAGGTTGAGGGCAGGTTAAAATACAGCCAATGAGAGTATGGACAGGCAGGATAGGACAGACAGAGGCAAGCTGGGGCCTGAGAGGCAGAAAGGACCAAAACTGAGAGAGAATAAAAAAGCAACCAGAAAAGCCACATACAGCAGCAATTTGGGCCTGAAATTCTGACCTTGTCAACCTTGTCCTCCTGGGGCTCTATGCACTGAAAAAGCCAGCACTTAATTCTACCATTGCTTAAACGGCGCTAAGAGCCTCCCATTAGAAATGCACGCATTAAAAACCTGCCAAACACTCTTGACTCCTCTAGGGACACCCCGAAACCAGGCCAAAGCTCCTGCTGCTTTCTTAAGCTTCACGCTGCAGCTGAGCATCATCCTTTTTCCCAGCTCAATGTGCTGCCTGCTCCTGGCAGGCCTCAGGACACAAACACTATCTCCAAGGGACTCTGCCTCCTCTTCTTGGCTTTAAGATCCTTCCAGGAGCCCTCTAACTACTTTCCAAAAGAGTAGCATTTCCCAGCTGTGCTTGACACTGAGAATTGGTGCCTTACTTGAAGGGACTCTCCAAAGCTGCTGGGTAGTTTCTGTAATACACAGTGGTCTGAGCATCACTGCAGCCACTTCAAATCACCACCCAGAGACTGTCCTTGCTTTTCCACCTAGCTATAATGCAAGCATAGTGCCATGGGAGAAGTTTGCAGCATCACTGTGGCACTTACACGGCAGCAGCCCCTTTCCTCCCAGCCCTGCTGCTTCCAGGGATGCTCCTATTTGTTGCAGGAGTTACCATCAAGTCCTGCAATAAAGAACTTGTGACTGTGCTTAGAGGTGCCCCAGAAGCCATGAGAAGTCTGGGGCCAAGAGAAATAAGAGAGGAAGTGACATGACCTATGGTTTTGTGGCATGGACAACATTTGTGAGAGAGAAATAGAGACAGACAATACCTTCTACTGCAGATTCCCTGATGTTCACCAAGGGTTGAGCTCACACAATACTCTTTACTTCAATGGGTATCGGTGAAGGTTCTCTCTTCTCTAATTTTTCCTATTTGCATGAAACACATGAGATCTCAATATCTCTGAATTTCATCCCAGTGTTACGGTTGTTTGAAATTGGCCCTGTAGCCTCAAAAATCCAGGTCACGGGAGCTGTAGAGACACCCTAGGAAGTCACACAACAAAAGGTGTTCCCATGTCACTAACCAGAGGAAGCCTTCATCCTTTACAGGAGTTCAAATGATTTCAATGAGGCCTGTTGAAGGATGTCCACTCAAAATTAGAGACTTTGTGAATTTTGGCAGAGTGCTGTTGCAAAAAAAATCTCATACTTCAACTCTGGTCAAATTCATTTCACCATATACAAATTCACCATGCCTGCTGGAAGAAAAATCATCCTTTAGAAAGCTGGGCTTGCCCTACCATGAGTGGGGAGGAGGATTGCAGGCCCCAAATTCCAGCTGTCCCTGACATGAAGAAGCCCAAAGCACTAGGATCCCTGCAGGACACTGCAGTGAGGAAGCCCAAAAAAACAAATAAGGTCTCAGCTGCTTCTCCCAGGACACCACTGCAAGGATGCTCACAAAGCTCAAATTTCATCCAGAAATGGTGGGTCCCTGCACAGGGGAAGGGAAAAGAGCTGAAATACAGGCTGTAGTACTGTCCCAAGTACATGCTGCTCTGCAGTCCTGCCCTTTGCCCAATTTCAGGCACAGGAAGAATTCAGATGGCACACACATACACCCAGGCTCAAGCAAATGCACAGCCATTAACTCAAACCTTTGCTGGGCCAAACAGCTTAAAGACTAACCATGAAAAAAACCCAGCACGATTCTGTATATAAAACCCTTGCTCTCCCATTGCGCCTCCCCAACAGCGATTAGATGCCTAATTTGTTAGGCAGCAAGAGAGAGAGAATGGGAAGGCTCAGGGGAAAAAAATGAAGCAGCTCAGAAGCATGAAAGAAAAGACGGAGCTTTAGAAGCATAAATCTTATTTTAGAGTGATAAATACTGGCAGAAAGGTCTTTCATATGCCAGTGGTTCCCTGGCAGGCCAGAAAGCCACTTTTGTTTTCCAAAGTGAAATGGTTACCTTTTATATTAATATGATTATTGAAGATTAAGGGGGATTTGCATCAAGCCAGCTCCACCCAGACAGCCTACAGCAGCAGTCCACAGAAGCATGTACACACGGGGGTAGGCTTGGGGAACAGCATTCTCCAGGTAGAAGATAACATAAAAATGTTACCAGCAATAAGGCTGCCTTCAACACTCTCTGTCCAGAGGGGAGAGGGGGGGCCTGAGAAACATCACTCCCCCTTGTTGTCATCCCATGAGCCCAGACAAGAGGCAGTAGAAAGGCTTAGAAATAATTCCTGTTGGCCATGGGGAGGGAGCGACTGCCTGTAGGGACCTGCCATTGGGAGTGCAACAGCAAGACAGGCACGTGCATGGCTGTGCATGGGTGTGAGTCACTGTAGGGAAAGTGGTGGCATTGTCAGCTCCAGGAGTGCGAGGTGGAGGGGGTGTACATGTGGAGGAGTCGCTATAGGTGATGGGGTGGATGTGTGGGCTGGGGGTGTACGTGGGTTAATCACTCCGTGAAGCAAAGAATCGGTGCTGGAGAGGGAGGAATTGCCATGGAGAACCAGGCAAGGCAGTGTTTGTGAGTGTACGTGTGTTTGCATGAAGCAGTCACTGTGGAGAAAGGGGTGGGAGTGTTTGTCTGTGTGAGAGGTGCCGTAGGGGACAGGGTGGGAGCGTGGGCTGTGTGTGGGCGTGCAAGGATCATGGGAGACAACCACAGTTGTGCAAGTGCATGTATGGGCAAAGGGCTGTAGGAAAAGGGGTGGAAGCACTTCTTCTGTGTGTGTCCCCTGATGTGAATCACTGTGGGGAGCAGGATGTGAGGGCAGGCATGTGGGAAGACGCTGCTGTAGGGGACAAGGAATGACCTTTGCTCTCTGTGAGCTGTCAAGGGGTAAAGGGACAGGAGTGGAAGCTCTGCATGAGTGTGTGTGTGAGCCACTGCAGTAAACAGGCCAGGAGTGAGGGCTCTGGGTGCATGGGAGGGAGCTGTTGTAGGGAGCAGGGAGGGGAGCATTGTGTCTGTTGTGTGCTCCCATGCAGCATGTCCGGCATGAGGCCAGGAGAAATTCTTGGGCTGTATGTGATGTCACTGCAAAGACCACCATCCCCTCAGGGTTCTTTTGACGCCTCTGCTGTCCTGTGCCAGCCCTGCTGCTCTATTTACTTCAACAACAACTGGCTGTTACAAGTCTGGCTAAGAACAGCCGGACCACAAGCTATTTGAGAGATGCCCTCACTCAAACCAAGCATACCTCCAGTATTTCTGCATGTGAAATACATCCCCAGTAACCCAGTGGTGCCAGTTTGGAGTGCCCCCAAACATGCTACCCTGCAGGTAGGGCAGGAAAAGGCATGGGCCCTTGTCTTATAGCTCCTTGCTGTCTCTTACTGAAGGGACTCAGAGCTTAAGGAATTACATCGGTCCTGGAGTATCAATCACTTCATGAGGTGACTGGCAGCCATTTTTCCTGTGTAGGATACCTCAAGGCCTGCAAATTTGTGCGGGGCACAAACATTGGCATTCAAACATTCTTCAATGTTTTCTTGCCTTCCAGCCAACCTTGCCCTGAGCAACCATCTGAGAGAGGTTCCCTCACTGGCAGTGAGACCTCTCTTCAAGTAGGAGAAGCAGCATGAAAATTAAAGAAGTTAAGCCACCACTCCCGCGAGAGGAAGGGAATGCCCTTGCATGACCTTCCCAGACAGGGTGTCTCTGACAGTCACGTGTTGTTACCCAAAGTCATTAATCTGCAAGATGTCAAAAGACGGGACAGCCCCTGTGATCAGGATTTCTGCAAATGGATTTGCAACCAGAAGCACAGGCTGTTACAGAGAGTGCTTCAAATACAGCAGATGCAGTTCTGAGCTGGTGTGGGGCAGAAGCAGAGGAAAGGTGTGGGGAAACTGTTTCTGGTGACCCAAAAGTGAAATGCTGCAGCAGCACAGGCTAACGGGGACACTTCAGCCTCTCGAAGCTCTTCCTCTGGTCAATGCATGCTTGGATTCAGGAAGAGGAATAGCCCTACACTGGACAGGGCATTATGTTTCTACATGGGTTCTTCCACCTTCCTTCCATCCTCCACCTGCAGGCAATGGCACAGCTCAGCCTTGCTGGAGAGGGACCCTCCTCCTGGCCAGCTCGCCCACCTATGTTTCAAGCTCACAACTGACATGAATTTTGACACAGCCGTGCCTCCCCTCTCTTTTCCCCACTACCTTACCTTGTTTAGAGCCTGTTTTTTTTCTTCCATTGCCAAAACACAATGACTGTTATAATTAACAGATTATCTCAGTGCGACAGCTGCAGTCCTTTGAAAATTAGGTTGAATAACAGGATCCTGCCGTATGGTAATTTCTTTTCATCTCTCAAATATTTTCTCTCCCTCACTCTCGTTTCTACCTCATTTCTATTTTTCTTTCTTTTCTCTCTCCCCCCTCCTACCTTTCACCAACTCTCTGACTACATGAGTGGTATCTTTGGGGTGAGACAGGCTGAAGGGCTCTCTCTACCTTCATCAGCTGTTTTCATTCCTCTTCTTTTAATACCACACTTCACAGAGAGGCAGCGTTTGCAAGTAGCTTCATAGACAGTCAGGAAAATATGTGCCCATCAGAGGCAATGGTCAGGGGCCCTCCCCAAAGCCCCACTGGCTCAGAAAAGCAGCCCAGGGGAATTGCATGGAAAGGGGAGAGACCGATGCAGTAGCCTGAACCACTGCCTGCAACTTTCCCACGGGGACCTGAGTGCAACGGTGCGGCTGAGTGGTTTGTACTGAGCTAGCCAGGGTGCTCTACCCACCCACCTACCCGTCCGCCTTCTTGCTGACTCAGTACCTGCCCCTGACTCACCACTTGCTCACTGAATGGGGACTGGCAGTACTTACACGGCATCCTTCTCCCTTGCTAAGGCAATAGCTCTGCCACTTACCACCCCCTCCCCCCATTATCCACCTACATCTGTCTCTCTACCGACTCAATCAATGCAAGACAGCCAGAAAAGCAGCTTGCTGGAAATTCGGGGTTTCAAAACCAAAATAAGAACTGCTCCCAGCTGGACCTAAACTAAAGGGTCTGGAAATCTCCTCCTCCAGGACTGGAGATCCCCTGGCCATGGCTGTAAATTGGACCGATCAATTCACAGAAGTGAATGGACTCCTCAGTCTCTGCTTGGGCAGATATGCTAGCACACAGTGCTTCAGGTTGTAAGGATGACCAGCCAGACATGTGGGATGGGTCTGTTGGGGTGGTGTCCTGGATTTGGCAACTGAAAGGTTTCAAGTGCAATGTGTTCTGGACTCAAGAAGTCTGCAACTCTGTTGTCGACTGCACCAGGAGCATTAGTTAATTATTCTCAATGCCTGTCTTGAATTTATGCAAAATGCCTTGATCCTGCCTTGCTCTTTTCAACCATGTCTGTAATTTATACAACATCCTCTGTTACATTCAGACACTGCTTTTTCCTTTTGAAAAACAGGGCGGAATACCTCCACATCCTATCCACATGCTATTGATGGATAGGATCCATCACAGCCTAACCCACCGCTGCAAAAGCTAGCTCCAGCTGGGTCCTGGACCTCCTCCTGCCTCCTCAACACAGCCATTTCCTCTCCTCCCATGGAGTTCCACCTCATTTATTTCTTTAATCCTGACTCAGTAGAACAGACACTCTGTCACCATTATTCTGCCAAAAGCCAAGTAGTTTTTTAACAAACACTCATCCGTTCCATTGTATTTCAGCAGTCTCCAGTAATGCTTGTTCCTCATCATCCATGAACTCTCTCTTTTCATCCTTCACCATCCTCACCCCAAATTCCCCCTCTGCTTTCACTCCAGGCCCTGTATTGGCTCATGGCACTTAAGCACATCTCCTCATTCATTCACTGTCACTTACACAAATGTTACCTTCATTTATTAATTCTCCTTTTTTCTAGTAGCATCCTTCCTCTGAGTGCTTTGTACAGTCCTACTTACGTATCCAATAATAGTATTTTCCCAATGAGTGAGTCATATACCCCTTTGCTGACATTTAGAATTCTCCTTGTTCTTTGAAACACGTTTATTCATTCCCCCTCTCTACAATTATATATGTCTACTCATGGTGTTGCATTTCCTACAGCAGCTGTGCAGCAAACATTTGATCTGTGCAAATAAGAAAATAATTGTTCCTGCTGGTACCTCAACATCCTCCATTTTAATTATGTAGGTTAAAGCTAATTCTAGCTAGGATGCAATCAAAAATAGGGGACAGCTTAATTTAAAAATCACCCCACCCTCTCCTTTGTTCTTCCTCACTCCAGGTTTCCATCTTTTTTCCCCACCTATTCTCTGCTCTGCCTCTTTTGATGCTGTTAGTGGCAGAGTACGTGGAGGCTGTAACTGCTGTTGGGTCTCTGGTTTCGTAGATGCTGCAAATATGTTCAGTGAGAAAAAAAACTTTGCTTCAGACTGTTTCCAAGCTGAAAGGACCAAAAAAAAGGAGCACCACTCAGCTAATAGGGGCATGTTAATGTCTTACCCATTAACCCAGGTAATACACACTTCATGGCCAGGGAATGATGCCACATCCCCTAAATCTCTCTCCAGGTAGCCATGGCAAGCAATTGATCTGGCAGCCCTTCCTTGTTCCTCACCGTGGCCCTATTCCTTCCCCCACACTGTTCTTTGCTTCTCTTCCAGTCCTTAGTCACCCTTGTATATGCCATATTTTATTTATTCTTTACTACTTCTCTTAATCTGCATAGGCCAAACCCTAAGCTTCGGAGTCACCCTGACTCATTTCCTACCCAGGAAAAGCAACGATTTATATCAGTGGGAAAGCCTGTGATGTCAATCTGGACAGAGACTGATACTGCAAGGGGACTCCCATATGATTATTTCTTGTTCTCACTCATTCAGGTCTCTATTTAGCAATATACTTAAGCATGCACCCAAACTGTAAACCCATGCAAGTCCCATTCAGCTTCTCAATTGCTTTCTTCTGCAACATCTGTGTTGACAGTTCCCACATCTTCCAAACATAACAGATTCTCCCTCTCTGCTTCCTCTTCCTAACCTCTCTGTTACCCACTCACCAACATCCTTTCTCTTTCTTTGAGAAATTCAGACTTTTCCTTTTTTTCCCTTTGCTTGTTTGGATTTTCTTATTTTCACTGCTGCCCGGGGACTCCAGCTTGTAATTTCACCTCCCATTTCCCGAAGTTGTTATGTTGAATTAAACACTGACTTCCCCCTCTTCTCTCCAGTATTCTGAAATACCGAATTGGGCCACTCAGGAGAAAAGCTATTGGCCAGGACTGCTGTCTCTGATACTGAAACAGAGCTGGCAGTAATATTTACAGGCGACTTTGAAAGCTCCAAGGATGGCTTGTGGCCAAAAATGATGATATCCACCCCCTCTCTTTTTTAATGATGTCTTCCTATGACTCAGTCTGGTCCATAAGTCAAAATCAGATTTTTATATTTTTTTTAACCATCCTCCCTTTAAGCAATGAGAACAAGAGCTTAAGAACAGAACGCTGTAGCATCACGGAGAGGACGAGTTACGTCACAAGTAATGCAACTTGGGGTGTCCTTGGTGCCTTTAAAAGAAGCAGAACAAAAGGCATATGTCCTCTTTCTGGAGAAATGAGTTTTGGCAGAGCTAAACTGGCAATTGCCTGAGTTTTCTAAACTTAGTTTTATCAGTAAGCAAAGCAAGAAACACGCGGGAAGCAGAGACACCGTGACCTCGGGGGCTCATGACTTCCCAGGCTCAGCAAGGAGCTACCATGCCCTTTATTATATACCATTGTACGGAGGCAGAGCCTTGAATAAAGGGGACGGTGTAGGGGGAACTGTGACAGCTGTTTCAAAGTGGGGCTGTGGCGTACCAACGCAGCCTGCCCACACACTCTTACCTCTACCTCCAGCTATACAGTCTGCAGCAACAAACAGCCATTCAAACGGTTGATAAACGAGCAGTTCAGCCGGAGACCACTTAATTTGCTCCTTGCCTTCTTTGTCTGCCAGTGGCAGGGAAAAATGCATGTTTGGAAATTGGCAGTGTTGTGTATAGCATTACCAGGCTGGAGTTATACTGACTGCTACAGGGGGGAAAAAAAAAAAAGAAAAAAAAAAAAAACAACTAAAAGGAAAAAAAAAAAAAAAAACAGAAGAAGGGAGTAGACTGAGAGCTGGGGAGAAGGGTAGGCTGGGAGCAGGGGAGAGACAGGCAAGGAAAAAGGGAGAGAAAAGAGACAGTACTGTATCCATGACTAGATACTATGATGATGGGGACATTAAGAATATGATAGATAGGCAGAAAAGGAAGGCAAACAGACAGAAGTAGGTACAGAGAAAGAGACTAAGGAGGAGAGGGAGGGAGGGAGAAGGAAGAGAGAGAGCCAGAATTAATTTAGAATGAATATACTGAAAACATAATCTTCTCAACAGAGGGAAAAAAGAGAGAGAGAGAGAGAATTAAACAAACAGCGACAGGAAACTGAGAAAGAATAACTTTTTTTTTATGAGCTTGTTAACATTTGTGAAGTTAAGTAACCCTAAATTTATGCCATTAATTTGCATGTATTACATTTTTTTTTCTCTGCTGCCAGTTTATAGTCTCTGTGAAACCTTTAAAAAGTGGCTTTTTTTCTCCTTTTCCCTTTGCCTGTGTTAATTAAGGCTTGTGATATATGTATATTTTTACACTGCCGCTGTGCTCCAGCATTTAATCATTAAATGGCCCTTTTTGCTTTTTCTTTGGGCTGCTTCTGCCTCATCCCTTTCCCATCAGAGAAAGCTGAAGACACCTCTGGGTCCACCCATCCACACCTATCCGTAAGCATGCCAAGAGCTAGGCTGGCCTCCCACGGACCTTCTCCCTGACAAACAAGGCAGCTCTCACAACAGGGAGGTGTGGGGAGGATCTTCAGCTGCTGAAGGGTTAACAGCTCCGATGCACTAGGGCATTCACATTGCCATGCTGAAGCACACTGTATTTACACACTAGCAGTCACTGGGGAGCCAGAAATCGGATTCTCAGGGGAAATCCAGCCAAAGAACAGAGTGAGATTCCTAATGAAGGTAGTCACAGCCAAAGCTGGGGGAGGCACAAGTGATGGATACGCTCTAATCACCTGCTGGTATAAAAGGAGATGCAGGTTGTCTTCCAGGGCTTTAGCAGCACCTAGAAATACCCAAAATAGGATGCACATAGAAAGAACTGATGTAGAAAATGCAGGCCCAGCTTCTCCCCTACTTCTAGAGGACTGCCCCACACCAGTTTTTAGGGACAGTGTCCCTCCTTTCCTCCCAAGGACTCTTCTTTCTGGACAGACAGATCTCTCTTCTAAGCACATCACTGACTTCAGAAGTGCCCAAGGCCAACACAAAATGTAGCTGGTGGAGCCCTTTTGGCAGCTGTCCCAGTGAGCATATTTCTGAACTCAGCTGGACAGGAGTCCTGGTCCTAAATGTGCTTTGATTGCTTTGCTCCTCTCGAAAGGCTCTGTTTCTCCCAGCTGTAAGCAGAGTTTGCTGAAGCAAGAAGCAGGTTGCTAAGCCCAGTTTGGATGCTTTTTGGTCTCTAGTGGAGCTGACGGGACTCATCTTGTTAAAAGCCAGCTGAGCTTAGACCGTGAACAGTGAACATTGATTCAGACCTAAACATTCTCCATGGGAAACACGGCAACTGGAGGAGGGAATAAGGAGGATTGCTGGCCACAGCAGAGACGGTGTTCCCTCATGCTCTAAGGAGGAGGCTTGTGATCTCCTTTGGGCTGTGACAGGCATATGACAGGTCTCTGGAGGGTCTCTGCTGAACAGGAGTTGGGAAGGAGAGGTAGGGGAAACAGACCAGACTTTCCACACTGTCATTTATTTTGCCATATGGGGGTGTTGAGCACCAGAGAGGATATTCTGATTTACTCTCTGGCTTACCGTTGCTGTGGCAACGGGAGAAATACAGGCCAAACCAGGCTGCATCTGCAATGTGGCGGTAATAGGGAGTTTGGATTCCCATGTGTGTGTTTGTTTGTTTGTTTGGCTGTTTGCAAGAGCCACGTGGTAAAAAAGCACCATCAAAAAGGGAATGAGGCCTGAATTGTAGCCAGACAAATACACCCTCCTCTCATGCAACAGCCAAACAGTCATGCATGCAATCAAACTGACAGCACACAGCCTGAGGAACACCAGCACATACATGTGTCCTCTCCTCCCACCACAAATACACCTCTGAAGCTGGGGATCTCCTAGCTGGTCTCCCACTCTTGAAAGAAGCCAGACTTCTTATTTCATAGGCACAAAGCCCCTGCACACTAGGCACTTTCTAGCTGGGCTCTGAAGCACAACTAAGTCATGGGGCCAATCAGCTTGCATCAGCAAGAGAATCTCCCCTGCATTCGAATCCACACATCCCAATTAGCTATGATTCTAAGAGATCACAGACTCCCTATTGGTTACTGGGCAAATGCTCCTCCCTGCAAATACTCCTCCAGTGCATTGTAGTGATTAGATCTTACACACTATCACCACCCCTCTCCAGCTGATCAACAAAACAAGCTCAGCCCTTTCTCAACAGTCATATCCCTAGCTGGGAGAGATGGCCTTCATTCCCAACACCAGAGTGAGCCCTCAGGTCAATAAACTGGCCTGCTGCAGATGCCAATCTCCAACTGTGTGGACTACTCTTGAGTCTGCCAGCACAATTCCCACCCCAGAAAGCCAGAGGTAGAGCCTCTTACCCTTCCTCTCCTCCAGCCTGCTGGAACCTGAATATCATCAACCTAAACACTGGCCTTTGCAGAAAGTCTCCATGTCCAGTGCATCCAAAATACTGGCCCCAGACATCTCCTTTAAGTCAAGTGGAAGGAAGGAGATGATTTTTCAGCTACCTGTCACAGCCTCAAAGCTGCTTACTGGAGTGCTGGAAGCTTGCAGAAAGGCAAAGTTGCTATTCAGTCATACCAGGATCTGTTCTTCCTTATCCCACAGCCCATAACAAGTTGAAGATAGCAAGGACTCAGGGGAGAATGGTCTGATGTGAGGGCAAGGACAGGTTTTGCTTAAGCACAGACTTTGGTGTTCCTGGAAATCAGACTCCTAATTGGCTTTGGGGGTTCTCTGTTGCTTCTTTTGCAATGGAGAGCCAAAGTCCATGGCAGAGATAGACTGAATTTCCTCAGTCTGGCAGGGCAAGACCCTGGGATGTCTCTGTGAGGACAGCAACATGGGGGGAGACACTACCAAGACAAGACAAGGAGTGTCCCTGAAAGGCTGGTGATGTCAGTAACCTGTTGGCTGCTGCTAATAGTGACATTGAGATTTTTTAAAAAAGGGGGGCAGGACGGGAAGGCATTATGGCTGAGCTGGAAAAGATGAGGTGGTGGAGATGAGAGGCTCTGCAGGCATGAAAAGCTTCTACAGAACATTGTGCAGAGAGGCAATGCCCAGCTCAATCCCAACAAGGACAGCCACAGAGCATGTGTGATAGCTGCCTGTGTGCTACAGGAATGCTGTGAATTTGCAGAGTGCGTGTCCACCCGGGGTGTGCAGGAGAGGTGAGACAGGATACAGATTCACCCCCTTTGACTCCTGGCTGCCTTTTCTCCCATCATTCCTGAGGCTCCATCTGGCCTCACTATTTTTACACCCATACACACACCAAAAGAAAAAAAAAAAAAAGGCAGACGAGAAAATAAACACTTAATTTCTAACCTAATCAGCCCTTCTCTCACTAATTAGCACCCTCTGAGCACATCCACAGGCTGTGAGAGATACTCTGGGGCTGATAATGACCCCCAACGTGCAGTTGCATATGCTGAAGGGTCAGCAGAGCCAAGAGCAAGCTGGGGGGGCGGCGGGGAGGCAGAGAGCAAAGTGACCTTTTGTCATTTGGGTTTTTTCTCTCAAATCTGGGATGACGGTAAGGGAATGCTTCTTTTTTTGGCAGGATCCCCTGTGTCTGTGCACGTGTGTATGCGTGTGTGTGTTTTTCTGTGAGAGAAAGTGAATGTGTGTGTGCACATGTGTGCCAAGGATGGGGGAAGCTAGAGAGGTCTGGAGGGAGGGGACTGGAACAAAATTCTGGCACTGAGCCCAAACCTGCAACACATGCCAATTTGTGCCTCTTGCTGGTGGTAATGAAGGGCTCCGTTCAGGACACACGGGACACTAATTAAGGGGCTTCAAAGGCGGCTTTCTGCAGAGTGCTCTCTAAAGGGGGGCTGAAGGGAGGAAGGAGCACAAGAGGGGGGTGTTCTCCACTCAATAGAAGACTTCTGGCTCCTAGGGCTGCTGGGGAAGGCACTTTTTCTTTCTCGCTGTCTCCCATAGCAACTCCTACCCCTGAGAGCTAAGAAGGTGCAAGCATCTGGCAGCTCCAGGCAAGCCCTCAAACAGCCAGCAGGAAAGGCAGGCTCCGGTATGCAAAGGTAGACAAGCAGCACGGCAGCAAGAAGGAAAGGGGAGAGGCAGGGACTGCGTGTGATTTGTTCACAAAGGTAGCACCAGCAGTATCAGGAGTTGCCCTTAGTCTCCAGGGATTTGCATGGATAAAGCTCTGGATCACTGCAGATCAAAACTTCATGTCTGTCAATTGCATCCCACAGGGTTATTTCTCATGAAAGACTGGATGGGGCAGGTTTGTGAAGAGAACAATGGGCAGGGCTGAGAACATGCCTCCTATGCGTTAGTCTGGGCACAAGGGCTTAGCTGGGCACCAAAGACAAAGAAGCATTGCTTGGGCACCCAAAAAGCTCTAGCCCACTTCCAGGAGCTTCACAGATCTTGGCCATACAACCTCTAAGCATTGCAGATTAACTCATAGCTGTCGTGTTCCCATGTCAAAGGAAAGGAGCCAAGCTACAGAATGGGTGACATGACTCAGTCATGGTCACCAAAGAAAGTCTCAGCTCAGCTCTCCTGTTTCCTACCTGCTACCCTAACCCCACACCTGCCTGCCCTACCTCCATGGGAGTAAGCATGAAACAGCAGCTCTGGTGAAAAACAGGACTGTGCTGAGATTGATTAAACGGGGACAGAATGTGGGAGGAAAGAGAAGAATAAATTGGCAGGGAGAGCAACAGTGCTTTAGTGAGAGACAGGAAGAAAGGATGAGTGAGAAAGATTGTGAGGATGAGAAAAGAGAGAATAGAAGGTTATCTATGGATTATATTCACTAGGCCATGCACCACAGAGAGAAAGTGAGCAAAAGAAAAGAGAGGTGATATGAGCACATGAAAAGAAGTGAGAAGAGACTCACAAAGAGCAAGAGGAGCAGACAGCTTGAGAGATGAGCAGTGCTTCACTGATGCTGCACGACAGCATGTTCCCTGCCATCACTCACCACCCCACAAGCTGCCAAAGTGCCCCATAGCTCCCCTTAGCTTCAGACAGAGCTGTCTTCTCTATGCCAGGCAGTCTCAGCACCACACATGGGTCACGTGGACACAGCTCTTTGGGAATCAGGACCAGTCATGCCACAGTGAACCATGAGTACACAATATTTAACCAAGGTGAAGCAGAAAGCTAGCTGAACTCACCTTTCAGTACTACTCTAATACTTCTCCACAACTGTCCAGACTTTTAGTTTTTCTAACCTTTCCGCCCTCTCGTGTTCACTGTCCTCCTATGCACCTGCCCACATTTAACTGCTTATTCCGGATGACCTGCTCCATGTCTCCCATGTTCAGTGTCACCCAGCCGAAAGCACAGCCACCTGCAAGCCCAGAGCAGTTCAGCAGGGCTGTGCCTACCACTGGAGACAAGGAGGGAGGAGGCTCACCCTGGAAGAAGCACCTGGGGCAAAACTGGGTGAGGTGTGACTGAGGCCAGTGACTGCCCAGAGCAAGAAGAACAGTGCAAGGCAGTTCTTAACAGCAGCTCTTGGGCTATTATCTTCACACACATGTCCAGCAATTCCTTGTTTTCACTTACTACTGCCCAATGGTGAATCTTGCTGCCCAGCCCAAGCTGTTTCTGAGAAGAGGTGGTCAGATTCCTGTGCAGACAAGAGTCAAGAGGGGTTTGGATGCAGAAACACATCATGGTGATGGAATCAGCCCCACAGCAGGTCTTGCCTCTGCCTGGGCTGAGGAACATCTGGGGTCTGCTAGGATCTGCAGAGAAAAGGGACCAGCTTCAAGGAGGTACAGACATAGTCTCAGATGCACGAGACAGCCTTGGAAGGGCTTAGCTCTGTCACTAACCCTTGCCTCATCCTAGTGCAACAACCACAGCACAGTCCAGAGAAGTCCAGGGCACTCATGAGCCCTGCCTCCCTCTGTCCCATAGGCCACCAAATATTTCTCATCAACTGCTTAGCTGCTCAATCTTTACTAAGAAGGCCACCAAAGATCTAAATTGAATGGGAGAACAGAGCTGATCATCAGCCTCTTCTGACCACGAGGGAAATAACAGCCAAGACTCTCAGGTTCACAAAAAGATACCAGCCTTAGTTTCCATGGAGAAAAGAAACAGGAACACTCTCAGCTTTCCCTTCCCTCTCCCAGTTCTTCCTTCTCCCCTCGCCCCCCATCTTTCTGTCCTGTGCAATGCAAATTGGACACCATGCCAAGGATAAACAGGCAACTAGTGAATCACTCTTAATAAGTTTGAACTGATCATTTAAAAAAAAAAAAAAAGAAAAATGAAAAGAGGGAGAGAAAATCAAAGCTGGGATTACAGGCTTAGCAAGCATGAGTGCATATTCAGCCTACACTGTTCTCTTTGTGGCTCTGTCACACCGGTAGACTGCTAAGAGAGTTATACCATTACTAACATGACAGCATTGTCCTATACAGCCTGGATTAGAAATCCCAGTGGCTGTGTGGAGGGGAAAAGTCCCTTGGCAGTGGCAGGCAGTTGGCCTCACGATGCCTTCCACTCTCAGCATGCTGGCTAGGCAGGGAGAAGTATTCAATTATCAGACAGGCTCTGCCTTTTCCTAGTCCAGCTTTCTCTCGTTGTCTGACTGCTTTCTCCCTGGCCAGTGATGCTTGTGAAGTCTGTCACGCAAGAGAAACTCAAGATGGTCCAGACAATTCCTGAATCAGGCAGACTTCTCACAGCTGAACCCCACCTCCTCCTCACAGATACACAGTCTTCTCCAAGTACAGATAGGATGCTCAGTCTTGAAGGCGGTGAATATCTCATTCACCAACACAGGACCTCCAACAACTGCCTGGAAAACTGGATCTCCCTGTTCTCTGCTGGGCTGGGAACATCAGTCAGTTGTCATCCCTTAGCATTTCTCTAGCCTAAAAATCATCCTACTGAGCTGAGACTGATTGCCCTCATTACTTCCACTTCTTAATCAGGACCATACCAGTTTTAAAACACATCAAAGACATGTATGTTGCTCTGATGCATTTTTCAGACACTTTTTTTTTCAAGTAATCCTGCTATAAACACCACCCAAAACATCACAATCAGATCATCAGCCACACTTTCATCCACTGTTTGTACCCCTTGCAATGTCCTTGGAGACTATTTTCTCACTGGGACAGCACTTTTACAGTGTGTCTGCAAGCTGGCACAGATTGACAAGAAAAAGGCAGTTGGCAACAATAAATGCATCACCCCAGCCAGGATACAGAACGAGGAAAGGTCATTGAGTAATGTGGTCTCTCATTGCTCTGGTAGCAGCCAGAATTCCTGCTGATGTGGCCACCAGTGCTGGGGGCCCAGCTTTGGTACCACTGAAGGAAACTGAACTGGATGCTGTGTGTATTGGCTGTGTCAGTCCCTGGGTCTTCAGAAAGGGAAAGAGGAGCTAGACGTGGAGTGAGAAAAGCAATGAGCTGAGAGGAGGAGAGAATTGGGTATGCAGTGCCTGGAGGGTAAGGGTCAGGACCAAGAGGAGCAGAAGGAGCTGTGTAGGACAGCTGCTCACCCAGATGGTCCCCAGCCTGTAGCCTTCAGATCTTGCCTTAGCTCCAGCCCCGTAGCTGGTGCTTGTGGCCTCATCGCCCCACATCTCTGTTCTGCAGCCAGTAAAGCCACTGGTGGGGCAGGCTCTGTACCACTGAAGGAACTTGTGCAGGGACCATTCCTAATTCACAGTGCCCCAGTACTATTTCATCTGTCCCAACCCAAAGAGATAAGGGGGAAAACCCACGTTTTTTCTTTCCAGAGCTGCCCTGGGGCTAGGATACAATATTTTATGGCCCAGTTCTTAGCCTATTTGCATTTTATATTTTTACTTCAACTGCTGTTTGTTTCCAGGCATTTGGGATGCCTAATGATTTTCAAAGTACTGTTTATTTTAATCCCTCTAATTTATTAATACATTGGTTGGCCTCGAAGTGCTTGGGAAAGAAGGGTAAGGAAGTTGTAACCAGTGCTTTGAATAAAGCATCAAACTGTCATATGATCACATCAAAGCAACAGCAAGCAGCTCACTTTGTTGACTATATCATGATATAGCCACATAGATCCTCCAGCTTGGTGTCAGGTTTCCTCATACATGTCACCGTGCAACACTACCAGGCTCACCAGCTCCAAGGATGAAGTGAAAAATAGCAATGCCCAGAGGCAGCTCCCTATGAAAAGTCTGCCCCTTCTCACCTTCTGCGTGTTGTGAGAACGTAACATGCCACGGTGATGCAGATAATATAAACCATGCTGACATCCACGTGGATTTGCAGGCAATGTTGTAATCTTCCCATAAATCACAGGTGCACTCGGCCTCCACCCTCCACTATGCTCTCTTCAGCCCGGTGTCCTGTGGCAAGGGTACAGCTTCACACACAGGATGGTCCCTGAACAAACAGCAAGCATAAACACTGCTAATCATGCAAATGAGAGGACTTGGAATCTCCGTTAGTCAGTCCCAACAGGAACATATCAGATTCTCTCATCACCAGAAAGCAACTGGCAGATCCTGAAAATTCTAGGGTCTGCCCTTAAATAATTTTTCCCATCTCCAGGAAAGCTGTGAGTGTGTCCCATCCTGTGTTTATGAACCTGCCCTCATCTAGGTCAAGGCCTTAAGACCACTCTTTTGTAGCTGACAACTTTATCACATCCTTACTGCTGCAAAGCTCATGTGCTCTCAGTGATCCCACTGAGCTGAAGATCCCCCTTCTCCAATCTCATGCTGACCTGTCAGCAATGAACACGTTAGTCATGGACTAGCATTTGCCAGGGACACATGACTTGCAGAAAACAGAAGCCTCTCTCTTATGTAGTGGCAGGGCTTGCTGCAAGTGTACATCTTGTGCTAAAGGGCTGAGGTGATTCCACAAACAGCTCTGTGAAAGCAGCCTGAAGTTGCTGCTGGTTGTCATGATGAGTTAGTTGTGCTAGATGTCCTCCAGAAGCACAGTTCTGCCTGGGAATAGACAATGACTACTGTTTAGAGGGGGTGAACACATCCTGCCTGAATGAGCTTATTACAACAGCCAGCACGGCTGTCTGGCATGGGGGGGACACCTGCACCAATGTTCCCTTTGCATTTGTGGATAGATTGACAGAAACAGAGATGCCTCAAGAAAGGTGATGGTGGGATAGAAGCTCTGTCACTCAGGATGCAGAAAGGACAAAAACATTTTTGCAGAGCCAGTTACAAAGCTCTGGAGTGGCTCTCTTTGCTGACATGCTCTGGTTCTGTCAATGCCAATGCAACCTGTGCAGAAGTGTGCCCCAGCCTTGCTGTGTGCCCTCCAAAGGCAGGCGCCTGCATGCCCAGCAGCTCAGATGCAGGGACAAGTGCATCCTCAGCAGTGTCAGGTCAGGCACCTTCCTGGGATAAGTGGTCACCACAATAAATTTACTCCCCTCCCCACCACAGATTAGGCCCACACCCCCAGGGTAATACCTCCAGTTCCTGCATGAGCATTACTGTCGATTGCTCACTGTGCATTGGCATAGCCCGAATCACCATATTAATAATTTTGCTTCTATGCTTTACTTAAAGCCCCTCTTTCCCCCAAGCCACATCTCCCAGCTGATGAATGGGAGCCCAGGGACAAGGGCTGACTGCCACAACTCCCTGCCACTTCGAGGGATGCCAGCTTGCCAGCAGAGCATCCCCCCTTCCTGCCTTCCTTCCCTGACTTCCCACACTCTCACCACCTCTTGCCAGCACAAGAGGAGACCCCTGGGGAGGCACTGAGCCTGCTCACCCTAGCTGTTTTATCTCTCCCATCTCCTCCTCCCTGTGTGTGGACCTCCTGGTGGCATCTACCCACTTACTGAGAGGGACACGAGAGGCATTGTGTCTGCCTTGCCATTGGTACTCAATACCTGATTATCTAGTTTTCATGGCACTGTCAACCACTCCAGCAGCATCTCTGACCCACCCAGCCCCCAGAGTCAACAAGCAGTGATCCATACAAAGACAAGGGATAGCATGAATCCCAGCTCTCTGTTCTATGTTGTGGACAGGGCATTATCTTCTTCTTACAAAGTAAGGTTAACTCTGCCCTTGGCTTGCTTGTGAGCACTTAGTTGATAGAGTCAGGGTATTACCTGCCTGTCCTGGCAAGGCACCATATTCTCCTTCCTGCCCGTCATCCCTGGGGCATGGAGCTCCCTGTTTTAACAAAGCCTGATCTCCCAGCACGCTCTCCTGGATGGCAGAGGAGATGGAGATCTTCAAAACAGGATTTGAATTCAGTCCTCAGCTTGATAATGTATCACTTCAGGAGAAGGTCATGGTGAATGAACCCTGATCTTTGCTCTCAGAAAGATGTGCCAACATGTTATGAGGACTTTGGAGAGAAATAACAAGGGGAACAGCGGACAAATCATCTCTTGGAGCCTTCCCAAGAGAAGCATAACTAGCTCATGTACTTAAGGCCATAACCCTTCTCACTCTCCCTGTAAGTCTCTTGGTGTCTTTTCTTCTGTTGCTTACCTGATCCCTCAGCAAAGAGCACAGCCTCAGCAACCCAGCTTCATCAGGGAAATCCAAGTAGGGCCAAACTCTCCAGAATCATGCCATTCTTATCTAAGAGCACAGGCAAGGGCCATCTGGCCCCAGGATGCTTTCTCCAGCAGTGACAAACACAGAGGCCTGGGAAAAAGAAGCAGAACTTGGCCAACCTAGAAATGCCTCATCAGGTCTCCCAGACAAGTTGAAAATGGTGGATTTTGTGAGTTGGCTGAAATTAACTGTTAATTTATAAAACCTTACAAAATTATTCCAAAAGAATCTTGCCTGATATTCACTTTACCTGCCCTTCATAGTTACACACTAGGTGCATTTCTGGTGGAAAGAAAGCGGACTGTAAAAGGCCCATCCATGAAGGAAGAGACTGTTTTGCAGTCCTTCCAGTGTGGTGTCTCTGTAGGCAGAGAGCAGGGCAGGTCTTTCTTCCCCATGCTCCTCTGCAGGACTGAACACTAATGAGCATGCTGGGACAGGCCAGTAGCACTTAGATGAGGCACACGTGTCTTCAGGTAAGAGCATTTCAGCCAAAATTAAGAGACCATTCCCTGTTAACTCATGTTCAATGTGTCTGTAAAACTGGTTAGAGCAAACAGCTTATTGTGAATGTTCACATGTGACGTGACCCACATTGGACCCTGGGATGTGTCCCCAGCCCACAAGCATGTGAGCTGACCCCATAGGGGGTGTGTGTGTGTGTGCTGTCTGGCTGCCAGGGCGCCTGCCCACTGGGGAACTTTCCATCTAAACCAGCTGACAGCTGCTCTCCTGAGTTTCCTGGACACCAATAATGTTTTCCCTTTTCTAATCTCCCCGATGTAAATCCATTCACAACGAGTGCCTAGAGACTTTTAATTCCATCGGCATTAAACTCACTAAAACCTCTATTACCAAAAGCTTTTAGGATTTTCCCCCGAATCTACAAGTCAGGTTCATAATGTGACAGAACTCCACTTCTCTAGGGTGTCTGAGAAATTAATTCATGCTTTCCAAAGGATCACTGACCATCAAAGTATCCCCCTTCCCATCAGCTCCAGTTGCTGGTACAACACAGCCCTTCCCAGGTGCTGAGCTGTCTTCTGAAACACCCAAAGCAGTCTGAGAAGAGCCCCCACTGTGTAACACGTGAGAGCAGACCGTGTGCCACAGCAAAGCAGTACCAGAGGTTCACAGATGCTGTATTAAGAGAGGAAATTGTTTATTGCAGTGGCTCCTTGCTGCATTCATGGAGCAAATGGCTGGCATGTGCATCACACAACCCATGTTCCCCAGTACCATAGTGAGAAAATAGTGTGGTCTCATCTCAGTGCTGCACACAGGCAGATACTGTAAAAGCATAGGGATTATCCCTTTCCATGCCGAAACAAGGTGGTGGTGGTGGAGAGGGTCAGACAGCTGTGAGTCAGTGAGTGAGGTTTCTAAATGCTATAATACTCCAGAGATGGTGTGTTTATCCTTTGACCCTGGAGGTTCATTGGCTGCTGTAATAGAGCAGAGAGATGCAATCATCTGTCAATCCCAGAGGTCTTTTTAGGTGCTATAATAGAGTAGTGATGATCAAGTCATCTCCAAAGCCTTGGGGTTGCTGGCACACAGCATGGGTGACGTCAGTGTCTCTCAGCCTCCGCAGTCCCCAGCTCCTGGATTCCAGGAGAGGTGTCGAAGGTGTTGCTTCCACCCCAGAGGTTTGCAGGGGCTGTGATGATGTCAGCTTTGAAACCCTGCCAAAGTTCCATCTGGCCTCACAGGAACTTTGAACCACATGGAAAGGTGTTATATTGATCCCAGGTCTCTCGGCACTGGGACACAAGCCTGACTGCTCCCACTCTATCCACATCAGCTGCAGTGGGTGTAGCTCCAAGCTACCCAACAAAACGAATCACAGCTCTAAGAAAACAAGAGAGCTCAGAGATCCAGCAAAGAGCAGCATGCAAAGATGATCCTCGGTGTTTGTTTTTCTGGCTAAAAAACATTTCCCTGTGCAAGAAGTCATTCTGCTCACACCTCGTGGGCTGTCCAGGAAGCAGACATACTTACGAAGAGTCTGGGATTTATGTGCAGCTACACACACATTTGTGTGTGTAGCTACACAAAATAGAAACCTAACAGGCTCAGATAGCCAGGTTGTTGAAGACTTCAACATCCTATATAATGAATTCAAAAAATCCCAAGAACTGGGACCATGCTTCTAGGTAGGAAATGCTGTTGGACAGGGAGGAAGGTGTTTGTAGACTCAAGTTCTTACACTAAAGAGAGAATGAAATAAACAGATAAAGTTTCAGTTTCTATAGGCTCCAGGATTTATCTCCTTCCTTAAGCCCAGCAAACTTTTAATTCTGGGCTCCAGCTTGGCCTGGCAATTGGAAAGCCTGTGATACCACGTTATCCTGGCGCTGATTCCCGCATCCCTAACTCGGGCAGAAGATGGAAGAATGGGCAATCTTACCAGGAATGCCTGGGAACTTTGCAGGTGAGGTTTCTGATCTCAGACAATTTCAAAAGTTTAGGTATGTTTGCACCTTTTCTGTGGGAGGGAATGGGGTTTGGTTCTCACCAGAACTGAGTTCAAACTCAACATGATAATGCCAGATCATGTTAGAAGACAATCTGAACCCATTTTTCCCTGACCTTGAATATGCTCTTGAGGATGCTCTTGAACACGTGTGATGTTAGAAAGAGTCTAAGACATGAACAGAATATCACTGCTCATGTCCCAGCAGGTAAGGTGCACACCAGGCAAAAAACATTCCAGTTCAGAGAGATGTCCACACTGGCTCTTGGGAAAAACATCACCAGATTTTTGGAGGGAGAAGATGGAAAAACATCAAAACAGACAAATGAGGGACAATGTGCTCCTATATTATTTTTCTTATTTACTGCTATGATTTAACAGGCAGGTTAGTATAGGCTCTGAAAGTTCAGGCTCCAAAACTGGGCTCATCCTTAATTAAAGCTCATTGCCATATTCTGGTTCTCCAGAAAAAGCACAAGCCCACTATGAACCTTTCTAAATTCTTGGACCTGTCAATTTTTCATGATTTAGAGCTCTGTAGATCAACCCTGTGAACCTGAATCCCATGCATTTTAATTTCAGTGTGCATTCCCTCACTCCTATATGATGAGAGGAAGGATACATATCCTCCTATGTCTCATAATTTTATTTCCTCACAACATCCACTTCCAGTCTGATGTCTGACACTGACAACCCATTTCCTCAATGTCTTCACTTGGGGGTGTTCACAGGCTTTCTGCCTCACCTCTGAGGCCCTTCAATTCTCCAGCATCCTTTCAGAAACAGACTGACCTAGGTTTGCCATGCAATGCCAAATGTGGCAGCACTGCAAGTGTACCAAGAGCCCCACTGCTCTTCTAGAGCACTCTCTACCCACTGCTTCTGCATCCAAACACCTAGTTTGCCTATCAAGGGCATCACACCTCTGGGCATAGCTCTGCAAGGAGCTCCCTGACATTCACCTTCACTTTAATTTGGCTTGATACCCTTGATTCAGGACCTTTTGGGTATCCAAAGAGTTTTGAGTCTGCCCTGCAACACACATTACTTTGAACATACAGTTCAGTGCTCAGTTTCATTCACCAGAGCACAGTGCGTTCATTTAACTTAATTCTCTTTCCCAGGCATTTCTCACAGCCCTTTCTGTCCACAGCCAGCTTAGTAACTGTCTCATCTGCTGATTTTCATATAGCTGATCTCTCCTCCCACCTTTCCAAGTCATTAAACAATAACGTAAATCACAAGGGATTTAGAAGAGAACGTGGAGGCCACATTAACCTTTTGCCATGGTGAAACTTGACTGTTTAATCCCCTCATTCTTTCAGTCTCCTACTCAGTTTTTGATCTATGTCAATATTTTGTCTCTCACTGACTACTTAGCTTCCTTAGTAGCTCTTGCACAGGGTCTTTCAAAAGCCTTTTGGAAGTCTAAATATCTTATATCAATTGGTTCTCCTTTATCCACTGCCTTATTTGACACATTCAAAGAGCTGTAAGAGATTAACATGACGCAGTTTGAACTCGTGCTGGATAGGCCCTATCAGACCACAATCTTCCAGATGTCTTCAAGCATTGCTTTTTAATTATCATTCCCACCAGTTTACCAGATACAGATGCAAAGCTTACTGATCTTTAATTCCCCGGATCATCACTGGAGCCTTTTTTTAAATATAGGTACAACATTTGGTCTTCTTCAATTCACTGAATCAGTAGCTTTTTTTTTTTCACAAGAGATTGCATATTTTTGTTAGCAGCTCAATCACTTAAGCTGCTTCTAAACTCTCGGATTTAACCATCTGGACTTGATAACTTATTGTTCGGGGAAATGGGGGGGAGGTTTTTGTGGTTTTTTTTTTGTCAGTGGGCTTTGGGTTTTTTTATGACTGGCTTTGTCCCAGCACCCATTATTCTACCAGCATGTTTTCCAACAGATCCTCATCTAAGCAGATATAGGAAAGAATCTCACAAACACCCTTGGTAGGGACAGCTGATACAAGAGAAATCATAAGAGAATTCAGCTCCCCAGCAACATCCTAAAAATGGAGATACTGAGTCACTTTAAACACAGGAGGTGACTGGAATTGATCAATGAGAGTTTTCTTGGATAACTTCCACCCTGTTCTGACCAACCGGGCTAGTTTTGCTCATTTGTTTGGGTCTCTTGCTGAACAGTGATTTCCATCTTGACCCCAGAAGATTCAGGGCTGAAACGGTGCTAGCTTAAGGTGCAATAAAGAGAAAGTGACCTCAGTGCTGGGTGATGCATGAACCTGGGAGGAGATGAAACCCAGCAAGGATAAAAAGAAGTAAATCAGAAGGTGAGCAGAACAATGCTGGGCTGTTAGCTCCTGTGATTGCCTTTCAACTGAATCAGCCACAAGACATGAAATGTAATGGGAAATGCTGGGCAACTCAAATAAGTAGCCCCATTATATGAGTGTTTTTCTCTTTGTGCTGGACTGGTTCTCGATAGCTTTCACTATGCTGGCTGGCTTTAAAAGGCATCAGAGTTAAGATCAGGGCACAGCCTGATGGGCCTGATATGCCACTAACTTCAAGCCACACAGCCCATTGGTCCTACAACAGGGGGTCAGTAAGGAAGCTAAAGATGGGCGAGAAGCACCCACAGATTTATGTCTCAGTGAACATACAACCTGCTGTGGGTACATGTTCACTTGTCAACCTGTCTGCAAACCAACACTGACATTCCAGCTTCTGGAAATGACCACACCTCCATCAAAAGTGACACTGAGAACACCTGTATGAAATCTACCCACTCCATGACAGACCTGGCATACCTATCTTACCTGACAGATATGTACTCCAGTATATTTCATGAAAGAGGGAGAGAAACTTCCACAAATCACTGTTATCTAACTGCCGCTGTTCAGTTTTTATGGGACGTTGATCGGGCAGTTGCAGAAAAAATTCTGCCTCATGTAGCTTGTCAAATTCATTCCCTACAGGCATTGCCAGTGTGTGGTGTGGCCAGAAGTTTTTCTGGGGAGCCATCTAAAAGCAGGCCTGTGGCTCCCTCTAAGACCTCACAAACATCCCTCCAATACAGAACAAGATAATTCTCAGCAGTGCTGGGCAGCACACTCACTTCCTCTGGCTCCATCAGTCGAGGGCCAGGAGGACAGAGGACATGGGGAAGGGTTTCTGAACCATGTGCCCTCCATATGGGGAGCAGAGGAACATGCACAGGAAAAAGCATCTCAGAGCAGGACAATCTCAGGCTAGCTATCCTCTGAATTAAGAAGGTGAATGGAAGATGAGCTGTTCACTGTGAAGAGATGATCATCCTGGCACAGCTTTTCAGACCACATCCCTGCCCAGTACAAACATGGTCAGGTCAAACCCTAGTCTGTAATATCAATGTAAAACACTTCCACACCACACTGTCAATGCAGGAGCATGCTGCTCTCTTTCTGGCTTCCTCAGGACCCCTCTCTTCCTTTGCTGCTTCTGCCCTTTCTAATTCAGGTATTCCCTCTTCCTCAGTGTCTGCATTCCCTCCATACCCCTGTGTGTCTCACAATCCTGTTTCCCTCCTTGACACCTCTCTCCACTGTCTGCAGGTCTCTGCCTCCAAGAAGCAAGGCAGGGCTACCACCAGAAAAGGCACAGCAGGGATGAGAGAGAGAGAGGAGGAACTAAGGGGAGAAAGAGGTCTTCTTCATCACAAGAGTTAGCCCAGCACAACTCCCCAGCCTGTGAACTGGCCCCACACACCAGACTCGGCCCTGCTGAAGGTGCCTGTTTGGGCTGGGATGAAGCAGTGTGGACACTTGTCTCAGTGAACACATGCAGGATAAACCAGGCAGGGAGGTAGCATGAATCTCATCCATCTGCTCTTCTAGCAGGGCTTTAAATTCATCTCCCTCTCCTCACAGACATTAGTGTGTCATGTGTGGGTACCTCATGTGTGGCCACTCAGCAGTGGCTGTGCAGAGGGTGCAAGGGGGAGGTGAAGTGATGGGTGCCAGGGATGGACAGCTGCCAGCCATGGCCTGTACCAGGGTCCCCTTGGTCCCCTCACACACACACACAGACACGCGGCGTGGCTGCTCAGGGAGGCCCAGCCAAGAAGCCACTGAATCTCCACTCTGTTTCCCAAGTGACGAGCCACAAACTCCCTTTCTCTTCGCAAACAAACAGAGGCTTGAGTGAATCACTGCCTTGGCCCTGGCACACAGCCCCTTGGTCATTATGGATTCTCCTCCGGCATCCAGCCCGTTGTGAACGACAGCACTCAGCCATGTCAGCAGAGTCCCCAGGCTGAATCTCCCTTTCCCCACAGCATCCCTCTGTGCAGCCTGAAGCACCATGCAAACAGTAACTGTGCCCTCATATCCCTCCTCCCCATCCCTCTCCTTTCCCCCCGTGTTTGGGGCTACAGCCTGTCCCATGTAAAGGTAGGGGAAACTGAGGCACAGTATGGTGACCAGTGAGAGAGTTCACTAGGCTTAGGATTCAGGAGCCCTTAGCAACAAGGTCTGGTAGACAGTGTCACCTCTTGACTTTAATCCCCAAAAGCTCATTTTGCAGGGCTTTAATGTAAAAACTGGCTTCATACTGCTAAACCCAGTTAACAAATTCTCCTTCTAATCACCAGAAACTTGCACACATCCACGCACAATTATGAGTGAACCATCCCTCACCGCCTTTCTGCCCTTTTTCCCCCCAGCACAAACAAAATTAATTCCCTCAACAAGACATGCACCTGAGTGACAGATCTGGAAAAAGTCCCTGAAGTGTAACAGGGAGGGTTTGCACTCTGTACCAAATTAGCACCTGCTTCAAAAGGGGCTGTCTCAGCTTCTGTCCATGGTGTAGCCCCATTTTCTGCCAACATGATCCTATGAAGAATGATAACTCCTCTCCAAGGCCATGAGCACTGGCCATGGAGTTGTGGAATGGTCGTGGCTGGAGAACAACATCCTTCTGCTGAGACAATGCTTCCCTCCCCTTCCTCTTTAGCACAATGCCTGCCCTCCTCCCAGCTGGTGCCATCCTTTCATCCACACACTCACACTCTCCAGAGCAGAGGGTGAAACACATCTCAAAAAACCTTGGGGAGAGCCAGCCAGAGATATGGTCACCAGCCAGAGAAGAGACTTGTCTCTCTAGGATCTTCTTGGACCTGGAGTGATGCTAGGAGAGATGGAGTTTCAGAGAGGTGGGTTTCTGCCTCATTGTGCATCACTTCTCAAAGCACCTGGGAGACCAGGGCTATTGTTACTCCTGAGAGTGATAGGCAGATGCCTGCTGTGGGACATGACTTGCTCCCAGACTGTAATTTAGCCCTCTTTCAAACTGACTTGCCCGACAGGAGGGACTGAACCAGGCTGGCTGCAGTGTGCAATTACGTCTGTCAGATTAGCCAGAGCACACACGATCCAGAGTGTGTGCCAGATGTGCCACACAAACAACACTCGAGCCAGCGTCAACCTAGAGTTGTGCAGACAGATAATACCCAACACAACATAAACCTTGCCAGTACAGAGTTAACCCAACATTGTTTTCTAAACAAATCCGAAACAGAAGAGTGAATTCATACTGGATCAGCATTTTCTACCATGTAGCTGCAGCAGTTCTGACCCAGTACCAAGCTCCCTGGAGCTGGATTTATTGTCTTGTCCACCTTGAGCCAGTGCCAAAGCCATGTCCTGAGAGGGCTGAGGAATTTAACCAATGCCAAATGATTTTGGAGGCTCCATGTGGGAAGAGCTTGCTTTCTGCAAACTCCTCAACAACGAAATGCAACTGCCTGGGCATGCTCCCTGCCAAGCTCTGTCCAAGAGGAAGAGTGACACATCAACAACACTACACTTGCTCTGTCACCTGCAAGTCACGCACGCGCACGCTGTAGGGTGTGAACCACAGGGGAACGGATCACTTCACAGTATTGTCAGCTGGCAGCATCATCCAGAAACAATCTTTCTGTGGACCATCAGCCCTTCCTGAGGCTGACCAAAGCTGGTCCTGGCCAGCATGGAAGTCACAATGGATGAGAAGTGAGAAAGGGGTGCTGAAAGAGGGGAAAGCAGGGCTCGGGGTGTCCCAAAAGAGGAAGAAAAACAGTTTAGTGCCACCAAAGAGAAGTTGAAGGCAGTAGTTTGTGTGGAAGGGTAGGTACTGGAGTAGTTGGACACAGGGTATTAAGGAACTGCAGACAAGAAGAACTGACAGAAGGGTCCTGCTGTGGCAGCAGGGAGATGCACCAGAAGATGCACCCTCCTTGCCAGCATCACCAGGTAGGACCTGAGCAGAAGGGGAATAACCCATCACCTCCTTCAGGCCACACCACACCAGCACCACAGCACAGCAGCACACACCCTGCCAATCTCTTCCCCTCATTGAAACGCAACAGCCCCCAAAATCTGACTCAGAAAACCCTAGTTTCTGCCAGAGTCTGTGCAGAGCCTAAAAGAACAGCTTGGCAGGTTGAGAACCCCCCAAACCTCCCCTCTAAAATCCACTCCTCTGAGGTTGCCTGCTGCCCTGACAGCAGCTCGTTGCTTTAGGGTCTATTCTGGGGAAAGGCATCTCCAGGCACGTTCGTGCTCCTCGAGGACTGGCAGAACGTCTGGGCCTGCCCAGGCAATGGGAGAAACAGCTGCTCCCACTCCCCTCCCATCTCCACGCTGCAGCAGCTCCGGCAGCACAGAGACGTGGCATGGAAATAGTGCAGCTGATCTTCCTGCCTTCCCCACGGAGGAGCTGAAGAAAGGGGCACCGAGGGCAGCTCCGGATGGCAGGAGGCCCTTTCAGGTGCTCCCAAGAGCTCTGCGCCCCAAAATGGGTCAGGCTCAACAGGGCCCCTTTACTGCCTGTGCAGGGCACACGGTGTTCCCAGCTTATGAAACACAGTCTCCAGTAGGAAAACATCCCTTCCAGCTGGGAAGGAGCACCAGGGGCAGCAGAGAAGCAGATAAAACAAAGAGCATGCCCATCACCCCCAAAGCTATGCCAGGCTGGGCTGAGTATTCAGAGGAGGTACCTGGCTAGGAAATGGAGGCCACCATCTTCCGTGGGGAACTGGGATACTTAAAATATCCATGAGATGAGGAGGGAGGGGGAATTTTCCCGTGAACGCCCCACTCCAGGTAGTATGATGCCCACTTCTGCTTTGCTGCAAGCTGCATCCCTTGAGGGGACCCAGGCCAGAGCTGCAGAGCCCAGCCATGCTGCTGGCCAGGCTGCAGCGGAGTCAGCCCGGCTGCTCCTTCTTCCAAGAAATAGGGGAGGTGGAGGAAAATGATGAAGGAAGAAGAGCAGACAGGTGTGCCCAAAGGATGGATGGGAAAGGGGCGGAATGTACTCTGGACTGCGTGCAGGGGACCTGCATGCTTCCCACGGCTGTTCTGCACACAACCCCTCCCTGCACACGCATGCAGAGCCGCAAGGAAAGGGGCTCAGGGGGAAGGGAGCAGCTCTCCACTGTGGGGAGTGCATGGATGAAAGCCTAGGTTTTGTTCACATCATAGCAGAAACATCATAGCAGAAACCCCTGCCCTTCGCCTTCCTCACACCTCCGGGGAACAAGCAACAAGAGGGAGGGAGGGAGGGATGAAAAGGCACAGGCAGAGGTGCCGAGGTTGGCTTACCTCACAGTGCCTGCACTGGGGGTGCCCGGTGCTCGGGAGGTAAATCCAGGGCTCTGCTCTCCTCGGTGAGTGCTGGGAAAGGTCCCTGCTCAGTCACATCAAGGAGTGGCCTGTGAGTAGGTGCTCCAGCTCACCGCTCGACCGAAGCTGCCATGGATTCATTGCGAACGACTTTGCCTTCTGTGAGGAGAGGAGGAAAGGGGAGGGAAAAAGAAAAAAAAAGGGAAAAAAACCACCAGCTTAAGACTTGGAGGGTAGATTCACTTCTTTCTTAGGTTTCCAATGGCAACTGAATATGCCACAGATGAAGATCCAGGGTGTGTGTGTGTGAATGTGTGTGTGTGTGGGAGGGACGGAGAGATGCACAGCTGCTGAGTCCACAGGCAGTGTGGGGTGTGAGCTAGTCAGGGCGTATCGGTGATTATGGGAACAGACAACTGGACACAAGCAGCATAGCAGACAGCCAGATGGAAGGAAACTTAAAGGATGGAAAGAAGTTGGCCCATATCCTAACAGCCTGGTTGTCCCACTGCACGTGAAAAGGAGAAAGCACCTGACCCAGCGCAGGGTAAGGTGCTGACAGGGCTGCACCGGTAGAAGGTGAAGTGTGCCTACACACACGGCCGCACGCACGCAGACACACCACCTCCCAGCCCTGCTCACATCACCCAGGCACGCCCCCCTGCAAGGATGCTGTTCACACTCAGCGCACACATGCTGTACACACACAGACATATATACACATTCACACTCGCTGGTCTTTTCACACCACCATGCATCACCTTGCACGCAACCTCTAAAAATTCAGAGTCCCTCTGAAGTATGAGGTGCTCCTCTTCTTCACATACATCCTGCACCTACAAGGTTGCACATCTGTATAAAGATGCTGTGTGATATATCAGCCATCACACAACCATGTCAGCTCCACCCAGCCTGTTCCACCACTCGTATGAGTACACAGCAAAAACATTTTTACACTGCACAACAAATAGGGATCCCTGCACAAATGCACGCTGAATACCCAAACATATCAGTCACACACAAACTCCTGACTCCTTATATGTAACTGTCACTGCACAAACACACAGCATTTAATAAGCCCACTCCCACAACAAAGACCAGGAAGAAAAAGTGCTATGTACACACACACATCTGTATCAGTGCAAACAGCACACCAGCAAGTCACAAAGCACACATCTATGAGAAAATGAGAGCACATAAAACATCCTCATGCACTCAGAAACATAAGTCAAGCAAGCACCACTGGCTGCATATCACACACAAATATACTCGGCTTATGAATTGCCTGCAGCATACAAACTGATGGTATCAGATACTATTACCTAGCTAAACTCAGCCCACACAGTGGCATAGCATCCTTCTGGATCTTAAACGCTAGCCCCAGCAAACACCAGACATATTCTGTCAGATGGAAAACACAAATACTCATCAACATCCAACACAGGCAGACAAACACAAACTACACATGAAACACAGACAGCCAGCACCATTCACACCCTGCTCCTTCCTCCCTCCCCCCAAAAAAGAGACATTCTTGAAAGCTGGAATTCACTTTGGAGACAGCTGTATTCTGTGCAACTGTGCAGGTGCACATGCACACGTGCGCACACAGACTATTGCCACACCAGCTCTGCTTTAACTGCCTCCCTCTCTGAGATTTTCCCTTTTTTTGCACTTTCTTTAATTCTGCCCATTCTACAATCTCCCATATATCTGTCTGCTGACACATGTTGCAGCTCCTGCGGGCAAAGCCTCTGGAGCAGAAATTCTGGAAAAGCATCCATGCTCATCCCTTCTCCTACCCTCCGTTCTGGTGTTAGATGTGCATAATGTGCATGCAAGGAAGAGTGAGCAGTCCCACCTGCCCTGAGTGCTCTGAAATTGGCTGACAGTCCCATCAGGGGATGTGACTGCCAAACCTAAGCATAGTGAAGAAGTACGTAAACCCGTATGGGAAGCAGAGATTTGGCCAGGAAAGCTTCCCCTAGGCCCCAGGAAAGACAAGGAAATACACAACGTGGGTAAGAAAGAGCAAGGGAATGAGGGGAGATCAGCCCGGCACCAGGGACAGCACAGTGAGCACTCTGCCAGGCTTGTTTAACAAGCTCAGTAGAGTCACAGCATGATGCTGCTGGCAATGATGGACAGCAATCAGGGTTCAGCCATCAGGGCATACAAGTGTACCTGTCTGCCCCTGGGAAAATGCGAGAGGCATGGGAAAGCATGGGGTTTCCAGGGGGAAAGAGCAACAGGGTGTGGGTGCAACAGCACATGCGTGGTGCAGGGGTCCATGGCTGTCTTGGGATCCCTGGAGCAGTGGTGGCACAGATACAAAACAAAGAGCTCACAGATGCAAAGAGGTTGACATAGGCATGGATTGGACACAGGCAATACAGGGGTTGCAGTTGGGTCTAGCCCAACCACATGGGGGAATTATGGAAGGAGTCCCACAAGTTCTTGTTCTGTGCTATTGGACATGCATGGGCTTTGAGCACATACAGATACACCTCCGTGTAGGTCAGTGGAGTGTACATTGCAACAGCCTCTTTCAGGGGCTCCCTGCCCTCACACATTACGTGCCGCAGCTCCCTGCTTCCACAGCCCTTCACCAAACACCCTCAGTCCCTTCCCATTGCATGCAAGTACACCTTCCCCACTGTTGCTCAGGCATGCCAACTCTCCACTCCCCAACTCCACCTACTTCATACCTTCCACCAGGGCACTCCCACTTTCCCATGCATGCACTGCATGCATGTTCATGTGTTGGCATAAGAGGAGTCAGAAGAAACATGGGGGAAGCCCCCACCACCACCTCAACCCCTCCAAAACACCCCCTCTTCCCCTCTGCTTCCATGACCAGCACCATGATTCACCTTCCTGAAGTGCTCAGGAGTAAAAACGTCCTCTCTCTCTCAGCCTAACTTGGCCTGTGCACCCAGGCAATTTCAGCTTGCTAGGACCGTCAGTTCCTCAGCACTATGCTCAATTGTACCTGCGTGCCACTTCCCACAAACAGCCATTGTGCATTATAGGACATGAATAATTCACGCTGAAAGGGGACAAGCTAGAGTCTTTTGGGTCTCAGCAAGGCACATGTACAGAGCAGAGTGGAAATGGAGTTGCCTCATTTGGTCAAATCTAACGGATGCTGCGAAACCTGGAAAAGCCACTATGCCCTGAAATGCTACTTGGGTTAAAGTACGGTCATGAAGGCAATTTAAGAGGCTCAGAATTTGGACTCAGAATTTCTAATAGGGGCTGAGAAGTAACACAGAGGTGTCATGTGTGGACAGGCAAGGAGGATCTTCATCTCTGAGATACTTAGCACTGACCTAAGCAGCTGAAGAGAGCCACTAGTGAAAAAAGGAACTATCATCCTAAAGTGACCTCCAAACCATCTGCTTCAGTGCTTCAGAGGCATTGAAGAAGCACCATGACTAGCTAAAGAAAGAAAAGGGGATAGTGAAAGCACAGTAAACAGGACCCCACTGGTATGCATATGTGTTTGCATGTGTGCATTGGTGTAGTGTTCCTGTTGTTCACCCCAAAGGAATGTGTTTTGCCTTACCTGCACATGCCAGTTTTGTGCTGGCATGCAACAAGACCTGAAAGACACAAAAACACGTGTCTGTCAGTGATGCCCTGAGCAAGTCCATCTGCGTGGGATAATGCTGAAAGAGGGCAACATGGACAATGTGGTGCCATGTGCACACACAGGTGTGCAGGAATGTGTGGCCTCTGGTGAGCATCTGTGTGTTGGTGTTGTGCGTGTGCCTACTGTGGGCGGCGAGCACCAGCTATTGGTGTCTGGGACATGCATGTGTGTGTGTGCATCAAGTGCTGTACTGTAGGGTGAACAACATCTGTGTGTGTGAATCTGCTCTTTGCTGAAAACACCAGTGCATTGGTGAGGTGTCATAGGAAGCGTTGTGCCCTCTGTGGGTTGTCGTGTGTGTGTGTGGCAGCATTTACTCTTTTGTGTGACACCAGTGTCTTAGTGCACACCTGCAGAGTGAGCATCCTTTTGAAAGCAATGCTGCGCAATAGCACAGAACTTTGGAAAGTGTGCATGTGCTGCATGCACTCCTGGGAGCATACTGGTTTGCAGGGATGGAATTCCCTATCTGGGTGGAACAGTCTGTCTGGCTCCTGCACTGCCTCTTCTCCTGGTCTCTGCTTTTCCTTTCTCGCCTTCCCTCAGGTCCCCTTGTTGACTGGCAGCAGCATGCTCTGCCCTGGGAACCAACTCCCATGCACCATACAGCAAGGGAACTCCTTTCTTTGCAGTTCCCTGGTATTTTCCAGTACCGAGAGCCAGAGAGTGAAGAAAAACCTTGCTGGGCAACCAGAATTGGACCTCTTCCCTTTCCATGTCCTTGTCACCTTTTTCCAACCCCCAGGCACAGCACCACAAACTCATAGACCTTCACCCAAAGCCACAAACTTTCACCCCAAAATCCCAATCCCTACAAACCAGATTCATAGCTTGCATCCAAGCCACAGGTCATCTCAAGCTGACACAGCTCAGGTAAGGCAACTCAAGGTAACAGGGTTAGGAGAAAGCAGACCCTATAGCAGGGAGTAGAGACAGGCTCCTGCAGCTGCAGTGATACCTGACTCTCAGCTCCCCAGCCAGAATCACCCACAGCTGGTGTTGGTGTAGGAAATCTTGTGCATGAACTGCAGTCAGCACAGCTCAAACTCATGCCTCTGGAGACAAAGTAACATGTCTTAGCTGCTTTGCCATTGCTCCCGTCAGAAGGCTAAGCCTTCAGCCAGACCCAGCATGTATTGAGTAACTTCCAGGAGAGGTTCCAAAGCTTGGAGTCTGCCCACTTGGAGCACCTCTAGGGGCACTGGGAATTGAGCAGGATGAAAACTCCAAAGACAATTCTTTATTCCTTTAAGCAATTCTGCAGATCACTACTTTTCTCCCAAACACCTCTGCTTATTTGTTCTGGGGCTGATCTAAATTACTCAACTCCCCAAACTGAAATGCAAACAACTGACCTCCATTTCAGGCATTGCTTTTGCCCTATATCCCACTTTGCACCTATTCCCTCTGGAGGACAAAACTAGCACACAAGAGCCACTTGTGCAAATACGCACACCCTCCCTGGAAGGTTTCATGGGCTCCCTGCAAGACCCAGTTTCATCCAGGCCCAGGAGCATACAGTTTTGCCTTGAAATGCAGCCTAACACTTAAGCATCATCCTGTTTTTCCTTAACTGCAATCCTGAATCTGTGGTATCCTCAAACATCACCCAATCCTATACAGCGAAAGCCTGTCCTCTAAGCTCTATTTTGACCTCTTTGTCTGCAGGTTTTTTCTGAACCCAGCCTTTCACTTTATACATGAGAGTGCTCAGTGCCAGATTCCTTCCCTGATATTTTCTCCACACTGTACAACAACAGACTGGGAAACTCACTCTCTGATCTACTGTGTAGCAGCAGTCATGATCCACACGGCAGGTTTCGAGGAGACAGGAGAGGATCTTGCCATACTTTTTTTCCCCTAGAGAGGAGCCCTGCTCATGGCTAACACTTTGGGTGACCTTTTCACTGCTAGCAATCACAAACAGAAAAAAATAGCTCTTTGTGTCAATATTTAAATGAAAAGGACAGAGCCAGCCTCAGTGCCTCTTTAGGGGTCTCCCCTCTACAGCACCACAGCATAGCTACTTCACTTACCCCAGTTCTTTCCTCACACTGAGGTCTTTCCCTCCAGCCCTGCACCCTTCTCTTCCCTCGGCTTCATGAGCAGCTCCTGCCGATGTCTTTCCTGCATCCTGCCCTGCAGCTCTGCCAGCTTTTCAGGCCCCACCAGGCATGCAGAGAGTGAGCCCCTGATTACCATTCAAGCTGGATTCTCATTAGGCAGAAATGCCCCTCCAGGAGATCCATTAGTAGTCCATAAGGTTAACTTAATCCAGCCAGTCTTGTGTGGTCTCTGCCCAAATTCCCTATTACATTAACAATCTTGAGATTTAATTAGCATGTGAGGCAGAGGTGGCATTATTAATGGAGATAATATGGAGCATTAAGAATAAACACGCCAGGCTGTCTCTCCCCCACCATGCATGCAAATCCTCTTCTGTGCAGAAACAGCATGAACTTCCCCCATGTGCAGCACATGCTAAGAGGCTGGGGTGCCCCAGACCAGAGACAAACCCTGGTGCATACAGTCAGGCTGGTGCAAGAGAGGTGGAGGCGAAAAGAGATCCCAGAGAGACCCTACATCTGCTTGGGAGAAGCGGGGCTGCAAACGGGAAGACAACAGTGTGGCAAGTCCTGTGAGGGAAATCCTTGCACTGGGAAGGAGCAGTCATGTGCTTGGCTAATCCAGCCATCCCATCTTTCTGGTAGGCTTGGGAAAGCAAGGGCAATGTTATGTGAACCTCTACTCCCTTGCATGATTGATTCACACTGCCATATGTGTGCCACAGGATAACACGATGGGTGTATAGATTTGAACACCAGGTGTAAGAAAGGGTTGCCTGCCTGATGGGGAACAGGCTGTAGGAACTGGCTACAGCTGAGAAAGGTGCTCCTCCTGAATCTCTTTTCGACCACTGAGTCCCAGTACACTGAGAACACAGGACAGGACAGAGGGAGTTCTGGAGAAGAAAAGAAGCAGTCACTTTTGGGACCAAAGAACAAATGGATGGGGGCTCCCACTTGGCACAGATTGACTGCAGTGGGGAAGGGACAGATCCCTCCTAGGACAGACTGGTGGCTTGCTGCACAGGTGGCTGGTCAAATAAGCTTGGTCATCACAGGTGAAATGGCAGCCTGGTGCAAACCCTCTTCCAGCCCAGGCAGAGCCAGCTGCTCCCTGGGGAGGAGACACACTGGGCAGAGGAGGGGAGGACTGGTGCTGCCAGCAGCACTGAGGGACTGGGAGAGCAAAGGGCACAAATCAGTCAGGGATGCACTCTGTGTCAGCCAGGCTGTTCAAGGAGAGATGCAAGCCTGACAGTTTCCTCTAATACATGGACTTGCAAAACGATAAGACAAAAGAGGAGAGGAGGAAAGCGGAAAAAGACAAGCCAAGGAAGCAGCGCCTAATGACAGGACCTCTGGGCTGCTAATTCATACCTCCAGCAGCACCCAGCAGACTGGGGACAAAGAGAGAAGCTTGCCTTGAGGATCCGCAACTGCAGGGAATGGCATCCTGGCTTGTTCCTGAGGCCTGACCCATTTTTTCACAGCTGTACATATCTCACATATCTCCATTGTTATCAGTGTGTCCCTCCAGGCTTTGCAGAAGGGCTTATGCTGAGGGCAACCATCCCTGAAGCACAGGGTGATATCCCTGTGCCTTGGCCCTGAAGCAGCGGGCCAGTGCTAAGTATCCTTGCTTAGCACAGAGCAGTGCCTCAGGCTGGGCTGCTCTCTCCCAGGACTCAGCATCAGTGCAGCTGCCTTTGCATGCCCAGAGGCATAGTGGGCAATGATGGAGTCCCTGAGCAGAGCCCAGCTCTTCCACTTTCCAGCACAGCAAGCTCCCACTCCCCCAGGCCCACCAGCCAGCCCCTGCCAAATCCATTTGTCCAATCTTGCGCTTTCTACTAATCCTGTTGAGCTATCCTTTAAGTTGCTCTGAGGCAGAGATAGAAAATACAAAGATGCCTTAAGAAGCTTCCCCTGACCTTGCTCAATTCAAGATAAAGGGCTTTGATTTAAAAAATTACAGTGGGGGTTTGTCACTGATCCATTGCGTGGATTAAAGGAAAACAAACAGAGACACAGGATGCAGCTGGTGCTAGGTGAGCAGATAGGGAAGGGAAGAAAGGTTACAACCAGCATCGGGGAGGAGGCAAAAGAAAAAGGAAAGGATGGAAAGTGAGAGGGGAGGAAGGAAAAATAACTTCTCCCTCACCATCTCCATGCTTGACTATTGGTAGAAAAGCTTTGTACACACACAATGTTATATAATATGTCCTACCACCTTCCTTGGTCTATAAGGAAAATTGAGGCAACTGTACTGTCTCATGGTGTGACCAGGCTTGGAACAGGGTACTGGGACTGGGGAAAAGCTCCTTGCCCCGTGAGAGGCTTCCAGTGGGGCACCTGACTGAAATCTCAAGTTGTAAGTGCCTGCTACAGAGTTCATCATTACTATCTCTCCTTCTGATGTTGTTCAGGCCTTTCTGCCTTCACCCCTTGACCCTTCCTTCACACCAGACCTCTCCCTTCATCTCCTCCCCTTCCTGACAGTACTGTCCATCACTCTCCCTGCTGCCTGTCTTGGCCCAGGTCACATTTGACAGTGTCTAAACAGATTTCCCACTGCCTACCTAAGTCCCCTACAGCCCTTAATTTGAAGGTTTTCCTCTGTAGGAAATGTCCTAAGGACTACTGACTGCACCTTCTTTCCCTGTACCCTCCAACATATGTTGTATCCCATCAGGGCCTTTTACTTCCTGGCATGAGCCTGTTTACTCTCTCTGGACCTATTTTGTTTGAAAACCATTCACAAGATGGCTGATGTTCATTTTCATGCATCATTTCCAGGTATGTTAAACAGAAAAGGGAGCTTAGAGATAAACAGTGATAAACCAGAACAAACAATGCTGGAAAACTGGTAACAGTGGATGAGGAGAAGGCTGAAGTATTCAGCTTTTTCCAGCTGAATCTTCAATGGCAGCATCTTTTCCCACACCTCTTGAGTGGATGGACAGCAAGATGGGGACTGGGGGAACAAAGTGCTTCCCACTGTAAGTAAAGTTCAGGTTCACGACCACCTGAGGAACCTGGACACACATAAGTCTATGGGGCCCAACATGATGTATCCCAGACTACTTTCCATGTTATTTGAAAAGTCATGGCAGTAAGATGAGTCCCAGGTGACCAGGAAAAGGAAAACACTGTACCCATCTTTCAAAGGGTAGAAAGGAGAACCCTGGAAACTACCAAGCTGTGAGCCTCACCTCTGTGCCTGGGAAGATCACATTCCTATTTTTCAAGCCTCCTAAGAGCCTGGCCAGTTCTGTCTTGATGGCCAAGGACACCCTCAACTGGTTTCAGAAATTTTCCCAGCTTCTTCATCTCCTCCTACCCCATGCTACTGCAGCTGACTCAAACTTCTTTACCTGTGTGGGGCCTGGTGTGACTCATCGCTGTGATGTCACTTCCCACCTAGGAATGCCACATGTCCTGTTGCTAAAAGCTACACCACTGTAGACAAGAAAGAGGCAGCTGATAAATGCAGAAAGATGAAAGGTGAAGGGATACTGGAAAAGAGACAGCAGAGACCATAAAATGAGACAGGTCTATAAAAACACAGATGACACAGGAAGGGGAGAGGGGAGAGGTGTTAACTGTCTCTTCCCACTCAAAAATCAAGGGTCAGGAAATTAAACCAGAAAGTTACAGGTTCAAGACAAACTGCATGTCTACACTGCAGAACCTCCTACCATGGAAGTATTCTGAAGGATTCTGAGGGTTCTAAAACTTTACTTGATTCCAAAAATTAGCTGGACTAATTCAGGGAAGAAACAAATCCATTGACAACCATGAAGTGTACAACAGGTCTTCTAGCACCAGGTCCCTTGGACACACATCACTGAAAGCTGAAAGTGTTCAGAGGGAGTACTGCTACACAGTTGTCCTGTCTGCATGTCCTTCCTTATTTCAGCTGCCATTGAAGATACTACACTGGAAGGATCTCAGAGATGGCTCAGTAGGGTCCTTTTTATATTCCTGTGGCTTTCCATATCTAGATTGACCCGTAAGCCATGGACAAAGAGTACTGAGTAACAGTATCATTTTGGTACATCACATAGTTTTGGAGACGGATGAACAAGGGAGCAAACAGCAAAGCCCATTCCAAGGAGGATTTTTTTTCCGCCCTGACCTAAAGCTGGAAGGAGGTCTGAGGTCATTTAAACCAGTCATTCCACATAGATCCTTGCTAGGGATAACATGACTGCTTGAGCCCTAGCCCCTTCAATGCCTCGTTCTAGACTTTTCTAAGACCAAATCCCCTTTCCCTGTTGATAAACACAGAGCCTTTTCAGCAGACCATCTGTAACAAGTCCAACCCCCTTGAATTGCCTTCCATTTCTCTGACCTGTCTATCACACTATTCATGGCAGCCTTTCCACACTAATCCTTTTATTATGATCTCACTCAATTTTCCTGGACTGTGACTGCAATGAGGAAAAAAAGGAGGGGTATTAATCCTTTTGACCTTGTTGTCCCAATTCTGGACCATCTGTGACTAGGAATTCAGAGGAGGGAAATCTGATCCTCCTGACCCCACTGTCAACCCCTTGCTTTAGGATGTTCAGTCTATACTGTCTTAGAAAGTTGTTGTGGCAAAGCCCCTTTTCACCTACAGGCACTTCCTACAAGATTGCTTCCTCGACTACCTCTCCAGCCAGAGAGGGTGAAGAGATAGAGGGAATAATGTCCTCCACCTCTATCACATTCTGTTTACTCATTCCTCCTGTATCACTTCTCTGCTCCCTCAACAATAATGTCTGCAGGGTTCTTCCCAGATGTGAGACAGGGAATCAATAAAAGGGGAAAGACAATCAAACATCTCTCAAAATTTCCCTGGCAATTCTGCATATGAAGAAGAGGCCTTGTACATCACTCCACTTCCACTACTGGAAAGCTTATTCCCTCCACCCCTTTTTACCACCACGTTTCCTTGCTACAAGCAGTTGCATCTCAAAAAACCTGCCACACTATTTCATAGCTGGTCTAAGCCCTCACAACAGGAAGCTTGCATATATCCTCAAGAGAGAGACAAGAATTCTCATTGCTCAGCTTCATCCCATACCTCTGACTTTGCCTATTTTTTGCCACCTTAGACAATCTCTACCTTTCCTTGATGTTTACAGCCCTCAAATACATGTAAGCTGTTACATATCATCATTTAGTCAAGCTCTACATATTTTGTTGTTTTAATCTCTGCTCACAAATAAGTACCTTCAGACCCTTCATAATTTCTATTCCTTTTCTCTGAATTCCCCCCAGTTTACCACCCTCCGTCTAGTGTAGCACTCAGGTTTGAATGCCAGGTTTTTCACACTGGCCTCACTAAAGCCTTGGAAATAACATGAATTTGGTCTCCCTTGTGCTTCAAGGCTTGATGTTTCTGGATGTACTTCAGTACACGGATGTCAGGAAAGCTAACTCACCTCATACATATGACACCAGGTAACACTACTCAAGGCTATCTCCCCAGGGAGAGGAAGAAGCTGATTCATGAGAGGTCAGGAGAAGAAGATACATGGACAAGTAGGACAGATGTCCTGCAGCTGAACAAGGGACACAACTACAAACACTTGCATACATACCTCAAAAAAAGACATGAAGTCCAAGAGGTGGAAAGGTGAATACATACACACACAAACACACACACAGACACGTACACGTGCCCACTCCACAAATAAACCCACATACCTGCATCATACACGGGCACATAAACAAGTGAATAGGGAAATGCATTGATAAGACAGATGAGGCAGAAATGACATACATGTGTGCATAGACTTTGGCCAGGCACACATAACCTGTGCATACAAAAGGACAGGACAGAAAAAATCTAGCAGAAAATGGTACTCTCTCTGTTCACAAACATACATGTTCTCATGCATAAACCAATGCTCCCAGAGGAAAGATAGCTCATGGAGTCCTCATAGTAACCTAAAAATACACAGGCAGCTCTGACCCATCTGGTCTACAGATTGAGCCCATGAGCCATGGAAAGAACGAGTACAAACATATGACACCTTGCCTTAAGGAAACTGGTAGCACATACATCATACTGAGACAGAGTCTGCATATCTACAGCATCTTCCATGGTGATTACCTTATCACCAAAGCTACTCAGAATTGAGGTGAGAGCTGAGGAGTATAGAGGGGGAGAAAGGGACTCCCCACAGGGCAGCTGTGGTGGAGCTAGGGATCCGTCTGCTTACTCTGTCTCCCCCTCCCTGTGTCACGTTACTGATGATCCTTCCTCACAACCGTATTTGTTTCATCTCTCTGCTTTTACTTATATCCACAGGAGTCAAAAGCACCCACATTTTCTTGCAAACTCTTTCCCCTACAGCTTATCAAATCCAGAAGGGTGTTAACCTTGTGTAAGGGTATCTGTGTAGGGAAGAACGTGAATTCTTGGCCCCCAGACACAGTTTCTCACCTCTGTGAAATTCATATTGCACCATCAGCTCCCCAAAGCATCACCTGGAATAAAATTCTACACTAAAGGGCTGAAAAGCTGGAGATGCATTCCCCAGAGTGAATGCAGATGGGAAAGAATGGTCCCAGCACATCAGTCAGGTTAGCACTGGATGAGCCTTATCTTCACCAGCAGGACAGATTCTCCTGTGGGGTTTTGATCCCATGTGTGTCTCTGTGGTGTTTGGTGCTATGCTATAAGGCACCATGTAGGCACTGAGACTACCCAAACCAGTGTTACCTGGGAACCTTTAAAGACTCCCTGCAAGAGGCAACGTCTGGGGACAAAATCCATCATCATTCATCTCAACCTGACTCTTGGTAGCTTGTTTCCCCCCTCTTAAAATGCAGTGGAAAGAGTGACAATTGCCCTTCCTCTTTCTGTACTTCAGCTGGTCAGCTAAAACTGGGTTTCCTCTTGGCTTATGAGTGTTGAGAAAACGAGGTCATTTCTCCTCAGTGACAGGAAATTATTTGGTGAGGAATGCAGTTCATTTCAGGCAATGACTAGATACCCCTGAGCTACCCAGGAGACCCTTAAAGAGGAGGTCAGGGAATGGTGAAGAAAGGCACAAAATTAACACCAGCTGGGAGCACAGGAAAGCCAGGGCACAAATGCAGCTCTGCTAAAGTGAAGCTGTAACTGCTGCCAGACCATCTCACCACTGAAGTAAACACAACAGCAGTCCTACAGACATTGTCACCTCCAAAGTGCCAAGTTTGACTCATCTGCGGCTTTAAATACAGCACTCATCTGCTTCACAGCTGTGAGAAACCCATCCTGACCCAGCAGAGAGAAAGGACTGGAGGTGTGTCCCAGCCCCTTGGTCTGCTCCCTGAGCATTGCACTCTCATCTTCCAGTCCATGAAAAGGATTTCACCCCCCTCCCTGGTGAGGGAGGTGACTCCCGTGCACTCAGCCTGCCTCCCTTCAGTAGTTCACTCCATGTCCTCCTTCACCCCTCTTCACACATGGAAAGGCACTGGGGGGACACTGAGCTCTGGTCCTTCAGAAGTGCTCAAGCACCCACTGTAACTCAGCATCAGGACCAGCCTGGACAATCCCTACTGGCAGAACCTGCAGAGCTACTCCAGCTACTCCAGCCTTCCCCATAGCTGCCAGCAGCCTGGGATCCATCACTATTCAGGACAGCTCTGCTCTTTCATGGAGGGGAAAAGCAAAAGCTACTCTGTTCCCAGGAAAAGGGGATATTTTGTTGGAGCACAGTTTCTCTGCACCTAAGCTGCTCCTGTCCTATTCTGGTGCCCAGGCATGGGCGAGGACTGCAAGTGTTTTCTAGGGACATCACATCCCTTTCCCAGAGCAGGGCACCCCTCATCAGTTCACAAGAGTGTGAGGACAGAGGTGTTTCCTGCATGCCCTCTGCCCTCCCTCACACTAATAAAAGAAACAACTTAGCCCAGGCCCATGCAGGGCACCAAGGAAAAAAACCATTGTATTTGGGATGAGAGAGAGAGCAATCGGGTCTCTCTCCTGCAGCAAATGTGCTGATATTTTCTGGCACAGCTGATAACAGCACTGGAAGGTTTCAACAGGCCCTGATGTGACCACTAACTTTTTTCCCAGGTGGGCAATGTTCTCCACCACTCTTCAGCAGGGTCAGATGAGGCAGCTGCACTCTGCCTGGAGCTGCATCTGGCTTCTGACATGACCCAGGTAGGAACAAACATCATGGACATCATCACAGCTATGCTTCCCTCCCTTCTGCCTTCCCTGTGATTTTTACCTTTCCGATTTTAGCTGCAAGCTGCCCCCCTGCAAAAACTACACCTCCTTATGCCCCCCTTTCCCAAATACCTTCTCTACCCTCCAAGTGCCTTCTGCTCCACAGCTTAGCTTTGCACCAGTGCAGCAGATCAGACAGCATATTCCCAAATACCCTCTTTGCCAGGAGCTGGGTGAAGAGAGGGAAAGGCCATGCACTCACAGTTCTTCCCTTGGTGTCATAGCTCTTGAAGGGGGGAAGAGCAATTAGGGCGTCTTGCTTTATACCGACAAATCTGCATGCTTGTGGGTTGGGTGCCCTGAAAGCCAAGCACCCCCCAAAGGAAAATAATGGGGTGAGGAGGGTGGCAGGTGGGGAAGGGGTTGGCAGTGGGGGGAAGGTTTCTAGGCTGGGGAATTCAGTGGGATTAAAGTAGCTGCTTCTCACCCCTGGCACTGCATCGGCACCCCTCCACTCCCTGCAGCTTCCTCGCTGCTGCTGGTACGGTCTGCACAGAGGGGGGAGGTGAGAGGGGGGGCTGTATTTAAATATATTAATAATGCATGTTCTATGCAAATAAAGCTTCTTTTGAATATTACATTAGCAATGCTGTCAGGCTGCGCTTCTCGGGACCCAGGAGTGATGGCATGTGTGGGGACCAGGGAGGGGGGTGTAGGGAGGTAAGGCTCACCACAAATCCCCTCATACCTCAACACAGCCTCCTTTCTCCCCCTCCGCCCCAGCTCCCCCACATTACACACGCTCCCGCTTC
>JAWWEE010000040.1:51038511-51079696 GCA_035221455.1 Xenops minutus | reverse complement strand
CGCTTCCTCCCACCTCCCGGTGCATGACAAATTCCTTGGCTCGCAGCATGCAATGCAGCCAGGTTCCCCAGTCCCCTAGGCCCCCTCCAGAGATGGGCCCCCCTCCTTCTCCCCACTCCCTACGTAATCCTTAACCCCCCTGCAATTCCAGCAGTCCTCTCCCTGCTTCACACCTTGGTTTATAGCTCCCTACCTCCAGAGTGGAGAGAAGGGTCCTGCTCTCCAGCCTTTAGGGGAAAGGAAGGGGAGCAGGTCCTAAGTCCAGCCTGCACGTGTGTGCACCCGCTTTGTGTGCACCCACTGTGCCTGTGTGAGCCCAGAGTGGGTGCCAGTGGACCGCGGGCTGTGCACGGCTGCAAGATGTACGCGCCCGCAGCTCACGAGCGATGCTCTCCTCCCCATCGACACCTCCTTCCTTCCCTGGCTGCTTGCGAGGATGTTTGCAAGCATATTGTTTATGCACAGCCACCCCCGCCCCCGTGCACATGCACACATGGAATATACACGCATGTGCTCGCATGCATGTGTGCAGAGGTGGGGGGCACACCAACACGCACACGAGAGGGCATTACATACAGCAGCTCCCAAATATGCTGCCCGCTGCAGCATTAGCAGATTTATGCTGCCTTTCCCCAGCCAGATCCAAGCTCTGGAATAGGAACAGCAGCAGCTGTGCACTCCTGCCTGTCCTGGGATGAGAATAGGATGCGTCTGTTCGTCTCTCTCCCCCACCCCCATGCCTCCTCCTTCCCCCTCCTCTTGCTCCCATTCATTCATTCAGCTTCTCCTCCCCCCATCCCATGCCCCAAAGCAGGAAGATCCTTATGCATAAAAATGTGGGCATGCTTTCTCTGGTGGAATAAACGGGCACACAGACACCCTGCAGGCAATACATATACATATACACTTACATATGCATTCGAGTAGCTGTCCTGGGCCCCTACATAAATACCCAGCTCTCACCACCACCACAGACACATTCACAAACCCGACAGACACCACGCAATGACTTTTCTGCAGCCAGTCAGCCTTCCAGCAGAGCAGTGTAAGAGCAGAGCAAAGATTTACTCACTCCCCTGCATCCAAACCAGGCGAATATTCACACACCACACATGGACAGGCACACAGACACAGACACACACATCACTGTCTGCAAAGGCTCCCCAACAAAGTTTGCAAAGAGTCAGGGAGCAAAGGGCTGTGGGATGAGGCTGTCTCCTCATCCCATAGCTGCAGGCAATGTACATAGAGGTCTATCTGTGTATCTATCTGCACATGCACATGCATGTATGTGTGGGGGTATATACATACGCCTATAGCTATACCTATACATACATATGTATACACACACAAAGACACACACATGCACACACACACACATATAATTGTACATATACACATATCCCCTCCTCTTGCAAGGTCTGAATAGATGCAGACAGGTCAAACTCAGCTGTGTGCAGCAAGCCTGAACCTATTCAGCATCCCGATCCTAAGCAAGTGCACACACACTCACACACTCACACACCCACACACACTGAAAGGGAGACCTGTCTCCAAGCCTCTCTCCCTCCCTCCCTCCTATCACCCCATGTAGGCATAATCTCACACACACACACACACACACACACACACACACACACACACACACACACCCTGGGCCACTTCCCCATCTCCCTTGCACTCACCCCTCGTTTTCATCCTCAGATCAGAGACATCCACCCCTCGGGGAGTGTGTACATGAGCTGGAGGGAAAGGGCAATTCATGCATCCTGCCCTTCTCCCCCTTTTCCAATCTCAGCCGCTTCTCCGAGAGGCAACACGGATGACAGCCAGGAGCCGAGGACACACGAGGCAGCCGCACAAGGACCGCACACGAAAACGTGTCACACATACACATGCACGTACCTGCTTCTGGAGGGACGATTGCTCCCAGCTTCCATACGGGGCATGACAGAGATGAAGTGGAGGCACAAAAGACCCCTGTCTTCAAGCAACTTGCAGCCCTGCAGATGTGTGTGTGTGTGTGGGAGGGGGGGTGTATCCCCCACTCGTGTCACCCCTTGGAGCTGTAGTGTTCCGTGCCCCACAGCTGTCTCATTCCTTGCCGCACCTAGGCAGCACTCCCAGCCATGCACACGCGCGGGCACGACAGGCAGGGATGGAGCAGCAGTCCAGGGAGGGCACGCACAGCCGGAGGATTTGCTGCCTTCGCCGCATCCGCATCACTGGGGGAAGAAGGCAGAAAGGGCTGTATTGGCATTTAAAACGCAAGTGATTAATTTGCCACAGGCTCGGCTGAGAGGGCTCTGGGACCAGAGCCGGCAGCACTGCTTCTCCCAGCTGGGAAGGCTGTGACAGGCGAAGGACCCTCTTCCATGGAGCCAGTTCCGAGCTCTCCTCGCCTGCACAGCCTCTGCTCCGGTGCCGGCAGAAAGGGGTGGGCCTCCACTGGAGACAAGAGCACACGCATGCAACAGCTGCTGGGGAACTGCACACACACACACCACACACACACACACACACAATTTCCCTACAACAGCTGCTGAAGGGCTACACACAATATACAACAGCTTCCCAGGAATACACACAAGCAACAGCTGTTGGGGAATCACACACACACACGGAGTCTACAGCTTCTTAGGATCAGGTCATCCACATGAAAATACAGCAGCTTCTAGGAACCACACAGTTACAAGCAACAGCTCCTGAGATGCCACGTACACACACACACGCATGCACGCACACAACAGCTATGCACTTACTGACACAGGTATGTGTCAGTATAAACTACATCTTGATACATGCCCCTGAGGTATTTACTAAAACAATTGACATATAAAAACATAACAGGAGGTGTGGAAAGCCTTTTATCCACACACAAACACATACATGTGACTGCTCTGGAGAGACTGTCTTTCATACAGCTCCTCAAATCACTGCCACAGAAATTCAACAGCTCTTCAGAAACCCGGAGCCACATACCCTCATGTACATGCAACAGCTTACTGGAAGACCTTCTACCTCCTTCTCCCCAAACCCACACATGCCATCACCAATAGATATCTTGCTTACAGCCAGAAACAAATATTTGTGTACACCAGGTGCTGGGGAGTCAGCCACAGCTTTGCCCCCAAATACTGCACCCAGGCAATACCTGCTGGGAAACCACCTTCCCAGACATACAGTGACTCTTACGAAATTACTCCTCAGTCCCTTCAGAGAAAGCAGGAGCAGACATGACAAACATAAATAATCCTGCACAGGCATGCAAGACTACAGCTGGAGTCACATGATGCATCCCTCTCACTCACCACAGCAGTGGAGGGACTGCCTATCTCGCTCAGACAGACACACACATGCAACAGCTGAAAAAACTTAGGAACATTGGATGGGAGCTGGCTTTCTGGGATGTACAGTCTAGTCTCCTGCTATTCTGGGCAGTCACATCATACAAACTTGCTCACAAATGTCTCAAGGTCCATCTGAGTACTGTAAGACTATTTGCTTCTGGCTCCTGGCCATCTTGATGTTAGAAGCCTGCCCCAACATCTGCATTTACTCATGCCCAATTCAAACCCACATATTCTTGTGCCAGGTGACCACATTCTTCACACAGGCATGCATAGAGGTTGCGACAACAAATGGAAATGCTCTGAAACCTCCACTTCCACCTGTACAGACACCATCTGCACCCCTGCCTCACACAAACATACACACATGCAACAGCTCAATGAAGACACTCTCCTCAGCATAAATATCAACATGCTTGCAACAGCTTCTAGTTAAGTAGACTCCTAGCCCTGCCACCCATAGCACTCACAGCACAGATACAGATACACAAACATGTAAAACCTCTGATGGGAGACTAGTTACTTTCTTCATGTAGTCTCAGAATTGAAGAGGAACTAGTCTGACGCACAGTCCCCACTGCAAGCAGCCCTGCTGTTAAATGTGCTATATTAATGGCATGTAGCTGCATCAGGGGAGATTTAGGTTGGATATTAGGCAAAAGTCTTTCATCCAGATGGTGGTTGGGTGCTAGAACAGGCTCCCCAGGGAAGTGGTCACAGCACCAAGCCTGACAGAGTTCAAGAAGCATTTAGACAATACTCTCAGGCACAAGATGTGATTTTGTGAGTTGTTTTGTGCAGAGCCAGGAGCTAGACTCAGTGTTTCTTGTGGATCACTTCCAACTCAGGAAATTCTATTCTATTCTATTCTATTCTATTCTATTCTATTCTATTCTATTCTATTCTATTCTATTCTATTCTATTCTATATTGTGATGCCCGTTCCATCTAAAGAAGTTCACCTGTGGCTCACTTCTCCATCCTGCTAGTTAATATTAAAGTACAGAACAAAGTAATTGCCCCATCTCTCTTGCTCCTGCAGCTCTACAGAGGGAAGGTGAGCTCCTTGGACCCCCTGTACCATTTTTCTCTATTGGAAGAGAAATAATCTCAAGTAAATCCAAACCAAGCAAATAGGGGACTGCTCCTAGTCTTCTCACTTGCATACAACAGACTCATGGACAGGACACCAAACGCATAAACACTGCACATGGGAAGGCAAGCAATAAATAGTCTTACAGGAATGAGTTGCCTCCCTCAAAATAAAGGCAAGTGCAAAGGATACATCTACAAAACTAACCCCAGGAGTCACACACACCAGGTAGATGGCACAAAGAAACAAGCTAGTCCACCAAGTACAAACACACAAAGTCATCAGCCCTGTGGACACATAGGAAGTTTGTTGTGCTCTCTTATACTCCACACCTGCAAGCCCAAGTGGGAAAACACACACACATACGCATTCCTCAAAGAGACAGATGTGCAGCTCTGAGGACATGTCTGGATGTTCCCTGGACCATCTGTAGATGTCTGTTCCCAGTGGATTAAATGCCAGCACTAGTCACCCCTCCTGGAATCAGAGGAGAAGGAAGTTTGTTTTTACAACTACAGGCTCAAGTTTCCTTACCTTTATCACTTTAGGGAGTTACGACTTTGGGATTTTTCCTCCAAGCTTTTTTGAAGCTAAAAGCTAAAGGTACAGAGATTTGCTTCCATCTCCCTCTACTCCCTCCAAGGACAGACACTATCTAATTTTGGAGGGTGTTGAAGTAGGAGAAAAGGTTTCCAACTCCAAATTAATGCAGGATTTGTTCTTGCTTGAGTTCCTCCAGGATCATCATGCAGTCTGTTCGTGATGAGTCTCCCAGAGGCTTTCCTGCTGGCCCACATGCCCCAGGTCTCAGAAGTGCTGGGGCAGAATCCTTGTACTGCCAGGGCCTGTGGGGGTCAAATGGTACTTGCTCGTAGTCCCAGTGACCCAGCAACAACACAACTCCAGCAGAATAGAAGTGCCCCAAGAGACAAGCAAAAGCAAGCACCGCATTTTTAGCCATGTGGGACATTTGGGTCCTTGATCTAGTTCAAAGTCAGTCCCCCCCATGCTTATTTGTCCCACTGCAGATGATCTAGAGGATACACCCATGTTTATTTTGCAGAGGCTCTGCCCTTGCCAAAAGCCCTGGAAAGACTCTGTTGTTTTTTACTTTGCAAATAAAAAAAATAAAAATATCACCAAGAGAGAGAAAAAAGACCTCCTAAAGACGTCATAGATACTTTCAGTCAGCTGCAGAGGTGCCTCATTCCCTATGTCCAGCAGTACAGAAGAAGAATCACCTTCTGATTCTTCTGTGCGTATGTCTCTGAGACCACACAACCTTCCAAGCCTGACTTCTCCACCCCCTTAACTGGGGAAGGAAACAGCCCCCAAACCCACTTTGGTTTGCACCTTTCTGCTCAGCTGCTGCACTCTTGGACTGCTACATCCTCTAAGACTGGAGATACTGTTAAGGGTGAAGAAGAGAGCTGACCTTATTAGAGCCATTCCCTAGTGTTATTCCAACATATGCCAGGGAGCTGTTAAGTCCCAGAATAGCCCAGAATCTGGGAGTCAGAAAAGTGATGACAAAACTGATTGTTTAACCCCCTGTGCCCAGCCTGGGAAATACCAGATGTAATGTTCAACGCGGACCTACAGTACCTCTAGGGATTAAAAGCTGGGAGTGCAGACAGCCATTCGCCCCCTCTCACCCATCTTGTGCCATTTACCTACACGGGAAAGGCAGAGTCAGACAGGGAAGGCAGCCACGCAGTCTGCCTGCACTTGCCTTCAGTGTGTGCTGCCAGGGAAGGGAGTCTCACTGGGAGCATTTCCAGCTCACGGAGCTGGAGAATCAGCCCTTCTCCCTCTCTACCTCTTACCCTGCCCATCTGCCTGTCTTCCACTAGGGTACAACTGGGTCCCACGGCTGGGGAAAATGGGCCGAGGGAGAAGGCTGGGCTCTGCCCTCATTGCAGTCAGAATCTCTCCACTGATCTATACTGCGGTGAGCAGTGACAGATTGATTTTACAGCTCTGCTTGGAGCCGGCCGCTGGCCCTGGGCTGTGGATGAATCAGCTTTCTCTGGTCCTTGGCTTTTATTTCATTATTTTACTGCAACCTCACTCACAGGCAGCTAAAGAGGGAGCGACAGGGAGAAAGACGAAATTGGCGGATTTCCTTCCCTGCTAGTGTCCAGCCTCCCAGCCTGGCTTTGGGACTCCAGGAGGAGGGAGGGGAGGGATTGTTTTCCAGGGACTGACATTTGTCAGGAATAAAGACATGAGGCTCCTTCTACATGGGTAAATGCATGTTGCAGTGTCTGTGGGAGACAGCAAGGACTGCAGAGGCACCACATAGCATGAACAGTTCCTGCACTGTTGTGCCAATGCCTTGATCTTTGCCAAATGGAGGGGGGCCCATTTTTCAATACAAGGGGCAGCATGTTTGGAAATAACATGCCATGAGTGCATTGGACACTAGCCTGCTTACCAATTCCAGGGTGGAAGTGATTCCAGGTTCTCCTCTTAGAGGTGTGGATGTAGAGGAGGGGGCAAGGGCTGTATGCTGCTGTCTCCATCAGGCTGAGAGGTGAGCATGCTACAGATAGAAGGTTTTCCTGGGATAATGTAGCACCTCCAGGCCTGGAATTGACCTTCTTCCCTCTCCTGGATGTGGATATGGTAGTCATTGTCCAGGGGGAGCCAGGCTTAGTTCTAACTCTGTTGGTTCATCTGCCATCAAAAAGAGCAACAGTGAATTCAAACAAGGACTGAGCAACACAATCAAAGGGAAGAAAGGTATTGGATTTTCCAGGTCTGGTCTGGAACTACAGTTGGACACTTCAAGCTCTCAAAGGCCCCATTAGCATAAGGCAGTCTGGAGGCAGAAGAGCAGAGAACAGAGGGACCAACTAGAATTGCAACAGACATACTGCTGTCTATACCCCCAAAACCTCAGGAGTGAATAGGAGCAAATATCTGCTCTATCAGACTTGCTGCTGAAAAAATCTCTTTGTCAGAGCTGAAGATCTACTCAGGGGGTCCCTCACCTGTGCTGGCACCTGCTCTGCAAGAGGAGGAGTAGCCAAAGGAACTTGACACCAGTTTGGTCTTTTTCTCACACACTTACCTCCCGAGGGGGACTTCACATTGCCATGGGTGGTATCTTCATCAAAATGGGTTTAGGATGCCTTGGAGCTCTTTCCTGCCTTATCCCAGAGCTCTCCAGCAATACAGACTGCCTAGTAAAGGAGGATTCCTCAGAGAAAAAATGGTAGAGTTACTGAAGATGGATAGCTAAGCCATTGTGTCAGTGGCTCCTCCAAGCTCACACATATCCTTTCTCTCCACCTGCCCCTGAGCAAGCATCAGAGAGTGGCCTTGAAGGTGGCCAGCAAAAGCTGTCAGAAGACAAGGGCCTTTTGATCTGCAAAGATGAAGGTGTGGGAGGGGAAGGGAGGGAAAGAAAGATGGGAAAAGCAGGAGAGAGAGGTTTCCCAGTGGTCTGTCCCAGCAAGAGGGAGGGAGGCAGCAAAGTCCATCTCATGCACTTTGTGTAATCTTTTAATCTCTTGGGTTTTAATCTTTCACATCAGGAATGAGACACATCATTAAGAGCAGAAGAAATCCCAGTTGGAAGAGAGATGGGGATGGTGACAGAGACCTACGCCTTATGCCTTGTTCCCTTTCTCTGTGTCTCTCCCTCCTCCTTCCTTTTTCCTCTCTGCTTACAAGCAGTAATATAGGCAGTGACCTGACAGACCAGAAACACAGTGGGAGCCTCAGCACCTGGAGAAAGGGCAGTGCCATGGTCTATGGTGTCGTGTAGGTCAAGCCCTCCCATGGTGACAGTCTGTGGTGGCACAGATGCGAAAGGCCCAGTGCCCCAACTCCTCTTGAAAGGCTCTTCTACAGCCAGAGGCAAACAACAAACATTGCCAGCCTTGTCTCCTCTTGTCAGAGACAGAGTGACCTGTAGAAGCCAGCCTACCCCTCACTGGAAGAGGAGAGACAAGTTTGTGGAGGGCAAAGGAGGACCTGGTGGCATTGACTGACTTGTCCCACAGCCTCAGGCTGGGCACTCCACATCTCAGCTTCTCCCATCTGTCCAATCCTGTGGATAACAACCCTCAACTCAGAGGGTGATTTCGAGAGGTTAATGAATTAACATTAGTAAAAGCTTTAGATAAAGGGCTAAGGATTATTACTGTTGTTATGCATGAAAACAACTCCTAACAAGCATTTCCCATCTTCTCCCTCCTGTGAGCCTGGGGGATCATCTGACACAGATCCTGCTACACAGGAGCTCCCCCAGAGATGGAATTATAGGGAGAGTAACAGAGAGGGCTGCAGGCTGCCAGAGACGCTAATCAGGGGAAGACAAATTGGGGCCGCTCCATCAACCAGCAATGCACACTGGGCTGTGGAGCCGAGAGCCTCTCCACTGACTCTGTAACAACTGGTGACAGGTGCATCCCACTCCCGTCAAAGTTCAGCAGAAAAAGGCTGCTGATTTCTGACCATAGCAAGCCAGCCCCTCCTCTTGCCCTTTCAAGGCTGACAGCTGACCCGAGATAGATGTGCTAGATTTGCTTTAAGGAAAGCTTAATCCCAAAAGGAAACTTCCCTGCTGCTGACTTGGGGTAAGATTCAGGAATAGGCCAGACAGACATTCCAATCATAGGTGTAGGAAGAGGCTAGCTGAGATCAGATTTCGGTGTCTTAAATCTTGAGCAAAATGTTTTCTAAGCTGGGGATGAGAAAGAAGTCAAAGCAGGAGTCCTAACGTTACACATCTCCCTTACTCATAAGTATAACCTCAAGAGAGAATAGCCCTCCCTAACTCGCCTACTATAAATAACACCAAACCACTTAAAATGGCTACGTTAAAAGAGAGCTGGTAATTTAATAGTGGTCTCCACTTAATTAGCTTAGGCTCTTCTTCAACTCCAGAGCTGAAAGCAGCTTTCTTTTTCAGTACAGTATTCTGCCAGCTGCCATGAGGAAATCATAGTGCTCACCCATGTCCTGGGCAGCTGGATCACCAACTCTGCCAGGGCCCACCTCTGTGCCACACAGTGCAGAGCTCCAGATCCCAGAAGAGAGTGGCTGCACCAACACAGTGTCTTGTCTGGACTGCTTAGCATTGCTGAAAATAAACAGTTTTTGCACAGCTTGGTGACAAAGTTCTGCAATCACATCTGGGGCACAAATCAGCCTCTCTGCACTGCAATGGGTAGGAATTTGCACCTGAGCTAGGCAAATAGCAAACAGCACAGTTAGTCTGCCCCACAATAGGAGACCGGAGGACAGCACTACCTTGACCTTCTCCTCAGGAGACTAGAGCAAACTGCTAATAAACCATGCACATAGCTAGAATATTTTTTTAAATATTTTGTTTTCCTGATTTCTCAATTGGAGGAAAATAAGTGATCAGTTTGTAGGTTACTAGAGTTAGTTTGCAGAGTCTGTACCTGAACATCACAGACAATAAGACAGAAAGTCACTTGAAAGGGAGAGGTGAAGCTGTTCTGGTCTTAGGGCAGAGGATAGGATACTTGGTCAACTCTTGAGGGATTTGTCAAACCTCCCTAGCAAATCAGTCAGCCAATCATTACTTTTTGCATGAGTCCAGACACTGGTCCCTGGGGTCTGATCCAGTTCTCACTCAAACCGAGGCTGATTGTGGCTCTGCTGTTAAACTGCTGTACTGAACTGATGCCCTTCCTCCCTGGGTCTTCCCGTCTTCGCTCAGTGAACTTTATTCTGTCCCCAGCAGGGCTGCAGCCTGCACAAGTTGACCCATCCTCAAACCGCCTCCAGCTTTTGCTCATCTTCAACAATGGAGGACAGACAATTTGCTATTCAGTATGTTCTTAATTAATGTTAAAATGTATGTTAGGTTGTTTTGTTGTGGTTTTCTGTTTTTTTGTGGTTTTTGTGGGTTTTTTTTAAATCCTCTATCTCTTTGTTATTTATTTCGTTTTGATTTTTTATTTTACCTCATTAATGTAGTGGTGATTTAGATGCAGTTTCCTCTCTCTGCTGCACTTAATGAGTCGTCAGCTTTATTCACTCTCACCCGCATCCTCATGGGAGCATGCTTTGATTTTCTAGTGGGTGCATGAAAACACAGATTAAAGCAATTAGACAGAAATAATCTTAGGGAAAGGGGAAAGAGATCCAGAGCGCCTAATTATACCATTTTAATCAAGATACAATTATGCAGAGACTTTTATAGATTATAAATTAACCAAACTCCAAAGGCAGAAAAAATATCATTTTAAATATGGTTCATTATGCTTGTTGTTTCTGCCTTGTGAGCTCTCTCAAACTGGACTTCAGGGTTCATTTGGAAAAAATCCTGGATGGGACTGTGCAGAAATGGAAAAGAAATAAACTCAGGAGACCCTGCTTGCTAGGATCAGGGTCTGGAAATGGCCTCTGAGAGAATGTGGGGAACCACAGCACACTTCTCCCTCACTGATCTCACCACTTGTTTTGCAGTGAACCAAGCAAGTGAACCTGTTGGTCGGCCAGGCCTGACTGAAGACCTCCAGCTGCCTGCATGGATCAGGTAAGGCAAGCCCCACTTCAGGTTTGGGTTCTGCTCTGCCCTAAAAGGCTGTATGCTGAGCTGCCAGCGAAGGACTGTGGGTACTGTAGTCTAAGAAGCAATTTCCCAAGCTACAAACATTCCAATTAGAAACACAGTGAGTGGGCAAACAAAACACATCAGGCTGGATGTGTTTTCTTCTGAACCCTGGAGGAACTTAAGCCAGCTGCTCCAGATTTATAGCTGCTCCAGATTTATTGCAGCAAAACCACGAGGCACTCAGGCTCTCAGAGCACGTAGGAAGGTGCTCTGCTCCTGCCATCTCTGCAGAGAAGCCAGGGAGACCCCCACTTCCTAAGAGCTGCAGGGAATCCCAGCTTCCCAAGTCATACTAAATTTATGATGGGGAAGGTGTCCAGACCTCAGGTAGAAACAGGAGGCCAATTCAGGCACCTCTGATTTTGTGGCTGCAGCCCAGTGATGACTGCGAGGCATCATGCTGCTCACTTCTGCTGTGAGCACAGCTCTAGCAAGTCCTCCTGCCCTGGCATGTGGCACTCCTTGAGCTGCTTCCAGGTGATAAGGAGACAGGAGAGAGCAGTGATCCTCGACTACCTGCAAGCTTTGCCAGCAAGTCCCCTGAAAGGTTTTGCTGCACTGTGGCCTGCACAAAACCTTCCTCCAGAAGAGTCTGCTGCCAGGTACTTCTCACAAGAGTGTCTCACCCCCATCAGGGCTTTACCAGGCCCCTCTCCATTGCTATGGCCACTCTATGCTATGAGCTGCAGTGCTGAAATGGCTCCTCTCTTCTCCACTAAGGGCAATGCTCTCATCTGCCAAAGGTCCAGCCTTGACCATTCTCCACCTGCGACTCAGTCCTGGTGACACTCTGGAATGTGGGCATGGCTGGGATGTGCCCAGAGCTGGTCTGTTACAGTGACAGGGACAACACCAGGATAGGCAGCTGGGAAAGGAAGGGGAGTAATGGGTCCTACTGTTGAACCGGAGGCTTAGCAGTCCTTCCAAGGAGTGAAAGGCAGTACCTTCCCTCAGCTGTCCCATTGCCTTAGGGGGAAAACCCTGGGCTGTTTGTACTGTATCTACCATCCATGTCCGTGGGGACTGCTGTGAGCTGCTGGAGACAGACATGGGAGATTCCTGGGGCATCTCTTCCTTGCATCCTCCTTAATAATTTTCTCGTTACTGCTCCTGCAGTGATGAAAACAGGTCTGCAAGGCTGCTACAATTCATCCTCATTGCCTCCTTCAGTCAGGGCAAAGCCCATAAGGGCCTTAGGGTTTTGGGGGTGGCCCTTTTCCCCATCTGAGGGCTGGGTCTGGTGGGTGAGCAGTGGTATCGGAGTGCCCTCTGCTGGCCCCATTTCCGGACTATTTGGACTGTCCAAGCCTTGCACACTCCCAGTACCTTTGGAAAGTTGGGTCTCAGCTTGTCCCCGCCATGCTCCGACACCCCCACCATGGTGGGCACTACTCCAGCATCAACAGGAGCAGCAGGGAGCCCTGCCGGAGTGGGGTCACAGCCCCAGAGGAGCCAGCACGATGGGGAAGTGGGGACAGAAACAACTGTAAGTCAGTGATTCCTCTCGTGCTTACATTCAAGTGTTACAGCAGAGATGCGGCAGAGACTCACAGTGAGTTTTTGGGTATGTTCCCAATTCCATGGGAAGAAAAGTCCATCCCCTGCTCCGTAGCTCCAAGAGGCAAGAAAATCAGAGGTGTGGTGAAAGGGGCAGAGGAGGAGCACAGTCTCTCCCTTTAGGCTTGATGCCATTCAGATGGTTGACCCTGGAAACAAGTCTCCACAGAGCTGGGGCAAAACATCCTGGTCATTTACCTGTTCCAGGTGGCTGGGGGCTTCCATCACACTGAGATGCATGTGCCTTTATTCTTTACTCCAAATTTTCCTGCAGAGCTCCCCTAGATATCTCCCAGTGTTTTGACTATCTTAATCTTCTATGGTGAACCTGGCAAGGAACACTGGGATCGTTTTGCCTGGACCCAGGACACCTAGGTTCAGACCTACCAGTGGATTCCCGAGTTATGTTAAGAAAACTCCCAAGACTGTGCATACAGAGTGGGGGTCTGAAGTCCCTGTGGATCTATGCTGATTTACACCAGCAGAAAACATGACACGCTGTCTCTGGGTTCCAGAACTACAGAGGTCACCTTCAATTGCTATCAGCAGAGGAGAAAAGGAGAGAGCAAAATTACAATTCAAGGTGTTCAGGTCCCTCTGTGGAGGTGGTCACTTTGCGCTTTGGTATCTTAAGTCATTCAAGCAGGGATCACACTGACCTGACAGAGAAGGTGTGAGCTAATTAGCAGTGCTTTCTTCAGGCTCCTTTCAAGCTCAGGTGCTGCAGAAATGCTGAATGCCAGGTCTATTTACTGTTCAGGGCAATTGTTAGTTGGAAGGAGGTAATGGAAACTGGTTATCTGGGGGGATGGCTCACATTTGGGACTGTGGTGTGTATTGAGGTATTTGGGGGCCTGTGAGGGAGAGATGCAGTGAGGTGCTGAATATGCCAGAACGAGTGGGCCTGATAGAGCAGAGAGAGTCCCACAGGAGCCCTGGAGGAAAGTCCCTGAGGAGAAACTTCCTCCCACATGTCATGGGTAGGTAGCTGAGCCCTGCAAGTACTTCCAGCAGGAACTGCCCTTTATAAATATTGCAAAACAGTGCCAAAAAAAAAAAAAATCATATGCACTGGAAGGAGGATTTTTTAAAGGAGAATAAAGGTGTCCTGCAGCCTCATCAAGTGTAACAGTGCTGTGCCCTGCACTGGAAGAAGACATTGAAATTGCTTACACATGCAGTCCATCAAAAGACTTCAGCATGGGACTAAGACACAGTGTTGGCACCCTCACCGGGACTGCTTGTGGTCTTGAAATGCCATGCGTGGATGCTCCCTGCCAAGGAGGAAGCTATGAGTGGGTATCATTCTTCCCTGGCCTTTGTTAGAGTAATGGAAAAAATAAGCTGATGGCATCCAAGGTGGAGTAAAAGTTTTCCTTTCCTTCAGCTTTTCATTAACCACTGCTGAAACCACTGCTGTCTCTCCTTCTCTGACCATCATGTAAATGTCGAGCCACAGACAATGAGGAGCCAACCTCTGCTCCTATTAACCCAAAGTGCTGGAAGATTTGCAGGCCAGAAAAGCTTTGTCTGGCAAAAAATGTAAATGTCACTTTACAGAGGACAACTACAGCTTGACAGAAAATCCATTGCCTCTTCCAAACACTTCGTGAGCTCTTCTGGAAGCCATGCCATGGCTTGTTGAGCAAGCAAGGTGGAACACAACTGCTATTTTTCCAGACCCATCTACTCAATCTCCATCTGCTGCAGTCCATTTATCTGTCACTGGATGGGCCTGTCCCTGCCACAAGGGCTCCTGTTTAAAAAAGCACCAAAAAAAGTGGAAGGCAGCCAAAACCTCCTTTCTTTCTCTTCACCAGACAAATTCAGATCCCTAAGATGTTGGCATGGGTCCCATTCTCCGTGGTCCTCTGGCTAAATCCCAACCAAAGTGGTGTCAGGCTGGGAGATCCCTGGGCTCCTATAAATGAAAATTATTTTCTGCAACTGAAATTGATATCCCATTATCCCAAACTGGATCACTTCCAAGTAGCACAGAAGCCCTCAGCCTGTTTTCTCACCCACTAGGTACCAGCCTCTACCAAATAAGTCAATACGCTTTACTGGTATCCTGCAGCAGAGTTGGAGAACTGCTTCAGGGACATCTCAGGGTTTGCAGAGCTCCCAGGGGAAGAAGCCTGCAATGATTCCCATACCATCAACACTAGACTCTCAGGAGAAGAGCTGAGAGATAGAAATCCACACTGAATTCCTAGAAACAAGCCCTGACTACAACTTTCTGCAAGCTTCTTTCCCTCAAGGTCTCTATGGCCTTCTGCCCCATTCCCAGGCTGGTTGTTCTGTGTGGGCACAGACCATGTGAAAAACAAAGACCAGTGTTCTTCTGAGATACGGGAAATGTTTTCTGTCAGAACCCTGTCCCATTCATCCATCCATTATCCAGTGACTCCCATTGTCTGCCAGACTGCCTGCAGCTTTAACTCCTTCTCTGTGATTATTTTCTGCCTCCACCATCCTGGAAGTTCCTCCCCAGGTTGGCTGGAAGGCAAGGGGAAGTGTGTGAAACAGTTAAGCCCCCTGCAGAGGATGCCAAGCTCCATCAGCTATACCAGGGTCCCCCAAAACAAGAACACACTAGCTATTTTGCACCTGATCTCAACATACAGCACTCCAGGGCAGAGAAGGCTTTCTGAGAAACTCACAGCACTGTGGAAATAACCATGGAGAAAAAAACAGGAGAGGGAATGGGGGAAAGAGATATAAAAAGGAAAGCAGAAAAATGCATACATCTGAGGGTAGCAGAGACACAAAGGGCAATGTGGAGATGCAGAGCAGCAGAAAGTGAGCAGATGAAATGATATTCACAGAGAGCTGGCTATAGGGAAAGAAAGGGGGAGGGAGGCACACAGAGGGGAGATCACAGATGCAAGGAAAGAGAATACAGGACAGGGAAGGGAAGGGGGAAGTCAGGGAGAAAGGGAGGGATCTGGAGGGATTGCCTGATGTCAAATCTGATAGAAAAGAGGATTTATCTGCAAAAATAACCCAGATCTAAGCCACAGCTTCAGAGCAGCTGCGTACACAGACACAGCACTGTGTATTTGCTCTTAAGCAAGAGCAAAAATGAGCTGGTGCAGGTTTGCAAGGCAAAGCAGGGTCATGACATACCAGAAGGCTGCCCACAGCCTGGACTAGAATAATGGGAAGTCAAGGCAAGAGAAAGAAAGACAAGGCAAGGCAGAGGAAGGCAGGGCAAGGGCAGGGAAGACAAGGGCAGGCAGGGGCGGTGGTGCCGTCCCTGTCCAGGGTACTGACCAGAGCCCGCCGCCTCCAGCCCCGGCCCCCTCTTCTCCTGTGCCTTGCTGTCACAGAGGGCAGGGGCCACTCCGGGGACTGCAGGCAATTAAAAAAGCAGTGTGCTTCCCGGAGTGAGCTGAGCAGGGGGAAAAGAAACACACAGTAAACTAGACATAAATAGATATAAAAGATATTTTTCCCTTCCCTCCTATCAGTAATTTCAGCTGTGGGGCTGAACTTCCAAGAGCAGGACTGTATGACCAGTAGTAAAGTGTATTCCCATGGCTAGGGAAGCGAAGGAGCATAAGGCATCTCTGAAGCTGCATTTTTGACCTTTCTGGACAGGTCAATGTTAGAATTGGACATCCTCTTCACCTCTCTGTGAAGGACAGACCTCACTCCTTCTCGGGCAAGGCTCTCAGTACTCCTAGCCTCTGTTGTCCTGGATATGACTGCATGCTCTCTGTCCTTGTTGCTGCTGAATCCCAGGCTCTCAGCATCCACACTAGAAGAGCAGAGACTGAGATGGGAAGATGGACTCACAGCTATACAACCTGCACCTGATCTGTCCAGATTACGTGATCAGGAATTGGCAGTCACACAAGTGCTGTGTGTGTTGGGCTATGTCTGCCACCAGGGAGATTTTGGTGAGGAGGTTTCACTCCATGGCCTTGATGCTTACCAAAGGCTTAGTCTGAAAAGAGGTCTTAAAACCATGGTCCACCCACAGGGTGGAGAGCTGCTCTGTCCCCACGGCAGCTCAAGCCCCTGCTGTGAATTGCCAAGTCTTTTTGCGAGATGAAAGGGTTGGAATGGGGCTGGACCCCTCTGCCCTCAGCCCTAGTATGTGTCTCTGCCTCTTTCCAAACACATCCTAGCCTCACCAGGCCACTTTTGTTCCAGAGAATTGCAAATCAGCAATTTCTCACAGAAGGGAAAGCAGTGTGCAGGACCCTGATGGAGCTGCTCAATGGACATCTACAAATGGTGTTGGCACAGAGTGGCAGAACAAACCTGTCCTTTCAAAATCAGCCTGGTACCAGTGCTTTGCTACCAGCAACCTGGTTTTCCCATCTGACACCAGTAGTCTGGACCAGAACAACATGTCTTAAAAGTGAGTTGGAAAAACATCTGACAAAAGGCGTATAGGGTGGCTGGCCCTGCTGCAGATTAGACAACCTCCAGATAGCTAAATAACACCACCTTGTTAACTCTGTGATTTTAATATCTGACCAAGTCAGAGTGCACACTCTCCAGTCACACAGATCCTTGTGCTACCACACTAATAACAACACAAACACTTCTTTTCAACACTGTAATCTTACTTAGACTTAACATGTAGCAGGAAGTCATAGTAATTTGTGCCATGACCGTGTAACTGCAAGCGCTTCATAAGCACCATTCTCCAGGACCTTGAAAGGCAGAGAAATGACCTTCAGGGATGCAGATGCAGAGCACCAGTTGGGTCACAACTCTCCTGTCAACAGAGCAAATCGGGAGCCTTTAATCAACTGGGCTCACATTTCATGGGGATGTGCTGCCTGCCAGCAAGCCAGCCCCATCTTTTGGGATGACTGAAGCAAGGAAAATAAACCAGGAAGAGTCAGAACAGTACAGCACAGTCCCAGGTCAGCCAGGATAAATTGCCTGCCTTGTGGCATCTCCCCCTGGTCTGTTCTCCTTGGCTGTCCTGTGGCCAGCAGCTGGTTTGCTAAGTAGCCATCCCACTCCAATGGGCCAGTGTCTAAGTTGGAACATTATTCTCCAGTTCTATGAAATTGGATTAAGGGTCAGACAATACTGACTGTTATTTACCTTTGATTAAAACCAGCCCTCCTCCCTCCTGGGCCAGAGAGGCCAATGTTGCTGTTATTTACTCTGCTGCCAAACCTGGAGTTCAATCCCTGCCCTGCGGCACTTAATAAAAGTCAGTGCAGAGGTGGGGGTGTGCAGCAGGCAAGCAGGCAGGGCTGTGTGGGTGGAAGGGGAGTGATTATCCAGGCCACTAAGTCCAGTTTGTTTATTTTGCAGTCAGTCTCTGGCGCAGCAAAGACAATGGTGCTGAAAGTGCCTGCCCTTATAGCTCACAGTGCTGATACGAATCCAGCCAGGGTGATCCCAAGTAAGCCCTGTTTGCCTCCATGCCTGTCTCTGGTCCTCTCCCCTCATCAAATTCCCACTTTCGCACAGATCTCCTTTTTTTTAATGTCCTTCTCTATCTGTCTTCCCTCAGCCTCCAACTCCACCTTCACCTTCATCCTTCCCTCCCTGCCTCCCCTTTCTGCTTTTTCCTCTCTTCTGCTCCCATTCCTTTCCACCCTCTCCCCCTATCATTCTCCTTCCCTCTCCCCCATCCTCCAAGCCAATATTCCAGGACAATAGAGCAGATGGCAGGCTGTTTGTTTTGTATGCCCCTTTGAAAAATCTGCTCAGCTGTTGAATCTGCGACTTTTGCTAAAAACAGACACTGTCCAACGCTAGCTGAATACACTGGGGGAATAGGAGGGGGGCATGGGAGGGCCCCACTCTCCATACTAGCTGCTCCAACACCTTGTCTGTCTGCACCCCACATCATGCTTTTGGGAAACATGTTTATTTGAGAGCCCAGAGAGAACATTTCTCCCCTGCAAAATAGAAAAATACCATCACAAGTAGAGAGGGCTTGGACAGCTTCTGCAGCCAGCCTCACTCCAGCCAAAGCTGATAGTGATGTGGCAAAGGTGGGGCAGTGTGGAACAGGCAGACTCTTCTCAGCACATCCATTCTGCTCATTGCCCCAGTCCGCTGTTTCTCTGAGTGTTCATGAAAGCTGAGTTATGTGTGGCATGCTCAGGCAGAAGACTCACAGCACAGAACAGAGGCTGATGCTCTTTCCAAGCCCCATGTCTCCTCCCTATGCTACTGGGGGAGCCATGAGTGAGAATCCACAGGCTAGCATTGGGTGTGTGGGTAGGGGAAGACAGTCCTTGCATTTCTCCCTTGCAGCTTTCCCATCTTTCTGATGAACCCCGAAGCCCCAAGGCATCAGTCGTCAGGCAAACATTCATTATTTGGCAGCACAGCCATGAAGAGCATGTAGGTTTTGTTCTGGTTTCTTCTCTTATCCAAACCACTTTCTTCATGTCTTCCTTCCCATGTTCCTATATCAAACATCTTTTAGATCTGTTGCTTCATGAGTGGAGTTCTCTGCTCCTGAACTGTGCCCCTTCCTGACCACTTTGCTTTCCCTGCTTAGAAATGACAATACTGTCTCATCGATCATGTAAGCCCTCGCTCCCCTCCTTCCTCACCCTGACTGCTTGTAAGTAATTCAGGGTAGCACCCTGACCAGTAAGAAGTACAAGCTGGCCTTGGCTCAAAACCAGAGCTGCTAGATTCTCTGCCAGTGCAATTGCTGGGTATTTCATGGCATAACCTCCATCTGATACATCACAGCCAAAGGCACCAGCTGCAGATTCTCTCTGTGCCCCACTTCTAGGGGTGGGATAGGGAAAGCAGGGTTTCCAAATAGCAGCGTCTCTCTGATCCAATTGCCCTGTTTCTTTTTCCTACACTGTTAAAATCAACACTGTCTTCTTTCCAAGCAGCATCAGAAGGGTCAGGGCCACTAAAACCATGTACAAAGCAACCAGTCTAATTTGTTCTTAAAGTTCACTACGGATCAGATGCAGCTCCCAACAAAACCAAGGGAGGCTTGACCAGGGCACAGTCAGATGTAAAATCTGAAGAGGCTCCTTAGCCTTACAAAATCCTGGAAGGCAATTTAAACACAAGAGATAGGCAAGGAGCCCATTTTTGGGGTCTGTCATTAATCACATGCAGTTCAAAGGGGGAGAGAGATGAATTCCCAGCTTTCTTGGAGCCCAAGCTGGATCAAACAGCAAGTGACAAAAATCTCAGGCCTACAAGGGATAGCCTTAAAGAGGCAATGCCATCCAAGCAACACCAGCTTAGCTCTATGTTTCTTTAACCTCCCATGTATTCAGGCAGAAAGTCTACAGGGAAAATTCCTGCATCAGCTGGCGAGAACAGGCACAGTCACTTGCACATTTATGATGCTGCTCTTCTTCCTGGTCTTGCTTGTATCTGTGGTAATGCTTGCATCCTCTTCAGTGGAGCCATATGATGAGCACTATTTGGCACAGAATAAAGTTCCAGTTAGTATGAGATTCCACCTCTGGCACCAGTTGCTGGCAGGTTCCTCTAGGAAGAACATAAGGATGGTCCATGCCTCTCTGTGACCAAATGCCGTTACCAAATGGAGCAGTCTCCCACCCTCCATCAGCTTTGCCTTCATCCCAGAAATGTCTAGAGCCAGTTGTCAATCTCAATCTCAGAAGCTGAAGACCAATGAAATCAAATAAATGAATGAAAAGAGCTGCTGGACTGTCTGAAAAGCCTGCATTATAAGCAAGGGGAAGAAAAATATCAAAATTAAGAAGCTAATTCTGCTGTAAGAAATTGACTATAACACTGATGAGAAGACACTGACAAAACTGGAGAGTTAAATCAAAAAAAACAAAAAAAAAAAAAAAAAAAAAAAAAAAAAGAAAAAAAAGTTCAGGGCCAACCAAATTGATCTCACAGTGAACTGACTCACAGGCTGCCATCCTGTGAGCTGCAGTTATCCTGATCACAAAAAAAGACATCCAGAGCTCAGGGGCCAGGCAACACCCCTTTTCCCACTCTTGCTGGGCAGCTCCCAAACAGCACTTTCAATGTACAGCTGAAATTCCCATGCTCTCCTCCAAGGCCCTGCTTGGTGGTTTCTTTCCTTCCAGTCTCCTTTCTTCCTGTTCCTATTTCTCATCTTTTGGCTTCTGTCTAATAAACTGCTCATCTTTTGAAGGCTGTTTCTTTAGCAAGAAGCCCGGGGAGAGAGCTGAAGGCTGCAATCTGGATACAAGTTGGGTAAATCCCACAGTGATTTAAAAATCTGTTTTTCTGCGGCAGCAGAGCTGTTAAGAGGAGTTGGCACCGGAGACAGAAGCATTGTCTAGTGTTGCTATTCTTCTCTCTCCCCTTCAAGTCTTTAGTAACAACTGCAGTTTCCCACCTATTTCAACTAACTTCTCTTTTCCCCCTAAAGAAAGGATAGTCATTAGCATTTTTGCACTGTCAAATAGGGGTTTTCTTATAAAAATTCTTCACGCTAAGGGGAAAGAGAAGAAAAGATATTGTTAACATGAAAGCCTCACTTAATATTTTACATTTCAAATACTGCAACTGCTTTTTTTTCCCCTCCTTCTCCTTTTTCTGAATTTTCAGTATACAGTTTAAACATCATTAATAGTGTTGGTTGCTATGGTGTTGGGCAGGCAGAGGTCTCTATGCTTGAAACCCTGAACTACACTTAATGTGGTACAACAGCAGGGTCATGCCAAGACCTTTGACTTTGATGCCATTTTCCCCAGTAAAATGTAAAGACCATGTCTCTAGTCCTTTTAATTCTTGGGAGAGGTTGGGTTTTGGGGTTTTTTTCCTGCAATAGGAAAAGGAAGTGTGAGCTAGAGAAACGTAGAGATTAAGAAAAAAAAAAAGAGAGAAATTTAATAGACCCAGCGGAACCTTTCCAGAATCTTTGTTACATCAGAAAATCATGAAAGAGAATAAAAAAATACAGTCCTCTGAAAAGTTTCACGTGAGATTGTTTCTCATTTTCCCAAGCAGCTAAACATTTTAATAAACTAGGAAAATGAAACTGTAAAACCACAACATCTGACAGCAAGCCCCAGGGGTAAGAACCATTTCTGAAACTAATTTTAACTCATGTTTTAACATTGATCAGATTTCATGTGGTGAACGTCCCGTTAAGCTGTCTTTCTGTTCTTAGAGAAAACCTGGTTTCTTTTGTTGACTCTGAGAAGCTATTTTCTTTCCAGAAGATTGTAGTCACAGCCTCAACAGGACTTTTCTGTTAGTCATTTCTCTACAGCCCAAGAGATGCCCTGCCCCAAACATCTTCTCATCTGTTCTGTTTCCTTATGAGACATGACATTTTCCACAAAAGGGGCACTTAACTACTCCAGCAATGAAGTCCAGTCTTAAACAGGTCCCCATGCAGCCACTGAAGGACTTAATCCATCAAATATCTGATCTTCAGCCATGCAAAAGGCACCAGGTCAATTCAAACCAGCTGAGGCCAGGATCTAAAGCAAGCTTCCAGCTTCTCTGCTTTGTTTTTCCCCAGGGAAGTGGAACTGCTGTATCAGTTTCCTCACATGAATTGCGTTTTGCTCTGTCACCAGGACATCTAGAGATAGGACCAGCTTTTTAACTCAAACCTTCCAATAACATCAGCTGAAACTTTGAACAGGGAAAAAGGATATATCCAAGTAGTGTAGATTTCTCTTGGAGACTCATTTCTTCTCACAAAAGTCTATTTCATCTTCTGCTTGAGTTCAAACACAATTGCTTGTCCTGTGGGGCAGGACTTCTTTATGCTGCATCTTTTTTCCAGTAGCTGTGTGTCTCTGTTTTGTGTTGCATGGTTCCTCAGTTAGCATAGCTGTGTGAGCCACGTGCTTTGCACAACTCAGTGAATGGTCATTGGCATCAGCTAGTCCTTGTCCCTGCTCAGGATGAATTTCCAGTTCAAGGGCATGTTGTGCAACAGAAGAAAGCAGGGGTCTTTGCTGCTACACAAGCTGATTAAATGCCACTAAGAATGACCAAGCTGGAAAAACAGCTCTACAGGCTCCTGCCTTCTGCTTCTCCAGACATTAAAGTGCTCATTCCTTTCTAGATCTCACTTAGCAGAAGTGGAAGGTCTTTCTGACGCCTTTCCTTTAAACCTCATGTGTGCTGTGTAGGAGATGCTAGTGCTTGGGGGAGTGGAAGGAGGTGACAGAGTGGCCAGTTTTCAAAACAGCAAAGCCACAGTGACAGTCGCCTTTGGCTCTTCCAGCCCACCAGCAGCAGGCTTAGTCACATCAGCAGCATCAAAGCTGAGCAGCTCTTTGGAGAAAGGGCATTTGTCCTTTCATCTGGAGATTACAGGATCTTTCACAGATCCCAGCAGTCTGTTTTGAAATGCTCTTTAAAGAGAAATACCTGTTTGTGACACCACCTGCCATTTAAAACAGTCTCTTTGCCTTCCAGCTTGCCCTGCAACACTCTCCCACAGCCATTTAACTGTGTGTACAAGGACAAAATGATGCCAAAGTTCATTCCCCAGCAAGTAGAACTGCCCAGATTTCACACCAGGCTCTGTATTGAGAAAAGGACTCTTCACAAACATGCCAGAAAGCTTGTAATGTATTTGGGTCCACTCCTTCCCCCTGTTGTGCTCAGCAGGGACAGCAGGAAGGCAGAAAGCTGCTATTAACATCTGGAGAAAAGAAACATGGAGATAAAAAGCTCTTTGCCTTGCTGTTTCCGTTCTTTCATGACTTAATTTTTTTGGTCAGGGACAGAAGAGATTATAAAGCTGTAACCCCTAATCCGCTCCTGAGAGCTCCTTCTCCATCTCTTCCTTTCTCCTCTCTTTCAGCCAGTTCTAATCCTTTATGTCTCCTCTCACAGATAGGAGTTGGAGTCTAATCTCAGACGACAGGTTGGTAATTAGAGCAAGAGATTATCCTGACCTCACATCAAGAAGGTAAAAAGAGAGGAATAATACGGGACCATACAAGATGAAACCTACAATGTTCAGTGTAGGAAGCATCCCCATCTCAGTCAGTCTCCTCCTGGCTCTCTTTCGTTCTTTCTCTTCTTTATCCCAGCAGAGCAGGGGATTCCTGATTCTTCGTACTCCCTGTCCATCTCTCCTCTGCTCAACAAGGACAACGCTTTTCCAGGATTCATTAAGCACAGAAATGATCACGTTTTCCATTTTTACAGACTTTGACTAAGCAGAGACTCAGCAGGTCAGTGGCTGTGAAATGTGGCAGCAGGAAAAGCACAGGCAGATATGGATGAGGAGGCCCTGCTCAGAGAGTCTGGAGCCATGACATGCTGTCAGCCATTCTCAGCTGGGCACTGGTTACACACACCCAGAGCCTTTCTAGTCCAGCAAGATGCAGCCACAGCACAGAGCAGCAGCAGCAAGTCATCATCTCTACCCAGATGCCCGGCAGTCACTGTCCAATCCTTGATCTGCTCAGAAGGCATACTGCTCCCATCCCTTGCATGTATCCCAGCACAGATGGGAAGCTCATCCATGTGTCCAGCCCATGTTATCCATCTTCAGGACAGATCCTGTCTCTTGTCCTGCATCACCAATATTGAGCAAGGACAAAAAAAGCCATCACAGAGCCCCAAGACCACCCTAGAAAAGGTGAAATGGGGAGCAGCAAGCTTCTTCAGTGTTCTATTCCCTACAAGGCGAACAGGCATCACCAGCCACCGGCCTGCAGGCACCAGGAGGTGTTGGGATAGAGATGACAGTGCAGTGATCGAAATCTGCTGGGGAGAAAGCAAAATAAGGTCAGGTGACAGTTTTTACACCAACACACAGCTTTAAAATGAAAGACCTCTTCCTCACATCCCATTACACGAGGTGCCCAGCCTGCCCCACAGCACTCAGGACTGGTTGTTCACCTCAAGATGTCTTTTCTCAGCAAAGCTAAGCAGACAAGCCTCCCTATGATACTCAAATCCAGCTCTAGTCCATGGAGCCCAAGCCCACAGTTCATCCTGATCACAGGCTGGGAGATGGGCACTGCACCAGCCCCTGCTACACGGTTCTGTTGATGGTCTTTTCATCACCCAGCTGCTTCCCACCCCTACTATCTCCAACTAGGATCTTCCTATCCATGCTCTGCAAATAACAACTTTAGGTTTGTTCACTCAAAGAGGAGAAGGTAAATCAAAGAACAGTTTTGTTTGCAGTCAGCCTGAAGTGAAGCTTTTTCTCTTTTCCCTTCAGTTTTCTCAACAAAGCATAAAATGAAAAAGCAAGCAGAATTTCCTGAGTTTAAAAGAACATTTGTGTTCCTGTCCCTGAGGTAAAAGGTTAGCTTGTTCAGCCTCAAAATGTGAAATAAACGGCAATACTTCTGGCTTAGGAAAAGTCCAAATAAAATGTTTTGAATGCTCCTTTTCCTCCCACTCATCCAAAAAGGTTTGCAAAGTTTGTAAGCGTTCACCAGCAACTTAATGCTGGTGTGCCCCTTACCCAGTAAGACATGTGACTATAAGGTTTCTGTCCCTCACTCTAGACCTCCTGCACCCTGTCTGGCTGCTTTCCCCTCCCAGCCTGTTGTCTGAGGGCTCACACCACAGCAGCACCCAGAGCACTCATGCCCCATACCTTGAGGGATCCTCTTGGGGTGAGAAGGGGCCGCTGAGCTCAATAACATTTAGTTTATTCTCAAAGACACCATAGCTGAGTGTGACCTACAAAGTGGTGGTGAGAAAGGAGGAGGGAGTACAAGGTGAGTTCAGGAGCAACAAAATTGCTTTGGGTGACATAAGTTCACATTCCAGTTCTTTCTCTGCTGGCCTCCCCACGATGGCCTCCCCTGCTAGTTCTTTGCCCCTCCAAGCCCCCTACACCCCTTATTATCTCCCCACACAAGGCAGACATAGTGCCGTGTCAAAGTCCCTCTTCTAGTCAATCACCACTTCTGCTTGTCTTTGTGCCACATTCTCCCAGGCATGCCCTCAATCCTACCACAATTCCCCACACATGTGCTCCCCACCACTGATGCTGCAGGCAGCATCTGCTCCTTATTTCAAAAGAGCACTTGTCAGGACAGCCTTCCCAAAAGAGCAGATGATTGACTCAATGCACTTCAGTGCCATCAATGGAGCAATGTGCCTGTGAGCTCCCCTCCATTTCTCTTTCCTCACACACCTCCCTCTTGCTCCATTTTCCCCTCCTCACCTGCTGCAGGAGCTGAGAGGTGGGGATGAGCTGCAGGTTCTCCAGGTGGGAGTGGAAGAGCGCACTGGGCAGAAGCTGCCCACCAACTTTGCACTCAATGATGTAACCCACAGTGCAGTCATCTGGCAGGCGGATGAGCTCTGAAGTGCTCATGAAGTTCCTGCCACTGAAAGAGAGTAGGGCTGCATGGGTTAGGAACAGGGAAGGGACAAATACAGGCAACCACTTGGGTGGGAGATTACTGAAAAACAGAGTAAATCCCGGAACTAGGCAAGAAACCTGTGAGTTCCACCTGCATAGACTCAGGAATGTGTTTTCTCTCTGAGCATTCCCAGCCATGCTGTCCCACCAATTTTCAGGTGCTGTCCCTGATCCATACCAGCTCCTTGGTGAGCTGATGCAGAGAGCTGACAGACTTTGATGAGTGGCACTGAGCCCCTGAGGGGTCAGACAAGCCACTACAAGAGAAATGATGGGAGCACAAGGCCAGGACCAGGAGAAAGAAGAAACAGTTTTGCAGCTTGCATAAACCATCCATGGCTCCACTGTAATGTAACAACACGTGCGTGGCCATCCTTTGATAACAGGCTAAACCAAATTTTAAGGCTTCTGTATCTGTAATCAGTTATGCAGCATGAAGCACTGTCTACTATAACAACCCTCAGCTAGGTCAAATGTGTTTTAAATATTTTTAAAAGTAGTGGCAGAATTTATGCCAGGCTAGGCATTATCCATCTGTGCCACTTTCATTTCACCCTAGATCACAGATCATCCTCCTGTCTGGATCTACCATAAAATACACATCATGAGCTTCATCTAAACCAGACACCTGGTGTGGATCAGATCTGTCTTTCTGGGTATGCTCAGATCTGGTTACAGTTGGCACAGCCATCGCCTACCAGAGCATGTGCATACAGCCTGTGACATAACCTAGGGCATCATGGAATACATCATCTTCTTGTAGGCTGGACTAACACAAGACCCTGGGACATACCTCTGTTCTCCATGCATCAGACTGAGGAAATGACAGCAGTCACCGTAAGAAGCTGAATAGGGTTTGGGATGAGGGAACAGAAAATTAGCTTAGGAGGGAGTTTAAGCAAAGCGGCAGATGAAGGGGGAGATAGGCAGATAGAGAAAGCACTTAGGAAGAATCAGGGGAAGCTCAAAGGCATGGGAAGGAATGTGTGGAGTAACCAAGAGCTTAAAGGAGATAGGGAGAGGGCAGTATGTCATCCTGTGATCATGTTTGCTGATGTGCCTGCTCTCACCTCTTTTCAATCAAGGGGCAGACCCACCCACTACATCCTTCCCCCAGTCCCACACACTTTCAGATGTGTAGCATGTGGCACTCTGCACCTTTGCAAACACCACAAGCACGAATCCAGATCTGACACTGCCAGGACTTAATGTGCAGCCATGTTGCTCATCCCCCAGGGCTCCCATGCTCACCAGCTGCACAGCTCACCTGGCCCACGGCACCATCTTGCTGGCCAGCTTGCGGCTGATGCAGAACCCAGCCCCTCCCGTGGCAAACCAGAAGCGCACGGATTTCTGGAGAGAAACACCAGAGAAAATCAATGGCAGAGGCTCAGATGATACCAGACTCCCAGAGATGGGAATGCTGGAAACCCAGCTTTGATGCCATGACAAACACAGCCCTATTGTCACCCCAGACCCCTGACCGCTGCCCAGAAGAAGGACTTGCCAGCAGTACAGCATGGATTTTGACCTCCTCATAACTGGAACGGCCAAGGTTCTGCTGGCATCAACAGGTGGGCTGCCCAGGACAGGCTTATCTCCTGTCAGACAGGTAGCCAAAGGCAGAGCAGCAATGTGGGACTCTTCCCCTAGGTTGATCCAATTTAGTGAACACCTACAGCCATGTTTAGGCAGGACTGGTGAATTTTCAGCTGTTGCCCATTGCTCTTGGGACCTGTCTCTCCTTGCAGTGTGCCTACAACCAGTGAGCCAGGGCACCAAAACAACCCACCGTCCCCTACACCACCAACACAGGCTGTACCGTCCGGTTGTTTGGCAGTGTTTCAGAGGCCCAGATGGGTCGGTTCAGGCTGGGTTTTCCCAGGTAAACATCCCACGTCTCAGAGTAGGAAGACAAGAGCTTCAGGAGGGCCTGAGGGTTCAGGTAGTTGTCATCATCCAAATGGCAAAACCAGCTGGGGAAGATAGGAAAACACAAGAGGTTTGTGGCAAGGAGTGTGCCTTGCTCTCAGGGGTCCCCCCACACCAGCTGTGCCTCACCTCTGGCCACTGACCAGGAAGGCATCAAACTCAGCAGCCATCTTGCAGGAGAGGGCCAGGTGGCTGTGCTCGGCAGAGCAGTTGGTGAAGATCACATGGTCACCTGCCAGAAGAGGGAAAGCTTTGTGCAGTCACAAGGACATCTGGGCAGGAGGGAAGGCGTTTGTTCGCAGCCAGCCTCCTCATGGCCCCCCAGCATGGCGACACAGATTCCATCTTTCCCCTTACCAGGAGGTGAAACCTGGAAAAAGCCACTTGGCCAAGACTAGGACACCTAGCATCTACACTTCCACCCTGCTCACTGCCAAACGTGATGCAGGAGTTGAGGGGCTCTGCCATGGGCTGCTTCTACCCACGGGTGCTTCAAGACAGGCACCTCCTCCTGTTGGCTGCATGCCCTGGGGTAAGCCAACTACACCAAACCATTACCACCAGCTTGGGGTCCTCCCATGGGACATGGCAAGGGGCACATTCCAATGGGCAGTGCCAGTGCAGGAGAGCCAGCCTTCATGGCAGACCCCTCTCAAAGCCATGGCAGTTCAGAGACTGAAGGCTGGGTGAAAGGGTGGTATTATAAAACAGGTCATTACCCATTCTCCTTTTTAAGGCATCGTCTTCTTCATCAGTGAAGACATAGGTCTAGGGAAACAAGGAAAAGTGGTTACTCTCACAAATGGAGCTGGTGTGCTCCTGGCTGCCCACTCCTTTCTCCCACAGCTGGACACACTCAACATGGTTACCCCAACTCCATGCTCTGCTGATGTAGCCTGCTCCCAGGCAGCACTTGAAGAGAAGGATGGCTATGCTCCCCCTTCCTGCATGGCACAATCATCAGTGTTTGCGTGGCTTCATTTCTGCCCACATCCCACTGCCTTGGGAACAGGGATATCCGTGACACTGAGTGAGGGGGTAAGGGAGCCCTGGCTTAGGTGTCAGTGGTAGAAAAATTAAAGCATTGTGATTAAGTGATGCTTGGGTTAGAAGGAGAACATCTGTCTGTGTGTTAAGTGTGCAAAACCTCCTGCCACTTTCCGCCCCCTCCTCCTCCTCTTTGTCCACCCCCAGGCCTCTCTAATCCCCCTTGCTGCCATTATGTGGCACATCTCCCCCTCTTCAGGGCCAGGCAAGGATCAGGGTCGGTGAAAAAAAGCTTTCCTCAGGCAGAAAATGAGCTTTCACGAAATCAAAAAGGAGTCACGAGCCGTAAACAGTCTCCCCACCAGCTGCCCACAGGCTGGTTAAACACAGCACCTGCGCAGGGACAAAGGGAATGAGGCAGGCAGACAACAGCCCCAGGAGCCACCACTGCTCCCAAAGGCTCAGCAAGGAGACAAGAGTCCCTACATCTTCCCACAGCCATACAGCATCTGGGAGATATATCCCTATCAAGAGGAAACAGCAAGAGAAATGTTCTGTACATGAAAAGAAGGCAGTGAAGGACCCCCAGAGATCACCAGGCTCAAGCAGAGACAGCAGGATGGTTTCATGATCTCAGATGTATGTGCTGCTGTGGCTTAGTGAACTACCCTCCAACAGCTGAGCTGCAGCAATGGACCATGCACACATTCCTACCTCAACCTACCAGTAAAGATTCTTAGTTAAAACCACTTTCAAGGTGATCACGGGACAAGAAGCAATTAGCTAAGTTTCAAGTAAAGGAGTTGCTCTGGGTCACGGGACCATATCACAACCTTCAGGCAAGGCAGGGATTGTCAGTGGCATGGGATTTCCTTTGCCAGAATGTCAGTGTCAGAAATTTCCACTAAGACAAATATTTCATCTTAAGGAAAAAATTCTGAAACCACTGAAACTTTCTGACATTTTAAAAAACCCCAAGAAATATTGTTGCTGGAAATTACTTGCTTACAGATATAAAACCAACTAGAAATCATGTGTCTAACAAACACCACATCTGATTGACTTAAAATAACAACCTGCATCTTTTCCCAAATTTTCTAATTCTGAAAATATTCTGAGGTTCCCACTTTTCTCTTGATGCAAGGTGGGAAACATTTTTTCACAGACATGCAACATGTTTCTGTAGTAATTCAAGGATGAAGGTACACTCTCACCATGAACAACACTAGACTGTCCAAAATAACTGGAAAAAGCGAGCTATGAGTGTGGGGACTTGAAAATCTGATTTTTCTGGCATTTCCAAATCTCCATGGCACAGCTGGCCACAGTACTCCAGAAGTGCTAAAGAAGATCACTTCTGCCTGCATTCTTGTCTCGTCATCCCTCACACCCCTGAGAATGGGCAACCTGGAACAGCAGCTGCTGCCATCATCCAAGGGACCACCACCATGTGTCCCTCAGCAAAGTCACACACGATGGCTGGGACGGGAGAGAGAAAAAAGGGCCCTGGCTAAAAACCCGCCTGGAGACCCTTTTACCCAGTTACACAGGTCCTTCTCAAGAAGACGCCAGTCACTGTTGTCCATACTAATGGAGGCTGGAAGAGATTTAGAAGGTATCTCACCAGACCTACTCTACCTGCTGGGGACATGGGAGCAGAGAAACACCTGGTGTCACTTGTGTCAACTGCAGGAAAGTGGGCCAGACAGGAGCAGCCTCCCCCTCATAGCCACCCTCCTGTTCTCCACCAGACCACCTACAGGGCCATGCAGGATCTCCCATTGTGGTGCCTCAGCACACTAAAACTGGGCCAGGACAGCAGTCAATGCTGCAGCAAGGCAGCCAATCTGGACCTGAGGAGAGATGAAGTACAGAAAATATCCCTGTGTTCTGGACTGTACAAGATGTCTGGCTGGGAAAGGATGTCTGCTCAAGAGCAGTGCATGCAGTGATACAGAGACACTGTGCCAAACAGCTTTGCCAGGCAGCCCTTCATGAACATAAGAGCCCATGCAATGGATAAATACTATACTTTGAAACCTCCTCATCCCAAAGTGGGGAAGTAGCCTTGCAAGGACAAAACAGGAAAAGGGAATTAAGATGTGGAACCTGACAATCCAAGGCTATGTTCATCTCCCAGGCTACCCCTTCTCTGTGAAGAATGCCTCTCTAGAACACAAACACCTCAGCAGGGTTATTGTTGTGTCCTGCCCTGAGCGCAGATTCAAAATCTACAGTGCATTCACAACATTGAAAATGTGAAAGCCAGTTCAGGATGGGTCATTCAAAGGTTTCATTTCAACTGGCTGGATATGTGGGCTTCTAAAAGGAAAATGCTAGAATTAGTTTACATTACCAAAGAAAACGCCATTTCAGGACAGAAAGATAGACTTATCTCCCTCAAAACTACTGGGATGAAGAATGTGACTCCAAGACTCTGTCCAGCCTGAACAATCATCCAAACAGACACTTCTGTGTAAATTAAACTTCTGCTGAGGAAAAAGCCTTTCACTAAAATGGCTTTCACATCAATCTCCTGTGGGAAGTTTGTCATGGATCAGTTCTCAAGAGGCAGAGCATGGTCCAGCAGAGCACCCACCTCACACTTCCCCAGCTCTCACCAACTGCACATCCTCTGTTTAAACAGTGCAGTTTCAGATAAAATGTCTCTCTCTCATTATCTACCCCTACAGAGCCAACACAGAGGACTTTTAATTTGGCTCCCATACAGTCTATCCTAGCGATAAAAACCACAGCTGTTCCTGCCTCCTGTTACAGTCACCTAAGCCTGACCTGTGAGGTCTGGGTTGCTCCCTCCAGGAGGATACCATGGAGGTATCGTGCTCTGAATCCAGGCTTGGCATCAGCAACATGGCCAGATGTTAAAATTTCCGCGCTGGCTGCTGCTGGAGAAGAACTCACTGAATTGGTCTCCAGCCTTGAGTAAGGGCAATTGAGACAGAAAGATGCTGCGTCAGGACTAGGAGGAGGCAATCTTTGTCCATCAGCACTTCTGAGACCTGGATCTCTCCAGGACTGGCTCTTAAAGCCTACACCTCCCATAAGAACACATTAATAGGTCTGGTGCACTATCCCTGTCCCCACAACAATTAAATGAAATTTGCAAAGAGAAAACTTTTCCTGTTTTTTGATTAAGCAAGGTTTTGTATATTGTCAAATTTTCAAAACTAACCCTTTCCCTTAAACTTCAAAAAACCCCTCCAGCAGGTTTGAATATATTCAAACAAAAAAAAAAAAAGGGTTTTTTACTTTCATGTACTTCTCTTTACCTCTTTTACCACTCCCCCTCCCCTTTCCTCAAAGCCATTTAGTAAAAAAAAGCAGAGGAGAGGAAGGAAAATACTGAGCTTGAAACAAAAATTGGTAAAACTGAAAAGACACTTTTTAAAAATGAGTGCCACTCCCACTCTACCCTTCCTTCCTATTTTCCTGCTCAGTTCATGAAGCTTTCCCAGAGGCTGGCAGCAGCATGGAAAATTCAACACCTCTTCCCAGGTCTGGACATCACTTGCATACCAAACAGTGAGGGTCAGATGAATCTGGGGAGCCAGTATCTAATTCCTGTCATCAGCAGAACAGCCAGGCACTGGCTTGTCAAACACATGAGGAAGGAAAGTGGAACTGCTCCTTAAAAACCCACTCCGAAGGCCCCAGTAACAATATCTAAATGTCAGTGCAGCCATGTGGTTGGGTTTGGTTTCTCCAAAGAGCTGCTGGGCTGAGGTCAGATGGAGAGAAGTGCTCCTGGAGGAGGAAGCAGGGCATCTCAGATGCTGAAAGGGACACGCAGACAGGAGAGGAAGCATGCTCAAAATAGGACACGGCTTCCTGTGACGACCGCAGCAGACCAGACAGTTGCAGCACCATGAAGTGGAAAACCACCCTTACCCAGAAAACCCTGCATTGCTTCAAGCGCTCTCCTACCCAAAACCTCCGCCCCCGTCCCCGTTCCTCACTGAGGCCTGAAATTGCCTTCTAGGCACCCATCACACACAGGCAGAGGCAAAAAAAACCCCCACCCTTCAGGGCAGCTACAGGATTTCTTCTTTCTTGAGGAGCAGCTCTGCGAGGGAGGGAAAAAGGCACTCGGGCTCTGGGGAGTACTCCTGCCCACCAGCAAGCCAGTCTGCACAGCATCACTAATGTGGTGCCCCACATCAGCTCCTCTAAGAGGAAGGAAATGCTCCAAACTCTCTTCTAGCAAAAGCTGGAAACGTCAGATCCCCAGTTAAAAAAAAAAAAATTAAAAATCAAATATACATCAACATCACTTCAAGACCATGCACGGGAAAGCATCTGCCCAAGAAATCAAGGTATGGATTGTGCTGATGTGCTGGGGAGTGAACAGGGCTGACTTCAGGAGGTCCTCCAGGTCCTTCTGCCTTGTTCTCCTGCCCACTGCACTCCACTTTCCCAGGGCAGTGAGTGCCCAGGTGCAATGCAGGCATCCTGATGGAGGGCCAGGGGAACCAGTCAGCTCCAAACCGAGGCAACTCATGGCACCAGGAGGTGGAGACCCACCATTTCATGCAGACTCAGGATTGTCCGTGCGCTCAGTCTGGTGTGGCCTCCCTGCCCACCTTTCCCATGAAGCAGCTGCTGGTGAAACATTTTGCTGAGTAGCATCCCCTTTTCAATGTGAAGTGAGAATTAGAGAAAAGGAGGCAAAGTACTGAGTGGGACTACAGTGCCCATCCTCCCCTTCCTTTGGCTTTTATACCCCTACCCTGACACTCCATACCTGCTCCATTACCAAATACCTTCTCTCTAGTTCGAATCCACACACTCACCTGCTCGCTGGCCTGGGATATCCATGTGTCCAGGAGCAGCTCCATCCTGCTCTGGTGAAATCTCTTGGTTGTCTTCACAGCTATGAAGATGTCCCCAAGTGTCAGGCTTCCCTCAGTCCCGTATCCCTCCAGAGAATGGGCTTTGAGGTCCTTCTGCCCCCTGCCACCAGCTCTCCCTGGGCTCACTTGGTACTGTTGCTTTGGCTTCTCCAACGTGCCCTCCCTGAGCCCGGGATACCGAGCTGTTTCCTGAGCCCCACGGTGCCGCATGGAGAGGAGAGCCACACTGGTAAGGAAGATTGCAGCTCCAGAGAGACCATGGATGAGCCGACGGCCCATGGCTCCCAAATTGTTCCCCCCACGGCCAGTATCCTATTGAACAAGGTCAAACTCTGCCTGTACCTCCACGTGAAGCTGTCCGCTCTTCTCAAAGCCTCCGATGCTGCAGGATCAGCCCAAGAGCAAGGTCTGAGCTGGGTGTGGTCAAGGAACAGGGTGGGTGAAGACCAGGAAGCCAAAGAGACCACAGACCTGGAGCGTACCGGTCAAGCAGGGGGAATTTTCACAGACTAGAGGAGGGCTCAGTGACCCAGCGAGGCAAGGAACACATGACGGGAAAACACTCCGAGGCGACTGGCACATGTCTAGCACAGCGTGCCAGGAGGCAAGCGAGCATCCCCGCTCCCGACGGACACACCGAGGGTCGCAGGCTGGGTGTTGCGGGGGCGGCACAGGACATCAGAGCCATGGTCGGGAAGCCTGGACCGAAGGCATCAGCCCCGCAGAAGACACCAGCCCCCGCACCCGAGCCAGGGGCTGCGGCCGCAGGGCTGCACGGACGGGGCGGGCGGACCGGCGGGCGGCAGCGCTGCCTCCCTCCCCACCTGCTCTGTCCCGCAGCAATCGCTCCCTGCCAGCCCCAGTCCCGCCTCTGGGCACGGGGCGGAGCACCAGCCCGGGGGGAGGAAGAGGATGGAGGGGGGGGGAAGGATGGAGAAGGGGGGAGCCCTGCGTCTGAGAGTGGGTTTGCATCACCAGGTCATCCCCAGGCTGGGACACCGCCGAGGTGACAAACAGCGGACCTGGGAGGACAAACCTGTTGCTTGAGTGTTTTCCGCGCTCCTCTGTGGCAGTCCAGCCCGATCTCTGCAGGGAGGAGCGGACGGTGGCACTATGTGGGCTCTGGTGAAGGTAAGGTGCGGGGTCCTATTGTTCCTGGGAAGGTTTTTTACCCCAGGAATGCCCTCGCCCCCAGCTTTTCATGTGGACACAGGTCAGAATTGCTGCTCCTGCCCTTTAATCCCAACCTACCTCCCCAAAGCAGGGCTGTGTGTCCCAAGCTCTCTCGTCCTCCCCCCGTGCCCTAGAGCCTCAAGTTGGGGTGTGAACCCCATTTCTGACACCCATCTCCCCAAACCCTGACCCAGACACTCTCTGCTCCTGAAGGTCCCTTTTTCTCTGCCTCCAGCCACGCAACCCCAGCCCTCCATTCCGTCCCACATCCCCACCAGGATGCCCTAGGGCATTCTGCTGCCCCAAGTGGCTGCAGAGCCAGTGACATTCACAGGAACAGCTACACCAGCAGCAGAAAGTGTGAGGGAGAGCCCACTGCCTCCCTTTCAATTGTAGCATCATAAAATGATAAGGGTTGAAAGTGACCTTAAAGATCCTCCAATTCTAAGCCTACTGCCACGGGCAGGGACACCTTCCACTAGACCAGGTTGGTCAGAGCCCCATCCAACCTGGCCTCAAACACTTCCAGGGATGGGGCTCAGCATCACCACTGAGTTTATATCCCACCCAGATTCTTGCTGCTGTAGCAGGGCTGAGCTCAGCAACTTGTCCTTTGTGGCTCTTGTGTTGTCCATGATGAGGATTCCCTTTCTCCTTTCCTGGGCAAGGGAGGAGGGAGCTCATTTCTCTTTGGAAAACCCCAGAGACCCGCAGGCACAGCAGCAAAACAGCATCTCCAGCCCCTTCCCACCACACCCCTGCACCACTGGACATGGCTGTGTGTCTCCCCTGTGCCACCTTCACTCCCAGCCCTCTGGTTGCCAACAAGGGATAGGGATATCGGAGACCCTCGAAAGGTGTGAGAACCCCTCCCAGGACAAAGACCACCATAGAGGGGAAATCTTGGGGGTCAGCACCACAGACTGCTGCATGCTGTTGCTGGTTCAATTGGATATGGGGTAGATGACCATGCAGGTCCCCTTCACACTACCTGTAGGCCACTTTACAGAGTAGCCAGGGAGGTCCAGAGAGACGACCAGCCCAGGAGGGCGATGATAGCCTTACCCCCAGCCCAGCTTCTCTGTGCCGCAAGCATGGGGACAGCAGGATTGTAGTGCTCTACATAAGCTGCCAAAATCAGAGCACCTCCTCAGGGAGCTGCAAACTATGGGCATCCAATCTCAGCATATCAAAAAAATAAAAATAAAAAGTAATAAGATGGGGGCCCAGGAGAAATGGGGGGGGAGGGGTGCAGAATGGCTCCATGTGGAAAAGGGCACCCCCTCCCTTTGCACATGTCAGATCATGGGACCCTAGAAAAGAGAGATAGGGCAGGGGTCACAGTCCCTCTATTCCACACTCACACTGTGTGTCCAGACACAGACACTTTCCAGACACAAAGGGAAGACTTCCCTGCACAGGTAAAACCATGTGCTCAGTTTTCCCAGGTCTCAGACACACACTTTCACCCCAACCCTGTCCCTGGCTACCATTTTTTACCTCTTGTAAGGAAGAAACCACTGAATCCACTTGTCTTCCCTCCCACTCTGTATTTCTTCAAGTCTCCAAGACTCCTAGCCTTTCCCTGAAGCAAGACCATCTCCAAAGCATCTCTCATATCCCTTTGGAGGGTCGCCGCAGGTTTTATTTTTAGATCCCTTTGAATAGTGATGCTTACTTACACTGATTTGGGCCATGGGGAAATCATTCACCTTCAGGCCTTACATTACTGCAGGGATGTGAACCTGGTGTGACTGATCCACTGCTTCTGTGCACAATACTGGGATTGCTCCCATGGCTAGCCACTGGTCCTGAACCAGAAATTAACCTCCCTGACTGTTCCAGCCACATGCCAGCAGCCCCAGGAAGTTTTAAAGGCAGCTTCCATGGCTCCTAGGCATCCTGCAGCACCTCCTAGCCCTGGTTTAGGAGATCATCTGGGAGGGAAAGATGGGACACAGGTAGAAGAGTCTTAATGGTGTCCCCAAAAGATGATACGAATATGATTCGAATCTACCTTGTAGAGCATGGTGCCAGGAAGCTCTGCTAGGGCAGGGGGCCAGCATGGACAGGGCTGGTGACTTCCCAGGGTGGCACACATGCTGCCATGCCGATCCCCTCCCTGGAGGGAGAAATCTTGGTCTTGGCAACTTTACAGAGGTTTGTACCAGGCTGTTAGAGCTAGTAATTGGTGCCCAGGGCTGCTAATTGCGTGCTGTCTATTACCTAACCCGTGACTCATTCCTCCAAGCAGGCAGCCACCCCCCAGAGGTACAAAGAAGGTAGGCTGGGGTGTGCAGGGCAGCAGGGGGGCATTTATGTTTGCCTTGGAGCCCTCTGCCCCGCTTCTCACCCGTGTCCAGAACAAATTAAAGCTGGATTTTGAAAGCCTCAGGGAAGACGAATTGGATAGAGAGAAGCCTGGGAGCAGGCAAGGCAGTGCTGCCTGCTGCTCAACTACCTGGGCAGTGCCAACCTGCCTCCCAGCAACCTTTTTTTGCGTCCCTTTCCCTCTAGCTGATGGCCCAGGGAGGTGCTGGGGGACATGTTTCTTTTGCAGGGGCAGCAAGTGCTAAGCTGGGAGCACAGCCTGACTACCCAAAATGGGGGAGCCAGCTTTTAACCATCTTTAGCCTAGGCCATAGGGCTGGTTCTCAGTGCCAGCAAGGGCAGCAGGAATTTTCAAACCCTGAGTCAGAGTGCCTCATACAGTGTTTTCCCTGGATACTCAAGTGCTACTTTTTTCCTGCAAAGTTGCAAATTCTAATCTCCAAATCCATGACAGGGTGGATAGGAGCTTGCTTTGGGACTTGTCTTCTCATCAGCTCAACAAGAGTCCCACTTTGTTTGCCTGCAGGGCAAACACCCTCCCAAGGGGCTGGCTGTGCTGGGATGCTCAGGCTGCATCCCCCAGAGTGGGTGTCTCTTGGGAGCTTTCATCTGGAGCCATGTGTATGCCAGTTCCCCCTTTCCTGAGAAGAGAGTTGCATGGCTCCAGGGCAGACCTAAGATTTGCTCTACATTTTAGTGACTGCAAGTTAAAATCTTCATTTTCTTTCCTCCCCCCTTCACTGTCGTCCTCATAAAAGACACAGGCAACTGGTTTAGAGCCTGAAATAACACCTCACAGGGGACTCATGAAGATCAGCAAGTTAATCTTTGCTCAGAGCTTCAAAAGTGCATGGCACTAGCACTGCCAAATCATAGGCGCAAGGAGGACACAGAGAGGACTTGACTCTGGTACTGCTTGCTCATCTTCTCCCCTTAACCCCAGAATCAGTGGACTCAGCATGGGTATCCCAGCACCCCTTTCCCACAGCAGGTCTGATAATGGCAATTGGTCAGGAGTCAGGACCATGCTAACATGGGGGAGCACTGTTGCAGCTACCCAAACCCTCCATCTTCCCCCTGCCAGAGTCTGAACCCACCCTTGGCTCCATGTTAAGGTGAAAACTCCCTCTTTCAGAGGCACCATCCCCCCTTCTGGCCGCCTGGCTGGGCTCAGGCTCCCTGTTGTCCCCCAGGAGGATGAGGTAACTGGCTCGTCACTTAACGCTAATCAGGGCATGGAGGGATGCAAAGCTCTAGGGACCTCAGCCAGACACATCAAGTGAGCTTTTCCCTGACTTTCCTAAAGTAATCTGGCCAACATCAGTGCTGAGGAGAGGCAAGGGACTGAAAACCAGAGGGCAAGTAGAAAAGAGAGGGGAGTTGGTCTGTAGCATGCAGCCTGTCCTCTCCCCACACCTTCTGCTCCTACAATACCAAAGTCAGTGCTCTTTCTTTCCCCTGGAGGGCTGGCCTAATAGAGAAAAAAAATCAACCATACCTTCCCAGTAACACACAAGCCCACAGCCTGCCACCCATTCCCATTATGAATGGCATTTAATTCTCCTTTACACGTGGTTTGCCAATAAAAGGCTCCATTAATAATTTACAAGCAATAAAGAGTACAGCTCCGATAAAGTGAGGGTTTGTTGCAACCTTAGTGTCACTCCAGCCGCAGTGGGGCATAGGCATATAAGCCATGCTCCCTGTGCCATGGGGCTGGAGGTGAGGTAGAGAGGGGAAGAGGGGACCTGGAGCACAGAGTGCCACAGGGCAGGGGAGGTGGTGGTGATGGGAGAAGGGCTTCAAATGTGTGTGAGAGATTCTCCTACACAGCCTGACCACACACAGTTCCCCCACGTTCCCTATCTGTCAATCTGACCACGTACCTGAGACAAGGGCAGCCCAAGGTAATGGGGAACAGCCCAGGAGACTGGTTTCCACCTTGACGGTGGAAGACATCTCTCCAATAAAATATAGAAAGCTCAGATTGGGGAGGCAGTACGTGTTACTTCATGGCTCTTGGTGGCCTTCAAGGGAGCCAGAAAGGCTACCCTTGGGGGCCTTTGCTGCCAGCATCTCCTTGAGGAGGAAGAACATGCTACCTGGAGGGGCCTGGGGAGGCAGGGACCTCTGAGAACAGCTCTTGGGGATAGGAGCTGGCAGTACCCACTCTGCTACCCCCAGCTCAGTCATTGCCCTCCTCAATCCACAGCGGGCGGGTTTGCTCCTGAAAGATGCATCCGCGAACCACCTTGGGCAGCTCCTCGGCGTGGGTCCAGGCATGGGGCTCCACACGGGCCCAGGAGCACGGCAGAGTATGGAGAGCCTGCTCCACCCCACGGCACACCTTCAGCACCTCTGAGTCCCGCTGGCCCGCCTTCTCCAGCAAGCTCCTGGGCAAAACACAGGGACAAATGTTACCCTTGGCATAGAGAGACAGGGTGGCAAAACTACCCAGCATCTCCCTCACATGTACAGAAAGACAGTCTTCCTGCCTTTATTCCCCTCACAGCGGCCAACCCCAACATACACATCAAGTGCTCTCACCTGATCCTTGCTCTCCCTCTGAAGAGAGACAAGGGCTTCTCTCTTCTCCTGTGATAGCCCTCATCCATGCCACTCCATCTTTTCTTACCTGAGTCCTCTAACGTTCTTCTCAGTGACCTCGACATGGATAACGATGGGGTATATTTCACTTTTAATTAGATCCCTCACACCCTGAACTCCCAGCTCTAGCAGGCAGTGTTTATTCTGGAAAGGAAATTGAATAGATTTACTGATTTAAATGGAGAAAAAATAACACCAGCCCCTGACAGTTACATTAAATCAAACCCCATACTGTGCAATATCATTGCTTTTCCAATACTAATTCCATTAAAAGTGAGATTTACGGACAGTGCCAAGAGGGAAGGGGAGAATTAAAGAGCAGGGTCGCCCACTCCATCACTGCCAACCCAACCAAAGAGCTCACTGGACCCCTTTCCTGGCCACAGCCTGTCTTCACATTCCCTTTGTCATTGCTGTCACCCACAGCCTCACTTTTCTCTCTCTGCCCTGAGCAGAGTTGTTGCCACTTTGGTGAAGATGAGGAATGCAAGACCAGGCAGGTCATTTCTGTGTATGGCATGTCCCTCCACCTCCCCCACGAATCCCTATTTGCCATCTATTTCATCTGAGTTTGCCAGAGACTCAGGGAAGTGTCCACATCCACTGCTTCACAACTCCACAGCAGCTGGATCTAAAGCACTCTCCAAATTACATAGCCCCCAAGCAAGCAGCTCTTTCTCTGTCACCGTACCACCTCTTCCCCTGTTCAGCTGTCTCCTCCTCCCCTCCAATATGAATGAGGTGCCCTATCCTGGCTCTCTCTCCATGCACCGAACAGCTCAGCACCTTCTCCATTGCCTCTCGGATCACGCGGATTCGCCAGCTCTCCCTCGGGTCCTGTGGGGCAGTTCTAGACACAGGGTACTTCTGAGCACTGCAGTCCCCTTCTGCCAGCTTCTCTGCGAGACAAGAGGAGATATCAAAAGGGAGATGTCAGCCCCTTCTCCGCTTGCATGTACCTTTTACTTTGGATCTCACACATTTGCTGCTGTGCTAGTGCTTATTGAGTCCAGTGTTTATGGATTCTGGAAAGCAAGTCTAATTATACAACATTATGCATTGGCATGGATCTCCTGCAGCTTTCTGGTATGGAACAAGCAAGATATCACAGCTGAAGGCACCTTGCATGGCAAGAGCAGCACCTTGTGTTGTATCACAGCAGCCTAAGCTGGCTTACAGACATTATCCACCCACTGCTACACTGTCCCAATCCCTCCCTAACGGAGCATGGCAGAAAAATAACCACTTTATCCTGCCAGATAGGTTTTCTGCAGGGTTGGAGTGCTACACAGGCTTATAGACAGTTCCTGTAAGTAAGCACCACAGCTGGGGAAGCAAGAGGAGTGGGTGTATGCTGGGAGAGTGGGAGGAAAATGGGGATGAGCTGAACCTCCTT
>JAWWEE010000040.1:50958364-51038356 GCA_035221455.1 Xenops minutus | reverse complement strand
TAACCACTCTATTTTGCCAGGTAGGTTTTCTGCAGGGTTTGAGAGCTACATGGGCTGTGTAGTTGAAGCAGGCACCGGGCTTTACCTGCCAACCATACTGCTCTAGGCAGCTGCCCACACTGCTACAGAAACACAGGCAGGGAATATAATAAGGCTTTTAGGAGCTGCTAATCCCAAAGATAGAAATAAAGGAATATATTTAGCACAAAGTATGTTTGTAACTGAGCATATTCCAGTTATCCCAAGGCCCAGGCTGGCTAGGCATCCTCTGCTACCTCTGGCTCATGGCACAGGTACTTCCAAGGCAGACATGGATCCTGCAAAGCCATGTTTTCTTTGTGAGCAACAAGCTCCTGTGGAAGATCAGCTCAATGAAAAGTTCTTCAAAGGAAAACAAAGGCAACACAGAAAAGAGAAATGCCTTGGGGCTCATGGATTACTTTCCTTCCCATGCAGGAGGCAAATCTAGCAGGGGAGAATGGAGTTTTTGCCCTCAGTGTAAATTCCCAGCCACAAAAAAGGCATCTGAGCAGGTCCCCATGCAATGTGAGGGGGATCCTGCAGAGGGTTGAGCAGGACAGGACATACGACCAAGTCATTCAGCTAAGAAGCCCAGCAGCCAAAATTTTCAGAACCATCCTTCTTCAGAAAACCAGAGGTTTTTCACTACCTCCATAATCACCCCTCCAAAAATATACTGATTCATTTTTCAATTCTGCAGTTGGCAAAGGGAGAACTCTAAACGCTGGGAAAGGAGAGTGATGAAGAAGTGAGGAGGAAGGAGGAAAGAGGGAGTTGTCCTCTCTGAACATTCCCTATGGGAGAAATGCCCTTTCCCCAGAAGCCTCTTCAGCAGTGTGCCAGCCTCATGCTGCTGGCAGAAGGAAGAGGACAACAGCTCTAAGATTGGTTCCTCCCATTCCTGGGGAAGAAGAGCTGCTATGAAGTCAATCTGCAGATACCACATCAACCAGGGATTTCACCTCTGGGAAGAGTCACCCAGAGCATCAAGGCAATGCCACAACCACCCTATCAAGGAAAGAAAGAGTCCCATGCCTCGTGTCTAGAAGGGAGGGCTGGCTTCCCTGGCAGCCAAAGGGATAGGACACAGTTAAAAATAAAAGGGAACATCTTTCAGACATTAAGCCTGAAAAGATGACCTATCAACAGGTATTGTGTGGGAAGATTGAGAGACTCCCACACTTACTCACTGAAGAGACACTTCATGTGCTTTCCAAGAGTCCCATGAGACCACAACTTAAACTTCCAAGACAAGAGCAACTCCTCCCTGAATTGGACTGACCAAGGCCTCCATAGAAGTGACCTCTTTGGGCAACATCTTAGGTTCCCACAGTATGGCTCAGAAGTGGCAAGAGGTAAAAAGGGAAAGCAGCCTTTGGAAGTAGGAGACTCACGTTCTTTACCTCCTTCAGCCACAGGCTCCTAAAAAAGCTCTGGATGTGCCAGCCACTCATTGCTGCCTACCTGCTGGGCACACATGGAAGTCCAGGCGAGAGGTGGGCAAGTCCAGCAGGTTCCTGATAAGCCGTGGTACAATGCAGTTGGGTGACAGCACCACAGGACGGGGTGCCTTGACCATCACAGGGCGCACCAGACTGTAAGGCTTCAGGTTCATGTCCCCGTCTGGAAGACAGTAACGAAGAAGAGAAAGCCAAAGATGAGAACAGAGAAGACCAGAGCAGCCTACAGATCATCCCATTCTTCCTCTACCAAGCCCTCATCCTGAATCATGGAGGTACCTACCAACCATCTTATGTCCCAGGAGAGATCCTACCCTGGTTACACTTGCTTATAAGTAGATACCCCAGATGTAGATCCCCTGCCCATCTCCTGGGTACACACCAGTTTATTCTCCACAAAAAGCTAGGTGACCCCAAGAATGACAGCAGCAATGGAAAGCCCCAGAAAACCAGGGGAAAGGAGCAGAGGCTTTAAATATGTACAGACTTCTCAAAATCCCATTAGTAGGTTCATAAGAGGGATTCTGGGCAGAAAGACTGAAGCATCCCAATGTCCCTTCAGTGCCCACAGAAGACAACTGGATCTCCAATAGTGAAAAGGCAGGCACAGAGCTAACAGCTCACCTGAGCAGGGGTCCAGCCATAGCTGCTGAGGGGGCTGTTCTGGGCTCCTCTGTGGTTTGGATTTCACCAAGCGCAGTTGGTCCAAGGCCCTTTTCTTTAGCTGAGGAGAAAGTGAGGGCAATAGGGCTGAGAGCACTGACCCTCTCACACACACAGAGAACTGGCTGCAGAACACCCTCTGGCAAAAGGAATGGAGCACCTTTACAAACACATGGGACAGGGTCTCCTGCCCACTGGGTTCAGTCTGGGAAGTGGAGAAGCGGTAGAAAAGCAGCCATGGAGCAGTAACACTGCCTGGCCTTTAAGCCCCTGCTTTGCTTGGTAACCCATCTGCCACTTCTATCTGAGTTGCTTTACCAACAGAGTGGAGCAGATTGCATGCTGATGTGGCAGGATGGCTATGGGCACACATACACAGCTCTTATCACTTGCTGCTTTGACTTACATTATTTCTGTGGCCTCTCTGCTGCCCATGCATCTGGCCCTTCTCTTGGATCTTCAAAAGCTGGTGAGCCCTGAAAAGAAAGAGCTTGCACTCAAGCAACTCCAAAGGCCTCAGAAACCATAGCCTGGTGTGATTCTCTTCACCAGCTGAAGCACAGGCATATCACTCAACCTCCTGGTCTCTCAAGGGTTCCCAAACACTACTGCACTGGTCGCCATACAAGAGTTGGGTATCCAACAGCACTGAGAGGCCAGTCTGCACCCCTCAGGACTGCTAGGGGATGCTCACTACAGATAACTGGGGCAGGTACCCACCGCCTTCCTCCTCACCCTGGTTACCTGCTGTAGTTAGGCACTGTCCCCTTGTCCAGGTCCCGCATGGTCAAGGGATCAACACGAGAGCAGTACCACTCCAGACGCCCTTTGTGCATGGTGTCCGTGACATGGAGGATCTCCCGACACTTCACACACAATGCATAAGGGTCTGATGACTCCAGGAGGGACAGGTTGGTGCGTACATAGAACGAGTCTCCAGAAAATTTCTTCCCTTCTTCCAGAGCTTCCCGCAGAGGCTGATATCCTGGAGCATAAAACGTGGGTCACAGCAGGCAGGGACACAGGAGACAACCATCACCGATAAGCTAGCCAAGTCCCCAGCACAGTTGTGATGCTACAGATTGGGGTGGGGGATGCAGAGGAGGGAAACAGACAGAAGGTCTGTACCTCCATCCTGTAACTCAGAGGATGCACAAGTCACACCAGACAGGGAAAGCTACTGGAGCTACAGCCAACCCGTGTCAGACATGGTGGCCTAGGACCAAAGAGGAGAGGAGAGAGAATAACTGAGACTTATCTCCAGGGCTGGGTGGAGGGTCTAGAAAAGGAGGCAGAGAGCTCAGTCTCAAAGAGCCAGCTGCTGGCACCTTACCTTCCAGGTCCAGCTGAAAGATGAGACTTGAGGGCTCATCCCAGTGCAGCAGGCTCAGGTAGGCAACCTCTCGTGTGCAGTTCTCCAGGGAAAGCACTTCTTCCTTCAGCGATGGCACCCTCAGCTAGCAAGGACCCAACGCTGTTAGACTTAAGGGCTGGGAGAGCAGCTCCCCCAAGCTCCCTCAGCCATCAGGATTACATAAGAGATGTTACAGCGCGAGGCAGGCCTGGGAAAAGCTATACCTGAGGACAAGGCATCCTCAGTCTGCCTCTGGCTCCCTCCTCTGCCTCTGACCTGCTGTCAGCCACCACCCAGTTTGGATGCCGGGCAGCCATGAAAGGAAACGCATGTGCATGAATGTGTGTGGGAGCAGGAACACTGGTTTGTTTTCAGTTACAGGTGGGATATTAATTCAAGTAGTGTAGCTGTATTTCAAGTGGTGTCATTCTTAGCAAAACAAATGCCCTTCCTTCCCTCCAGGAGCTTTATTCAGAGCAATTATTCTCTATAGCTCAGAAGGGTCACAAAGGCCTGAGAAATCTTGCTCCAGAATTGATTGCTTTGTAATGGGCATGTGCAGCATGCAGGATGCAAACTGCTCTGAAAAACTACAAGGTGACAAGACAACTCCAGGAACATGTACATCTTAATCGTGTGACTCCTTTTTGTTTCTCCCCACCCATAGCTCAAGGAAGTGTTTCAAAAGGTCTCAGCATTTTTATATGCACCTGTAAACTCGAGTGCCATGAGACCTGGATGGGTGTTAGTGCTGTATAAGGCTCTAGGCAGGGAACAGTCCTGGCAAACAAGAGAAATGGAGGTGGACTTCAAGTTGAATAGAGGTCAGCTTGCACTGGGGGTCACTTCACTCTCCTCACGTCATTCCATGTGCCTTGCAAACCCACAAAGTGAGCCCATTCCCAGACTCACCTCAATAAGCCGGCACCCTTCCCTGAGTCCTGCATCCTCAACCCGTGAGCCTGGCTTGACCCACTGGACATAAATTCCTGTCCTGTTCCCTCCAAGGATGGAGATGTCTGATGCGAGCCTCTTCTCCTGGGGTGAGAGGTTGCTGGGGTGACCCACACTAGTGAGCTGTACCACCAGTGACCTGGCAAGGAGAAATGCCAAGTCCGGCAACTGAAGTTTACTGTCTTCTCTAAGAACCAGCTCCCCATGCCTTGTGTCCAGCTGCAGTGTTTTTACTGCAGTACAGAGCTCGTGATTCACAGTGTGCCCATCACCAGGGCACACCGAGCATACGAACCCCCACAGCCCCTTCCATCCCACCAGCCCCAACACTGAAGCCAAGCAGGGCCCCCATGGTCCTTTTGCTACCTAGACAGATGCATGTCCAGCCCAGGGCAACATCCCCACCTCTGCTTTAACAAATGGGACAGCACAAGAAATTGTGCTGCTAGGAAGCAAGGACTATAGGATCTTCATTTCTCTCCTCTCCCACTAGCAAGAAAGAGCCTAAAAGGAGGGAGGCAGAAAGGAAGGATCTCCCAAACATGGTCCCCTGGAACCACAAAATGTCCCCTCAAGCAGCTGGCACAGAGTGCCTAACTCAGAGAGCAGCAGTCACCTCCTGGTGACCTCCTTGCGGCTGGGAAGCGTGGACAAGCAGATCTCCGACTTCACCCTGGTGTAGGTGCTGCTGGAAGAAGAGGAGAAGGCCCCAAGCAAGGTGCTACCAAAACCGCTGCCTAGGAAAGAGCAAAGGGGAGAGAGGGAGAACATCACCTCTCTTAATGCTGCAGGGAGCTCATGTTCTCAGGGTGGCAAGGGTCTGTCACCCTCTCCTGGCCATTTTCTAGCATCTGAGTGGAAAACCAAGGCTGCAGGGAGGCTTTGAAGAGTCACCCTCATATCTCCCAAGAACTTTCCATATCTCCCAAGAACAAGCAAATCTTCATTTCTTTCATCAGCATTTTGGTCAGAAGGCAGCAGCAGCCTGGATGTGGCTGCTGGATGTGCCCGCTGGATGTGCCCAGAGGTCAGCCACCAGCACCCAACATAGAACCTGCCAGCATCAGGAGCTTCACTCTAGGAGATTCACAACCCATCACCCAAGTAGAAGCAGAATAATAACACCCCAGGGCAAAGGCATTTCCCTCTTCTGTTACCCACCCCCTAAATCCACACCATCAACACAGCTTTCCATGAATTAAACAGAGCTGATGCGAATAGCTACCTGCTCTGCAGAGGAAAAGTCAGCTTTTCCAGCTGTAATCCTGACAAGGCATGAGGGGATGTGTGGGTCCATGGCACCCTACTACAGGTACAGAGCCCTCACACTGAGCTGCACAAACCAAAGATATGAGGGAGGTTCAGTTGTCCAACCCCTCTCCCCACAGCCACCACTTCTTTTTAGCTAAGCCCTTTGGGGAAAGTCCCCACCCTGGTACCTGTTGCATCTTCAATGCTGCTAAAGGAGCCACAGGACAAGCTACAAAGGAAACACAAGATGGATCTGTAAGGCAGCAGCTTTTCCAAAGTCTGTTTGCATTCTGGTCTCAATCCCACCTCCACAGGCTTCACCACCACCCACAAGCACCCCCACAGCCAGCACACAGCTCCTAGCCAGCCTTCCCATGCTCAGTTCCCACTCCAGGTTCTCTCCTCACCCTGCCATGCAGCTCTTCCTGGCTCCCACAAGCCCCAGAGAGGAGACACGGACTCAAGCAGCCCCCAGCAATCACCTTTTGTAGGGCATGCACCTATCTTCCCGCTGCCGACGGAGGATGGAGCCAATGCAAGGAGGGAAGGGGAAGGTGGAAAGGCGGTTGATATCCTTCTCACTGTCAGGAGTCACGTCCTTGGGCAGAGTTAAAGAGAGGTACTTGGTAACATCAACCCAACACCAACTTTCCCCTCCCATCAGGCCAGGTTGCAAACTGTTCCTCAGATATCACATCCATCTTTAGGGATAATCCACATCCCTCCAAACTCAGAGGCACCTTGTTTTCCCAAGCAGATAGCTCAGATAGAGATCCATGGCACTGTACCCCCATCCTTTTGCAATGTACAAGCTGTGGGAGCAGTAGGAAATGAAGAGAATGTCCAATCTTGTCTTTATATTTTACTTTTGGCCACCACGCACCCAGAGGTGTGAGTAACCTGAGGGACTGCCCATTTTAGGGTGCTCTAGGATGATAGTTCAAGGAGTCAAAGGAATGAACCTGATTCCCTTACAAACAATATGATAATGCTACAGGATTCAAAAGACCTTGCATTTCTCCCCTAGCATGTGTAGATTAAAACAGTATTTTGGGGAGGATAATATTTTACATAAGGCTGTTGATTTCTAGGATGTCATACAGGGCAAAGAGAGTGTTCCTTCCCCCTCTTTCCCACTCAGCTGAGTGTTACACACTTTGTAGCAGCACTAGCCAGTTTGTCAAGAGAGGAAAACTTGGCATCCTAAATCTGCTCACACCACCCCATGCCCAGTCTTCCACTAAGTCAGAGCCTCACAATGAACCCACTCCAATGCCTCTGTGACCTTCCTGAGCAGTGTGGGTCTCTGCTGCCCTCAGCTGAGGGTCAGCCTCTCATGGCCAAGCACTCACCATGCTCTGAATGGCTGAATCCCCTGGGAAGGGAGTAACTGAAGTCCCCAGAGCATCGATGATTCCAGTCGTAGGGTGGTCTATGAGGCTCCAAGTGCTGCTGAGGTTGGAGCAGAGGGAGTAGGAAGAGCTGCACATCTGGGAGAAAAGGGACTCCATCATCCCATTGTATCCCCCAAAAATGAATCCTGAGCCCTCTGCCTTCTCTCCTCCCTCTTCTTTCTAGCCACCCTCACCTTGCCCAGGACACGGCTGCCTTGGCACCGCTGCAGCTGTGCCTCCAGTGTGCTGTTCAGCCCTTCTGCCTGGCTCAGCCTACTTAGGAGCTCATCCCGCTCCTCCTCCAGGACCCGCACACGTTTGCGGTACTGATCCTTCTCAATCAGGCTCTGAGAGTATTGCAGCTGCACCCCATCACGGCTCTGGATTGCCTGCAAGGAGCCAGACAGAGTGAGAAAAGGCAGAGAACTGCCACCCTACCTCCCACCCTGGCATGGATGGACAAGATTCACTGGAGAAGGAAAGGGTATCCAGAGCAGAGACAAATGCCCTGCTGGGAGATGGAAAGCAATTGACCTGGTCCCGCTCTTTTTCAATCTCCTCCAGCTGCAGTAGCACTGTATTCATACGATGCTTGTAGAGATCACAGTCCTTCTGCAGTGTCCGGTATTTCAGCTGCAGATCTTCCACCTCCTGGAGGTACTGGTAACAGCAAGTAGCAAGCATTAGCTCTCCTGAAAGCAACCACTGTGGCTTCACAGCCACCTCACTCCCTTCTCTTCCAGCCCCTGCTTGGTGTGCAGGGACGGAGAATGATGATGGGGGCAGTGATGGATGCTCTACCTTATCCCTCAGCTCTTCAGCCCACTGCAGCTCATTCTGCAAGCAGTTGAGTTTCTGACAGAGATCCTGCCGGTCGTCTTGGGCTTCCTTCCAGTCATGCTCCAGGATGTCCAGCAGGATCTGCTCAGAGCCTGGCACTGGGCGCTCACCAGGTGTCTAGAAGGTGAGAGGGTACTGTCACTGCACCACAAGCACCAAGGGAGCACCAGACCAAGGCAGCAACTCGTAGATTAGCACATCTGCCATCATCACTCCTGCATTAATCTACTGTGCACTCCAAGAAACTAAGTCACACTTGCAAGCACATCCAAGAGTTACAGGGCTGGAAACAAGGACCCATTGCTACCCAGACCCAGAAGCAATGGCAGCCACCACAGCCAAGTGGTATGCTTAGAGGACAGGACAAGCCAGCCCAAATATAACGATTTCCCCATCTTTCCAGTGCCTGTGTAACCAGCACTGGGCGTGGCCCAGGGAAAGAGGTGACCTGGAGCCTGCCTTGCCCTGCCAGGTACCTGCAGCATGCCCTGCAGCTCCTGCAGCGATGCTGTGAGCCGCTGGTTCTCGGCCCACAGCTCAGACACAGTGTCAGGGTGGCCGCGCTCCTCCGCCTCTCGTTGGGGCGGTGCAGATGCCTGTTTCCGCAGCAGGCTGCACTCCTCCTCCAGGCTGGAGACTTTGCATTTCAGCTGGTCCACCTGTAACCCAGAGAAGAAACATAGTCTGACACACACCACCCTGCAACTCTGCCTTGGTGGGAGAGTGAAGAAGAGAAGGCATTGGGCAGAAAACAGGTCTGGAGGTGAGTAGCAAAGGCTGGGCAACAAAGTGAAGGAGTATCCTACCACAGGACCAAGGTTAGCAACACAGATGCACAAAAAAGCTTTTCCCTCAAGGAAAGGAGAATGACGCACTTGCATAAGCACATTCAGTTTCAGGATCCTCTCCTGGTACAACAACCTTCTCACTGCCCTGGAACATCCCCAGTGCAGCTGGCCTTGACCATGGGTGGACATGAGACCTCTGGTGTGCTGCCAGGTCCAGCAGCTGTGAGTATCTCAAAGGCTTCTAGAGCAGCTGAGATACAAATTCACAGCAGAAAAATCCACTGGAGGGTATTCAGAGGGGGGCCACCTCTGGCCTGGGAAATATTTGAGGTTCAAGCTCCCAGAGGCTACAGGGTACCACAGGGGCATCATCACTCCCTGGCCTGATTTCACATTCCTCTATCAACATGTCACAACATGCAAAGACAGCAGAGGTCAGTTACTTTTAGGAGTAAAAGAGGTCCTCAAAGATCTGTAATTACTGATTAGATTGATCAAAGAACCAGAGCTTCGCAGTTAAGTAAGGCTTTGAGAGGAAATGGGTCACAGAAATCTATCAAAGCCACCAAAAAGCACTGCCAAAATTGCCAAGGAGGGATTCAGGAACTGAATAACTTCTGTAAATCTGTCTGAAAGACTTAGAATGACTTTCGGGGACCAGACATTTCTGGATCCCAGAGCCAGGAGAAGGCAGGTTGAGACCCTGATTTCAGGGGGATTTCTTCAGCCCATGGTTACCTACAGGTGATTCACCTCCCTGTTCCACAGAGGCCCAAGAGGGCTGGCATTGGCAGGAATACCTGAAAAAAGGTAGGGGAGGATCCTCATGCTGGCAGAACAGAATAAGGAATGAAAGGTAATCACAAGGCTGTGTGAGAGGTCCAGGCCCAGACTGGTAGGGGGAATGCCAGCAAGCAGCAGAGCACTGAAAAACATGGGTTATTAATAGGCTCTAGGTAGGGCTGTCCTTGCCCAGGCAGGAAGTGGGCGCATGTTTGCTGGAGGTAAGAGCTTGGCAGCTGGAGTGCAGCGTCATGAATTCCTTCAACTATGCAGGGCATGAGTCTTACAAACGTCATGAGAGAGATGAGGAGGCGGTGGGGAGTGGCAAGGGGGACAGAGTCTGGGCCAAAAGGCTCCTAAGATCAGTAAGGTGGGCTGGGCAGCTCCAGACAGCATGCACACACCCAGCATGGGTGCCTGCATAGCCACCATCCTCACTAGAGAGAGGAAAATACAAGCCCTTTCCCAGGGAAAAAGTAAATGTCAACATGCAGCTTGACAGAATCAGCTGCCTGCCTGTGCAGCCTGGACAGAGCACAGGCACCCATCAGCAGAGCAGGCAGCACAGGGCAGCAAGTGCAGGCAGGAACCAACAGGGCATCTTGTGGTACCAGCAGCCAGACTGTGAGCTGAGAAATTCCAGGGAAGGCATCACCCCTACTTCTGGCTCCTCTAGGTGACATACCTCCAACTGTGGCAGGAGCTGATGATGTATCTTCAGCTGCCCCAGGACAGTGGCAAGCCTTCTGCACTGTGCCCATTCTCTGCAGGGCACATTCCCATCAAGAGCAGGGGCATGAGTCCCAACACACATCCTGCGTGCCATCAGCTCCTTCACACTCATGAGCCACCATACAGGGACACATCTGCGTGCATCCTTCTCAGCCATCAGACCCCCACCACCTCCCACTGCCAACCCACTGCTCCTCAGGATCATACCACTAGCTGCAGGTCCCTGCTTCGCAGCACAGCCATGTTCTTCTCCTCGCAGAGCTGAGCATAGCGCATGGCCATCATGTAGTTCTCGTCCTTCAGCCTCAGCAGCTCCACACTGTTGGAGTCCCACTCCTCCCTCAGCCGCTGGCAACGCTCCTGCACCTTCAGGAGCTCCTTCAGCTGCTGCTCCAGCCGGGCCTGCTCTTGCTCCAAAGCCTGGTTTTTCACCTGGAGCTGGTGTTCCTTCAGCAGGTGCTCTTTCCGTTGAGCCCTCACCTTCTTCACCTCCATCATCAGGAACTGAGTTAGTCCCTCAGGACCTTCCTCATCTGGGGGGAGACAAAGAAGAATCTGTTCCTGGCTTCTGAAACAGGGGTAAGCCCAAAAAATAGATTTGCCCAACACTCTTGTTTTCCACCAAGAGGTTCCAAGCTCTCCTGCAGGTTTACAGCCACTGTTGTCCCAGGCTTATGGCACCACAGTCCATCACACCTGTATATGTGGCCCCCTCCCTGCCAGTTCAGAGCACAGAGCTGTCAGGGTTCCTCACACACTGGTAGCATGAACCTGGTTTTTATGCAGGCACTTGCACCTGCACAGATTTCTGGCCCTCCCCATACAAGCAGCAGCTGAAGGGAGAACAGAACAGCAGCCCCTACCCAGGATCATAGAGCAGCGCTGGGCTGGTTCCCTCCCCGTTAGCCGTGTGTAGTGCTCTGGGTAGTAAAACTCCAAGGATTCCAGGAAGGCTTCATAGCCTCTCTTTCCACGGCGACGAAGGATGTCCATCAGGTAACCTGGAAGAAGCGATAAAGAGCTAGGATGAATTCCCTGCAAAACAGAAAGAAAATAGCATAACCCAGCTTCATGAGCATGGATAGCATCTCCAGCAGTTCTACTTCCATCCACAAAAATGGGAATGGCTAGAAGAGCAAATGGGGTGAAAGGACTGCTCTCATCTGTGTGCCTGCAGGGGGAGGTACAGAGGATGAGAGGGAGGTCTTGGTACAGAGCACCTCAGAGAGCACCAAAGCTGAGGTAGCAGTGCAGTGGGAGGGAGCAGGAGGCCACCACAACATGCTGGGTAGCCTTCACTGTGCATCAAAATGAGGCTATTTGCCCATAAACCAGGCACACCTCACTGCAAGTTTGTGTCTTTGCCCACCTGTCTGGTTGCTCTTGCAAGGGAATCGGCAGGAGTTCAGCACCTCCTCCTCATCCTGCTCATCTATCACGCGGCACTGGCGCAGGTATGGGGTGAGCTTGGCTGGGTTCAGGGAGCGGGTCAGCTGGTGTCGTGCACTCTCGATCTTCTCCCAGATGGAGTCTTCTTCCTCCTCCTGCTCTGAGAGGCTGTAGGCTTGGATAGGGGCATTCTCCACGGCTGGAAGGATAAAAATGATGAGGAATGGTTGAGGAGCACAGAAGGCATAAACAGGCATGGGAGGACATGGGTCAAGGTATGATCCTGCAAATGGTCTGTTAGTCTTACAAATGGGACTCAGATACATTAGAAGACATTTTACATACAAATTGGTTCAGCATGATCTTAACTATCCACCTAGCGCCTAAGATAGGCAGAAGGCAAGTGGTGCATAAGGGAAATAGGAGCATATATAGCAGGAAGTCTAGGGAAGACGACATCTTCATTCCTGAAGCATTCTTAAATTCTCCTTGACCATCACACATCTTCCTTTTTCCCCATCCCTGAGAATGGGAAACTCTCAGTACCAAGAGTTTTCAGAACCTGGGACATGGTTTCTCATAGTGGGGCTGGAGAGGATCCAGCAAAAGAATCCCTGGGGATTCATTTGCCCTGTGCATGCCCAAGTATTGGTGACCAAAGTGAAGTTCTCAAGGGCACCATCCCAAACAGCAGCTTGGGTACAGGTACTAGAATCAAGAGGGAATCACATAAGCACGTCTTTCATGTATCTTCCACACAGGAGTAGGGAGTCCTGAAAATATGTAGCAACAAGGCAACCACTCTGCCAATCAAATAAAATAAAAGGGACTGCCCAGTCAATGGGCTGAAACCCCTTAGAGCCGTGGTGAACCTGCTCCATTAAGCCCTACAAGCTGTGATGGGGCAGGTATGTGCAAGGAGCTCTCTCCCCAGCTGTGGATCAACTCAAGCAGTATTATCCATTTTCACTTGAGAAATAAAATCTGCTTCACAGGCCACCACAAATCCTTTTAGCTGGCAAGACAAAGCACAGCAAAGATCTCCTGAGACTTAGGAGCCATCTCTCCTCCAAAACATGCACAGTTACCTGCCACTCTGGTGCTGGCATCAAGTCCAGCTTTCATACCCTAGGCACACAAAAATCGCCAGGAGCAGGGTAGAGATTCATGTTGCATGGGGAACCCAACCTTTTTCTTTTTCTTTGGATTTTGGAGTTGTGTTTTTTCCTTTCTTGTGGTGAGAATATCATGCTATTTCAGACAGACAACTAGCACAGCAAGGAGGATGGCTGAGAGAACTGTGCAGAAGTTAATCCTCCAAATACAAACACAGGAGGCTTAGGGTCTGACGGATGAAGAACATCAGGAAAAGAGAATTGCTGATTCCACCAAAAATACTCAAGTGTCTCATTTCCACAACCAAAGAGCTTAGAAGCCTAAGTACGGATACACATCTGAACTGCCCTAGGTTGAATAAAAACAAACTGTGTTCCTTGCAGAAACTGAACTCTCATTTGAGACAGGCTCGCTTGCCACATGGACACAAGTGTGCAGAAGGAGGATGCAACATCAGGTCACAGAAGTTGCGCTGTTTTGAACTCCGCTTCTTGGCTGCAGATTTATGCCTTTAAATCAAAGTGTTTCTCCAAGAAACTGCAAGGAGTGATTCCGGCCGGCAGGCTCGGCAGAGAGCGAGAGGCGGGAGAGGAGAGAGAGGCGGGAGAGGAGAGGGGGGCTGAACTGGCAGAGCGTTCTAGGAGCCGGTACCCCCCACCCCCGCCCAGGGTACCCCCCATCCCCGCCCGGGGTACTCCCCATTCCCGCGGCGGGCGGGCGGGCGGGCGGGAGGAGGGAGACAGCGCTTTGCTTTCCCCAGTCCGAAGGCACTGGTTGAGAAATGCCGAGCTGGAGGCCATTGCTGAGGAGGTGACTGGAGAAGAGGAAAAGCGCCGCAAACATGCCCCCGACCACCACCAGCACCCCGCCAGCGCCCACCCCGAGCCCGTGCGAAACCTACGCGCCGGGCGATGCCGTCGGGCGCGGCAGCCGCCGGCTCCGCGGGAGAGGGGGCACAGTGGGGCTCCGGCGCCCCCAGGACCCCGTTCCCAGCCGGGTCCTCGCCCCTTACCTGCCATTCCCACCGCCGGGCGGGCTGCTCCCCGCTCCCCGTTCCCCGCTCCGCTGTGCGCCGCCCGACAGGTGTGTCTGAAGCGCTCTCCCCACCCCGCCGCACTTTCCCTCCCACTCTCCTTCCTTCCTTCCTTCCCTCCCTGCCGGCCTCCCTCCCTCCCTTTTCCAGCAGGCTGGGAGGGAACCAGCAACCCCCCGGGCTATGGAGAGCCTACCTCTGCCCACCTGCGGGGGTCGTGGGAGCACTCACCGGTGCGGCGGGGGCGGACCCGCCTTGGCCACTCCCGGTTTCTGAGAACCCCCGGCTGCTCCTCACCTGGGCGAGCCGGGGAAGGATTTTTCTCTGCGTGTGTCCCGTTCTTCTAACACGTCTTGGTCCCCAGCCCCGGGATGGAGCTGCTCCCCGGAAGGATGTGGCCCGCCAGCCACTTCTCCTCCGAAACGCACCCGGGCTCACCTCCCACCAGACAGCCGAGGGGAGGGGGGTACCCGGCTTGGTCGGGGCTCTGCCCCGGCAGGATGGGGGTCTCTCCGGGCAAGGCGAAACACCCCGAACTCCGCCTGCAGAGAAGAAGTTCATAAGGAGGGGCTTTTTTGGTTCAAGGGCTCCAGAAATTGGAGCCAGGCCACCCCAGGTGTAGGGTTGGCTCTGGATGGAGGGGGGATTCAAACAAGGGGAAAAACTTGAGGGTGGTGGAAAGAAGCCTGATCCAAGACAAGAAAAGATCCCACAGGCTATGTTTTTGTCCCAGTCCTCAGCTGTGTCCGTGGGTGGAACTGGGCGTGGACGCAGCCCGGGGCAGTATGACGCAGAGCTACTCCAGGGCGTGAAGGGGCTTGCAACCCCCGGCCTGAGCCAGCACTAAGTTCCCCAGGTCAGGGGTGGATGCTGGGAAGCCTTCCTCCAGTCCAAATCGCCACAGCAATCCCAGGAGTGGACCTGTGTGTCCACACAGCATCCCAAAGAGTTTGCACAGAGTAACCATCACACCTGCCATGTACTCACTTGCCCAAATCTGTACATATCACTAGGACAGAAGGCTCTGGGAGAGATAGAATTGGACACCATGGCTCAGTCTCAACATCACATGGCACCCCCTTCAAGGCTAAAGTGTTTTTTGTTTTCTCTAGCAACCCTATTTCATTCTCATTTCGTTACTCTCAGCTGTATCAGCCCTCAGCCTCCAGGACAGACAGTGCAGGCTCTGTGCAAGAAATTCCCAATGCAATATCAAGTTCATAAGAAATGGGAGTTTCCTGAATCCCCCCAGCCTTGGGGTAAGTCCACAGGGTAGCCCAGAGTATAAACTGTTCCTTCCCCTGCCCACACTCTCCTGAAAGGGAGGTGCCTTCAGCACTCCACTGCAGATTCTAGACCCCACCTCTGCATTGAAATCTTTCTTTCCTCCTTCAGATAAGTGAAGAAGAGAAAGTTAGGGGAGTTCAAAATAATCTTGAAGGATGCACTGGACCCCCTTTCCTAAAGGACACCTGCTGCACCCAAACTGAACCTCTTCATTTGTTTCTTGTCGAGGTCCAATGGCAGATTCCTCCCCCCTGGTTCCCACAGGGCTCCTGCATCAGCTTCAGTAAGGTGATTTGAGGGACAGGAGGATTTAGCAAGACCCTTTCCCTCTGCTGCTAAGTTCTTTTCAAGATCAAGCACAATCACCACCTGGGAATGGAAAATGTATCTGTGTGATGGACAGAGCACATGGTCCTTTTGTTGCAAAATATACACAGGTATTGAGCAAACACCGAGCACGAGCATGCACGTGGGGCTTTCAGGAAACTGCTCCTGAATGGTACCCATCCTAACAGGCACTGGTTGATGCCCTGAGCACATGAATTTGTTGTTGACTCACCCTTCCTGCAAGAGGTCCTGGCAGCCCCTTCCCCTCTCTTGTAAGCCCAGCATGCACAGTTTGTGCCCAAAGAGGACATGCTGACCCATGGCCACCAGCAGCAGAGCACAGCTCATGTCTCCAGCCCTTACCTCCAGCCAGCAGCATTCAGCTGAGAGATCAAAAGCAAGTACAAGCAAGGCTGCCTGTTGGGAACCTGTTCTGACTCAGGCCATGACAATTTTTGCCTGCTAGTTATTCTCTCGCAAACAACCCAGGTCTCTCTCTCTCTCTTGCTAGTGAAAAGATTTTCTGAGCAGGATATTATGTGGTGATAGAAGATAAGATCTTCACAATCCTGATAAAAGTCCCAAAGCAAGAGTTGGTTTCTGTCATTCACACAGAGAGACAAACTCAAGGCTGATGACAAAGAAATCCTCATCCTCCACCCACCCTGACCCCACAGGCAATGGCTGCCATGCTTTGTGAGTCAGAGCACCCAGACATCAGACAAAGCAGGTCCCACATCAAGAACTAATAAAGAAATATCTTCCCCCTAGGTTGTCCACAGAAGAGCCTCCGATATCCAAGTTCAGGGAAAAATAAATAATTCTATAATTGAATGGTACAGCAATAAGGACAGGTCCTTAGACTAAGTGACTAATTTCTTTTTCACAATTTTTTTTACAAGCTCCATTAGCTGTTCTCCTTCATGGAGAGCCTCTGAGCTTGACAGGTACCCCAGAAGCAAGCAGACCACCCCGAAGGCTCTAGGCTAGGTAGCTGATCCAAACAGATAAGACAGACGGTTCTTGAGGGGAAGAATATGTTCCATGCCTGTTTTTTGGCCAGGGTGCAGAGGCAGAGATGCAAAGCTCACCCTTTGGAGGGAAGCTACAGTTGTACAAGGCAACCCCAGTTCATTGGAGATACAGAGTCCCACCAGACTGTACATGCTCACAGCCAGTTATTAACATTTCCAAAATAGCTTTACCAGTAGCAGTTACTTTTGTGCTGGCACACTTGAGTTCACATTAGGAATGGCATTGGTGTGTTTGGGTGTGGTTTGTTGTTGTCGGGTTGTTGCTTGGGTTTGTTGCTTTTTTTTCAAATTCTATCCAAAATAGTCACACTGGTAGAACTTTCCAAGCCACACCAGCTCACACAGGAAACCTCTGACAAGCTAGCAAATGGTCAGCCACATGTCCTTTCCACCACCAGAGGAAGGGCTTAGCACACATGGCCCACTGAGTGTGACAGGCTGCTGGGTTTTGTGCAGGGTCTTGCAGTGTGAGGCTGACAGACAGCACTAAGAGGTCCGTGGGATCCCTCCGAGGTGAGCGAGCCAGTTCTGCGGAGAGCAGGGCTGGGTATGCCACAGTACTGCATTGTTTGCCCCCTCCTGGAAACAGCTTTAGGAAGGGCGGGGGAGGAATTCAATAAATTCCTGATTGTGTGGCTAAAATGCCATCATTATAAAGCTAAGCTGTGTCTACAGATGCTGAACTTAAATGCTTTGTAAAGTCTTGCCCTGTGTTTTGGGAAGCACAGCGTTTTTACCAAGCTGCCCTGAAACTGCCTACCCACATGGTGTCTGTAATGTGAGCTCGCCAGAACATCTTCAACAGGGTATTTCTTGCTTGGTGTTTTTTTTTTTATTTTTTTTTTCCCCAACCAAAATATGCTGTTATTCTTGCAGCCTGGTGATTTGCAAAGACTTACAGCTTCCAATGAAGTTTTAGGGGGGGAGATTTGCTAAGGTGTCCAGGGTGGTCTCCCAAGTCAGCTCGAGAAAGCAAATTTGAAATAACTTTCCTAATAATAACTTCCACCCTGCAATAGCTGTCCCAACACGATTTGGTGTAGTGAAAAAGCTCTCCGCAGTTTCTGTTCCTGTGTGGAACAAAAATAAATGCCAAAAATGCAAAAGAACTCGTGAAATGGAATTATCAACTCCAGCCTGATCTAATCGGCTCATAGGCTGCTTCACGCTGGATTAGTTAGCACACATGAAAAAAAAGAACTTTTCCTAGTGACACTCATTAAACTCAATGTTTATATTAACAACCTTTGCAAGGACTTTGACTCTCTACTCCCCAGCACTTTTCATGGCAGATGTAAGACTGCTGCAGCATACTGAGAGTGGTTAATTCCCTTCACAGTAGTGACTGCAGAAGGGAGGAGGAATGAGGTCCTCCCTCAAAAAATCGAGTGGCCTTCATAGCAGGAAGGAAATGCATGTATCTGTGTGTGGAGATAGCAAAACAAGCAAATATTTCCTTCAGCATTCCTCCCCCTGACCACAGGAACACACCCATTGCCTGGAGCTACAGGAGGCAAAAGCATGTGGGAGCCTTTTGGTAAAGTATTGGCAACACATCCCTGTCCTCATTAAGGCATCAGAAGTGTGCAGGGTGGCAGGGAAAACCTGAATTAGAGCAGATTGGTGGGATTAGAGTCAGCAGGGATGAGCTTTCTCACTCCAAAGCTGCCCAGCTGCCTCTGGCAAAGGGGCTCCAGCTCAGCAGGGCTGAGCCTGGAAGTCTCATACTTGGCTGCCACTTCAACCTTTGCTTTAAGAATAAGGCTGTTGCCTTATTCTTGAGGCATTATCCCTGTGGGATTGATCTCAGCTTTTTTTTCCCCTCTCTGTCCAGAACATGGGCCAACAGAGAGTCCATCTCACTTCTCATTGTGAGTCCAGTCTGGTTGGCTGCTTCTGCATCACACTTTAAAAGAGGACCATTAAAGTTTGCCTTCCACTGCATAAGAAGGGTCCAAACACTGACAGCACAGAGTAAATGCAGGTGAACAGTGTCTGCTCTCTCCAGAGATGACCCACACTGTTTAGAAACCAGTGTGGGTAAATTTAGAGGTTAGAAATTCAGTTCTCCAAGAAAGGGCCTGCCTTTGTGTCCAAGCAGAATTTTTTTCTCAGGGAAAAGAATCACATGGACTGAGGATTGTACACACAAAGAGGGAGTAGATCACACCTGCTTTGGGAAGAAAACAAATGACTGCCCAAGAGGCAAGGTGATGGGGGATGGACCCTAGAAAAGGAACAAACCCAGGGGCATTTCAGCTGCAGCAGGCAGCACCTCACCAAACCCACCCCCTTTTGCTTAGTGCCTCCTTGCACACCAAGGCTGCAGCCACCAGAGGTCAATGTGACCACGCCAACTTCGCCCAGCTCTTAGGTGCTGCACAGAGCCCCTTTGAAACTGGGACTGTCAAACAGAAATATGAAGTAAGTAGTGTTTTCCATCTCTTAGGACAAAATTTTGGGGTAGACTTGCATGTAAACCAACATTTAAAGCATTAATCACAGTATGACCGTAGCACTATCCTGGAAAAAAGAGCTTGAGGATAATACTGTTCCAAGTTAGCATTTTGAAAAGACTCTGAATTGAGACTCTGCTACTTGCCTATGATCCTGCAGGTCCCCACAAGTGCTCTTGACACCCTAGGCATGTCTCATACTTTCACTGTCACCCAGGTGTTCTCACCAGTCACGGACCTGCCTTATTAGCAGGAAATGGGTGGAAATGTGTGATTTTTCCTCCCCTGAGTCCTACTTCTGCTCCCTGGGGCATAAGGTCTGTCACAGTAAATGGGCTCTGCCACAGATCCAGGCTGGCTGAGTAAGACATGTAGCTGAACTGCAGCCAGAGGAAGGCAAATGGGTTAAATGAGCAGGGTCATCAGTCTGGGTTAAAAGAAGTCACAGGGGGAAGATGAGCCTGTGCAGACCAGAAATCAGTATGTCTAGATAGCTTTGTAACAGCCAGCCTTTCCTCTGCAATCCCACATGTACCAGTTCTCCTCTCAGTTTCACCTATGTCCTCCCCTAGACTTCCTCATACAGTCACCAAGAGGCCCTTTCCACCCTGGCCTCCCAACCCCTTTATCATCTCTGTGGACACCCACCTAGTCAAGAGTAAACAAAACACTCCTATTCCACCTCCAGCAGAGCTCCAGCCTTGCAGGATTTCAAGTTTTCCCAGATAAAAGGTGTCTTCTTCTCCAAGAAGACTCCATTGGACTACCAGATCATCAGTGGTCCTCTCCACAAGGCTAACCAGCTGCCTAGACCAAGCATGTTTCCACCATCTCATATGAGCTCAGGATGGGAGCAAAGAGAAAGCAGGAGGCAAACCCTGCCTTGTGTTTGCAGGGCAGATGAAGTCAAAGACACCAAGACAGTGAGAAGCACCAGCTCAGATGCCATCATATAGAAAAGAAAACTGTCTGTAAGTGGTTTGAATTTGGAAGAATAAATTGCCACCAAGAGATTGGATGCTCAACTTGGAGCTCTGCTCAGCCCAGTTCAAAAATATTCTGGTCCCTCGTGCAGCTTTAACAGGAGGAAAGGAAGAAGCATAAATAGAAAACATCACTTCCATCTTCACTTCCTCCTCTCTGTGATAATCAAAGTCATGTATGGCTCCTCTCCTGAGCTGCTACATAGGCATGCCCCAGGGTGTTTGCCTGTCAGAGTTCCTTGAGTTGCTGTCAGCCTGAGACTGGACAGATGCTGATGTAGGAGAAGCTGGAGGGGTGATACCATCCAACAACACTCATTAGACTAAATATGTGCCATACCAGGAAAAGGGACAGAGTCATGTGTCAGGAAAGGAAGCTGCTGCTCCTTCAGACTTACCAGAAAATCTGCTTCATAAAGCAACAGGCAACATAAATGAAGTCCAAAAACTCCCTTATGCTACAATAGTTGGAGCTTCGAGGGCGTTGGATGGCGATGTATGGGGGAAGGCATGTTGGCTTTCCAGTCTGCAACACATCAAAGCTCCAGCAGCCACTGTCAGAGAGCAGATCCTGGTTCACCTGTGAACCTGGCCTCACAGTTCATGGTTTGGGCAACCAGCCCCTGCTTGTTGGGTTTCTACCCCAGGGAATACCTGAGTGCCTTTGGAGGTAAATGCAGCGGCAAGAGAAGGAGGCATGCTGACACTTCTCTGGGATTTCAGTAGGTCAGGACTACACCAGAACCTTTTACCCTTGACTGGAGAGCAAACCTGTCCAGAACATGGACATGGAAAGGAGCTGAGTTCGTGCTAATAGGACAAGGTCTCTCTGGACAGGACAAAGAACAGCCAAGTGCCACCAGTGCTTGCAACACTGCTCCAGAGCCATAGGGTGGCACCACCCCACCATCCAACCCCTTGGGGAAGAGGGTGAGTGGGCAAAGCCCAAAAGTTTGGGGTCAGCGTGGCCATAAACTGAAGCTCTTGCAAAGAGAAGGATGTGGGGAGCCAAGGGCTGTGCCAATTCCTACCATGCAGACCTGCCAGGGCTCTTTACTCCTGACTGCTGAGGCTCTTCCCAAGCCTTTTCATGGAGTAGCTTCAAACTGACAGAGAGCAGGTTTAGATTAGATCTAGGAGGAAATTCTTTACTGTGAGGGTGGTGAGGCACTGAAACAGAGAAGCAGTAGATGCCCCATCCCTGGAAGTGCTGGATGGGGCTCTGGCCAACCTGGTTTAGTGGAAGATGTCCCTGCCCATGGCAGGGCGGTTGGAACTGGATGAACTTTAGGGTCACTTCCAACCCAAACCATTCTATAATTCTCTGATTCTGTGACCTACATGGGGCCCAGCTATTCTTATCCTACAGCTGACTGGAGATTGCTGCTGCACTGAGTCAGGCCTGGGCTTACTTGTGGGAGAACAAAGGGGCTGTAACTCCCCTCTGCTCCTGTAAGTGCTACCTAATAGTGTGTCCTCCAGGGCATCTGTCATGGGTGGCACAGACTATCTCTCAACCCATGCTCAGTGTGGGCCAAGAACTACAAGCCAAAGCTGAGACACAACAAATTTGGTACAGATGTGACCTAAGCCAGAGCAGTTAGGTGCCAGAGGTGTGGACAAAAGCACAGCATCTTGGACCTCATTTTCTCTTCCACATACTGCCATGGCCACCCCAGATGCCCTGCAGGATGTGACCGTAGGTAAGGTGGGAGGTCTTGCAGCCCCTCTGCCTGCATGGGTCTATGCTGGAGTCATCATGGCTGAATGGGCCGTGATTGGTAACCCACCCCTAAGCACTCCTCCATGCCCACCATTCCCAGAGCTCCCCATTCCTCTCTCCCAAAGCTAAAATACCCAGTTGTCCTCATCTTGGACTGAGTGGCTCTTTGCCCTTCAGACCCTCCTACAGAGACCAGCATCGGTGAAAGTCAGAGACAACCACAGGAGAAATCAAAGCCTGGGGTGTAGCAGGAGTTGTCCCTCACTTCCCAGGAAGATAACCACAGAGAGCTTTTCAAGGCCAGAGAACATAACCCTAGCCCTCGCTGGAGCTGGATGCCCATTTCCCCTGGGAAGAAGTCCCACCCTGCCCCACAGATGCGATCCCCGCGCTAAGAGCCACAGACAGCGGCCTGCTGGAGCCCGCCCAAGAGCGGCGTGCTTTCCAAGCCCTTTCCCTTTCTTGGGGGTCTGGTAGTCACATAAACAGGAAGAGCCTGGCCCTCTCCCTCCCCCTTCCCCTGCTCGGCCTCCCTCCCTGCTCCATGGCGGCGCTGGCGTGATGCAAGGCCCAGCGCTGGGCTGCTTGGCCCCCACGGGAGGAGCTGCCGGCTGGCCCCTGACCCCCAGGCTCCACATTTCCTGTGGCAGCCGAGCAGGGAGACGAGGCCCCTTCTTCCAGACGCTGGGGCTGGGCGTAAAAGGGCCTCTGTGGGCCGGCCTGTGGGGGAAAAGGAAAGGTCATGGCGGTCCTTTGACAGCGGCAAGCCGAGGTCGGAGGAGGCAAAAATGCCAGCCGCCCTGGTAGAGGTGGGAGCGTTGCTGGGGCAGAAACCTCCAGCCTAAATGACAGGGCGAGGGCCAATGCTTATTTTTGAAAGCTTTGCGGCCTTCCCTCCTAAAACCAAAGGCAGCCACACCGGCTCTGGGCTGCTGCCCAGGAGGGGCCGGAGCGGTGCCTGCAGGAGAAGGGTGCAGCTGCAGAGCCCGGCGCTGTTAACCCTCAGCACGCTAAACCCAGCTGCAGGGATGAATAGGTGCCCACCCCAAAATGAAGAAGCTGGACTGCTGCCCAGGAGGGTGTTGCTCCTTTTCCCCAGGTCCCTCTAGGGAGGACTAAGCTGATACAGGCATCCACTGCCCCTCCACACATCTGGCATGGGGTCATTACAGGGAACAGGACTGAGATCTGCAGGAAGAAGAACAGAGCCTTGCTGAAGGCATTCAGTTTGTGAGGCAGATCCTTGTCTCTGGGGTCCCCATCCATGCTTGGGTTCTGTGCCAGCCCTGGCTTGTAAAGACCCAGGATGCTGGCCAGATGTGATGTCCGTTCTTCACGACCTGGCAGGAAGTGCTGGATGCCTGGGGAGAGCAGGGAGGGGGGATGGCATCCCGGATGGAAACCTCTGGTATGCCTCTGCGCTGATCTCCACTCTGCCCTGGAATGCGCCCGCCAGCAGCATGTGGGAAAGTGGAGTCAGCAGAGACCTTGGATGTGTCAGCTCCCCGGCTGAGTAAACAGGAGCCCTGGCAAGCATTCAGCCCCAAGTAACCAAGACCTTGAAAAAAGGGGGTTGGAAACAGGGAAGTTCTTCTGTCCCCTCCTTGCTCACCCCTTGCAAAATATGTCCTAACCTCTCCCCTACCCTCAGGTGCTAATGCCACCTCCTCTCACCCCTAGCAAGTTTGAAAAAGTGTGGGGAGAGACTCTCCCTGCAGCGTTTCCAGCACCATGCTGTCAGATCTAACATCCGGTAGAGACACTGCCACAAAAGGAGGGTCTAGAGAAAAAAGAGGTGGGATAAAGGAATTTATCACCCCCCACCATGCACACACATCCATGCCCCTTGGCTGTCTCCCAGACAGCAGGGAGCACGGAGCATGGAGAGAGCTTCCACTAGCAGTACTGACACTGCTGTGGGGAGCACAGTGACAGCCCGGACAGAGGCACAATACAGCTCCCAGATAAATATGTCCCTGGCCCCAGCTGGGGACATTCCCACTGGGAGATGCAAGCTCAAGCCACACTCCAGGTTTCACAGGCTCAAGGAGAGGCTGTAAAACAGCACATTCCCCAGTGCTAGTTGGAGACAAACACCCACCACTCTTTGGGTTCCCAGTGTTGCCTCCCTTGTCTCCTCTATAAAATGCACCCACCCAAGTCAGCCTCTCATTCCCTCTCCACCCAGGCATAGGAACCTGGTTTTGGGTTGGGGAAGAGGGATGGGCTGGGGAAGGTCCCTCTGCATCCCACCAGTAGACCCCATCATCTTCTGGGGTGCAAACTCCTGCAGCAGTGGTGCTAGGAGGCTGTGCTCGCCTTCTGGCCACTGTCCCATGTCCCCCCTATCACTCCTCGGCAGGCGCAGACTCCCAGAGAATGAGCCATTGTTCCCCAGCCCTGCAGCCTCTTCCTGTCCCTGTAGGGTTGTGAGACAAACAAAAGCAGAGCCAGACGCCATGGGGAGGAGGCTGGACCTGCTCCCCTCCTCCAGATCCCGCAGCAACCCCGCAGGCAGGCAGGCAGACGGATGCCCGCCTTGGGGGAATGGGCAGGGACACCCCTATTTTTAGCTGCCTCCTCATCCCCACCCCCTTCCTTCCGTGGCCCAAAAATACACAGGCTGGATGGACAGGCAAAATCATTATGATAAAAGAATTGTCCAGGCCTTGTATCCAACCAGTCCCTTGGCTTTCACCTCTTCCCTTTGACCAGGACAGGTCCCCCAAGCATAGTCCCCCTCTCCCAACACAGACAACTTATTTTTTCATCCCCATCCCTCATTCCCTACATCCTCACATCCTCTGTCCACACATTGTACCCTTCCTCATTCCCACACCCCACTCTCCCTCTGCTCTATGGGTGCATACCCCATTCCCTGATGGTCCTCTTTCCCATGCCACACCAGCCTTGGAGACCTACTCCCTTCCTTTGAGATCTCCCAGCTCCTTTCCCCAAAACACCTTTTCCCACCTCCTCATGCAATTCATCTCCAAAAGGCTCTTTCTACCCAGAGGACCCCTATTTTCTGCTCCTCACCTCCATTCCCTGAACTTCCTTCTCCCCCAGTGCATGCCTGCTACCCTCACCATCTCCCGTTTCTCTCCCCATCCCAACAACCTTCATCCCAGCTCCCTTCAACCTACACAGGCTTTAAACTCCTGCAGATGTGCTCCTCCCTCTTATCCTGCCAAGGGAACATATTTGGGGGAGAGCAAAGAGATCCCCAGATGTCCCCCCCCATACAAAGAGCTGCTTCTTCAAGCACCAAATTGATATAGAAGTCCTCTCCCTAGTCCCTCCTGCATAGACTTTCATAAGGTCTATGAAAAGGAACTGAAGAATCAAGTGGGGGGCAGGGGGGAAGGAGGTGTCCTGGGGAGATGTAGTCTACATACGTAAATATATATTTACATTTCCTTTCTTAGAACCTGAAATCAGAGATGTGTTTCCAGGCCACAGGCAGCTGTTCCTGGATTGCTTCTGGTTTATGCAACATCCTCTCTCCCCTCACAATTATGCCTCAAACCCCCCTTCCCTCTCGTGCACCCAGGGGAAAGTCAGAGGGAGAGCATAGATTAGGGTCTGTCCTGGGCTCTGTCCCTCCATCCTCTCACCCACAACACCCCTACAGCACCCCACTTCCCAGGCCAGCAGACAGGACTAGCAGACCAAGAGGAAGTTGGGGAGTGTGGGGGGAGGAAGAAAGATGAAAACATTTGGAATAGGAGGAGATGGGCAGAAGGAGGGAGGCAGTCCGCCAACAAGCCTGGGAACTCATCTGTACCTCCTCCTGGGCTCTGGCAAACCCTGAGATTTTTAGTTCCCAGCCCAGCTCCCCAGGGAAAAGCATACATTCCCCCTTTGCAAATCCTGCAAGCAGGACGTGGTCAATCCCATTCCTTCAGTCTCCTACTGCTCCAGGGGAGAGGAGATGGAGGAATCAGTGGGGGAAATTAGAAACAGGCTTTCACAGAGGTTGATCTACTGGTCTTATAGCATGAGTGGGTCTAACTCAGTGCTGCTGCCTGCCTGGTGGTGCTTACCATAACCTATTCACTTTCCTTCCCCGGTGCAACACAAGGATGCTGGGATTGAGACTGCTCTGATCCCTTTTCCTGGTTATCTCAAAGGCTGCAGGCACAGTGTGGAGGACCCACAACACAGCCTCAAAAAATGGGTTAAGCCTGGCTGAGCACATGCTGCCAGAGCAGGAATCATCCTGGTGAAGAAACTATAGGACATGAGGGATCCAGTGCCTACAAAGCAAGAGCTGGCATCCGACCAGGGACGCTCTTGGCAAGACGCTGAGTGCCTTACACCTATCCCTTGCCCCGGGGTGTCACCTCCTGCCACCACCCTGGCTTGCTCACCCTAAAACCGGCTTTACTTTCAGCTCATCCCCAGGGCAGCAAGACATGGACTGGAGGCAGCACTGAGGGCCATAGGCTGGGAGCAAGGAGGAGGGACCTGACAACACCAGGGTGAGGGGGGCTGGATGAGGCCATGCCAGGATGTGGGTGGGGCCCTATGGACCCCCCTCCCCATCCTGGCAGGGGTCTGTCCCCCACCCCATTGCTGGCAGTAACTCCCATCCCCATGCAGTATGCACCCTTACAGCCACTGTGAGGAGAGTGGAAACATCTGGAAGTCACCCGCAAACAAGCAGCACTTTCAGTTAATGAGGAAATATGAGCCAGAGATCCCGGGCAGCAACAGGATATCTGCTTCTTGTGCACTGAGCAAGGAACCCCCTTCTCACTGACCCTGTCTGCAATCTGGAAATGCCCTCATCTTTGCCCTCGTCATCATCCCTCAGTTCCCCTCAGGCACTGGGGAAAGGGAGGAGAGAGGTTTTTCTTCACTGGAGTAGAGTTCTGCATCAGCTTCCTTCAGGCATTGGATCTGCAAGCAGAAGGGCCTGCAAAGTGAGATAGGAGGAAGGACTGAGCACCAGGAAGTGTGGGGCAGAGACCTCAGCCTCCCCTCACATCCCTTCATTCCTCTCCCCATCCCCATCACATTCAGACACCCGTAAGACCTCAGCCCCATGTCAAAGGAATGAGTACAGGGAAGAGGAGGGGATGCAATTTGCACAGCCCAGTCTTTGATGTTGTGGTAATCAAAGCAAATCCTCATCCACAAAAGCTGCCGAGTCACTTATCTGCTCTGTGATAAGCCCAATGGCCAGTCTCACTGTAATGGTGAGACTGGTAGCGCTGCCTGGGGCTTAGGGGTACAGACAGGATGAAAGGTTGGGGTGACTGAAGGTAAATGAGGTAGCTGAGCTGGGAGAGGTCCAGGCATAAACTCCTGCCCACATGAGTGGGCACATGAGTGGTACAGTGGCTCTGCAGCGCTGTCCAGCCTCACAGCCACCTCTCATTTATCAGTCAGGATGGATAACTACGCTGAGAGGCAGGATTGGACAGATTCACTTTCCAGGCAGCTCTATATGAAATAAGGGGGTATCAGTGTAACCAAGCAGCCAGAGACCAGGATGGGTACTGAGACCTGGAGCTGGCACATACCCTGGAGGTCTCCAAAGCACTTCAGTGCTTGACCCAGAAGGACAAAAGTCAAAGCCTGGCTGACTTGGTCCCAAGATCCCACATTTGGGGAAGACTGCTGAAGAAGAGGGATTTCCTGCCACTTTTCTGGAAATGAAGTCCATCCTGGCCTGGAGCGCATAGATGCTCCAAGCAGGAGCGAGGAGGAGGAGGAGAAGGAGGCAGTGGAGAGCCAGCCGCCCTGCAAGAAACAGAACGTGGCCCCCGTCCCATCTGGAAAAGATTTGTTCTGCATTCCCCAGCGGAGGCGGCTGCCATTGCCTGGGCTCCGCTCGCTGACACAGTCTCTGCTGCAGGGCATGGGGATGGAGGTGAGGGGAGTGAGGGGGAGCCCCTCAGGCAGTGTCGGGGGAGATACCCCAGCAGGCATTGCAGATGGAGGAGACCCAAAAACAGGGTCTTTTCCTGCATCTCCTACCACCCCCGTTAGCTTCCTCTGAGTGGGACCTGGGGGAAGGGATGCCTATTATACCTCTGGCAAGCAGGAAGGATGCAGGTCCTTTCCCTTCTGATGGCAGAGCTCAACCCCCATCAGATCTGAGCTCCCATCTTCCTCCAACACAGATCCACTGAAGTACCAACAACATGCATAGTCCATATGGTCTTAATTCCTAATGGAGAAGACTTCCACAGAAGGCAGAAAACCCAATTTCCATTCCACAGAAGAGGAACTTGAGGCTGGTAGGCTGAGAACAGCGCTAAAATCCTGCTACTACTTAGCAAACCTTTGGGCAATAAAGCATCACGGTATGAGCCACCCAAGCCCAGCAAGAGGCCAGGCTCCATTTTGACATCTCCTCTGCAGACATCTTGTCACTCCTTCAGCCAGGCCCTACTTAACCCCAACAAGTCTTGTCTTGCCTTCACCAGCACAGACACCTCCCTTTTCCTCTAAAAGGCTCTGAATAGGTGCTTGTGCTTAGCCAAGTGGTTCCCAGCAGAACCACTGAGTCTCACCTGAAGGCCATGAGGGTCACCGATGGCACTGGCAATGCCGCACCCACCAGCAGGTTGTCCCTCATTGTCACTGTTAGGGTCTTCTGCCCTGTCACCACCAAGAATGGATGAAGCATGATGCCAGAGGGATGTGGTGTCCCATGTGTGAGCAGAAACTCTCTCAATGCAACCAAAGAGTACCTCCTTGCATTTATCCACTGCCACCCCCTCAACCTGATGTGCTGCCACTAATGTGACATTTGTCCCAGCCCAGTGACACTTGTCCTGACCCTGTAACAAATGCCAGCCTGGCCCATACGGCCTTCAGGGAGGCTCTTATCCTGATACCACCCAACCCAATGTTACCAACAGGTCCTGGTATGACCACCCACCCCCAGACCCCAGTCCTGACTGGCACTGCTACACCACGGGCACTGGGGACTTCCTGTCCAATATGGGATGAGATGACCCTATGTGATACCTGAGGGATCACACACACAGAGGGCTCAAAGCCCTTTCCTTTGCTCCACAGCCAGGTTCCCCTAACCAGGTCAGCCAGCAACCTGGGCTTCCCCCTTTCCCCAAACCCATTGAAGTAGGCACCCAGGAGTGGGAAGGCAGCCCATGCCAGCAGACGGGAAACAGCACTGGGGCGTGGGGAGGAGGAGGCAAGCGGCAGAGAAGTTCCTGAAGTTTTCTGTCCTGGATAGTTGGAATAAATCTCATTTTCTCTGGTCTTCTTGCCGAGTCGAGGATTGGCTCAGCAGTGCTGCAGCCCGCCCTCCTCCTTCCCACGTCCCCTCCCCGCCAGCTTCGCTCCCTCTCTCCCGTGGCATCAGGGCGTCAGCCTGGGAGAGCCAGCCTTGGTGGGACAGCCGTGGGAAAAGGGAGGGGGGACATGCCTCCCCTTTCTGCCCCCCTCCATTCCAGGATGAAACACCAGTAACCCTTGGAGCAAGTTACAGAGGCCCATAAGGGAGCGTCTTGCAACTTTTTGTCGGGAGGACGGGGAAAAAATAATAACCCTGGTTCAGAAGAGGTAAGTCCTGAAAGTTTTGATTGATCAGTTTGTAGAGCTGGGGAGGAGGGGTGCTAGGAGCAGAAGGAAAAGGGTGGAGAGAGAGTGTTTGGAGAGGGGGAGAAGAGGGAGGGGTGACAAGGGGATAGAGACAGGGAGAATGGTGAAAAAGAAAGGGAGAAGAAGGCAGGAATGCAACAGGAAACTGGGAGTGAGGAGAGGGGACACGGGCCAGGGGGAAGAGGAGGGAAGGAAAGGGGGCGAGAAGAGGGTCCCATAGATGGGGGGAGGCAGCAGGACACTGGCCTCCCAAGCCCTGCTCTGGTTACCCCTCAAAACCCCTCAGGCTCTCAGCACTTTGATTTCGGGGGCATGGAGGAAGAAAGGGAGAACTTTTTCGTAAGGGGGCAGGGAAGGGATGGCTGGAAACTGCCCACCTTCATAGCCCCAGCCTCCCTCTAACTCCCAGCATGTCTGCTTGGAAAAATATCCTTGTTATACAGAGAGATATCACTATGTGTATATATATATAGCAGCCAGTAGCACAAGAGTTAGATTTAGACATCTGCTTACTGCCCGGCACTGCTCCAGGGAAGCTGGAAGAGGCCCAGCCCAGGCAGCTAAGCCCCTTTCCCCCTTCCCCAAAAGCTTGTCCCTGCTGGCTTTCCCCATCCCAGAGCAGTCACCCAATAGGGGAGCCTCTGCCTCCCTTCCTTTGGGGAAAGGGAGGATTTTCGGCATTTTTGAAGGCTGGAAAAGCTTTCCTGGCCACCCACAGCCATTTCCACCCGCTCTTCCCACTGCTGAGACCACCTCAAACTTTTCGCCCTCTTTTGGAGTATATCACCTTTGGGGGAAAAGGGGTGTAAGGAGAGGAGGAGGAGGAGGGAAGAGGCTGCTTTCAGCAGCTCCAGCCAACTAGACATCTGGATTATTTTCCCCCCCTTTCTGGTTTCCGCTCTTCCCAGCAAGCAGAACAGCTCAGGCCATTCCTGGCTAGTGGAAAACCAGTGGTAACCAGCTGAACTCGGGGGGGAAATGGGGGAGGCCAGGCAGGGAAGAGGAGGAGGAGGTGCTGGCAGTGGGTCTTTGAGGGCAGGGGGCTTCCCAAAGGAAGGGAGAAGGGAGCCAGAGAGAAGATGCCGGGGAATGGGAGGTTGTGGTGGGCTGTGGGCTTGCTGTGTCTGGAATTGGTGAACATGGAGGGCTGCCAGATAGAAGCAGTGGCACCTGGAAAGACAGATGGCCAGGCAGAGGGGTCCCCTTGCCCAGTGGGGGAAAGGACAGCACACAGGTCACCCTTTGCCCACAGAATCACGAGTTTCCCTGGCATGGAGGAGTCTGGTTAGGTGAAGAGGAGGGCTCAAAGGGACACAACACTCAGGAAGGAAGGAGAAAAAAAAAGGGAGATTTGAAGGAGAAAAAGCCCAACAGGCCTGCCAGAAACCTGCCATCCAGGTAGGGTTGGGCACCAGCTGCCTAGCTCCCTCCCTCCCTTTCTCCCTCCCTCCCTCCCTCCTGTGTCCCAGTGCCTGCTGCCTGCCAGACAGGGAGAGCCAGGGGCCAGGTGCTGGCTTGCTTCCCTGTGGTGACCAAGGGACAAGAAAGGAGAAACACTTCCACTATGCTCCCCACTCAGTAGTTGTGCAGACAGGGAGCAAGGGGATGCTCTCCTCCCACATCTCCACTTCTCTTGCCTCCCCACCCCATCCCAAGGTGTGATGTCTGCATGGTAGCTCTGCTGTGCAGGGGACCTGGGGTGTAATAGGGGGTTTCACCCATCAGAGTAGGTCTGGCCAGTGCAGCACAGCTGAAGGGCATAGTTCCCACTTTAGGTTTATCAGTGGCTCCAATGTGCAAAGGGAAAGGAAAACTTGAGGGCTGTAGCTCACCTAATCCCCTCTCCCAGGGCCATGTGTCTTCCTGGGAGATCCTGGGGACAACTCAAAAACGGGGTTGCATCTCTCTCCCTGTGGTCCCAAGACAAGATCCCTGTTGTGCTGCAAGGACCACCCTAGTAGTTTTCTTGCACTCCAGGAGAGCCCTGACCCAGTGGCCATGGGTGGGTGTCTGCCAGAGAGAGGAAATAGCTTCCCGGTCATCCTCCCACCCCAGATCTGCCATGTCCCGGCTGTGAGGCAACACTGCATGGCCTCTTGTAGCAGAAGGAGAACATAAGCCAAGGAAGTAGTAGCCAGCAGGAATCCAACCTGCCGCCATCCTGTCCCTACTGCCACTGGCCACTGCCACCCCAGGAGGCAGCCAATGGTGCTGGGCGCTGCTGGGGGAGGTTTGTTTTCCCTTCCCCAGGCATTAACCCCAGGCAGATAAGAGGGGCCCCAGGTAAGCAAACAAGGCCAGGGCAAAGCAAAAACACATGTAGCCAGAAAGGAAAGCAACTTCATGTCCAGGACTCCACTTCACCAGAGCCTTTGCTACTCTGGCATTGCCTTGCTGCTCTGAGGTGACACGGGGACACATGGGAGAGGCAGGCAACATGGAAGGGGAAGACAGACAGAACTATGCAGCAATAAGGGTCCCAGCATATGGAGACTGAGGGATATGAGGCTCCTGCATCACCGCTTGGCATGCTATCCTCCAAGCCAGCCCTGCTGGAGGGACCAAACTCCATCCTGTTCCTCTGGCCCCAGAACTGACCCCAGGGAGGAACATGTCCCCAGGTGGCTACCCAGAGCACTGATATTCTGAGATGCCCTGCATCCAAATCTTCTCCTTTCCCCAACCCACCGTCTCCCACTTGCCACACACACCAATGCAGTATCTACCAATCTAAGTGCCCTTCCCAGTGAATGGGGAAGTCATTGCCCTGTCATTGTGCATCCAGCTGCTGCTTCCTGCTCGCCCCTCAGTGCTTTCCTCTGCTTGCTCCTTCAGGACCCTCCTGAGTGCAGGGTCCCATCTCACCTTCTCCTCCAACCTCAAGCAATCACCTCCCTTGCCATGCCACAGCTTCCTCTGCCTGCTAAATAGCTACCTTCCCCACACTGCCAGCTAGCTCCCTGCTTCTCCAGCATGTCTGCCGAGTACCTGGGGACCCAGCCAGTGAAGGACAAACAAAGCAATATACAAATACTGCATTTTTGCTTCCCACCACTCCTTCTACCCAAGAAGCTCATAGTCCCCAGGCCTCACCCTCTCCTCAAGGGTTAATCTGAATAGCAAAAAGGAGGGAGAGGTTTCTCGCCCCAGGAGCCAGGGCAGCCAGGTAGGGCACTGCTCTGGGAGGTTCTGCCTGGGAGGGAAATCCTCAGCTTGTGTTTCGGGGTGGGTCTGGCCAAGCTGCTTTGCATATGGGAAACTGAGGCACACTGAGAGAGGTCAGAGAGGTGAGGCAGGGCATGTGTTTTTTGGAGGAAAGCCTTATTCTTCCTCCCCAACAGGAAGGCCAGGCAAGGGGGATAACCAGTAGCAACCAACCCACTGTCTTATACACTGCCTTTAACCTCCCTAGACAGTTCTGGGGGTACAGTCAATATGGTTGGGAAAATCCTCCCCAAGGTCTTCACTGTTTGTCTTACCTTGTTTAGGTGGGAAACAAGGGGACCAACGCACTTGCCCTGCCAGCCCACCCCAAGCACCAATCATCGCCCACTGCCTCATCTGTGACTGGCGTCCACTCTCCAAGCAGTGGCAGAAGATAGTGGATTAACCCCTAAAGCCCATGTCCAGACACAGCATCCAGCAGCCTCCACAGAACCAGGGGTAACCCAGACACCCCCTGGGGACACCTCCGTGCTACCACTGTCCTTGCCACTGAGGAAGTACCCCCTGAGGGTGATTTCATGAGTGTGACATAGTGCAGAGAAGCAGAAAATCTGCTGAAAGCCAAAGTGACATGAGCTGTTACCCCAAGGGTATCTGGGCAGAAGCAATGGGGAGGTCAGGGATGTGACAGACCACCCCAGTGCTGGAAGCCTGGCAAGGCCTGATTTTTGGAGCTTTTTCAAAGGCAGGGTGGGTGAGGTGAAGGGTGCAACATGAGCCTGGGGAAGCTGCCAGTGCTCAGCTGGGTGTCAGGCTCCCATGGCAAGAGGCGGCTGAAGTCGGAGCTGACGGCGGACATGATCAGCCCGCCACTGGGGGACTTTCGGCACACCATGCACGTGGGGCGCGGCGGGGACGTCTTTGGGGACACCTCTTTCCTCAGCAACCACGGCGGGGCAGACACAGCCAAAGCCAACAACTTCTTCGCCCGGACGCTGCGGCACGTCCGCCGGACACCACTGAAGAGACGGGGCAGTGGGGGACAGGTGGAGGCATCGCCTGCCCCCCCAGCCATCTCGCCTATCATCAAGAATGCTGTCTCCCTGCCACAGCTCAATGAAGGGATGTATGATGGCGGCGGTGGACGTGGCTTGACCAGCAAGTTCTCCTTCAAAAGTGCCTCCAACAGCTTCTCCAAAACACACCAGGCCTACGGTGAGTGAAGCGCAGGCCAGAGGCTGGCACCCAACTACTGTGCATCCTCTGCAGCCCTTCTCCATCGCTCCATGCCTCAGTTTCCTCCCCACTGGGGAACTTCAGGCTCTCAGGAGAGATGGAACATTTAAGAGTCCATGTGAGCAGATAACCCTAACCTTGCTCTGAACCATGGTCCTTGCTCCTGCCCTTGGGTCTACTCCCAGGTTTTCTCCCAAAGTGGAGCATGGATGGTTTCTCTGTTTCTCTCCCTATCCCATAGCCCCACACAACTGGCAGCCTGTGTGGAGTAGTAGTAAAGGGGTGCCTCCCAACTACCCCCAGCCCCACACCTTTACCATGAGTAGCTTCCATGAGGAAGCCAGGAGGGTGCTGGGACAGCAGACCAATGCCCATTTGAAGGTTTCAAGGTCAATGAGACTCATGGCACAGCCTTCCCCACCTCTACAGAGATGCTCTAACCCTGTGCCTAGTGGTGCCATCCTCTACACCTCCATATACTCTGGGGCCTTCATCCCTTCTCCATCATGCCCACAACTCTCTCTGCCAGCCAGGGTCTCCTTTGGGGAAGGGTTGTGAAAAGGATGGGACAGGACAGCTGTGTGGCTCCTCTCCAGCTCCACAGCACTGGGCTGTGGCTCAGCTTTTCTCCAGGGAGGGAGGTCTGGAGCAGAAGCTCTCGAGGCTAGGGTGTTAGATCTGGAGGTTTGGATCCAGGGGGCTTGCAGCAGCTGGGGAAGGTGGTCTGGCTTAGAGGAAAAGGCAAGCTGAGGCAATGCTGCCATCTCCTGGTCCCATCTGCCTGGCTCAGCTTCTGCGGCCATTTTACCAAGCGCAGAGCCCACCTGGAGACCCTCTGCTGTACTCTAGGCTTTGGAGATGTCCAAGAGACATTGGCCTGTCCTTTAGAAGCCAGTGCCACTGACAGGAGTGTGACGTGCACCACTTCGGTGGCAGTGTCCCTGTAGAAATAAGGCAGGCTTCCTCCTACCAAGCCATTCACCTCACCAACCATCCCTTCTGCTTCACAGGGCTGGAGTCTGGGTTTTGTACCATCCCTCGTGTCCCTCGCTTGGAAAAGCCCCAAGAGAGCACCTTTTCTGGGGAAGATGAGCTGGATCGCTCAGACTCCCTGCTGTCCTTCCGCCTGGACCTGGGGCCCTCCCTGATGAGCGAGCTTCTCCAGGTGATGAGCTTCTCTGAAACCAATGGGAATGAGGTGGGGGAGGATGGTGCACATCTCTTGTGTGGTGAAGGGACCAAGGACAGGGTCCCTCCAGCAGTGGGTGCATCCCACGAAGAGGTCAAGTCAACATCCAGCTTCTGGGACCACTCCAGCCACAGCAACCTCTCAGGGGCCAGCTCACTGCCAGGTCTGTCAGTCCATGCCAACGGAGAGGCACATGCCATCGAAGGCGCTGGAGCGGACTCTGTATGGGCTTCGGGGTCGGGGGCAGTGCCCAGAGGGACCCCACGGCAGGGGCACTGGAACGACTGCACCATTGAGGCGGGAGAATTTGACCGAGCGACCCAGGTCCTGGCCCGCCATTATGGTGGAACCAGCACCCCACGGAGCTCGGAGAAGGGCGAGGGTCCCCGGCAGGCCCGGACACAGACCCTGTGGGAGAGCCCCAGCAGCATCTCGTGGCGGTCACAAGTGACAAGGGAGAGCCAGTCCCCCGAGGCCAGCTGGAACCAAGGAGAGGAGGACGAAGAGACCAAGCTCTCCAGCCTCCAGGAAAGCTACACTGGTGCCCGAAGAGGGCACAGCAATTCCTTTGAGTATGCCAATGAGGAAGAAGAAGATGATGAAGTCAAGGTGTGAATGGCCATCCCTCCCATCACAGGCCCCACCAGAGGCACTGGTGCTGGGATCTTCCCCCTCTTCCCCATGCCCCACCCTCAAGTGCCAACAGCAGACCCAGTGGGTGACCTCCTTGCCAAGCTGAGGACACTGGGTGGGCCAGAGAGGGGCAGGAGGAGAGTCTATCTCCTGGGAGGCTCCCTAGGGCTGGGCCAGGCTGCTGCAGAGGGCCAGTGAGCACTGCAGTGCCAGGCATTGTGCCCTTTCTCTGGCCTCACTGCCATTAGACACCAAAGAGATATTCCCATGTGCCAAAGAAACCCCAAACTCCTTCCTACCCCATCCCATTCTCCCCAGTGCCATCTCTTCCCAACCCTCAGTCTGGCTCCACCAGCATGTCTGGGGACATACCCCATCCTCCCATTGAAGTCCCCAACCATCCCCTGCACTGGCACGAATGCCCTCCTGGAAATATTCCCACCAATAGCTCTGGCATATAGGGGATAGGAATCCCCCCTGCTCCAGCTACTGCAAGACCCTTCAGTATAGCACATCTGTCTACTGGGGGTGGTCAGCTGGGGGCCCAAGGGTCAGGCAAAGAGCAGAGGTTTCTCTTTTTGCCTACCCCTCATAAAAGCTATGTGCTCAGTGTTCAGGACGTGAGAGTATCCACAGAGATAATCAAAGGGATCTTTCCACTTGCCTCCTGTGGCTGGGCGTCACTTAGGATGGCTTCTTTCCTGACCCCAAGCCCTCTCAGCAGGGAGAGGAGAAACTTCTTGGCTGGCTAGAGGCAGAAGCAGGTTGTCATGTCACCAAGTTCTGCAGTTGAGGCCCCGAAACTCCCTTCCTTTCTCCCTGCCTCAGAACAAGGAGACTCCTGCTCTGCAGCTATTCAGTATCTGCCACCATCCTCATGGTGGTGGCAGATGGTTTGTGTCTCCATCCTTGCCCCTCTGCCCATTCCCCACACACACACCCCTCTTTCCAGTGCACCCCTTCTCAGGGCTAAGCATGGACGATGGCTGATGTCCCTCACTGAGTGGCTCTGCACGACATAGCCACCCTGGAATGAGCTGCCCCCGACGCTGCCCCGCATGCAAACTGGCCCTCACAGAAGCGCCTTTGTGCCATGGTGTGGAGCCGACATGCTCAGGGGCTGAGGTCACTGGAGGGACCCTCACAGGATCCCCCTTGTTCTCTGGGACAGGACGGGGTGTGCAGTGGAAGGAGATGCTGGGCCATGGCTTCAAGACTCTGCTCCCACGCAGCTCACCCACCACCCAGCTGCTTTTGGCAGGGAGCTCTTCAGAGCCAAATAAAGAGCCCCGATGTACACACATATTGCACGTGCGAGTGCCACTTGCAGTCAGGCCACCGAGGTTATGGGCAAGCCCATGTTCCTCAGCCTCCCCCAGAAGCTGCCTTGTGCCAGCCAGCAGCAGCAAGCTGGGACAGGCACCAGCTTTAATAAGTCCCCATCTCTGGCCACTGGCACCAGTAAGACCAGCAGGAGCAGCCCTGCACCTTCCGGAGTGGGGACCCAGGCTCTCAGGATGAGTTCCCCTCTGCTCTCTGCTTTCCAGACTGTAACACAAGCTTCAGACCAAAGACCCACATACGTGGAATTATCCTTTTTTGCCTCCACTCTGTATCCCATGCACTTATTATTGCCCTTATTAAAACAGTTTTGATACTAACTTCTCTGGTGCCTCCCTTTGGCTGTCGCGACCTTTGTTATCTTCTTTGCTATGTCTGTTGGTGCCTCAGCCAACAAATCCCATCCTCTTCACTCTCAGAAGGATTTTCCAGCACCTCTGGGTTCCCTGGATTAGTGAGCCTGGTACATTGCACCACTCTCTAGGGCACACACAAAGCAACGCCCCATCCACCTGGGCCCATGTAGCACACAAAAGGGTGAAAAGCTTCCTGTCCAGCTCTGCAACAATTCATTTGCAGCCTGGAGCAGATCAGTACCCTTCCCAAGCTGTACACCTGTCCAGCCCATCAGACTGCCATCCAGAGACATCCATCCTCTGCCTGTACACTCAGGCAGCAGCAAGTTCCTCCAGCTTGGGCAGCAAGGAAGTGGAGGGCAGGGGAAAGGGCACTGCTGCCTTCCCTTGGACCAGGCTCTCCATAAGATGCTTTTCTACTCTTCTCTCACCCAGCCTAAAGTGCCCTGATGCTTGCTGTCACGCATCAGTCTCATTTTAGGCTTGCGAGATCCTCAGAGCAGAAGCATAAAATAATCTGGATTCTTTGCCTATAGTCCTGAGCAACAGACACAGACTTGGAGGTGCTGAGCCATGTAACTCAGCCCAAACCCCACCGCCTCCCCTGCCTCATTTTCTCTGGGTATGGTTTGCTGTGGAAATGCCAGAGTAATGGCTAACCTGACTGGAATGTGCCAGTAGATAAGTGAGGTGAGGTAAATGGGAAAGTTGGAGGAGACAATCCCTTATCTATGGCAGGAATGCTGGCCGGGGGCACACCTGTGCTGCCTTGCCCATGCTACCTAACATTTTAATTATGCTCTTTTGTGGCGCCAAATGCCACATCAGTCACATCCATGCTTTTCTTCCCATTCCTCTATCCCTCCCGCCAAGAAGCTCCGGTGCAGGAAGAAATGGGGCACTGTGAAGAGACTATAAAACCATTTCCCAAGCAATCACGTAGTTACCTTCTCCTCCTGAACCCCACCTACAGCCTGCTTTGGCATATCTACTACCCCTTCAACCCCACATCCTGTTCTGACCTGGAAAACACCTAATATTGTCTGGGAGCTATTTGCATCCAACAAGTATTCTTTTCCTGTTGGTGGGAAAACCTTGGGCTTTGACAGTGGCTCACACAGAGGCAGACCCAGAGATTTCAGAGAAGACAAAGCAGATGGAGCAGGTATTCTTCCACTGGCTTGGTCTTTTATTAGAGCTGGGAAGTGGTGCCCATCAGCTCAGCTTGAAGGAGGTGATCTTGAAGCCTCCCATGATGTTCATGTAGTTGATTTTGCGGTAGCTGTGCCGGTTGGAGAAACACACTTCATGCCCATCTGGTAGTTTCACACGGAATTTGTCTGTCAGCATTTCAATGAGGAACTGGAAGAAGAGAGGAGAAGTGAATTGGGGACAAGGAGGGTATTCATAGTTAGCATTTAGGCGAAAAGCCTGACTGTTTAAACAAGAGGGTCAGACCTGTTCTCTATGACTTTATGCAAGGTGCTGGGGGCTGAGCTGAGAATGATGCAGGAAATGAGCAGTTGATATCGATGGTCTAAGCTGGTATACAAACTATGATTTGGGGACAGGATCTCTCCTGAAGCTGTTTCAGCTGTTTAGATTGTAAACTCAGAGTAGCTAAGCCCAAGTATGTCTTTACATGTCTTTATGGAATGTATACGTACATGTACACATTGAAGGTATATGTCACTGTTCTGCTCTGAATAGCACAGAATAAACCTGACCCCTCAATGCCCTCAGCAGCTCACTGGGACCTGTAAAAAGGAACTTTACTGATAAACACACACAAGCACACAAGATGAGAATGCATCGCCGATGATGGCAAACTAAAGGGAATATTCCCCAAAGCCATCATCTCACTATTGCCTCCCCAAGAATTGGACAAGCCTGAGGCAACAAGCTTTCTCTCCACATAAACAGAAACTGGTCTGCTCCTAACTGCAAGGCCTGTCAACGACTTGGGACATCAGATGGGGTGAGACAGCAACTAGGACAGTATCCCTGGCAGGAGGAGAGAGAGGACAGATTGGCAGTGTGGATCCAGAAGTAATGAGGACAGAAGAGCTGAGGGAGAGTTTTTTGGACTTTGCTCCAAACTATGGGTTGCCTTAAAGCTGTGTTTACATAGGAGGGAATCAGGGAGAGAAATAAGGTAGAGAACAGCAAGATCCTGGTCCTTGGGGACTCCTTTTACCTTCATACATGCCCCTGGTACACTCACCTGCTGGGCAGGTGAGGGGGTCAGGAAGAACTTACAAAGTCTGAGACGCAGGGCTCACACAAAGTTCCCAGAAGCAGAATTGGAGTTTTGAAGGAGGAGTAGAAGCGGCAATCAGGACCAAAAACCCAGAGAATGAGGGGATTTTATGAGGGAGCATGAAGTATTGGATGGGACTGGGAAAGATAGGGTATGGGAATCTGCTAACTAGGGATTTCCCACCACCACACACACCCCTCAACACCTGGCACAGATCCCTCACCTTGACAGTGCAGCCCCTGAAGAAAGATAAGTGGCAGTCACGATACTCTTTCTGCCACATGTTGCAGCACTTGGAGTTACAGACGATGACAGACTCATTGAAACGGGGATTGAAATGAAGTGCCAGATCGCTTGAGCTGGAGCCAAGATTGATGCTGAAGCTGTGGATGAACAGGAGGAAGGTCAGCAGCATGTGCAGGAGAGGGTCTTGGAAGACTTGAGATCCAACACATATCTCTGCTTCCAATTTCTTCATTAGCATGGCAGGTGGTGGCATAGGGGATACCCTAACACTGAGCTATGCTCACACATTTTGTTTCTCCTAACCTTGGAAAACCACCTCCCTCTACAGTCCACCTTCAATCCTGGCAATTCAAGGTGTTTTATTTGTACTTACCCATTAGTATCAGCGGATATTTTGCCCTTGACCTTCAGGATGTTCCCAGGCTTCATATCGAGGTTTAAGATCTCAAATGGCTCCTAAGGCAGAGAAAAATAGTCTGTGAGACTCCTTCAGCCATTCTTCCTCTACCCCTGCAAGTGAGAGGGTGCTGCTTGGAGAAGGTGCTGCAGCCAGGTGAACATCTACTGCTCTCAGCTGGTGCTCCTCTCACGGCCAAAAACCCCCCATGCTGGAGGTCTTGCATGAGCTTCTCTCTCAGAGAGGGAAGAGTGGGCTGAGTGAATTCCACAAGAGAGAAAATACATCAGAGAGAGAAGGGAGATGAAAACAGGCTTGTCCTCAGTAGAAAGAAAGGGAAACGTGACAGCAGAGGTACAAAGAGAGTTAAAGCAGAAGGGCACTACATAGAGTTTGGTGGTAAGTCAATGCTGCCCCAGAAATGCAAGTGGTGAGAGTGGCTGTGACCTGCCAGACTCTCACTCAGCCTTGCTGAGTTGAGGACCCTGGGTGATAGAGGACATGACAGCAGCCCTTACAGACATCTTCCTCAGAGGGCAGAGTAACCAGGCAGGGAGACACCAGCAGTTTAGCCTAGAAATGCTTTGCAGAGAGGATCTTATATCCCTGCACTTCCTTGTGGCTTACACATTAACATGACCCCTACCTCTGCAAAGCTCCAATGGCTGTTATTAAGCCAGAAGACTTTGATCCAAAGAAAAAGCCTCCTTGTGTACACTTCTCATTAGGGACTTCGGGAGATTTAAGCAATTCCCCGCCTCCTTGGTGGGGTCCCAGTGGAAGGACTACCACACACATCCCCTAAGGGTGCTGCTTCAGACACCACACGGGACAAGCATCTTCCCAGCCTGTCATGGATGTGTGACCACCATGTTCAGTCCTTTTCTGTGTGTAATAGCTCAGCCAAAAGAAGCATCCCCGCTCCTTCCTTTTGTGGCAGGAGGCAGCTCCCAAAATCCACACCAGCACACCAAAATGGTCTACACCATCCTTCCTCACAGTGCTCTGAGAAAGGGTTCATAGGGGCTTGGAGGAGAGGGCAACAAACACATGCCCTCTAGATGGTACAAACTATGAACAGTCCTTTGCAGGAGTGACATAGTGGCATTCCATCTCCTTCCCTTCTTGTGGCTCTAGATTCAGCCTCAGCTGTGCGGATTGCAATAGCAACATGTGGGAGCTCTCTGCAACTTCCCTTCCAAGCCCCATCAAGATCGAAACCTTTTAGCCTGAGAAGCCACGCGCATAAGGTCCAACAGCCCCATCCTCCCTAACCCTGAGACATGGGAATGTCCTTACAGAGGAGTATCACTTCCACTGTCTTCTTCCCAGGTAAGAGCTACAATATGAGTCAGTAGACAGTGTCACAGATTTGTAAGCCTCCAAAAGTCAAGTGGAAAAGGGAGAAGGAGGAGAAGGTCAAGGCTCAGGAGACCAGCAGTCCCTCAGCCCCCCTTCCAAGCCCTGCAGAGAGCAGCTGAGCAGCTGAGTCACTCTGCTGCTGCACAGACAACTGGTAGACAGCATCTGCCCTTCCCCAAAACACACTGAAGCAAGGAGAAAGTGCTGATAAGCACTCCTTCCCCAGAGGTGTTTCCTATGAGCAGGGGGTCATAAAGCCCAGTAGGCTTGAGAAATCTGTGTGCTGTTGAGAACACTGAAACAATTAGTGAAATCTCCCTGGGCTGATTGTGGAACTAGCAGGAACAGGTGCTGGGGATGGTGTTTTCTGGCATTGGGTCTTTCCCCATCATGCTCTGTTGTCCACAACACACCTGTACACACCTTCACATCACCCTGCTCCCCTTCAGCCATCCCAGGGAGAACAGAGAGCCCAGGGTCCCCTTCTCAAAATACTGGAGCATTCCACTGGCTATGAGAGGTTTCTCTTTCCAGCAACTCACATTGTCCCTTTGCAGGGACAAAGGCAGTACAGAGACACTGTTTTTATAGCCACCATCAGGGTTAGTTATCTGAACTCACTTTAAGCCAGCATGGAGAAACAAGCCCTTCTATTGCTCAAGATCTTACATCCTCAGACAGAACCTAAACTCAGTCAGAAAACTCCTGTCCTACATCGCTGGCCAAAGTGACATATGGATGCCACGCCAGAGGCAAGACCCAGGACCTGGGCCAACAACATAGAGGAGTCTTCCCCCCACAATCCCATACAGACCAGACAGGATTTATCCACTGATCCCACTGACCCCACTGCTTGCACTTCTATAGTTATTTACTTTTTACATAATATACCGCAATGGAACTTTGACCTGAGAAGTATCAGCATCGGTTCTGCTTCCCAGGGCCAGAACTGAACCTATGTTTCCTGTGTGGTTTGTGCATAGGCACCCACGACTTTTTTTCTGCAACAAGTTTTGCATATACTGCAAATGTCATTAGCCCTTCCCTTACACCACGCCGTGACTAACCATCAATCAGTGGTCATTGTCTCCACTTGTCTTTGCCCACAGTGGTGATGTGCACACAGCAGACAGAGGGAAAAAAGGGATGAAGCAGAAGGGACAACGCAAGAAATCATACACTGAACAATTGCAATTCCAATCATTTATCCACCAAGTAATCATTCCAATTCATACTAACCATGAGCCCCATCAAAATGAGTCGCAGTGACCAGAGTATAGACATTAAACAAGACTTGGGATTCCAACCCTCAAACCAGTCATTCGGTTTCATGGATTTGAACAATTCTGCAGTCTGGTCAACTGCTTCTTTCATTTTTGTCTCAAGCTTCCTCAACGGAAGTAGAGGCATTATAAATTGTAATACAACATTCAGTATCTGTTAAATTTAACATTCCACATACACTTTTTTCTTTAAGTAATAACGTATCTAATGCTAACCAATTTTGTAAAGCTATTTTTGACACTTGTTGGACTTTTAAGTCCTCTGAAAAGATACTTTGTCCAATTGCTTGATGTATGCATTAACCATACTATGTTTTCTAATGCCCATTGATGTTGTCTGATAACTAGATAAGGTGTAAAAACTATCTTAAATCCCAAAGCTAACTTTTGCCCTACCGTGTAATAGTCTGGGGCACATATATCACTGATCTGTTCTCAGCTGTGTTCAGGAGACCTCAGCTATCCTCATGTTCTTCCTACCAATAAATAATGACAGACACAATTTGGGCAAAGGGATGGGAGTACTATTTCACATCTTAGACCAGTGTGCTGAGTTGAGCATAAGCTACCAAACACGTATGTGAATTTGGTCTCTAGGTAGTTTTGTCACTGCTGCAGCAATATTCATCTATTTGTACATGATCTTGGGCATTAGATACAAACATTTTCAGGCTATCTGGAAGGCCACAAAGGAGAGTTAATCTGGTCGGAATGACAGGAGCTACCAGAGTGGATCACCTTTATCTATGTCTTTCATACATTGCTTGAATACATGCTGCCTTTTATACAGAGGCTGCCAGATCTGAGAATCCTGTATTTTAATACTTAGTAGGCTTTCCTTTATCCTGTGGGTCTATGCCCCCAGCCCAATAAGCGGCTCTGGCAGTCAATGAGTAGTTATGGCTACCCATAGTGGTAGTTAAAAATCCTTCTGCCTCTTCTTCACTCAGCAAAATTTTTTTCCCTGTAAGGGAAACTCACCATCCATACTCAGGTTCTGATTCTCCTGGCTATCTGGAGTATTTTTCCTGCAATTTACCTAACTCTGTGGGGGACCAGGGAACAGTACAAACGGTAGTGTGGGCTTCTTCGTCCCTCTCATCAGCAGTTTCAGTTTTAATTAAAGGTCCAACTTTTACTGATGTTGGGATAGTCCTCTAAATCATCAGTATCATACCAAATATCCCCATCCCATGTTTTGGGGTCCTCGCAATGTACCACTCTATGGATGTGCTGGACTGAATTAGAGGATGATTCATGTGGCATTTTATCAAGTAATTTACCTAGATTTTTCTGCAGCTGTTTTTCGCATCTTTCAGCCACAGCACGTAGTTCTTCTAATTGTTCATTTTTATTTAGAAGAATGTCTACTAGTTTTTCCAATTTCTCCTGTGTCTCTTTCTCAAAAGAAGATGTTTTAAGAATCTAATTTTCTGACTTCAAAGTCATATATTCTACATCTGCAACTCTTTCAGGTGGCAGGGAGCTTTTGGTTTCCTTTTGCATGCAAGATAAACAAGCTCCCAAAACTGCACAAATAACTTACCTTTAATGAGTAACTTACCTTTTCCTCTTCCCATTTTTCATTCAGCCTGCAAACTCGTAATGTGATCTGCTATTGCCTGTGCATTATCTCAATTAGTTTGTACCCCTTTCAACCTGGGGGGAGAGGTGCGACTATCAGAGTTCTCCAGGAGAGAGAGTAAAATATTAGCCTTACACCCATCACTCAGGGTAACCATTTTTCTAGCAGTGACCCTCAGAGGGAGACAACCTGTGACTGCCTGTCAGGACAAAGCTGTATCTCTCAGAGGGAGACAATTTGTAACAGTTAAAGTTTGTTCAATCTCCCTCAGAGAGAGACAGAGCCTGCCAGGCAGGCAGAAGAACAATAAAAATCTGGAATTCTTAAACTGCACCTTGGGTCAGAGAACAGTATCCTGTCTGTGATGCCCATTAAAACATTACGATTAAGGTCCTCTGCCCAAACTAAGGTGCAAACAAGATCAAATGCCCATTCAACAATGCCAACTTGATTTTACAAAATTATTGTATAGGCAAAAGAGAGAGAGGGAGAAGGAGAGAGACAGTCTAAGCAGAAGATAGTCACCGCCATGGATTCAGCAGCGTCCCGTTGGTCCTTCAGTTCCCTGGGCTTCTTGATAGTGGGGTCCCACCTCGTTCACTTCCTACCAATTGTAGTCCCTTATCAGGGTAAAAGCAAAAGTATGAGTGACTTTCAGTTCCTCATTATCATGAGAAACAAGAACAGGCATGGGTTTGGTGGCTGTCCAGGGTCTATTCTGGGGGTTGTGCAAGACAAGTACCCCAAAAATCAAGTGTCCTATTGGTGACTCCACTTCTTGTGCTTGTGCAGTTCTCCATGTGTTACATGACATACTGCAGTGAAACTTTGACATGAAAAGTAGGGCCAGAACCAAAACCTTTCTTCGTTTATGATTTGTGCATAGGCATGCGTGACTTTTTTTCTGCAACAAGTTTCACTTCCATGCCTGTTTAAGGCATATACTGCAAATGTCATTAACCCTTTCCTTAGAGCTACCCAGGAGGGAGAGTAGCATGTGTATTTTACTGTGTCCAGTTCTGGACTCCTCAGTAAAAGAGAGACATGGAGCTCCTGGAGCAGGTCCAGCAGAGGACTAAGGGACTGGAGCACCTCAGGAAAGGCTGAGGGAGTTGGGCCTGTTCATCTTCGAGAAGAGACGACTGAGAGGGGATCTCATCAATATGTATAAGGCCAAGAGGATAGACCCAGGCTCTTTTTAGTGGTGCCAGTCAGCAGAACAAGAGACAATGGGTAAAAACTGATGGACAGGAAGTTCCACCTGAATAGGAGGAAGAGCTTCTTTACTGTGTGGGTGACTACACCCTGGAACAGGTTGCCCAGAGAAGTCCTGTGCCATGTGCTCTAGGATGGTCCTGCTGGAAAAGGGGAGGTTGGACCAGATGACCCCCTGTGGTCCCTTCCAACCTGACTGATTCTATGATTGTCTGAGGGATGAGGGAAACTACCAACACAGAGAGTTATGTGCAGAGTTGCAAGTACCATAGATGTGAGAACACACCGAGAGGGAGACAAACAGGAAAGAGGCATCAGCTGCTCAAAGAGGGGCCATGAGATTTTATCAAGATAACCTTAACCCCCCTCCTACAATGCTCAGCAGGGGCGTGCACCCCCCTTTTATTTGCCACTGGGAACAATAGTGGGAAACCAGGCAGCAACTCTGCCAGCATTGGTGACTTCCTTCATCTGTAGAGTTGAGCCTCCACTTCATCAGACATCAGCCCTGTGCAGACGGCCTCTCTCATGCAGGGGTATGTGCTTCCCACATAGGAAGGGGATGAGACTTTAGGGACCCCTGAAGAGCCAAAATTCTCCACTACAGCTGGAGGTGGCAATTGGGATGCTGAAAGGAGGGTGGCAGGGCCAGATTGATACTTCCCTGCTGACACTGCAGAGCAGAAAGCCTGTGGAAACAATGATAGCATGGGAATGTAAATCCCAAAGAAAGAGGAAATCCGGCTAAAGAGCATCTGCAAAAGAGGTGGAGGATCTGTGCAGTAAGGGAAACATAAACAATAGCTGTGGAAGCTGGCAGCCACTGATGCAAAGGATCCAGGAACCCTTTATCCCCGCCCCCCCACACACCCCGAGAGATGATCCTATAATAGGGTACCAAACTGGGAGTGCCCCTCCAGGGCCCCATAGATGTTCAACCTGGCCAGAGGGCAGTTGGCCTGTACTGGTGTGGGATACCCATATTGACACCACTGACAAGAGAGGAGGATTTGGTGCAGTCCCAGAGGGACTGCAGAGACCCACCAAGTAGTCACTCGGTGCAAGGGTGGGGACCATATGAAACCCAAAGGCAAAGTGAGTTTTCAACAGGGAGCAGGCAGGCCTGCAATTTTGCATGGAGAAAACAAAAAAAACCCTGAAACCATATTTTAGGGAGGGACAAGATGAATGCAACCATGTTGACTTTCAGCCACAAGAGTGTCAGGGCAGGTCCTCTGCAGAGTACCTTCACCCCATAAAATGCAGCAGCTCTATTTGCAGAGGTCCCATACATTAGATTTTGGGGCTAACAGTCCTTCCCAGTCTTCCTGCTACACCCTGGGGTGATCTCGGGCCACGAGGAGCACTCCTGGGATCTCAGGATCCCCCAGACAGCAGTACCTCATGTACCATAGCCTGGAGCTGACACTTCTACCACAGGGCACCCACACAGCTGTTTGAGAACAGACTGAATGCCACCCTCCCCAGCAGGCTGCCAAGATCCTCAGCAGCATCATTGCTGGCAGGAGTATTTATTTTGTTTTCTCACTCAGGCAGGAGATAAGCCAGCTAGGTATGAAGCCCTGAGGAAAACCACAGGTTTCCCCACTTCCCAGCCCAAGTAGCCAAACTGCCTCAGCTGCCAGAGGTTTCTCAGGGCCTTTTGTGGCAGGGAAGTCCGCAGAATTCACACCAGCACACCAAAATTATCCCCACCATCTCTCCCAATGATGTTCTGAGGAACTGCTGCAAGGGGCTCAGAGGAGAAGGCAGCCAGCACATTCTCCCCAGACAACATGAGCTATGAACAGTCCCTTGCAGGACTGACATGGGTCATCACCAGATGTGACACTCAGTCCTGACGGGATGAAGGAGAGAGGGGGAGGTAAGGCAGCCACACTGGGTACATGGATGTATGTGCCACTGTCTCCACATCAAACCAAGCTCTGCAAGAGGAGGGAAAAGATCCCCCTAACAGCCTCAAGGAAGGCTGTGGTTTCAGCTCAGTGCTAATTTGAAACGAAGGAAGTGGTACTGGAGGACAATGCTGCAGAGGGGATAAGGTGCCTGTCCCATATTGCACTCAAGGCGCCAGGGAGCCTGTGCCTTGGACCAGGCATCAGCATCTGCTTAAGGCAAAGGGAGCTGGAGAGACCAACCATGCATTCTTTCTTAGAGTAGCAGCTGCTCACTCTGCTATTATTTCCTACAGCTTCATATAATTTGTACTCCACAGCAAGCTATTGTCCCTTTCCACTGGCTATTTATTTCCTTGAATAGCCTCTGGGGAAAGATTTCAGTGCGGGAGTAAAGAAAAAAGAAAAACTCCACACAATAAATATCAAGTAGTGACCTGATTTAAACTGTGTTCTCTGACCTCATCTGGGCCCTGGTTGCAGTTCCTCCTGACAGTTGTGATTAAGCCCTGTTTCTGCCTTGGTTTCCCTCATTCCTTAGGCCTAGAGGGGAAAGGCCTCTTCCTTAGAGGACTGTGGGGTGGATTTTCAGAGGCCAGGGCTCACGAGATGACCGAGAGGCTTCCACCACCTCATGATGGAGATGCTCAGTTCTCCAGCTTCCAGTCACAGAAATTCCCAGATAGGTTTGACAGAACCGGTTTCCCCTTTAGTCAAGAGGTGTTGATGTGCCTCTCAGCAGACAGTGCTGCAACCTTCAGCCAACCAATCTCTAAGTCCTGAAAGCCAGCCAGTTTCCTAACGGAGGAGGACCAAGAGAACAAAGCGTACTTACCTCAGCCAAACTGTGGTAAGCACAAGACTGGGTAAGCAGGTCTGTGGTTCTGAAGAGCGTGTACAGGAGAGGACTGTCCAGGAGACGCAGGAGAAGCCAAAGCAATGATGAGCACAAGGAAACCATTGCCCATGAGCACTACACTTCTGCCTAAGAGGTTGACCAGAGAGGGATTGCTCCTTTAGAGAAAGCACTGGTCCACACATTCAGATCAAGTAAAATGAGAAGGAGCAAAGTACTAGAGGCAAATATTCTGCCATCCCTCCTGCCCCAGTGCCTCATATCACATCATTCAGAGCACCTGTGGGAAGTTTGGAAGTAGCATCCAAGCTCTGAACCTGGGGGCAAGAGATTAGAAGTCATCAGCATCCAGTAGGCTTTCCACAAAAACCTTTCAGCTGTAGGGCGCAATTTTTCTTCCTTAGTATGCAGGGAATAAGGAAGAGGAAGGAAAAAGCTAGCTAAAGAACTAAAATGTGGAAAAAAATGACACCTTTCTTCAGGACTAGGGGCAGCAAAAGAGGGAACCTGTGCCAAGCATTAGAGTAGATCAAGAGCGTAGGGAACAGGCATAGCCTCAGACTCCATCTCTCCCTCCACTCTATCAGAAAGGTGGTGGTGTTAAGAGTGACTGACATCTCCCATCTCCATGGGGAATTCAAATGCACTCTGATAGATGGTTTCCATTCCCATAGCCATGTTATGTCCTTGCACCATTGCAGCGAATGTCTCTCTCACGCAGCTCTAAATTCTGTGGCAACATTTTTGTGTGGTACAAATTTTGCACAGGGAAGGGAAAGGAGAGAGGTGGTTCATTTGTAAGGAAGCTGGATTGTAAGGTATCAGGGCCATGTCATCAGCCTATGCAGCCAGATGAGTCACATCTTCTGGGTCCCCAGCTTGCCTGAGGGGCAGGAGAATGAACAGAACTGGCAGAGTGTGGGGAAGGGAGGTCAGAGGACTGATTATATGCCACCCTATTCCATTTCCAGACTTCATTTCTCTAATTCTTTCACTCATGGGTGCATGCCAGGAATGTGGGTTGTGGGAAAGGCTTTCAAAAATATGCCTGGAGATAAAAATGCACTTGTGTTGAAAGCTTCCCTACTGGCAAAGAGAAGATGTATAGAAGGCTCACAGCTCCCCCCTCTCTGAGACTTTGGGATCTCCCAGCTTTACTCAGATCTTCTGGATGAGATATTAATAGCGTAAAGAGAAAAGGATCTTCCAAAGAGCTCTCCACAAAGGATCAGCTTTGTGAGGTCTTATGCTCCACTTGCATCTTGCACCCAAAGATTAACATCTCCAACAGCTTTATTTTACCATTGAGTAAGGCAGACAGTAGCTCCCTCATCTTGTGCATGAGGAAATTGAGGCACAAGACATCCAAGTTCACATACAAAGCCAACTCTTTTTTTTTTGGATTCTCATCTTAAAGTTTCTATGGCCACATAATCTAATCAAATCCAATAACTTTGCAAACCTGCGCAAGAAGCTAAAAGGATGCTATGGTCCCCTAGCTGATACAGCTGGAGTATCAGAGATGCTGATCTCTCATCACATCATCTACTATCATCAGGAGGTACTGAGGCATTCAGTGCCTCTGGAAAAGATTAGCCCTTGGGTGGCTCCAATTAAGTCTGCAAACCAGAGGCATTCAAAGAACAGAAGCCTTCCAACAGTGGAAGCCAGGGGACTTCCAAGATGCCCTAAGCCCAATTTCGCTGACTTCAAGGGGACCATTTCCCACAACAGAGACAGCATGAGACCAGCTGGCTGGAACTAGAATAAGCAAAAAAGAAATGCAGCATTGCACCATACACAAAAGGTCCATAGGGACCTCCCTCTGCTGAGCTCTGAGCAGCCATCCCAGATTCAACCCCACAGGACAGCAAAGGCATGAAGTGAGAGTGACTGCTGAGCCTGTGCGTGTAGCAGTCAATCCCTCACACGGAGAACAAGGCTGCTGGCACTGCGTGACTCGCTTTGAGTATGTTTCTCACGGGTTCCAATGCTGAGCCCAGGCAGGTTGGACAACTCTGAGGACTTACAGGAATCTTTCAGACAAAGCAGAATCCATCTGAGTCACACACATGAGGCACAATGCCAAGGGTGGCTCATCCACTGGAAAAAAAAAAAGAGAGAGAGAAAGAAATGTTAAGGGATAAATAGTAGGTTTTGAAAAGCCACAAGAATTAACAGCTCATGGGCTGGGAAGAACGGGAGCCAAAAGAAAAAGAAAAAAGGAAAAAAGGTCTGTTCTCTCATGCTCACGTCACTAAAGCCATCCCTCATCCCTCATCCCCACTGGGAAGCAGCAAGCCACCTTACTTACATCAGCTCTGAGAGGGTCTGAACAGGCAACCTGCCCTGGATCAAAGGCCATGGCTGAGGTCTGCAGAAGAAGAGGTTGTCAAGTCAAAACTATCTGTTGCTTCAAAATCAGCTTGGAAAAACTCCCTTTGATGGCCCTGCAAAATGAAATGGTAAAAACCAAACCAGACAAAAATGGGAAAGAAAAGCTGCCAAAAAAAGGGAATCCAAATCCCCAAATGACTGACTCAGTGCAGGAAATGGGCATCTAAAGAGGGAACTGCAGGCATCTGAAGGAGACACAAGAAAAGATCAGGCCCACAGAAACAACTCTCCATATTCCTCTCCTCCTGCTTTCCAGAGGGAAGGGCACCAGAAATACTCAAACCCATGGACCTTCAGAGTGAGACACAGGAAAAAGAGCTGAGCCTGACCTGCTGCAGTAGCTCCAAGCACAAACAATGTGCAGAGGAGGTCCCAGCTCTCACTGGCATAGGGAGCACTAAATTACTTTGTCCCTCCTTCCCAGTGAGGAGTTACAGCCATAGTCTTGCTTAGAGTTGCCACAAGAAGAAGGAGCTTTCAAAGCCAGCATCTGAGCTTGCTGGGCTATGGCACTTCCCAGAGATGTTTCATCTCCACAGGTTACCACAGGGAGCAGGGCAGTAGCTGCTTGCAGCTGCTTTGCACTGATAAAGATACTTGGTCTCCCTTTCCAGCACAATACTGGGCACTAAGGGACACCCCATCCCATGTAGGCATCTGTTGGGGATGAAAAACAGTTTTTAACAGAAAGAGATCTGAAGGGATTGTCCAGCAAGTCCTGGACAGCAGATACTGAGAGAGGATCCTCCCTTTGATAAGACAGGAGCCTGCCATGAGAGGATACCTTAGGGACCAGGACTGTTTTCAGCTATCTATGTGTATTGGCCCTGTCTCCCCTTGCAAAATATGGAAGGTAAGATGTGGCAAGATACCTAATAACCCTTTGTTTCCCTCTTCCAGGTGGTCCTGATGTGGAGAAGGGCTTACCATATAATGAAATATAGTGACTGAATTTCCTAAGCCCTAGTTAACATAACTCATCCCCCTTATTAACATGCCCTACCTCCTCATTAACATACCCTGCTTCTCGGTTCTATATATTGTAATGCGAGTGATCAATAAATGTCTCAGTTTCTACCCCCAAACTGGGAACGTGTAGATTATTGACCGGCCAACAGGCATCCTGTCCCTTCTCTGAACTGTGCCCATGTTTATTTTACAGTTACAACAGTCATGTCAGACTGTTTGTTCTCTCTGGTTCCCTTTCCCTTCCTTCCAGTTGTGCCTTTTTCTGCTGTCCTTTTTTTTCTCACCACCAGCAGCATACACGGGCCAGAACCTCCCTGTGTCTGTCTCTCTGGCTGCCCCCAGGTTTCCTTCTGCCACTCTCATCCCCTCCCAGAGAGCCCCCAGCAGCAAAGCAAACACCACGCTTTAATTGCAGCCAGATTCCTGGATGGAGAATGGTTTTCCAGAAAGGGGAAAAGAGTATTAGAAACTACATGTTTTGAATTCGATTCACTCCAGACTAATCTTATCATATCCCAGGCTGAATAGCCTCAAACATGCTGCCAACAAACAGACTTGCCCAGCCAGGAGATCTGATAAGGACAACGTGAGGATGACAGGTGGCTGCAACTGCCAGGCAAGTTTCCACATGCATGCAGATAGCTTATCTCTTATGTCAAGGTGGGACATACATCCACCTCTGCTGCACAACAGCAGGGAAAAGCTAGTGGAGACCTGCTTTCTGCTCCTGAATGTGCACATAGCACTCCGTACAAGACCATCTCTGAGGAACATCTCTATTACTCACTTGGCCTCAAGGGGTGCAAATCTTTTCTGAAATCTGTCAGAGACACAGCTCCTCAGAGACCTGGCTCAGGATGAGCCAAAGAGTGCCTCACACTAGCTCTGAACACCAGCAAGTGGCTGCTCAGCTGCAGGAGCAGCATAGCAGCTAGACATCAGACGGAAGAAGTCTCATAGCCCACTCCTGAATCACGCTGTGACACCACTGCTTTTAACCCCATCAACTTCCAGCACACATCCTCCTTCAGCCAGAGCACTCCTGCAGGGAAGCAGGCTACTCAAGATGCAAAGCTACTCTGTTAAGAGGAGGAACGTGGAAAGAGAAGTAGCCTCTACTGGGAGCATCTCCTCCTGCTGCACAGAGGAGGGAGCTTGGGCTGCAAATCAGGGACAGCAAAGATGCAACAAGGTTGTGTCAAGACCCAAAATGTGGACACTGCCTTCAAAATGCCCACTGAGCTAGGGGGAACAGTGTGTTGCTTGAACACAGCCTCTCCATGTAAAGGTAAGGCAGAGGCTGGTCAAACACACCCACAGGTGTTCACCTGATCCTTCTCCTGGCTGGAGGACACGTCTGTCAGCAGCCTTATTAAATGGGGGATACATGAGCTCTGCTCTCATTCTGCTCGCTGACTGAGTTCCCAAACCTGATGTAGTTTGGGGTAGCAGAGGAAATAGGACAGAGGTGTGCATTCACGGGAAGCTCTTGCAGAATCATGTGCTCCATGGGCTACTAGTCCTGCCTGCCCAAGGAAGGAGAGCCAGAGGGGCAAATTCAACATCTTTGTGTGTCCAGGCTTGTCTAATCTGCTGCATCCAGGAATGGTCCCCACACCCCCATGACCTCATGTACTTGGGCAATGTTTTCTCATAGCATCTCTCCCACCCCACATGGCAGAAAGTCAAATGCAGTGATCCATAGCATGGGGTGTAGGACACTGAGTCACAACCTAGTATTCAGCCATAACCAGCAGACAGAGCATGTCTTCATTTCAGTCTGGTGCACACACTCCCATCCCACATACTCACCTACAACCTGTTGCATGACATTTTCCATCTTTGAAGAGGGAAATTATGAAAAATTAGGGGGTAAATATACAAGTTGCAGGCAACTGCACTTCAAAAGCCTGTCTTCTGAGGGACCTGGACTTAGAAGGTGTAGCTGTTTCACTCTTGGCCTCAAAAGCAAGGAGCAGAACACAGCTCCTATTCATGGGGTTAAACACATGGCAACAACAAGGCTCTTGGGAACAGTCCCCAGGCCACCCTGTCCCCCAGTTGTGCCTGGGTGCTGTGGCACTGCTAGCTAGCACTTCCCAAAACCAAGGCAGAGAGGTTACTAACAACTGCATGGCATAAGCCAATATCCTGAGGCAGTGCTCAGGTCCGGCCCAGCTCCTGTAGCACTTGCTAGGACAGATGAAATCAGATGGACTAGAGAGGAGCCTATGAAAAGCCAGGTCCTTGGGAAATCTGCGTGTGCAGACTCTGTGTCTCCCTCCTCCTCCTGGGTCACTGTTTTCATTCCTAGCTCCACGTTCACCATGCCCCAGCACTGGGATCACTCTGCCCTGCTGATCCTCATCGTCACCAAAGGCAGGGTAGAAGCTGGCTGCAGTGCCAAGTTCACATCCAAAGCCTGGCTGGAGGGAGAGCGCCACCGGACTTCCTGCTCCTGTTGTTTCACAGTCCTGACTCAAGTCAGCACTGAAGTTTGCTAGGGAACATGAGGCAGCTGCAGCCAAAGGGGATTGCTGGCAATGGGGGATTTTCAAGCCCAGGCCAAAACCCATCTATTCAAACTCACCAGCTGCCACACTTGAGCCAGCTGCACAGCTGAGTACACGTGCATTCAGCACTGGGACACCCTGCAGTGGGAATGCCTCCTCCCTGTGCCACCTTGTAAGAGAGAGGCTGCACATGACTGCATCTCTGAGCTCCCTGGGCAGCTGCTACACTGAATATCCCCAGCAAACACTTCACTAAGTCACACTTTGTTGTCGCCGCAATGCAGGGATATATTCATCATCCAGGCTGGGGGATTTGCCGCAGCTGGGCTCCCCGATTTGCTTCAGGATGCCTAGTTTCGTGTTGCCGATCTCTGCTCAGATCATGCTTGAATGCCCGTGAAAAATGCCTTTGCAACAGTGTTTTTCTCCTTCTCCCCCCTGCTGCTCTTCAGAGCCAAACTGTACCTCAGCAAAATCCGGGTTCTTAAACTAATTTTCTTCCCCCAACACTTGTATTTTCTAATGCTGCCCCTTGTACCAGTTAGCGACAACACGGCAAGTGAGGGCTAGACCAAGAATGGGTGACTGTTAACGTTTTCCAGTGCATCTCTCGACTCCTGAGTCCAAAGTGCACAATGTCGGTAGCAGATCTGCTCCAGCCTGAAGTTGATCTCATCAGCGGTGCTGTGAATGACTCCATAGAGGCTCCCCCTGGCGGGCTCAGGGCCTTCAGTGCTCACATCAGCCCCATAAATTTAAGCAGCTCTCTCTAACCTTGCAGGTCTTCCAATCCCTGTCAGGTTTTGGCTCACCAGCCACATAACCTATCAGCCCCCAAGCCATGGCTATGACTAGGGCTTCTGTCCTGTCAGTTTTATTTCATCACTGCCTGCTGCCAGTAATTTTCCTTGGCAGCAAGAGCATTCCCACATTCTCAGAGCATCTTCCTATGTCCCAGGCTCTCTTGGAAAGAAGCTATCAGCAATGGCTAATCCATCTGAGTCTTCCCCAGGGTGTAAGAAGGCACTTTTACTCCCCATACTGTCCAGAAGAGCACTGCTGCCAGCTCAGTCAAAGCATCAAGACACCCCTCGAGCTGCCCAGTTTGGAAGGAGAGCTTGAACACAAGGAAGCAGTGAGCTGCACTCACTCTGGTATTTGCTTCTCTCACTTGTCTTGCTGAGCCAGTTGCTCTAATGACAGAACTAACGTGGAAAGGAAATTTGGTATACAGAGGTCAAGGCAATTCCCTGAAGGAAGCAAATACAATTACTCCCACGCTAACGACCAGGGAAACTGAGGCAGTGAGCATAGCTGAGCATTTCCCTGAGTCTTGCTCCAAGACATTCTTAATTGCAGAGATCCAGCCAGCAGGTTTTCTGATCCCTTATCCAGCATCCTGTTTCCTCATTCTGCTCCTGCAGTTGTAGAAGGATGCCTTTGATCACCCGGGACAGGTCTTCCTTCAGCTGAAAGGGAAACTGCTGAAAGAAATGGAAGGTAGCAATCCTGGTGGATGATTGCATACCACAAGAAAGTGCTGCATATGAAGAAAAGGAGACATTTCCTATTAGATTAAAGGAGCTCAAACCTGCTCTCCCTCTACAGAAGTATGCAACTCTATACTTGCCTCTCTAACTGCAACACTCCCCTGGGAAAGGTAATTAAAAGTATTGCAAAAGGATGGAAATTAGCCAAGGTCAGGGAATGGCAGTACTGTAAATCCAGAGAATTGCATAAAGAGGCGCATGGTCCAAGGTGATGTCACAAGAGGTGCTGCCAGTCTATTCCAAGAGAAAGTAGCAGAGTTAAAACTGAGCCAACCCCCCAGGAACTGGCTGATGCAGTCAGCCAGAGCAGGAAAACAAAAAAAGGAACAAAAGACCACAGTACCAAGCTTCAGGAAAGTGAAAGGTCTCTGGCAGAACACCTTGCCAAAGAAAGAGGAATGTGATGGGGAAAGGGAAGCTCACGTCATGGGCCAGAGCCGACAATCCAGCAGGAAACACACAAAAGCTCTCCCTGACTCACACAAGCGCATCTGAATAACATCGTAAGGTTTGCATAAACACACATGGCAGAGAAACCAAACAAACATCGGGACAGAGCAGGGGGTGACAGGGTGGTTCTGGCTGGCTGAAGACGAGCTGTTGGGTGGAAAACTGCTCTCCCAGGCGACCCAGCCACTCCTGCAAGGCCACCGTCCTTTCCCGACAGACTTGGGACTTGGTTTGCTCAGCGATTCACCTCAAATGCACAGGCAGCAAGAGCATTTGCTGGGCTCGGCTGCTCAGGCAGGTGCTCCCCTGCCTGCTGGTGCCCTCTGCGGGCAGGGGCTGCCCTGGGACTGCACTCCTGTAACAAACCTGAGACCTGCACCCCTATGCCAAACCTGGGAACTGCACCCCTGTACCAAATTTGGGACTGCACCCCTCTGCCAAACCTGGGACTGCACTCCTGTATCAAACCTGGGACTGCACTCCTGTACCAAACCTGGGACTGCATGCCTGTGCCAAACCTGAGACCTGGACCCCTGAGCCAAACCTGGGACTGCGCTGTGAGAAAAATCTCTTTTATTCAATTTAGAGAAGATACAAATATCTGTGAGATAAAGAAGTGTAGCAGAAAAGGAAAGTTTCTATTGCAGCACGTTCTGGGTGCTCAGGCCAAGAAGGTCCAAAAAGCATGCCCTCACCCCAAAATTCATGCTTTTTATATGTCCCAAGAGTCCTGCCTTGTTAACATAATGAGAGGAGTGGGCCTCTTCTTCTGATTGGGTTTGGTGTGCCCCACTGTGCAGGGAAAAGGGGTCTCCTGGTCAGAATGACCACTTTCCTCTGCACACAAAGGACCTGCCACATGGTGAGGGCTTGTTTTGGCCATGTGTTTATCTACTTTCATAATTCCTTATTCCTGAACGCAGATTGTCCCCAGCACCAGTTCCAGGCAGAAGCTGGTACTTTACAACTTCCGCGGTACGCCTAAAGAAATTCCTGAGTTAATGAGCTATTTGCTTGTAATAAAACCATGTTTTTTCATTTCTCACATGCACCCCTGTACCAAACCCACACCCCTCTGCTCCCTTGAGCTGTGCTCATCCGGGCCTCTGGCTTGCATGTCATCACTTTCCTCCACTACTGGCTTCGAGCTAATTATAGTTCCAGCACTTTCCCTCTGGAGCATTGTTAATTACAGCATGGAGCGCCTCGCTCCGTCCACACCTAGTTTGGAATTCCAGCTGCTGGTAAAAATAAATCGAGGGAAGTGGGAAAGGTTCTTCCTCACACATCATCTAGCCACTGTTACAGGGTTAAAAATTGAGACTCCGATCTCTTTTTCCTTTGGTTGTGCTTATGGTCCTTGTTCTATGGAAAGCAGATGTACCCACAGGGGAAAGAGACTCCTAAATCTATGAGAAATAAAGGCCAGGTCGCCGCTGACAGGACTGTTTTGCACGACTTCACTCGCCATTGTTCGCAACCAGCTGAAAAGAGGTGCAGCCTTCCATTCATCCCCGACTTGCTAAGCACTGAGCGCTGCCAAAGAGAGGCAAACAAACAAGCCTGAGACTCAGACAGACCGAAACCTGAGCAAAGGGGCTGTGAAAAACACCAGCCTGCAAAACCCCTCCTCCAGGGGCATCGCTGTGGGGGATGGAGACAGGCCTGCCTTCTATGCAGATCGTACATGACCTGCAGGGCTCCTAAGGATGACTTCAGGATTCTCAGAAAAATCAAAGAGGTACCAGTGACAGGCAAGGCTGACTCATAAGATTAAAATAGCCCCTGTGAAACGTGCCTGAACACAGCAGAGGGAAGGATGTTGCAATTTTCTCTGAAAGGTGCCTAAAAAGGGGCTTTGTGATGCAAGGCAGTTAACAATTTAAAAAAAGAACCACATTCAAGCGCCAAAAAAAAAAAAAAAAAGTGCTTTTTAATGGCCAAAAGCACCCCCACCGAAACAATGGCAATGCATAAGGAAAAGCCATTAGGTGTGACACGAGGGCAGTTCCCCTCAGCCGTGGGATTAGCGCTGTAAATGAGTAACCCGGCTCGGCCGTGTCTCTGCGGGGTCAGACTCCCTCGCCAGCCCACACACACTGCTCGCCCAGACCAAGGGAGGATCAGCTTCACTTGCTGGCGCTTATATTTATACTGTATTTACCTTTACATTTATTACAGGCCGAATCTCACCCCTCATCCTCGGGGGGGGGGGGGGGGGGGGCTGTGACTGTGATCCGGGCCTGCGCGCACTGCGCATGCGCCGCGCCCGGCGGGCCCGTGTCCTTTTAAAGGACACGCCGCGCGCCGCCGGCCGGAAGTGCCCGGGCTCCCCACCGGAAGTAGCTTCACCTGCCAGTACGCGGGTTGTTCCGGGGAGGGCCGGCCCGGCCGGTTTCCGAGCGGCGGCCGCCGCTTTCCGGCGGCCCGCCCCGCCCCGCGCTCGCTTGCCCTCTGTGTCCTCCCCCGGGAGGCCCTTTCCGCTTCCTTCCCCGTCCCGCGCCTTCCCTTCCCCCGCCCGGCGAGCCCCATGGCGGAGCGAGGGCGGGCGCCGGCAGGGGGCGCGCTGGCGGCGGGGGCGCCGCTCTGGGCCGGCGACTTCCGGGTCTCTGTGCCCAGAGGGAGCGCGGCCCTCCATGGCGCGGCGGCGCCGGGCCCGGCGGGCGGGCGGCGGAGCGGCGCTGCCCCGGTGAGCGACCGCGGCCCCCGACATGGAGCCCGAGACGCTGGAGGCGCGCATCAGTGAGTGCGGCTCTGGCGGGGGCGGCGGAGGGCGGGGAGCTGCGAGGGACGGGGCCCCGCGGGTCGCGCGTCCTGTGGGGTGTCAGGGCGGGCCCGGCCGTGTGTGGGGGACGCGGCTGCGGGCAGATGCGAGGCCCCACGCGAGGGGTGGGTGTGGGCACGCCCGGCGGCTGCGGGGAGCGCACGGAGGGTCAGCGGGGAGGAGGGGGCGGGAGAGTTTGCACAGGGAAGGGGAGAGGGGACACTGGCGTGTTTATGCACCCTCACCGCCCCCCGCCACTGCACCTGGTGGGAGTGGCAGCGAGGGAGTGGAATCGGCGTTGCCCCTCGCCTGGGGAGGTTTTTCTCACCGTCCCTTCCTCCCGCCCCGCAGACAAAGCAACAAACCCCCTGAACAAGGACCTAGACTGGGATGGTATCAATGCGTTCTGTGAGCAACTCAATAAGGAGCTAGAGGGGTAAGTGCTTCATCCTTTCCCCCAGGCTGCTCCAGGTCACAGGCCTAGTTATGATTCCACAGTAAAATCCAGTGAGGTTGTCCCAAGAGCTGAATAAGCACAAAGACCCTCAAGCTAGGGGTAGATGGGGGGCCTTGGCCCACTAGTGAAAGGTTTCCCTAGAGTTTTGAGGTGTCTTGGTGCATTGTCAGTGTCTTCAACTTGCAACATGCTTTTCACCCTTGGATTCCCAGGCAGAAACACAGGTACCAGGTTTTTCATCAATAACCGCCTAGCTTTTTCTTCTCCCCTCACTCCTTCCAGTCCTCCACTTGCCACCCGACTTCTTGCCCACAAGATCCAGTCTCCGCAGGAATGGGAAGCTATCCAGGCCCTCACGGTAAGGGCATCTGTAGGCTGGTAGAACTAGATGGAGGGGCAGGGCGTGGAGATGCTCCAACTTAACTGGAGAAGCATGGGAAGCTTTGAATTCTCTCTGAGAAAGCCCTGGAGCACCTGGGCCCTTGGGTGGGAGAGGGAGTGAAGGTGGTTCCACGAGTCTGGAGAGGTTACTTGGAAAGGACTTATTCCTAGGATCATAGCCTGTTGAAGTTGATAGGAAGCTATTTGATTGTTTTGGTGGTGGCCTTGGCAGTGCTGGCTTAATGGTTGGACTCCATGATCTTGACAGTCTTTTTCAACCTAAATGATTCTATGATTCTTAATTGTGTTGTGCATCCACACTGTGAAACCCTGGTGTTTGTGATCTCTCTAAGGGTATCCCTTTCCACAGGCCGTTGAGCCATGTCTGCAAAAACTGGCCCCAAAGAGGAAAATATTTCTCCGTGGGAGGGTGCTTGACCACCTGGGAGGGAAAAGGGGATGTCCCTCTGGTGCTGTGACAGTAGCCACAGGTTCCGTACCTGGTGAAGGGGAAGCAGGAGGGAGCTACCTCCTGATCCTGCTGCTAACCCCATGCTTGGACTCACCTGGCCCCTCTCCCCAGGTGCTGGAGTCCTGCATGAAGAGCTGTGGCAAACGCTTCCACGATGAAGTGGGCAAGTTCCGCTTCCTCAATGAGCTCATCAAGGTGGTGTCACCAAAGGTGAGTCTCAGGGCATCATACTGGAGGGGACTGGTGCCTGGTGGCATCAGGTCTTTGGGGAAGAGTGGTGGCTGAGCAGAAAGGCCACACACCCACTGGGATGTGGAGAGAAGAGGACAGTGTTGGTAGGAGATCTAGTCCTTGTTCCCTGAAGAGTTTTCTGATGGGAAGGTGAGCTTTCACCTCTGTTCCAGGCTGATTCTCACTGTAGGAAACTGGGGGCCAGCTAGAAATGATGCAGCCCCACACTTGTGAGACTGCTGAGTTCATGTGCATACTTGGAATCACCTTCCCTGCTCTCCTATTGAGCTCTGTGCTGCACGTGCTCAGGAACCTCCCCCAGCTTTGACATCGTGACTGTGTCTCTCTGGAGTGTCCTAACCTGATTGAGACACTCAGAGAGGACAAGCCCAGGCCTGGTCAGTAGTGTTCTGGCGAGTCCATCTGAAGGACCAAGTTATTACCTGCTCCTCTGCTGATGCTGCAGTTCCTGTGTGTGCTCCCCTATTCAGTGAAGGCAGTGAACACCAGCAAGTGTAGGGTTAAGGGAACACAGATTAAATATGACTAAAGAAAACCTTTGTTTGCCAGTCACAGCTTGTGATCTACAATGATGAATAACCAGGGACAGTGACAGCAGCATTCTAAAGTCCTCTTTCTTGGCACCCTAGAGTATGTCCTCTGCCTTACGCCACTAGACTCTAGTGCCACATGCACTGTTTCTACCACCAGTGCTTCCAGCAGACCCACTGAAGAAGGGTGAAGGATGTTTCAATTTCAGGAGGAGAGCTGTAACATTCGGACATCTCCCTGCTGCGTGCTGATCGTCCAGGGCTCATCTTGCTCTAAAGGGTGCCAGGCACTGGGCCCTGCCTTAGAGACCATTACCCACAGTCCTTCCTCTTCCAGCCTTGCTGTCCCCTAGTTCTCAAGGGCTGCCTTGCCAAGCAGCTTCTGTTAGCAGGACCTTTTTCTTGATAAGGTGACAGAGACCTTAGCCTTTCCACCTGCTGTTCTGTGTTGCTCTTGTTTTTCCTGTGGCGGAAACCAGGCACAGCATAGCATGTGTTGCAAGGCCCTCGTGAGCTTCCCTGCTTGCTTCCTCTTTCCTCCTTCTTGTGCCATTGGGAACAGTCTCACTTCTCCTGGGGGGTGAGAGGAGAGGAACAGGCCAAGCTTGTAACGGCCCAGATCAGCTTCAAGCCACCTCTTTTCTCTTCTCTAGTATCTTGGCAGCCGGACACCAGAAAAAGTAAAGTCAAAGATCCTGGAGCTGATGTACAGCTGGACATTAGGGCTGCCTCACGAGGTGAAGATCTCAGAAGCCTACCAGATGCTGAAGAAACAAGGTGAGAAGCAGTGATCTGGAAGGGAAAGGTGGATGAATGGTTTACCCTCCTTTTTTATTGTCAGGGCAGAATCCAAAACAAGTTCTCTCTTCCCTGTGCTCAGACCCAGGACATCCATCAGTCTGGCTCAGTAGCAGGGTCAGGAAAAGGAATGGGTGCCCTGGGGCTCCTAGCTGAGCAGAGGGAGTTGCTGGTGATCCAGATTTTTGGGTTGGAGGGCACATCTGCTTGCTTCCTTGAGAAATGGGGCACTGGAATGGTCTGGGGCTGAAAGGCTGTGAGTGCTTTCACAGTAGATGCTGTGGTTTTCTAACAGAGGATATTCATGGGGAGTGGAGGGCAGTTCTTCCATGAAAATACAATCCAGCATCTTGGGTAGCAGTAGCAAGCCCACACACAGTCTATCAGTCCTGGCTGGGTTTGGTGGGCCATTAGGGAAAAAAGACCTGAGTGGCGGTGCCATCCCCAAGTGGGTGAGTCTTCTTGATCTCTGCTTTGGTGCCTACTGCAGGAATTGTGAAGTGTGACCCGAAACTGCCCGACGACGCTCCTTTTCCACCGCCCCCCCCTCGGCCCAAGAACATCATCTTTGATGATGAAGAAAAATCCAAGGTGAGGGCTCTGTGCAAGGAGAGGGACAGCAGGCAATAACTTCCTGCTCCTGTATCATATATCCGCCTAATGTGGAAAGCCAGAAAGAGCTGAGGCCCCTGGTCCACATGCTGTCCTTCAGAAAATGCATCACAGGAATGCTCAGGGCCAGTTCCAAAATCACAACAAAGGAAATGGCCAGAGGTGGGTCATGTGGCTGTTTGACCCTTAAAGTACTTAGGCAGGATGGTGCAAAGAGTGAAGTGCTTACATTAGCCCAGCAGGTTCTGGGAGGTTTGCTGCTGTGAGGTCTCCAGGCTTCTGAGTTACCTGGCCACAGGGTTTAAATCCCAGCCATAGATGCTGCTACTGTTATCTCTTCCCCACCCCCAGCACTGCAATCTGCTTATTGCCCAACTGTTTTTACCCTCCTGGACCCTTTGTTGTCCTCCCATTAGAATTGTGTCACCACTCAGACAAACGTCTGCATTATCAGTGCTGATACATTTAAGCAAGTATTGGGCTCCTCTGGGTCTAGTTCTGCAGCAGAAGTATGATGCCAGTTTGCTGCAATGATCTATTTTGCCTCCATGGGTCATAGTCTGCAAATGAGAATTTGTGGGTGGCCAGTGGGACTGTTCACTAATTGTGGACAAGGAGAGAAAGTGGGAGCTCTGCCTCTTCATCTATTGCACCCACAAAGAGGGATGTTAAGAGATCTGAGTCCATTGTAATCCCATGGCAATTCCTGCACAAACCAGGCTTTCTCTCTGCCTCAGTGCTAGTGCTGCTGCATTCCAGACTCTCCATGGTGGGTAAGAGGGAGGCAGGTTTTGAATACCGGGAATCTTCAGGGAAAGATGTATTTTGCATAACAAGAACCATAATGGAAAAAGGTCAGTTGTACTACTTCTTCTGGTCTCTGATAGCTCCTGTGGCTGGGCTTTCCAAACAGCTGACGTTGTCCTCTGCCTCTGCCAAATATGGGTTTGGGGCAGAGGGAACTACTGGCTGTAGTGTTGCAGGAGTGACTCTGGCTGCTGCCCTCAGCTTGGGCTCAGAGGTACCTTCTCTTTTGCAGACACTGGCTCGCCTCTTGAAAAGTTCCCATCCTGAGGACCTCCGGGCTGCCAACAAGCTCATCAAGGAGATGGTTCAGGAGGTGTGTCTGGGGAAGAGGGAAGCTGGGGAGGTCATAGTCTGGGTGGTGATGGTTGCACCAAAGGAGCAGTGGCTCTGTGACCTCATGCAGACATACAGAGCTTCTGCCCAGAATTTTGCTGCTAAAGAGTCCATATGTGATTTCTGCCAACCCTTGGCTTTTTGGAGGAATGGCTCTTGGTGCATTCTATGGCCCAAGCCCTGCTGCAGCACTAGATATGCAACAACTCCTTCCCTGTTTGGCAAGCTATGGCCCAGAGATAACATAGGGTTTTTCACTGGAGTGGGAGCTGTTTTGAGGGCAGTATTACTGTATCTTAAGTCCAGGGAGTTGGTGGTTGGCTGGCCCAGCTTTCCTCTCCAAGTTACAGCCACAAGCAAGGACATCTTTCCCCATGTGCTTCGCCTGCAGGACCAGAAGCGCATGGAGAAGATCTCCAAGAGAGTGAATGCCATTGAGGAGGTGAACAACAATGTGAAGCTGCTGACAGAGATGGTGACAAACTACAGCAAGGGGGAGACAACGGAGAGCAATGAGGACCTAATGAAGGTGAGGAAAGGTCATCCCAGCATCCTTACTGAGCTTAGCAGAAATGGGTGACCCTTAGCCCCCCTCCATCCTCCTGTCTATTTTGTACCCCCAGCTGAGCATCCTTCTGCTTACCTCAGCGCCCCTTTCTCCTCTCCCCCAGGAGCTGTATCAGCGCTGTGAGCGCATGAGGCCCATGCTTTTCCGACTTGCCAGTGACACAGAAGACAATGATGAAGCTCTGGGTAAGCATATCTGGCCTTTCTCATTCCTGCTGAGAGTGTTGTGGAGATGTCAGTGTACCCTGGTGCAGTTTGCAGCAACAGTGGTGAACACACTGTCTGCAGTGGGTTGTTTGCAGCTCCTTGGACCTTGCTTTGAAGGAGTAGACAGAATTGGTGTAAAAGTCACTCTCTTGACTATTTTCAAACTTACTTCCCACTTATTCCATTTCAGCGGAGATCCTGCAAGCCAATGACAATCTAACACAGGTGATCAATCTCTACAAGCAGCTTGTACGGGGAGAAGAGATCAATGGGGAGACAGTGGCTGGTCCCCTTCGAGGTGAGGACACTTAGGGAATGGAGACAGGAGCATCAAGCAGTGGGATCCTTTTGCTGGTTTCATGCAGTGTCAGACAAGATTGAGAGAAGTGGAAAGGTGAAACCTTCAGGAGGTCAGAGTGGGGCTGGTGAGACATACAAACAGCTTGTGGAGGTGACTGATGCATGAAGAGGGGGAACTGGAAGGGGGAGTAGGGGGGTGCTCCTTCTCCCAGGTGTGAAGAAAGTATGGGAACTGGCCTCAGCACACTACATAAGGGCTGGATAAGGCATTTGATTCTCAGCTTCTTCATTTTTTGTTGCAGGCAGCACCTCAGCACTTCTGGATCTGTCTGGCCTGGAGCTTACAGCAACATGTCCTTCCTACCCAGCCTTGCCTACCCTTTCAGGTGGCTCAGCAGTCCCTGTTCCAGACCAGGCTGGCTCTGTCTCCTTGCTGGATGATGAACTCATGTCTTTAGGTGAGAAATCCAGAGTAAAAGCTCTTTATTCTCTCCTTGACTCTGGATAATCTGCATGGATGGTTCTTCATGTGGCAGGAACATGAGTAAGAGAGAGAGCTCTGTGATAGGTGAATAACAAAAGAGAAAGAGGTGTTCTTCATTTAGCATAAGAGAAAGGGAGGGAAAGACCCTGCTGTGATTCTGAACTTCAGTCCCATGGTGTTTTCATGGCTAGTCAGAGAGAGCTTGCAGGGATGTGCCCACTGATTTTTCTGGGAAAACTGACCTGGCAGGTAAATCAAGAGTGATGCAATGGCCATCCCAGATGGGATCACAAGGGTGGGTCTCCCCCAGATTCTAATGTTTACTGCCTGCTGTTGGACTCGTGAGCTGACAACAGATGCATGGGACTTTCAGAACTATTCACATGGAAGTCTTGTGAGCTGCCAGTCCAAGAAGGCTCTAGAGTCCTGCTTTGCCCAACAAAGTGTCCGTTTGCTAAGACAAGTGCTGTGAGTACAACAGCACAAAGTAGACATGTCAGCCGGACATGTCAGCTTAGTAGTATTCACTTTTCTGCCAGTTGCAGTGAGAACTGCAAATGAGGATCTCTAAAAAAACCACTATCGCCCTCCAGGCTCTCTCCTATGCAAGAATGGGGGCCAAAGATATAGACCATGCTGGTGGTTTCTGCCCTGCGTCGGTCTTATTCTGGCCATGTTTATTGCTCTTACCTACTTGGTAGCTGAGCTTCATGTTTGCTCTTACTCCTGGCAGGCCTGAATGACCCAGCACCACATCCTGCCCAGGCCAGTGACACCAGCGGCTGGAACAGCTTCCAGGTAATGTGCTGGGAGCCATGGCAGAGGGTGGGGAAGGTGGTAAAAGCAACAAATGGGGTAGGTAGGGAAAAATCCCACATCTGATGGTTGATACTGATATGCAACCCTGCTTTCTGGGGGGCTCTCCTGTGCGTTCTTTTTACAGTCATCAGATAGCAGTGAGCTCGGTATCACCCCTATCACAGCAACACCACCAGTCAAAGCAGATGCTGGTGCATCATCCCCAAAACCTTCTCCTAGCACCAGTGGCCTGGATGACCTGGACCTCCTGGGCAAGACTCTGCTGCAGCAATCTTTGCCTCCAGAGTCTCAGCAAGTGCGATGGTAAGCAGGGGTAGTGCAATCTCGCATCTCTCCCCATCATTTTGTTTCTGGGGTACTGGACACAGCATTTCAATGCCCTGTACCACTCCTTGCTCTCTCCCTACAGGGAGAAGCAGCAGCCACCCCCTCGGCTCACTCTGAGGGATCTGCAGAACAGGAGCAGCTCTGGTGCCACAGCCCAGAATCCCAGTGCTCCACCTGTGGTCCAGAGTGTTTCCCCTAATCCCACACCGCCCCTGACCTCAGAGCTGCCTGTCCCTGCTACGCTTCCAAAAGCTGCCACCACACCAGCAGGAAGTACTGCAGTCCCACCACGGCCTCCTGCCACTGCGTTGCCCCAGGAGATCTCGCTGGCCAACATCACTGTGCCTCTGGAGTCAATCAAACCCAGTGAGCTGGGGCAAAAGAGGGGGGCAGGCATGGGGGGAACAAACCCTGCATGCATGGAAGGGAAGAATCTGAAGAAACTTCTTGCTTGTTGGATTTTGTGGAGGTTGAGGAGGAAGGCTGTCTCTGTCACTTGCATGGAGTTTGGGTGATGAGGCCAATTCCCTCTGGCTGACTGTTCCCTCTGTCCCTGCCTTTCCCACAGGCAGCATCCTCCCTGTGACAGTGTATGATCAAAATGGCTTCCGTGTCCTCTTCCACTTTGCTAAGGATGCCCTGCCCGAGAGGCCTGATGTGCTTGTGGTGGTGATTTCTATGCTCAGCACGGCCCCTCAGCCCATTCGCAACATTGTCTTTCAGTCTGCCGTCCCCAAGGTAAGGAAGCTGCTGGGGTGGAGGTCCCCAGGCTGGGCCAAAGCATGATTCTATTTCTGCAGGAAAGGCAGGGTGGGTGGAGAGAGCTCTGTGGGGATGGAAGTGAGTTGTGTTGCCTTCAGATTAGCAGAAACCAGCACAATAATTTTCTCTTTGACTAGACAGTGGAAGCTCCTCGAGTACAGGAACAGGGCTTCTGGCTGCCAAGTCACTTTCAGGAATGTGGGATGCTCTTCTCTCTCCCTAGGTGATGAAGGTGAAGCTACAGCCTCCCTCAGGCACAGAGCTGCCAGCATTCAATCCCATTGTTCACCCCAGTGCCATCACCCAAGTCCTGCTGCTCGCTAACCCACAGAAGGTAACAGCATCATCCCTGGGACATGACCAGAGGCTGGTTTTGGTGCCTGGGCAAAGCCTCTTTACCCTGTTCCTGTTCCCTCTACTGTCAGCAGTGTTTGAGAAACATGAATGGTTTGTGCCTCATGCCCTTCTTTGCCTCCTGACTGCTTATCCTTTCTCTCCCATCTCCAGGAGAAAGTGAGGCTACGGTACAAGCTGACCTTCACCATGGGAGAGCAAACCTACAATGAAATTGGGGATGTGGACCAGTTTCCCCCACCAGAGTCCTGGGGAAACCTCTAAGGCCACATGTTGCAGGCACTACACTGCAGATTCCTCGGGAAGCCAACCCGGCAGGGCTGGAGCAGCCGGAGGAGATGGGAGGGTGGGTGGGGGCTGCTGCTCATGCTCTATTCTCCAGGCAGTCGGGCGAGGGCCCGAGGGAGCATGCCTCGAGGAAGAGAGCAGAGATGCCTGGAGATGTTCATCCCATAAGACTAGGAGCAGATTGGAAGCTTCGTGTGTGTGAACAGTTGCCTTCCCTGCTCTTCCGAAGATGACACTCCCTCCCCAGTCTGTCCAGCTTCTCTTCTAACCCTGCTTTCCCGCTCTAGGTGCAGTGGGGAAGAAAGACAGGGAGCTTCAACAGCCTCAGCCCAGGTCAAGGCCTAGCAAAGGAAGATCCTTTTCCTTTTCTGCCCCCTCCATATTTCCCAGCCTTTCAGCTACTTCATGCTCTATGGTGCTCCCTCTTGTCCCCCTTGCCCCCTCCTTCGAGCTGGGCTCCAATGTTTCCCTGTTGGGTGCAATCACACTGGAGCTGGTGTGGAACAAGGCTGGACAGAGATTAGTTGTTTCTCCAGCACCAGAGGGCAGGCAGCTGCCCTTGCTTTGGGGGTGTCAGGGGAAGTGATCATCACATCTCTCTGTCCTAGCTGCTTAGAGAGCTGTTGGTGGGAGGTGGGCCCCAGGGTGGGACCTTGGGGGCTGGGAAGGGCTTGGTCTGTGCCTTCCCAGCCCCTTTCAGCTGGAGTTCTGAACCCCCACAGCTGGGAAGCCTGCACCCTTCCTACATTCTTTATATATCATAGCAACTTTGGGATTGGGGACTGCAGAGGGGCACACTGCAGGGGGTGAGTCTCCCTGCAGCCTCCTGATGTGGGGAGAGGAAGCAGTATTTGGTCTTCCTCCACCTTGGCTGGGCTGGAGAGCTTGGAGGGGTGGGGAGCTTTCTCAGCTCTTCTGCTCGTGGCAGGGTAGGTGTTGGGCTGGGAGCCAGAGACGGGAGCCCAGCCCATCACCACAAAGCTCTGCACTGGAACGTACGGGGGGCGGTTCAGCTGTGCCTTGCTCACCTTTACCTGCAGCTGAGGGCAGGCCTGGCTCCCTGTGGCAGGGAGGGGGCTCGCTCCAGCCGCCTGATCACTGTGACACAAGAGCAGGGATCTGCAGGCATGGAGGAGACTGGGGAATGGCACATCCCAAGCAATCCACATCCCGGTGGGACTTGCAGCCATGGGAGCTGCTTCCCATCCCTAAGCTGGTTTTGAGAATGCCTGATCATAAAAAGCAGAAGTGAGCTGTGCCCTGTGTTGGCTTGTCAGAGCTAGAAGAAGGCATGCATGAGATGGAGATGAGAGGGGTCCCTTGCACTCTTGGCTCAGGGCAGTGAAGGTGAGGTGTCTTGAAGCTGGGCACAGCGAGCAGTAGAGGACAAAGGGAAGCAAGGTCTTTATGCTGGGGTTCTGCTGTGTCTTACTTCCCTTTCTGGTCTGTTCAGGGTTTTGTATGGGTTTTTTCTTTGCAGATCTTGTTTGGTTCTTGAATAGACTTGTATATATTTTCAGTGCAGAATTCTGTAAATGGAAGAAAACATTTAAAATGAGACGCCCGGCGCGAAGAATCTGCTGTATTTATGGGAAATAAAGAGTTCTTTCCTGATCCTGTCCCTCTGCCTTTTGACCCAAGGAATGCATTCTTACCACCTTACTATCCGTAACCTCAGAGGAGCTTACTGCACCCTGCTCAGGGTCCTTTCCAGCTCAAATCTTGCCCCTACAATCCTGTAATTCATCTGTCAGTCACCAAGGGCCTTGCCAAAATGATTTCTCCACTCCCATGAGCAGGGAACTGGAATGGTGGAATTCCCCCAGCAGTTTTCATTTCCTTTTCTGAGAGCAGTCACTTCGAGGCTGCAAACTGGGTCCTGCCCACTTCCCTCCCTCCCCATGGAGAGGCAGTGGGCAGGGGTCTGTGCCCTACAGACTATGGGAAGCAGGGCCTGAGCTCACTCCCATGTATCCGTTTGAAAACAGCTGCCAGTGCCACTTTGCTTTACACTCACTAGCGACTTGACCCATACCAAGGAGCACAGCCCAGCAGCCCACAGATTACTGCTCCAGGCTTTGGGGCACAGGTAGAGTGGCCCTTCTCCCTTTTTCCTTTTCTGCTTGCCTGTTCTGCCCACAAGCTGACCGCTTCTCATTTCGGCTCCATTTGCTACTTCCTTTGCCAGCCATGTAACCCAGCCAACAGCAACCTCTCATCTCTCTTAGCGCAGGAGGAAGAAAGTCATAGATGCAAGTGAGGTTTACATCTCCTAGAGCCAGGACCAAAGGTCGTGGTAGTGCAAAGGGGATGTTTTCTGACAAAATTTTTAAAAAAAAGTGTGAGCCTTGTTGCAGCTCTGCAGAGTGCAGGCAACACCTGAGCCTGAGAACAGGGAGTTTGTTGTCCCTGTGCAACTGTGCGGGTGCTGCTGCTCCACCCTGAGCCCAGCCACCCTGCTCAGAGGAGCTCTGCTGGCAGAGGGGGAGCAGGGAGGAAGGGGCCACCCCAAAGCACAAGGCAACTGCCGTTGGCCACAGCTTTGTGGTGGTTCCGGAAAGCCTCAACCACGGCAGGGAGGGAAAGCAGGGTGAGGGGCACAGGAGGGGTTGCGCAGATGGCTTTGCTGCTTTTCCTCCTGCTCCTGTCATGACAAGGGGGATATGTCGCAGGGGAAGAGGTTGGAGCACTCATGAGCATGGAGAGGTGCCTGAGGAGTGTTGGCAGAGTTTGGGTGACCAGGTAGGGCAGGGTGTACATCAGGCACCCTGTACAAACCACACAGCCAGCTGGCACTGGCACAGGCTGCCCTGCGGCGCAGCTGGTGGTGGGCAAGGCAAGGGGGAAACCACACCAGCTGAGACAGACAGCAAGAGAGCGTGGGCCCTTTGCTTGGGCTCAGCAGCAGCATGTGCTTGTCCTGCCTTGTTATGTGTATGCTGTAATAATATTTCCCCTTTAAGGCTTGGCTGAAGTTATTTTTACTTGTGGGGTGGTGACAGGAACACAGAACGGAGCAGGAGCCCTGAACTGCTCTTACCTGATCTACAGCAGAGGCGCGGACGGAGGAGGAAGGAAGCTCAGAAAAAGAGAAGGAGCAAGAGAAGGGAGTTCAAGGGAGAAGAGAAAGCAGGCAGGGCATCCCCAGGGAGGGACTAGGGAGGAGTCCTGCTGGGGAAACTGAAAAAGGGGGAACGAGGAAAGGACAGGGAAGAGGAGTAAAAAGGGAAAGGTCCTCAGGAAAAAACACAGAGCAAAACAGCTTCTGGGAGCCAAGGGGCTACCAGTATCCAATGGCAAACGTTACTGAGGGGTGCTGAGCAGGTACAGTCAAGCAGAGTGGCTCTCCTGGTCTCCTCCCGTCTCTCAAGATGATGAAAAGACAGTTTAATCGAATGCGGCAGCAGCTGTCCCATCCCAACATCGCCACCCGGTAAGGATTTCTCCACTTCTTGTATCGGAGGGCTGTGAGGAAGAGGGACACGGGTCCTGGAGGGCTTGCACTGGGGCTGTACTGACTTCCAGGTGACAGTGACCTAGTAAAAGGGGAAAGGGGGGAATAATGCTGGCTTTAGAGCATCTTCAGCATAAGCCAAGAGGCTGTAACCTCCTGGCACTTGAGAGGCAGTGGGAAGGCTGCACTGGTGCTGCTCAGCAGTGACATGATCCCCAAGTCCAGCTACCTCTCCCAGGGCTCACAGGTGCTGTATCCACCTGCAAATAGGGCTTAACCAAGCTTGGCTTCCCCAGGATGTGGGGCAATGGGGAGGGACATTCCAGCCACATGCCCTTGGCTGTGTAGTGACCAGAAGGGTGTTAGGAGCTGAGACTTGTCTTCCCCACTGAGTCTGGTTGTCCTATGGCTCTAACCAGCCCAGCAATATGGGCATCCCAAAATGCCCTTTGAGGATAGGACTGAGGATCCTCAGAGCACCCATGGAGGACTTACAGCTTCACACAAATCTGTCTGTCCCTGTCCTACATCTGTTGCTTCCTTATTTTTATCTTTGGCTTTCCAAAGCTCTCCCCTTGCAAAACCCAGAACTGAAATTACAGGGCTGGGCTGTCTCTTCCCAGCCCCCTCCCTCTTTCCTACTGCCACCTCCACGGGTTCCCCAGCAATGGGTGGCTGAAGGGGACAAACGATGTCCTCTGGACCAACCATGTCCTCTGGACCACTGAGGTTCTTCAGCCAACCCAGCAGATCAGCTGCAGGGAAGCAGCTCCTGTATCCTTGTGGCCTCTTGATCTTCTTGCATTCCCCAGAGAGGAGCATAATCCCCTTTTACCATCCCTCCTCTCTCAAGATTTCTCATCTCCATGTTAGATGCACCCCCCTTTTGCTTAATGCCAGGCAGGCAGCTCATGCAGTCCCAGAGAGAGCTCTTCACCCTCTGCGGAGCCTCTCCTCTGTGGGCCACGACCTCATGTGATCTTGCTTGCCTTCAACCAAACCACCCACATTTCCTGCAGCTCCACGGCCTTGTCCCACATTGGCTTTGGTGGGTGGTGAAAAAAGAGAAACATGAACTGAGGAAAAAGCAGCAGTAGAGGGAAAGCAAACAGGGTTCCTGGGGCATAGCAATGACAGCAGGCCATTGAAGCAAGTTTTCCTGTATGGGAGGCATCAGGGAAGTGTTGGGGTCATGGCGGCTGGTGGGTTTTGAATTTGTTTTTGAGCAGAATTTGATGCAAACGGTAAATTTCCTTTGTCAGATTCACTACAAACACCTCCTGCAAAACCACACAAAAGCTGTGTTTGCGTGTGTCTTTCTGGAAGGGCTGGTGTTGGTCTCAGTCCCCAGCCTGACCACAACGATATCCTTGCTCCGGCACTAATGGTCCCATAGCCAGTGGCTACACTGGCCTGCAAGGATGTGTAGATTGACCTTCAGGGGAGAGGTGGGCAGTCAGGGTCAGCAAACATCACAGTCCTGTTGTGGACCTGCTAAGCTGGCCCCTGTCTTCAAAACCCAGGCCATAGCTGGATGTTTTGGCTGAGGTGCTCTGCACTGAAAACCCTGTCCGATGTCTACCAGTCAGCAAGGGTTGACTGCCTTGCCCTGCTTCTACTGCTCTTGTTCCTGTGGGCTCATTTTATCTATGGCCTTGTGTCTGATGGTCCAGCCTACAGCCAAAGTCTCCTGCTCCCAGGAGCCCAAAAAGAGGTGGATAGGATGTATAAGGACCTGCTTCTCCAAGGAGGCTGGGTGGAGGTCATCCCTGTTTCCTGATGGTTCCTTCTCTTTCCTCTGCAGAGCCCAAGAAACAACTGAGCTCCTGTCAGAAGATTTGCTGCAGGTGAGGCATAGGCTGGGCTGGCAGGCATGTGTCTGCTTGTGTCTGGGTGTGGGAACCTGCCTCGCTCCTGCCTGCCATTCACCCTGCCAGCACATCCAAGTCATGGGGCTGGGATGTGCCTGTGTGCCAGAGGGTGATTTCAGGACCATGGTGTTAAGGGAATGGCAGGCTCCCAACACTGGAAAGGGCTTCCCAGCTGCTCACAGAGGGATGAATCCTGACTAGGAGTTGTGTTCCTTTTTTCCCTGGACCAGGGATGCTCTGGGCTGTAGCGGGATGCTGGGCAGGCCACCCATACCCAGAGCTGGCTAGTGGGGAGGTGGTCTCGAAGTGCCCATGGTTGATGAAAGGGCTTCTCCAGTCCCACCTTTCTGCCCCAGATTGAGCAGAGGATTGAGCCAGCCAAGCGAGCAGCTCACAGTGTGTCCAAGAGGCTCCAAGCCTGCCTGCAGGGGCAATGTGGCTCCGAGATGGACAAGCGAGTGGTGAGTAAAGTCCTCCCACCGCAGCCTGCGCTCACCCCAGCTCTGTCCTTCGCCAGCAAAGGGGGTGCTGGGCCCCTGCTTTGCCAGATTTGTTGAAGAGTGGCCCAAATCTGTGCTCAGCCTCGGTGTCATTGCCAGCAGTGGCCACCAGCAGCCTGGGGTGAGCAGAGCAGGGCAATCCTCTCAATCATCACTAATTTGGAACACTCCTGAAAGAGAGATAGTGTCTTTGTACTGAATAACCCTCCAAAGCCTTTGTTGTCTATGTCCCTTCCCAAACCCTTGTGAACCTCTGGCACCCATGGTGCCCTGTGGTGAGCAGCACCACAGTGTGGCCAGGCATATTTGGTGTCACCACTTCTCTCCCAAATCCTTGGCTCTGTGCAGAAGAAGCTGCCTTTGATGGCTCTGTCCACGGCAATGGCTGAGAGCTTCAAGGAACTGGACACAGAGTCCAGTCTTGGGTAAGTACTGGTGGGGAAAAAGTGCCAGTGACCCCAAAAGATGCCAGACCCTGGCAGTGACACTGTCTTGGCTCAGAGGTGCCCACAGCTCAAACCCTGTCCCAAGAGCAAACACTGGCATTGGAGTGGGGGAGGGCACAGCCAGCATCTTCAGCCACCCATTGCAGAGGAGGGCCATGGGCTTGGGTACAGTAGGGTGTTGGGTCAGAGAGGGGCCTGGCTCCAGCCCACAGTCATTTCATCTGTTCCCTCACAGGAAAGCTCTGGAGATGGGCTGCTGTATACAGAGCTCACTGGCAAAAATCCTGGCCGAGTTTGAGATTGCCTTGGAGCACAACGTCCTGCAGCCACTCAACAAGCTCAGTGAGGTAGTCCTGGCTGCCTTTCCAGCTCCACGCTCCCAATCCCACCACTCCTTTCTTCGTCCGCAAGCCTCCCCTGCTCACTCTGGCCACTCTCTCCCCAAGGAGGAGCTTCCCATCATCCTGAAACGCAAGAAGACCCTCCAGAAGTTGATTTCTGACTGGAACTCAATCAAGAGCCGGTATGGGGCCTCTGCAGCCTGGGTGGCCAGGGCATACAGAGCATAGCCCCCAAACAGGTTTAGGGACAGAGGAAGATGACTGCCCTGGGGAGTGAATTTCCAGCAGCTTTTTGGGAGTAGCCAGCCAGACCCTCTCTGCAGGTGCATCCTTGCTCTGGGCTGAGCTGCTGGTTTCATGGCCCCGGAGAGAAGGACAGCACTACTGTCAAAGGCAGCAAAGTGCCCCACTGCTGCTTGGTACCACTGAGATTGCCCCATTCCAACTCTAGCCAAGTGGTAGCCCGTGCCACGCCAGATTTCTCTGGCAGTCTGCACATCTGTCCCACCTCGTGTCCCTGGCACTGAGGCCATGAATGTGCCTCTTCTCTCCCACTCCAAAGGTTGAACCAAGCTGCCAAGAGCTCCAGTAATAGCACTGGAGCTGGTGGTGGTCCAGGGGCATCTTCTGCTGCCAACAAACTGGAGATCTTGAAGGAAGAGGAGGAGGAGGTAAAGAGGAAGGTGGAACAATGCAAGGTGAGAATGTCACTTGCTCTCTCCCGTGGGGCAGCTCCAGGGCTGCAGACCTGCTTCCCCTGCCAGTCTTGCCCAAGTTGACCCCATGCTGACACAGACTGCAGCCAGCTGGCATGTCCAGCCCCCTGCAAGCAAATAGGCCCCTCAAGCCCAGGCCCAGAGAAGAAAATGAGTAAAGGATTCAAAGAGTAAAGGATGCTGCTCTAGAGGAGGCTCCAGGGGCTAAAGCAGGAAGTTTATGGGGTCTCCTAGGGTTGAGAACCACTTTATCTAGGAACTGCTCTGGGTGGCAGCAAAGTTTCACATTAGCTTACTCCTCTTCTGCCCTGTTTCTCTGAAAAGTCCAGCATCTTGTCTGGCAGAGGTGATGAGCTCACTGGAGCTGAAGGTGCAGGGACCTCTTGTCCCTGAGCCACTTGTGCCAGGACCTTGATCATAGGGCAGGTTGCTGCCATTACCCAAATGAAAGGAAAGGAGGCAAGGAGGAATCCCCACTGCACCCAGGCACCCTGTCTAGACAACTCACAGACCAGACAAAAGGGCTTCATGAAGGTGTCTCCTCTTCCTCGGGTGCCAGACAGGGGATGGAAGATTCCTCTTCTCTGTGTCTCATTTTCCAGGATGAGTATATGGCTGACCTCTACCACTTCTCCACCAAAGAGGACAGCTACGCCAGCTACTTCATCAAAGTAAGTGCTCTCTCACACTTCTCTTCAGCGTGTGAACATCTCCCAGGCTAAATCTGAGCCCAGCCTTAACCACATCCACTCCAAGTCCCCCACTCAGGGCAAGGGACAGACTGAAGCAACAGCAGATGCCTATAGCTGGCCTCATTCCAGGCACAGCACGTTGATGCCAACACTGGCACCAAGTGCAAACAGAGCGGTTTGTCCCAATGACCCTCCTCTCCAATTTACCCTCTATCCCTCACTACAGACATAGTCTCACAGACCCTGGGTGGATTCCCCTTGCAGCTCCTTCTTTGCCCTGCCTCCATGAGGGTGAAAGGTCCTGGTAATGGGCATCTCTCTGATTGGGGCTGGTGCCAAACTGAGTGCTGTTTGTGTGTCTCCTGTCTGGCAGCTGCTGGAAATCCAAGCCCAGTACCACCGGCAGTCACTGGAATCTCTGGACACAGCTCTGGCAGAGCTAAGGGAAAGCCATAGAGAGTCAGGTACCTGTTGGCTCTCCATGCAGCCCAGGGAGGGCTGCAGATGAGCCCAGGGGATATGAGTGTGGCCAGCAAGGCTGGAAAAGCTGTTTGCTCCCTCCCTAACACCTGCTGCTGTCTCCCATGTTGGGCTGGTGGGTTGGGGACCGCAGTCTGAGGTGAGCTGGGGATGCTGCCTGCCCTGTCTCTGCCTTTAGCCAGCCAAATTTGGCTTGGAATGAGATGTTGCCATGGCCAGATGCTGGATGGCCCCAGTAGCCACTGTCTCTCTTGACATTCTCCTCCCTCTTTCAGAGTCCTCCTTCAATGCAGACACCCCAGTGGCAGGGCACTATGGTGTGTCCCTAGAGACCCACCTCAAGAGCTTGGGCCGGGAGATTGCACTGCCCATTGAAGCCTGTGTCATGATGCTGCTGGCTTCCGGCATGAGGGAAGAGGTAGGAAGTGCTCCAGAACCCCTCACCACCTTCCCACCCAAAATGCACCCCTCCTAAACTCAAAATGCATTCCTTCCCTCTTTGCCCCATTTCCAGGGACTCTTCAGGCTGGCAGCGGGTGCGTCAGTGCTGAGAAAGCTGAAGAGCAGCTTGGCCAGTGGCTCTAATGCCCTGGAGGAATTTTACTCAGACCCCCATGCTGTGGCTGGTGGGTGCTGGTGAGGCAGGGTAGGGGACCATGATTGGGCAGTCTCTGCCATCCCCAAGTTGCCATCAGCCCCATTGCTCCCCCTTCCCTCCCAGGTGCACTGAAATCCTACCTGCGGGAACTGCCCCAGCCTTTGATGACCTTTGAGCTCTATGATGAATGGGTCAAGGTGGCCAGGTAAGTCCAGATATTGGGATGGAAATGCCTGGCATGTCTCAAAAAGCCCCCAATCAAGCCCCTCCATCCTTCCTGCCACTTGAAGCTGGGCTGCTTGGCCTCATTTACCATGTGGGAGGGATACTAACACAGCACCTCCATGGATGCCTGCCTTAGCTGCCCAGTAAAAGCAGGATATCTCCATCCCCAGGGCTATGGCCCACACAGGGCAGCCAACACTGGCCTTCCTCCTTGCCCATTGTGTCCCTCTCTGCCATAGGGAGCAGGCCAAGCTCTCCTCTCCTTCTTCTCTCTTGCAGCTTAAAGGACATTGACAGCCGTGTACAGAGCCTACAAGATACCTGCAGCCGCCTGCCCCGGGAGAGCTACAACAATCTGAGGTGTTTTGCTGCAACAGGGCTTCTTCAGCCCCAAGCAATCATCAGCAGTGGCTATTCCCTCCCCAAAATCTGTTTCTACTATACCCTCTCCCTTCTTTCACCCCACAGGTATCTGATCAAGTTTTTAGCCAAGCTGGCTGAACATCAGGAGGTGAATAAAATGACCCCCAGCAACATCGCCATTGTGCTTGGCCCAAACCTGCTGTGGTCACAGCAGAGCACAGGGTAAGGTCCAGTTTGGAGGGGTGTGAGGCAGCTTTCCAGCCCCAGCTCAGGTGCCCTGAATGAGAATCCCATGGGAAAGGCTGATCCAGCAGCCTTCAAGCCTTGCTTTGAAACACCTGCACCTCTTCTATCCTCAAGTCCTGTCCCTTGTCCCCAAGTTGTATGTCCCCTCACCAAGCCTGTGCTCTCTTAGCCACTCTGCAAAGCAGCAGAGGAAAGGGCTGAGGCCTAAAGCACTTGTGACATGGATGGCTTTCAACACCATTGGCCTCCAACACCAAACCAGGGTTCCCAGGACAAGGAACAAGCTCCAACTCCCACCCTGCCATTCCCCTCTGCTGGGCTGGCTTCCCTTTGGGTTCTGAACCCTGAGGAATGAACACCAAAAGCCATTGGGGGTTAATGCTATCCCAAACCCCTTTTCTGATGCCTCCCCCATCCCTGTCTCTCAGAGACCCCATGCAACTGGACTTGGCCTCAGTTTCCTCCATCCAGAGTGTGGTAGAAACCCTCATCCAGAACGTGGACACCATCTTCCCTGGAGGTAGGGCCAGGGTGTCACTTGGTGGGCCGCAGCACAGGGTGAAGGGGAGAGGAAGGGAAAGGGACTTTTCTCCATTCTCAGGAGGAAGGAAGCATGGGGCTACTCTGGCTCCCTTCCATGGGGTCATTGCTCTGGGTGACAAGTGCTTCTTCACAGGGTCTCCTTCTTTCTCTCCCCCCAGAGGTAGATTTTAATGTCTCGGGATTGTTCACGCCACCTGCAAATAGTGGACTTGGCAAGTCTGCCCCAGTGCAGGAGCTGACCCCAGAGCCCCCTTCAGCCAGCACCTCCACCCTTCCAGACAGAGAGGTGTAAGTCTGGTGGGAACTAGGGGCTCTGCCTATCCCAGCTCTCCCTATGTTCTCTCCCCATCCCACCCCATGCCAGGGGCCATACCCTTGCAGGTGGATGCTTGGCCTTGGGGCCAGGACCACCATGCTAAACCAAAGCCTGACTTGCCCCATTCTCTGTGCAGTACGTCGAGCGACTCCGAGGCCAGGTCCCAGCTGGCATCCCCAGCACTGACCAAACCATCTCCCGAAGCTGTGGAGCCACCAGCTCCAATGATGGCTGATCATACCACCCGCAAAGGTTAGCGTACCTCAGATGGCACAGTGCTTGGGAAATGACACCCCTGAATGCCACCTCCTGTGGTTTAGCCTTCATCCTGCTGTTTCCTGCAAAAAAGGGCACTGGGGATGTCCCTGTCACCAAATGAGACAAGGCCTCTGGCCAGGGCAACATGGCCAGTATCCAGCTGAGGTGCAACCATGGGAAGGACACAGTATGTCCTATAGTGTTGGGTTGAACACCCCTTGTAAAGAGGTGTCAAAGTTCCTGGCCCTTTGTGAGGCAAAGAGGGAAAAGCCCCCAAAAGCAGGTGTGCACTTGAGTCTCCAGTAGGGGAGCTGGGCAAGGGGCAGTTTGCCCATCCATCTGCCCATAACCCCCCTGCCTGACCAATAGCTGGCAGCACAGCCCCCTTTGCCCTGCAGACACAACACTGGTGTAGAGCACCCCAGCCCACCCCAGCTTTCTTTTCAGGCAAGCGCCCGGCTCCAGCCCGGCCCACGATGCCACCACCGCCTGTGGCCCAATCCCGAAGCACAGCTCCTGCCCCGGCAGTGAGCCCCAAAGCCCTGCCACGACGGATGGCACCCAGCCGAGCCCCCTGCGTCCCACCACCGCTCCCCCCACAACCGGCACCCCGTCACAGCCGAGACACCCCACCATCGTCCCCGCCTTCCACCGGTGAGGCCGACACAGTGGCTGCCATGGACTGTGACCCAGGAACCACAGACGAGGGGCAGCTCCTGCCTGCGGGAGGAAGGAGCCCCTTGGCCACATTGGCCCCAGCAGGACAGCCCACAGAGAACTGAGCAGGGCACGGGAGAATCACAGGCTTGGGGAGATGGGAACCCTTTGGGAACCCAGCAGGTGCTGTGGGAACACCATGGTGATGCCTGAGGGGGACTCCTGCTCTTCCACCTTGCTCCCTCAGCTCACACCCCCTGGGATACCCCACCTGCCTCCCCTTGTTCTCCCTTCTCACCTGCCCACACCACCATATTCCTGCTGGGCCCGGCTACCAGTGAGGGCCCAGCTCCCAGCCCAGGTGCCCCATCGGAGGCCCAGGCATTCCTGCAGCTTTTGGGCCAGCGCGGGCAGCTTGGCCCCGCAGCGCCATTGCGGATGCTCAGCCGTGATCCCAGGCCCATTTTGCCTCAGAACGCGTTGCCCCAGGAACACGCAGATGGATATATATAAATACAGATATATATGTGTGTATATATATATTTGGAGTGCATGTCCTGTGAGGAGTGTCCGAGGGAGCTGGGGGTGTTTATCCTGGAGGAGGCTCATGGTGGCCTCATCCCTGAATACAACAACCCAAAAGGATGTTGTAGCAAGGTGGGCATTGGCCTCTTCTCCCAG
>JAWWEE010000040.1:50921744-50958264 GCA_035221455.1 Xenops minutus | reverse complement strand
CTCTTCTCCCAGGCAATCAGCGACATGACGAGAGGAGGTGGCCTCAAGCTGAGCCAGGGGATGTTCAGGTTGGACATTAGGAAAAAATTCTTCACAGAAAGGGTGAATAGACAGTGGAACGCACTGCCCAGGGAGGCGGGGAGTCACGGTCCACCGAGGTGTGTGAGGAAGGGCTGGACGTGGCCCCGAGAGCCGCGGCCTATGACACGGTGATCCTCGGCCACTGGCCGGGCTCGGTGACCTCCGAGGTCTTTTCCAGCTCAACTGACATTTTGTGACATTCTGCCACTGTTTGGGGAGCTGCTGTCACAGCCGGAGCACGTGTGAGCAGGGCGCACTTGGCCGCCCGAGGTGCTGGAGCTCAGGGGGGCACGGCTGGGCCGGGCCGGGCCAAGAGAGCGGTGCTGCTGATCCCCAGGGCCGGGCCGGGCCAAGAGAGCGGTGCTGCTGATCCCCACGGCCGGGCCGGGCCAAGAAAGCAGTGCTGCTGATCCCCACGGCCGGGCCGGGCCAAGAAAGCAGTGCTGCTGATCCCCACGGCCGGGCCGGGCCATGAGAGCGATGCAGCCCCCGCCCAGGCCGGGCCGCAATGGCGGCCACGCCGCCCTCCGGCCAGCAGGGGGCGCCCTGCCGCCGCGCGCCCCCGCGGGGGCGGGGCCGGGGAGGGGTTCCAGCCAATGGGCAGCGCGCCCGGCCCCAGCTACTGCCGCTGGGGTAGCCGGCCCTCCGCCCCGCCCCCTGCGCGGCGCCGGCACCTCCCATTGGTGGCGGCGGTGGTTGGGGTGCGGTGATTGGCCGCGCGGCGCGATGGAGGCCGGTGATTGGCTGCGCGACGGGGAGGGGCGGGGCGGGGGCGGTGATTGGCCGCGCGGCGCGGCGGAGGACGGTGATTGGCCGTGCTGCGCGACGGAGGTCGGTGATTGGCTGCGCGGCGGGGAGGGGCGTGGCTGGGGCGGTGATTGGTCGCGCGGCGCGGCGGAGGGCGGTGATTGGCCGCGCGGCGCGGCGGGGGGCGGTGCGGGTGGGTGGGTGCGTGCGGCGCTGTGGGCAGCATGGCGAGCTGCCGGCGGCTGAGCGGCGCGGGGCTGCGCGAGGTGCTGGGCCCGGCGCAGGGGCTGCTCTTCGACTGCGACGGCGTCCTGTGGGCGGGCGAGCGCGCCGTGCCCGGCGCCCCCGAGCTGCTGGAGCGGCTGCGGCGAAGCGGCAAGGCCGCGCTGTTCGTCAGCAACAACAGCCGCCGCTCGGTGGCCGAGCTGGAGCGGCGCTTCAGCCGCCTCGGGTTCCGCGGCGTGCGCGCCGAGCACGTCTTCAGCTCCGCGCTCTGCTCCGCGCTCTTCCTCCGCCAGCGCCTGCTCGGCGGGAGCGGGAGCGGGAACGGCGGCGCGGCCGGGCGCGTGTTCGTGCTGGGCGGCGAGGGGCTGCGCGGAGAGGTGCGGGACGCGGGGCTGCGCCTGGCGGGCGAGGGCGAGCAGGCCCCCGGCGAGCCCGTGCGCGCCGTCCTGGTGGGCTACGACGACCAGTTCACCTTCGCCAAGCTGGCGCAGGCCTGCGGCTACCTGCGCGACCCGCAGTGCCTGCTCGTGGCCACCGACCCCGACCCCTGGCACCCGCTCAGCGACGGCCAGCGCACCCCCGGTGAGCACCCCCGGCGGGACGGGGCTGGGCGCGGGCGGGGGTCGCTGTGCCAGGCCCGGGCGAGGCGGATCCCCGGGCGCCAGGGGCGGGCAGGGTCCCTGGGGTGCCACCCGGGACGCTGAGCCGCCCGCGGCTACTTCTTTCTCTCGCCCTTCCCTCCCTGCAGGGACTGGCAGCCTCACGGCCGCGGTGGAAACTGCTTCGGGCCGCAAGGCGCTGGTGGTGGGCAAGCCCAACACGTACATGTTTGATTGCATCGTGGAGCGTTTCGGCGTCGACCCATCCCGCACCCTCATGGTGGGAGACCGGCTGGAGACAGACATCCTCTTCGGCAAGAACTGCGGCCTCGCCACCATTCTCACCCTGACGGGTGTTTCCCGCTTGGAAGAGGCGCAGGCCTACATGGCCAGTGACAGCGCTGCTGCCAAGGATCTGGTGCCCAATTACTATGTGGACAGTATTGCAGACTTGATACCAGGCCTGGATGAGTAGCAGTGTGTACATGTGAGGGCAGAGGGGTCAGGTTCCCCGTCCCAGATCTCCATCTGTTCCCATTTCTCTCTCACTGCCCTATTCCCTCAGTTATGGGTTTCTTTGCATTCCAACATCCTTCTTTGGGGGCAGATGGGAGGGAGGTTGGCAGGAGGAGACAGGTTTCAAATTGTCTCCTTTCTGCTGAGAGCTATCCATGATGGACAGAGTCCTTCTCTCCTTCATTGTCAGCTCCCGTTGTCTCTGAGAGAGAGCTGGAGGACTTGAGGCTTGACAGGGGGGTCAGATCAGTGTGTCTGTGGCCTTCCTGCAGGAGTTAGGGACTGGCTGTTGTAGTAGTATTTTTCCCTTGGATAACTAGTGGCGGCCTTTCACTGCTGTCCTTTGACTTGTAACTCTTGACTTCTGAGCTGCATCCTTGCAGTCTTTCTGGTAACCCCCTCCTTGCCAGGGACTGGCTGGCTTTATCACCCACCTGGTCTCCATCAGTGCTAGGGCATGTGGAAGGAGCGTGCCAGAGCTCTGAAGTGATGAACAAGAGCATCTCTGCCTCCCGCAAGTGAAAGGGAGCATTGCGTCATCTCTTCTCCCCCATTCCTTAGAGATCTTTCCCACACAACCCCCCTGCCCCGATTCAGTTAATAACTGTGCCAGTGTCTATCTGAAGGACAGAAGAGACTGGTTTGAGGGGTTTTTTTGTGCCAAACAGACAAGCTGTGACTGTGCACAGTGGGTCTGCGGTTGTACTGTGCTTTCAAGCACCCTTTCTGAAAAGGCTTGTGAAGGAGAGAGGGCTCCTAGATCATGACAACACAGGACTAGTGAACTGTACAACTCCCTGGTTCCCCCTCCTCAGTTGGATTTTGTCATAGTACAGTGAGAGAAAAGGGCTGATGGGGGTCTGTGCTCCAGCTGCTGGTGTGCAGGTGAGATGGTGATGGTGTTGTCACTGCTGTGAATGTGTCACAGTCCTCAAAATCATTCCTTGCTGCTTTGTCTTTTGACATTTTTTTAATTTCTTGATTTAATTTATTCAAACTTATTTATGGTTCAGATAATGTATTATTTGTATAAAGTATGCTGAATGGTTGCACCAAGGGGACAGGAGGCAGTGCCTTTGGGCCTCCCATACTGTCCACATCCCATATTGATGTTCTTACACTCACCGTGTCTCTGTATATAATAAAGTGTGAGCGTAGGCTGGAAATGGCCTCCTTTATTCACATAGGCTTCCATCAAGATGAAACTGCTCTAGGTATCTTTGAGCCTTCAAAGACGAGAACATGGCAAGACTTTTCCTCACTCAAGGGGGTGCTGCTGGGTAGATGAGAAGGGTGAATAATGTCTTGTGGATGGTGTCTTTGAACTGCTGTTTGCTGCTGTCTCACTGGTGTCTCAGAACCAGGGTCGAGGATGGAGGTGGCTGATGGGGCTGTGGTGTAGGGCAGGGGGTGAATTGGAGCAGGGAGCAGTGGAATCCTGCCTTTGTGTTTCACAGCACAGGTGATTCATTGCTGGAGAACGGTGACTTCTTGCTCTGTGCCTGAAGGCTGCCCACTGCTAGCCAGGGTGATCCTAGGGGGATGATCCATGTGGCTCTGCACAGCAGTGTCCAGTTGTGCTTGGTGAGGTGCCATCTCTGTCACCTGCATATAGCTTGTAGGGGGATGAGAGCTGCCCAGATAAGGTTTTGTTGTGACCCTTCTCAACTACTCTAAGCTTTAAGTGTCAGGGAGGTGGCTGTCACCATACCCCTCAGATGACCTTCAGACTGTATCTTGCCATGTCCTGCATCCTCTCCCTGGGCTTGGCTGTGGTCCCAGCCTGGAGGGACAAAACAGATTGGGTAAGAAGAGCTGGAAATCACTCAAATGTACTTTGCCCCCCTTCCTCATACAGGAACCAAACCCTCGGGTTTGTCAGACCCCTTTAACTGCTATTAATGGTAACCAAGTATCACATCTCCCTCTGGAGAGATCAGCTGTTCAGCTCAATAACTCAGCTGTTCTCAGTGTAAGTTAGTGTGGTGTCAGCTCACATGACAGAACTGGATGAATCTTATTGTCCCTAGGATAATTCCAGGTGCTGAATACCTTTTTTTTCTTTTTTTTATCCCACTCCAAATTAACTTAGGAAACAACCTTCCAAAATAAAAGATCCAAACAGCTTTCTGAAGACTGCCTGCCAGCTTAATCAGTTCCCTTCGTATATGCCCATCTTTCTCTTTTGTCTGGTTCCAGTCTCCAATTAGACTGCCAGAGGACTGGAATCCCTTAATGAGCTCTTGACCAATATTTGCATCATCAAGCAGAGCAAGACTGAGACCTAATGTGTCTGCTAACTTGGGCTGCCAATCTAGAGATACCTAGACCCTGATTTATTTGTCAGAGCTCTCCTTCTTGTATCAGGCTGAAATTCGGGGTGTTATTGTTGAGAGTTGGGGCCACAGCTGGGAAGGCTCAGCACACGGAAACTGTGGGACTCCAGTAGGTAGTCAGAGTGTTTGGGCCCTCTCCAAAGAGACTTTGAAGTTTGTTCTTTGGATCCCAAATGGTGAGACTGCAGGTTTTCTTTTTCATGTGACAAAACAGAGCTCACAGAGGTGGTGGCTGATCCTTATCTCTTGTGACCAGGTAGCTTCTTTTCACCTGGTGCAACTCTCCATAAAGGCTTTGCTATGAAGCAGGGGTAGACTTGGAGCAGAAGGGAAATAGGTTTACCTGTCTTTCCCTTGGTTCTTCAGGTAGGTGAGGGCACCAGGCAGAGGTGACCTCTGTCCTATAAATGTCCACACAGCTGCTTCTGCTTTGGATGGACCAGCACTTGTAGGCATCCATTAGATCTGCTAGGCTTTGTTTTTGTGTGGCTTCCCCTGCTACTATCACTCCTGCATATAATAATGTGGGTGTGAGCAGATCTTACTAGAAAACTAGATGGGACGGGCCTCTGAGGGATGATGAGTTCTCCATCCAAACCCATCAGACATCCCTTCAACCACTGACAATAAGGGATCTGTGATCCTCATAGGGAGTTAGGCCTTGGTTCTTTCTGGGGTAGCTTTGGTGGGGCTGCAGAGCACATCTGCTGCTGAAACTGAAAAAAGTGATGACTCCTGCCTGGGTAGGCTGATTGCTTCTTGTCTAGCGCCGTTTTTCTTCTTGGGTTGAGTGTTTCAGAAAGCAGTGCAGTTGCCAGGGAGCACAGGGCTGTGAAGAGTAGAGCTGTGGCAGCATGTGGGAGGGTGGAGCGGATGGGAAGGCTGGCTTGGTGTAGGGTAGCGAAGGGCATTTATTTTCTCATCTTCAGAAAACTGCATCATGCTTTCCTGCCGTGCAACAGAGACAACACCCAGGTGGATAGCAGTCATTTCATTACCCCAGGACTCTCCTATCCTTCATCCCTAAGTGCAGTTACTGTGGCAACCACTGGCTGGATGATGTAAGCAGCAACCTGCTGAGCATCGCCAGCTCTGGGCAAGACTTCAGTCTCTTAACTTATTTTCATGCCCCTTCCCTGGACTCTCTCCAGTATGTCTGTGACTCCCCTATACTGGGGAGCCCAGTAATCCCATTGTGGCCTCATCAGTGCTGAATAGAGGGGAAGAATCACCTCCCTGTATCTTCTGGGAACATTCCTCCTAACACAGCCCAGGATACTGCTAGTGTTCTTTGCTGCAAGGGTGCATTGCTGGCTCATGTTCAACCTAGTGTCTAAGAGGACCCCAGGTCAAGCTCTGTTATGTTCCTTTCCATCTGGGTGGCCCCCAGTATTTACTGGTCCCTGGGGTTATTTCTTTCCTGATACAGGACTTTGCACTTCTCACTGAACTTCATGAGATTCCTGCCAGCCCATTTCTCCAGCCTGTCAAGGTCCCTCTGGAAAGGAGCACAACCCTCTGGTGTATCAGCTTCTCCCCCTAGTTTTGTGTCACCAGCAAACTTGCTGAGGGTACACTCCACCCCATCATCCAGTTCATTAATGAAGATGCTAAACAGACTCATACCTAGTACTGAGGACACCTCTGGGGGGCACCTCTGATTCCTGGCCTCCAGCTAGACTTCATACCACTGATCAGCATCCCCTGGGCCCAGTGTTCACACAGTTTTTAGTCCCCTTCAGTGTTTCCTCACCCAGCCCATACTTTCATTTTTCTGTCTGGGAGGATTATATGGGACACAATACCAAAGGCCTTACTGAAGTCAGGCTAGATGTCCACTGCTCTCCTCACATCAACCAAGCCAGCCATTTCATCACAGAAGGTTATCAAGTTGGTCAAGCAACTGATACTTCAGGAAGAAAACAAATGGGCCCAAAGATACTAATTGGTGAGTAGATGCCTTTAATATGAGGAACCAGGGATCAACCTGTCTGGGAAGTTGTGAGTGCTCAGCCACATGACATGGTAGTAGAACTGGGAGGATCTGGAAGGTGTTGGGACTGGCAGGACATGGTAATAGAACTGGGAGGATCTGGAAGGTGTTGGGACTGGCAGGACAGAGAAGGATTTTTTTGCCTGGGAAAGTGCCTCCAGAGCCAAGAAAGGATCATGGTCCTAGGAACTTGCTCGATACTTGCCCAACCTGATGTGAGAGTCCCCCTTTGCCAAGGCAGGCAGCCCTGGCGCCACCCTGTCCCGCAGCACCTGGAGCATGGAGAAGGAGGAGGAGGAGAAGGCAAGGAGCACCAGCCTGTTACTGCCTGCCCTAGGGAAGCAGCCAGCATTTGTTCTTCCTCCAGCAGCAGTGTGGGTAGAAATCCCTCCTCTGCAAGCATAGCTTCCCTCTCCTAACTCCTTACTCAAGGTATTGTCCTCTCCATCCCATAACATGGGCTTTCAGGTTCCCCTTTGCCATCCCTCCATCCTTATCCAATTTTTTCCTTACTTCCTGCTGCCTCATTTGTTCTGTGGACTCTGACCCCAGCAAACTTATCAGGCAGCCCAGGAGAATTATGTGGCTATGCATGTCTAGGAACTGCTGCAGTGTGGCTGGATTCTGCCTGAGAATTGTGTGCAGATGATGTATTGGAAGTACCCTTGGCAGACAGGCTGTTTTGATGCTCCTTATAATCCCTGGGATATATTTAACAGCTGAACTTGCTGAGAGCAATTTAAAAATCGGTGGAGTTCTTAATGGGTTTTGAGTTATAGTGGTTTTTTGTAGCTTCAGTATACCATCACAGCAAAGCACTGTCAGCTCTGTAAGCCTCTAGCATGAAGACAAGGGACACATGATGCCAGAAACATTCCCAGATCACAGGGCAGCTGTCTGTGACGATCCAGGTTGTTCTGCCCTGTGATTTAGCCTGCTAGATGTGCAGCTCCAGCAACTAGCAGTTTCCAGTCTGTATAGGATATTGCTGAGCACTGAGGTGCTCCCTTCAACATATTACAGATGAAAGAAACCCATCCTTTACATGGACACGGTTGTCCATCAGGTCCCCCAAAGCCCTTTGCCAGCCTTTCTACTCACCAGCCCTTGCTGAACCTCTTGCCTGGCTGCCACAGAAGCTGCACAGAACAGGTACCTGTGGTACCTGGGTAAAATTCAGAGCATGAATTGCTTCCATACTTGACCTGTTTCAAGCAACCTGAAACAACTCAGATACAGTTTTGTGTTTCCACCAGGCACACTCTGCTGTTGTACTACAGCTGCCTGTAGTTTATCCCTGTAGCACAGAAGCCAGAGGAAATTGAGTCTTTGTGGGCTGCAGATAAGAGATTTCCCATCTGCCAGGAGAACTTGATTGTGGCCCTGGCAAGGTGCCCTTTCTTCATGAAACAACATTGTTCCTGACTTGGTGTCCTTCTCTAGCCTAATGCTTGGAGACTGTTGATTAAGCTAACTTTGGGCAGAACTTAAGAGTGGCACAGAGTAGTACCAGACCCTATTCATGCACTTGCCAAGTTTGGAGGTGGAGGTGTGAAGACTGGCAATATGCTGCTGTTCAGCACTTCAGTATTGCTAGAGGACCATGTGCCTGCCACAGCCTTGGTAACCTGGAAATTGACACGTCTCATGAGACAGGGTGGCCATACTCCTTCTGTGGAGAGTGTAGGCTGTGTTTAGGTTGAACTTCATGATGCTCACTGCCTTGCAATCCACCACAGTCTCATTAGTTACCTTCCCACAGCAAATTCAAGGGTGAAAGGACCTGTGTCATTGAGCAGTCCACACTGTGTTTGAGTCCTCTTTGGCCACAAGCAACTCTGCATGCCCTTGAGCCAATGTTGCTAGAAATCTACCTGTTGGTGCAGGGTTTTGAGCTGCTTTATTGTCAGTTATGTGTTTGGGCAGTCTGATATTAAGGAGAACTCTCTACAGAAGTAGCCTTCCTTGCTGATGACCCAGCAGCAGCAGAACAGTCCTTCCTAGTGGAGCATATCTGATCCTCAGGTCAATCCAAGGATGGATATGGCTGGTCATTGCAAGTAGCACATGGTCCTGGCCAGCACATCTTTCAAGTGATAGGATCTGAGACAAACTCCATGGCACTGCTTGCTGATGCAATACAAAACTCTGCCATTACTCCTTTGTGTACGTTGTAAGCTTTCCAGAACAACATCTTCAGCGATGGGTCACAAACAGCAGCAGGAAAATCTGTCTGATCCCTACACTGACTTAGCAAGAGATAGAACTAACTGGAAAAGGAGTATGTGAGTTACCCTGGGACTCCTTCTGGCAGCAAACCTATAGGATCAGAATATGGAGGGATCTTGTCTAATACTCACATTTCCTCCTGTTACCCTGGCAATGTTTTGCAATGCAGAAGAGTAAAACATCTGCAAAAGATCATCCTTATATGCTCCTTGTCTCTTGAACTTGAATGCTGTGCCAGGTGCAGTAAGAAAATTAGACAACTCTAGTAAAACATTTGTCTAGGGATTTCATTCTCATCCACTGGACTATTGTTCTTTAAGCTGAAAATAAATCTAGAAGTAAGAGGCTCCTGTATTTTGTTCCCATTATGCTGGCTGGAGTGAATTGACACCAGATTTTTCTTTCATTTCATAATATTCATGTCAAAAACCCTCTTTTCTTTTTCCTTTCTATTACTACTACCAGAGACTCCACTGCCTGACTGTTCCTTGTGCAACAGTGTGTGAGTTGTGCATCCATGCCACCATCCAACCCACCAAGACCAGTTGTTACCCTGTTCTTTAACACACAGCTGGGTGATACCTAGAGAGAAAAAAATACAACTGGATAGAAAGAGGTGTAGCTGAAATTGCTTTCCAGCAAAACCTCACTTTTGCTGTTGCCTGAGCCTACTGTCTGTCTGTCTGTCTGTCTGTCTCAGTAGGAGGGAAAGAGTGGGAGGTTCCACATCAGACTTTCTCCATAGATCTGTAAACCCAATGCAAGCTGGTGCTGCAAAAACCACAGTTATTTTCACATCAGTCTGATGCTCAGCAACAGGAATGTTTTCATGACAAGAGAGGAAGCTGTGCCAGGCAGGAGTGAACAGCTGATGGTTGGAGAGTGGAACGGAATAGTGTGGGGTGTCATCCTGGCCGATGTGAGCTCACTCATAGAAATATGAGTTGATAAATGGCAACTGGTTCAGGAAAGAGTGTAAAATCCTGTCCCTTTGCACGTTTGAAACTGGTATTCCTCCAAGATGTAAAACAAGCCTCCTTCCCAAGAGCTGAAAAGCTGGATTTGCAACCACAATTCTGGCTGTATTTCAGGTGTCAGCTTCTTTTGCTAGATTTTGTTGACACTGCATGGCCCCTCACTACTGCTGGCCCCCTCAGAGCATTCAGCAACCCTGCAGCTGCAGCTCCCTGCTCCAGAGCTGTTTCTCATCACTGCTCATCCATACTTTGCCCCACGGCTCCTGCCAGCAGTGGCTTGGTCACGCAAGCGTCTCTGCTCAGCAGGGCCTGGTTGCTGGCAACACAAGGCCATGTACTGAAGGGCAAATGGCACACAATGCAGCCAACAGCCCTGCAGTTTGCATCCAAGTCACGGCTGTCTTTTGTGCATGCTTAATCAGCTCCTTCTGTGCTGAGCATCTTCTGTCACGTTTCCAGTTGCTCTTAGCAGGACTATGCCCTCCACCTACGTTCTATAGTTTCTATGCTTCCAGTCTGCACAGCATCCTCTCAGCAACAGTTGTCTTACGCAGTTCTCCATCATGTCCTGAGGAATGATAGATACCCTGCCTTGCTGCTTTACTTGCTGCTCCATCAGCTGCACCACTACAAGAGTCTCATTTTATGTTTTCTAGAACTGTAACACATTCTTTTTGCCTTTCCAAGTCAAAGTGAAGTGCTGTTCAGGCACTGCTGTAAGGCCCTTAGCCTAAATCTTTACGAATCAGACCTGAAGTCTGGAGCAGCAGGATGGGGAAAACAGCCATCCACAGTGAGCTATCTGCAGTCCCTTCTGAGTGGCACAGCAATCCCCAATCCACGTGCACTGCCCCTTTCCAGACTCAGACAGAGGGCAGTTACTAATCCAGGCTGGGTGAGCATCCAGATTGCACAACACAGCCAGGTAGTGCCTCCTGTCCCCTGCAGCTATGCAAGGCTGGCCAGGCAGGGGCAAGCAGAGTAGCTGGGACTGTGGCTGCAGGATGCTGGGAAGCTGCACGAATGCAACCCTGACGTTGCAGTGGCAGCTTTCAGCTTTGTCCCAGCTCATTCACTGGTGCCCAGCTGGTTTGCCCTCAAGGGGTGATGTTTCAACAGGAGGAGGCCAGACACTCAGCCAGAGCAGGCAGCCACCACACCAGTGAGTTGCCACCACAGCATGCCCAGCCATCCCAGCTCTGGAAGAGGCAGAGCCGTGGTCAGAAGTCCCACTGGCACAGCTTGCAGTGAAGTTGGGCTTGGCATCCTGGTGCAGTGTAGAGAGGCAGCTCACTGCTCTTCTTTAGGCAGAGCTGAAATATGCCAGCTGGGCAAAGGATTGCTGGCGAGCTGGGGCCTGTCAGTGCTTGTTCTGGTTGCAGACAGAGGAGAACAGGGACTGGGTCCACCCGTAGCCAGGGTGGTGTTGAGATGCTACCAGCAGTGGGAGCCAGAGGAGCCACCTGGGCAAGGTGTGAGTGAGAGGCAGGTTTTCCTCCAGGCACCCAGTATTTCTGTGATAATAGTCGGTGTGCCAGCACGCTGCAGAACATCCAGTCAGAATTGCTCTGGGGGCTGATGGGGAGACCCAGAGCTGGGGAGAGTGCTATGGCTAATGAGAAAGAGTGGTGGGTGTTGGCACACCCCGAGCATCCTCCATTGCTGTTGGAGGCAGGAGCAGTGCAATATGGTAATCCCCATCATCTCTCCCCCTGACCAGGCCACATCTGACTGTGGCTCTTGTGCCACATGCCTAAGCCTGCATTCCCATCAGCTCTGCTGGTGCTGCTGAGACCTGGTCTGTGATACTACAGCATTGGGTGATTCTCCTTAGTGGATGTCGTGGTGCTTCCCAAATTGTGCACACACAACCCAGAGGACTGAAAAACATTGCATTAAAAAGGAAAGTAAGAAACAAAAGCAGTGCATTTCACATTTCAGCCTCTTGGAGGGACCAAAGAGTATCCTGCCTTTAGAAATACCAGAGAAAGTTTGGGGTGTTTTTTTAAACAAATAAAAAGCTCAGCTGTGAAACGTAATACATGTCCTGCTTTCTGCCTTCCCCTGGGATTCATCCCGCTCTGTCCACTGCAGGTACCCGCACCCTGGCACAGTTCTGGGGCTCTGCATGGCTGGTCTGAGCCACCTTTCCTTGGGCACTCAACAGAGTGAGGCCCTGCAAGCACAGAGTGGTGTCGTTCTGCCTTTGGCAGACCTATGCCATGCCAAAAATAAACAAAGGAAACAAACTTTTCTGAGCCATGTGTGAGTCTCCCCTGAAAAAAGGAGAGCACATGCCCAGCAAATTAGGACATCCCATCTCCAGCACCTCTCATCCCCTGCCCAGAGGGTGCTCCTGGCATACTGCTTGCCAACAGCCTACCTTTCTCAGAAAGTGTCCTGTTTTCCCAAGGAGAGTATCACTCTGAGGGAACAATCACCCTCCTGCCTGAAAGAGGGATGGTCAGCTCACAACATGGCCAAGGATCCTCACCCACTTCAATTTGGAAATAGCAGAAAAGAGCCCATCATCTCAGTTTCACTCTGAGGGGTAAAACCATCTGTCCCCAAATGAGCTAAGATGCAGCCATGTGCTTTGCATAGCCTAACCTTTCTGCAGCAGGAAAGGAAGTTTTCCAAAGGGGAAATGGCAACTTCATGGAGACCTGGTCAGCATCCAGGGCCAGACCTCAAGAGTGTTCCCCAGGCAGCTGCATCACACCAGCTTTGGTTAGTCATGCTTTTCACTTAGGTTACATGCTTTCAGGAGGTTAAGCCTGGCATTTCTGAGGCTGGTCTGACCCAAACCGCAGGAACCCTGTGATCCCCAAGGATGGGTATGTATGTAGAGGGGTTAGTTTTTCTCCACCAAGGCTGCTCCAGCTGGTCCAGTGCCCTGGACTTTACTGCAGAGCTGTACAGAGAGCTTGGGAGTACCCTTGCTCAGCTAGGGTCTTATTATTAGGTTGGAAGGAGGAGGCCCTGATTCTGGGGACAAGATTTTGTCCCCATCTTTCTTCGACCTTTTTCTCCTGGGCTAACTGACACTTCCATTTATCACCCATTTCTGTGTCTCAAAATATGGGGTGTGATGGCTTCTTAGAATTAGTTATTGTTCTTAGGAAAGATAAAGTCTTTCTGCAAGCCATCTCCTTCACAATGTAAGGCTTCACATGCCTTATAGGCATGGCAGCCCACCCTCTAACCTTCATCCCAAATCCCTTATGTGCCCAAGAGGCCAGAGGAGCTTTGGGATTAGATAGTCAGAGACATCTGATAGCTGCTCCTCCAGCCTCCCATGGGCCCATGCAGTTGCATCCAGCCTAATCAAGTGGTTGCAGTATCCTGGCTGGTTTCTCCCACCAGCCAAGGGTTTGACAACCCAAAGCCACCATTTTCAATGCCCCATTGCATGGACTGAACCTGTCCCAGCACAGACCCTGACCTTGCCAGACCACCATATACACAAGACCCAGGAGCAACAGGTTTGCTGTTCCCAAAGGACAGAGTTGCCCCAAATCAAGAATGACGGCTGTTGGTTCCTATCCTTTTGTTCCCTTGTAGCTTTCTGAATCTTTTATCAGCTTGCAGTGCCTAAAAATCCTCTCAGTCCAGGCTATTGGAGGCTCACAGGACTTCCCTGGCTGGTCTTGGGAACATGAGGTGTTTTTCAGGAAGTCTCAGTCTGATGGACATTGTACAATGCAAGAAGAGATGAAGGCTGGTATTCAGTGAGACTGGATCCCCCTAGCATGGTTCCCTAGTCTTCCAGTGACTGCCCTGGATATCTGGAAGTGAACATCAGTCCTGGGCTCTCTGCTCTATTTGTTCTGATTGTGGTTAGAGCATCTGAGCATCAAGGACAGATGCTGAGTCCCTACCTGAAGGTCAACCCATTCCCTTGCTCTGAGGGGTCCCTGCAGATAAACACTAAACCTGAGACAGAGGGACAGGGGACAGGTAGCCCAGAACATGTGGCTAGGCAGCCTGGCTCCAGGGTGGGAGGCTCAGCTCCAATGCCAATCACAAGATAGTGTTGGCACTGGTGTGACAGGCTTCCAGCACAGACAAGGAGCAGGAGAAGGGGGTTCAGCAGCAGCAGAGGTCCTGCATGAGTCCCCATCTCCTCCCGAACTCACCGCCTGCATCACCAGGATGCTGCATGTCTCAGTCTACAAGGAGGTTGTAGCAAGGCTCAGCAGTGGGTGTTTTGGCCAGAGAGATTTCTGGAAAGTGCCAGGTGCTGTATGCGGTTTCTGTCATGTGTGGGGTCTGTGCAGGACTGATGGAAGAAAAAAGTGGATAGTGATGAAGCAATGGTGAGCTTGAAGGAAGGCCAACTGAGACACCTGAGAAACAAAGCAAGTCATAAAATCCTGGAGAAAAACAGTGCTCCGCGCCCAGCCGAGCCCACTCCTAGAGCTGCCAAAAAGGCATCCTTGGCTCGGAGGTAAGCAGTCATAAAATGCAGGAGAGACTTCCCAGGGAGGGAAGGTTTTACCTGTCGAGCAGGTTCAGGAATACCCTCGCCCACCAGCTGGGAGTGTTGAGCATGGCAGGTAGTCATCCCACCGCAGCCCTGAGCACAGCAGGAGGAGGTGGAGCCAGGGTGGGGGGAAACACAGCCCTGTTTCTTCTGTGGCATCCAGAAAAGAGACTGGCTAGGCCATTCTGAGAGGGTAGCAACCCCCAGGGAATGTGGGGTGGGCTCCTGGGCCAAGTGGAGTAACCTCCTTTTTTCGGTGCGGAGCCAGCTTGGGAAGCCTGAGTGCCTTCACAGGTTTTGTGGCTTTGACCACCCTCCTCAGACCGAACCTTCATGGTGGAGAAGCACTTCTGTCCACTCATAGGACTGTCCCACACCAGCTCAACCCCACCAGACCACACGGGTCCCAGCCACAGCTTTGCCTCCTGCGCTGCTCATCCCTGTTCTTGGGCATAGGTCCTCATGGACTTGCTCAGCAGGTAAAATATCCCCTGTCCACAAAGATGAGCTTGCACCCCCAGAGCAGCTGAACAACACACCATAGGGGGCAAGGCCCTGTTCTGCTCTCTGCTGTTTTTCCTTCCCTTTCCCCCAAATAAACAGCCCATCACAAAGAGAAACAAACCCCTTTGTTTTCCAGAGGGGAAGGACTGTCAGAATGGCATGTCTCCCTGCATCTCGTTAGGGGTTAGATAAGTCCCTGAGAACCACGGGGAGCTCTGTCACACAGCACAAGTCCTTGCTGACAGTGCTATTGTTAAGAAGGGGTGCATTTTGGGAGGGCTGGGGCTTTTGTCCCTGGCTTGTTTCTCTCCAAGAAAGTCACGGCTGATGCCTGCTTGCCCAGGGAGACTTCCCTCCCTGACAGCTCTTATCCTGAACAGACAGCAGCTTGGCATTAGCCAAGGGGTGTGGAGGGAGGCCCCCGTTTCTGAAGCTCTTCATGTGCCCCTGGGCTGGCAGGCACTCCATGGGGTGCCCAAACTCTAAAGAAATGGCCTTCTCTTGGAGCATATTGGCACCAAGTTCATGCCACTCCAACCCAACATGTGCACCTAGCAGTAGCCCTTGGATTGCTCCTGCCAGGAGCTCTCAGGCAGCAGAGCCAGTGAAACAAGTCCCTGTCTGGTATGGGGGACGCCTCGCCCAGAGCTTGGCTTAGGGCTGAGTCCTGCAAAGGTCCTGTCCCGCTCAGGGCAAGTTTACACAACAGCAGACTCTGTAGAGACATAGATTTCTCTTTAAGGTTACATTCTTATCATGGACTTGACCTGGGGACTACTTTCATCTCCCCATCTTCCCTTTGAATGGGAGGAGGTGCATTATACTACACCTGACTGACTAAATATAGTCAATGTAGAGACCAGGAGAACCTCCCTGGTTTTCCCTGTCTGCTTTGATGGGAATGGAAATGACAAGTCCTGGCTGTTGTCTGCTTCTGGGACAAATGCCTGAGGGCTTGGAGGCCAATACCTCTCAGATGTCCATGGTTTTTGAAGATAACCCACCCTCAACAAGGAAACTTTTAGACAGCGCAGTGGCCCTTGGCCTCATGGTATATCTGGTGAACCTTCTGTGGGCTGAAGAGACAGCATGGACATGCCTCACAGATTAGCTGCCTATGGGGTATAGAGGGTACATCCAAAAACAGCTGGCTGACTCCCTTACCTTCTATGCTGGGTGAGAACAGCCAGTTTCATGCTCATGTGAGCAGCACGTGCCAGCAAATCACTGGCACACAGATGCTGCAAGTGAATATCCATCTCTTTTCCCCCAGGTTCCTGCTGCAAAGAGGCAAAGCAGAAACTGATATTACATCTAGTCAGCTCCTTCCTTCATCTGTGGTACTACTCCCTACCGAAACATCTCACAAACAGTAGCCCATAGGCTAAATATGCTTCATAATACCCTCAAAACTGTCTCACAGAAAAGACCCCTTACCCATGCACATGGTCAAGCAGTCAGCTGCTGTGTAAAGATCTACCCTTCCAGCAGAAGTCAGGAGTTTGTCAGTGCTCAGCCTCAGTGTCCATCACAACAAGAGCAAGAACACAATCCTGCAGAACAATGCCATGTTGTTTATTTTGGTACTAAATGTATCAACATGCTTCCCTCCCTTCTCTCAAATCACGCACTTCTACTGGGATACGAGTTAGTCCTTGGCTTTCTTACAGAAAAATTATATGGTCCTTTATTTGGGAAAGGCTGAGGAGCCTAAGGAGCTTCTGCCCAGGAGCACAGGGCAGAAGAGAGGGAGAGTGTGTCTGTGCTGCCAGTGCTGCAGGAGTGTGAGCTTGTGCTCCTAACAAAAGCACCTATATTACCACCCCACCAGCTGCAGTTGTGAACCTGCCCCAGCTCCAGACCTGTAGAAAGGAGCCAAGGAGACCCCAAGTGTGGTTCCTATCTTTCACATGAGGTCTGGACAGTTGACGCATGCACTGGACTGAGCACCAAAGGTTGCCTCTTCCCAAGTGCTGCAGGCTGGCAAAGCCCAGCTTTGGTGTCAAGGGGGTGCTGCAGCACCTGCTTTCTGCCTGAGGAACAGGGGACACTGGAGAATCCAAAGGTGAAGAAGAGCAGGCCCTTGTATGGCACATGATGATGGGTGAATGTGCTTGATGGTAGGAGTAGAGATGGCTCTGCAAAGGGCTTTCTGGGAGACATCCACTTGCAAAAACTCCCAAAAAGAGCCTCACCACAGCAGTGACGTGTGTGTGCCCACCAGTCCCGGAAGGTGCCTGGGCCCCCTTGCAAGGTGGTGGGAACCAACAGCATTGCAGGGATGACACATCCCAGTGCTTTCCACAGCCTCCAAATTATGATAGCATCAGAGAGTAGCACCCTGCCTTTCTCTCCCCAAATAGTATGAGCCTCAGGCAAAGGAGGGTGCCAAGCACTGGCAAAACACCCTCCCATTTCATCAGCCGATCCTGGCAGATAACAGACAGCTTACTAGGGTAATTGTTCCAGCTGGCTGTAGGGTGTCAGGCAACAGCTGCCTAACAGAGATCACCACCACCTAACTGTTTGGGGCACCAAGTGAGGGATGACATATGTTTCTGAAAACCCCATGGGAGTTTGGGGGGGCTGGGTGTCCCCAGTAAAGCAGTGGAGAGGAGCCCCAGGCTGCACTCTCTCTGGGGCACTGTCCCTGCCAGGAGGATGCATCCCTGTTAGGGACCAATGAGTTGTGCTACCCACAGGACCCATAGGGAGGGCAGCTGCATGTCTGCCCAAGGCAATTCTCATTTCTCCAGCCCTTGCTGTCTGGCAGGGCCCCATTCCCCCCTTGAAAGGCCAAGTTGGTCTTTTGCCTGCCTTGGCTTCCACTCAGCTGTGCTGGTGCCTTGTGGTCCCATGTGCTTTGGACGCTCTCCAAGCAAGAGATGTGCCCCTAATGCTGGCTCGTGGGCCGACTGCAGACAAATGCACTTGCCAAAGCAGATGCAATGGCCCACGCAGGGTACGTCTCAGTGAGAAGAGCCTAACGTGCTCCAGGCTCCCTGCCAGTCTCACCTCCTGAGCATCACTGATGCTGTTTCTGCCATATGTGGAGACTAATAGCACAGCCCACACCCTAGGTACCACTTCCCATGCACAAAAACCAAAAAAAAAAAAAAAAAAAGAAAGAAATTTAAAAAAAACCCACACGTGTGTTTTCAGGCTTCTTGTCATTCCTGCCAGCAAAACCTATTCACAGCAACACTTTTCTTTGGGATTATCATTCCACACTGGTTTTTACACACATTACTCGCTGAAAAATGGCATGCAGCTGAGTTTCGGTCTCAAGGGTGTTGCAGGAGAACGTGCCTGTGTTCCATGAACATACTTCTCCTGAGCACTGTTTGTTGGAAGAGCTGAAGCCAGCATCTGGGTTGCTGTAACATGTTCAAACACAGCATCCACTTACAATTTGCATATTAAGTACAGCAAACAAACTTCTGCCCTGTGCATCTCAAAAGTCACTTTAACAGACAAAAGCCCGAGACAGGCAATGTGCCTCGCAGGTTGTTTCTAGGCTTGAAATAGGCTCAATAAATGGCAGGTTTTTAAGGTAGTGCAAGGACACCAGTTTGGGTATTACTGCAGTGTAGAGCTGGTGGCCACAGTCAATAGCCTGCAGCTCTCCTGCTGCAGCATATGTGTGATGAAACATCTGACCCTCACACATGGAGCTGCATTTCCTTGCCCTTAAACTTCCAGCACTAATGAGGAGCACAGGAATAATCTTTAGCACCGAATTTTAGCACAATATTACCTTTCTATCCTGCAGCGGTGGTGCTGGGCTTATGTTGCAGGCCCTCTGGAAGTCATTAGCCAATGTCCAGACAGGCAGTGGCAATATTTTCCCCTCTATAGTCAGCATTTGCTGAGCTTGCAGCTCTGCTTTCGAAACATGTCATTTCTTACAGGTTAGGTTTGAAGCCTTGACTACAGCGGCTGCATAGCCTGCAGAACACATGCTGCACCCCAACTCATTTTCTCTTCTACCTTTTTCTTTCTTTCTCTCACTTCCACTTGATTTATTTAAAGAAAATTGGAAATTCATGACACCGGTCAGAAGTTGATTTTCCTTTTTTTTTTAAATAAGAAAAATATTATCAGCTTCAAAGTGACTGGACATGTTGCATGATGTCCCTAATTGTATTTTGCCTACAGGAGAACTTAAGACTTGCTCCATTCACCTTCCAACTCTCCCCAGTTTGCTGTTCCCCTCTGGCTCAGCAGCGACTGCCTGATGTGCTGCAAGGCTTTGCCTAACCTGCATTTGAAGCTCTTGGAAATACTCTACGTGCAGCAACTCCCTGGTCTGGGCTACGTCATTGTGAGCAACCTCTCTGTGTCAAAACCAAGAACGTGCTTTCCTAAAGCATCAGGACACCTATCCTTGACTTGCCTTTTCTGTGCCGCCCTGGGCCAAGTGCCCTTACACTGAAGAGCAGATGGCCTGAAGCCTTCTCAACCAGTCACTGCCTGACTGGGATTAAAGATCTACTAACACCCCTGCTCCAGCCTCACAGTCAGGATCCTTCAAGTTCAAGTTAATTGAAGGGTTTTTTGCTGTTCTGTCGGTACTTCTAGCACTGTCAGGCAAGGAGTCCTCCTGCCTGTGATCCCAGCAGACACAGTAGCTAACCCACATCAGTGGATGGCTTCTCACTGTCCTGACTTGGCAGAAGGGCACTTGAGCAGCTTGGGCCAGTCATCTCCCTGGGCTGACACAAGCTGATCCATATTTCCCGTGGCCATGACCCAGCACCCAGCTTCCTCCTGCCTTTCTGGCCAGGATGCTGTGTCCAACACACAGACACAGATCCCATTCAAATGGCAGATGAGGACCACTTGCTTTCCCAGTAAGTCCTATAAAGCCCCCCTGGCTGTGCCCAGGGAGGGTTTACACCACAGAGGTGAGATGGAGCACAGTGTGAGCAGCCAGAGGTGCAGCAGAGGAGATGGGGAGCATGGATTTGGGGAGCTCCCAGGATGCACTTAGAGTCTAGCATAGATTTTAGTCTAACACAGACTTTAGTCTAACACATCTCAGTGTCATTAGTTTGAGGAGTCATTCCCACTTCCCCAGGCTGTAACTTCAGACTCACCAAGATAAATCACCTTCTCCAGGTACACTTTGATAACATTTGCAGGATTATCTTCACCACTTGGGAACATATTTCCATACTGATTTAATGAAAGCAGAGATTCTGGAGTCAGCAGAAGTTGGAGCCCCACAGACGTCTCCTAATCCAGGAAATTGGATGTGGTTGGAAATGTTTCAGCAGTCAAAGCTTGGGAGATCCTGCTATGGCTCATTCCTGATGTGAGTCTCTGTGTCCACAAGATAATAAATCTGAGTTTAGCACACCTAATCCTGAGTTTAAAATACCACAGGCCTCATAGCACTAAGTGACTGAACAGGTACAAAGGCTCTCTCCCAGTGGAAAGATGTTGCAAATGACTGCAAGAGTAATTGCAGCCAAAGGAGGCTTTTGCCAGCTGATGAGCACTGTATACAAGTGGACTTTGGTCACACAGTCCATAGGCTTTTCAGCTATGCCCTTTCCCAGTCCTTCAAGGTCATCGCTCAAGATGCCCTATCTATTGCTGTGACCTTCACAAGCAGATTTGGGGGCAGATCTTCCCTCTTTTGCTTCAGACACTTGCCTTACTAGGCTACTTCTTTGGCAATTGCCAAACCACCTTGGTTAGAGCAACCCAACTGCTCAACCCAGCAATTCAACTCAACCCCAAAACTTGTAGAAGCTGGACTCCAGCCCTCAGCATGCAGGACCAGTCTGGGTATGCTGAGGCATACCAGTGCCTATCAGCTAGACCAGAAGGCATGCCCTAAATCAAAGCTACTCACAATGATGAAACTCACTTTTAGCAATCATGTTTCCTTCTCGAGCCTAAGCTATATTACAGCTTGGAGGTTGGGAGGTGTGAAGATGTCCATGAGGAAAGTTGTGAGCTTGAGAAAACGTGCCATCTCAGCATGGAGAGATCAGCAAGGGCTCTTTGGGTATCAGAGAGAGTGTAGCGTAGGAAGAAGGCTGAGGCCCTGGGAGAAGAGTTAAAATGAACACCATGAGCACCCCTAGCTACAGATGGAGATGGTTGATCCCTTCTATGGGAATGATGGGTCACACCCAGCACTGGGGGATGAGTTCAGGCCCCAAGGGCATCAAAAGGTTTTTTGAGGACTGTCTGGGATTGCTCACTGTACAAGGGCAATTTGCACTTTTCAAGGACTAGTGAGCAGATGGGGATATTGTGCAAGAAAAGGCTAGGGAGGGGACAAGTCACTCCCAGGAGCCAGGCTGTCACTGAAGCACAGACCACACTGGAGGTGTGCAGGGCCAGGACCTGAGTGGGATGCCTACCCTTACCATAGTACATCCTGGTGGGGTGTTTGCTGTGATTTCTGACCTTGCACACACGTGCTAGCTGTGAATTTGGTCGTTCCCTGTCATGGTAGCTGGGTAGACGGTCTCTCCTACACCCCCTTTTCCTGGTCCCATCCTGTCCAGGGCACAACCCCAGTTTGGAGAAAGCAGGTGCAGATGCAAATACTGCCTGCCTTACCCTCACAACCAGAGGTGAGGCACTGCAGAAATACTACCCCAGAGTCATCACTCTTCTCTCCACACTTGTGGCTCCCTCTGGCCAAGAGTTTGGCATGGACAAGGGCACAGTTAGCAGCAATAGCATCAGGTTCAGTCACTCCCTTTGGACTCAGCAAAGAAGATCTTTGCTTCCCAAGTTACAGTGCAGATCAATGACTCTCCCTCTAATGCAAAGTTAGGATTTGCAATGTGATGCAGGAGAGCTTTCCTGGCAGGAAGGGTGGAAGAGAAGAGCCCTGTCCCACTGGTGAGTTCCCACACAGCGGGATAAGCCCATGGCACCTAGGTCTGTTGTTATCTGTCCTCATCTCCACCCTTTGCAGATCAAATGGGCCACTAAGCTGCTGGCATGTCCCCTAGCTGGCTGATCTGCTGCACACTGATAAGGACTGAAGTGACAGGAGGTGGGGATTGCAAGCTCTAGCCAGCTTGGCTTGCCCTTCTCAATCCACAGTGACTCTTCCTACACCACAATGCTCCTGAAAATAACAGACAAGAACCTCTGTGTCTACAGTGTGGTGGAGCAGGTGCCAGTACACCTGGGGACACCATTCCTGCCTGGCGTGCCACCAGGGTGAGCAGGGACCTTTGCTCCCCCAAATTCAGCCATAGCTTGTGATGACACTGATGCTAGAGATTTAGATTTTGTCACCCTATCACGGTGTCTCCAACCCAGAGGTAGGAAGGCAGACATGGCATTGTCCTGATGGAGGTGGCCTGTGGCCTACAGGCAGTGGAACACCCCATAGCCCCCTTGCCTATGGTATTATCCTGTTGTGTTAATGCCATTTAATTCAAGGTACCTTGAAAGCTCATGGAGACACCTGGACTTCAATCAGACAAACACAGGCTGCCTGAGGTAGTCTCAAATCTGAAGGCTGAATTTCATTGATGTGAATAGCCCTTTGAGCACCTTCTCTGGAATGGTATCTGCTCCTTCATTATCATCTACTCTTCATTAGATGGTCTCTAATGTTCCCAGCAGCATTTGGAGGAAGGTCCCTGAACAGGCATAACTCAAGGACCTAGTGGCTGCTCAGGCCAAGAACTTACCCCACACCTTTTAAATGGTCCCCTCCATCTCTGTCTCTAAGTGAGCAAATATTGACACATTTCCCTTCCCTGTTCAACATTTCTTGCAAGGGAACAGTCCCTTCTAGTTCAGCCCCTAGACTACGGCTCCAGCAGCAGCTCTTGTACTTGGAGAGATGTCTGGTGTTTGGTCTCACAAAATCTTGGATTTGAAACGAACTGATTTAATAACACACACATCCTGAGCAGAGGGAAGCTGACTCTATTTCCTTTTTCACCTGCTAGTAATGGAGCACTTCTTGTCCCACACCACATGATCCCTTGGCTGAACCTTGAGGAAGGCTACCAGAGGAAGAACAAGGGAGCAGGCTTGTCAGAGCAGAGATCACTTAAGCCTTTACTGCAGCCCCCTTGTGTCACAGGGAAATCAGCAACCTGGCCAAAGTCAGGAGCCTGCCCCTGCCCTCCCCAGCTCTGGCAGGCAGGACGGTCTCCCTGCTACCTCTGTGGGCATTGATGGCACCAACTGGAAATATCCAGGAGTGCCAGCCTCTGAGGTTGTACTTGAGGCGGGTAAGAGGGATGGGGACTATCATATCCTCAGCAGAGAGGAAACTGAGGGGCCTCACAGAAATGGAAGAAGAAAGTGTTTCAGGGAGTTTCACTTCTGGGCCTCTTAAGGAAATCACAGTGTGTCTTGTGATTTCGAGACAAATATGCAAGACAAGGAGAGCTCTAAGCCACAGGCTTGGCACACTGCCTGAATTTTTCCCTCCTCTTTCAGTGTAATTATAGTTGAGCCATGTAGTAATTGGGTAACTTTTTCCAAAAGAATCCTTTCACCCAGAATGAATCATACTTGCCACAAAGAGAACATGGAAGGAGATAAAAGACATACAGGTCCTATGGATTATTCTGATGGAAGCATTTTGTTCTCATCCTCTTCTTCCTAAGCCCCCCAGTTGTGTTCAGGATAGGTGCCAGAGCCAGGCATGGAGCTTTCCTGGATAATCCCTCCCCAGTTTTCCAAGGCGGCTTCCTCCTGATTTGCTGTGCCCTACAGCCAAGATGAACTTCAGTTTTGAGAGTGTCTATGGGTTCTGTAGAAAAAAAACTGGTTTGCCTCCCTCTGGTTCCTGTACCTACAAGAGTGAGTGGTTCAGGGCCGGATCAGCAGCTGGGCAGCCTCTAGGGACTGAAAGGCTTGATAGTGCAGCTGGGTGACCCTCAATCCAGACTCAGATCTCTGCTCTTGGGGTTTTACCTGGACCACAAAGAGTTTCTGAGGCACTGAGTGCATTCAGTGACATTTCTTCTGCTCCAGACAGCCTGAGCTGTAGAGCCCAGCCCTCCCCCCGGACCCTTCCTGCCAAGTCTCAATTCATCTGACCATTTTCCGTGTGGGATAAAAGCCTTGGATAGTAAAACATTCATTGTAAAACTATTTTCCATTGGATTCATGGCCACACACAGCTGGATCGCCTCCTGGAGTGGCCTGCAGCCTGCTTGGAAGAGTTGTATGGAGCGGTCTGGAAACAAGGCAAGGGAGGGTAGGAGGAGGCAGCTCTGCCTGGTAGACCCTCCCTCCCCCCCAAAACCGAGCCCAGCCATCCTTCCCATTGGTGCGTGGGGTGGAGAAGGGCTGGGACAACTCAGCTCTCCATCTATTTAAAGGCAAGGGTGGGGCTCTGGGAGCTACTTGCCTGGGACTGTGGCACTGCGGTGTAGCGGAGCCTTATCCTGCAGAGCAGCATCATGTCTTGCGTGAGTAGAGGGAGGGATGGGGCAGCTTTGCTGGACGTGATGCTTTCTTAGTGGGACTGTGGGGAATGTGTTGGCTTGGTGTGAGCGTGCTTGCACTATCCTTCTTCACCTGTACGTCAGTCTCTGTATCACAGGGTCTGCTAGAGCTGGGTGCCTGCTGCTGGGGGGGAAAGAAGCCTGCTGCATCCACTACAGTCAGAGTGGGTGGCTGCTATTTCATGTTTTGATAGGAGTTATTCTTTTCCCCTGCAGGATCCCTTTGGGAAGGTACTTTGGGGGTCCTTGCTGGGTTGGGCTCAAATCTGGGGTAACCTGTTTTTCAGCAGCTTGGCTCTGGGAAAGCAGCTGCAGTAATCTTTATTGCTGTCTGAGCATCTTCTCTGGGCAGCCTTGCTGCTTGTTTCCTGCCTGAAGTTTTCATTAGTCACTGTATTGTTATTCCTCTCCTTCTTGGAAGGAATGTGCTTTACTGAAGTGTTCTTCTCTGAATGTCAAGAACTACATCCAAATATCTTAAGAGCAGGTGTTGAGAGAATGGGGCCAGACTCTTTTTAGAGGTGCCCTGTGGTAGGGGATGGGGCAACAGTCATAAACTGAAATACAGGGAGTTATATCTGAATATGAGAAAAAACTTCTTTACTTTAGGGTGGCAGAGCACTGGAACAGGGTGCCTAGAGAGTTTGTGAAGTCTCCTGCTCTGGAGATATTCAAAATCCATCTGGGCATAACCCTGTTCAACCTGCTCTAGGTGAATCTGCTTTAGAACGGGGGTTGGACTCACTCTCCAAGGTCCCTTCCAATCCCAACCATTCTGTGACTGCTGGAGAGGTGTCAGAAGAGTGATTACACTTATTTGATTAATTTATCTTTCATTAGACTGAGAGTGATTAAGCAGTGATTGTCCCAAGTGCAAGTTTATTTATTAAAGTGAAATGGGAAGATATTTTCAGTATTCTTGGGATCTTGCCTCTGGTATGATAGAAAATGAGTACATATAGTTTTGCCAGGGTATTTTAGTCCTCCTAGAGAGAAGGCAGGAGAAGGTGTGTATGTGGAGCAGGAGAATATTCTTGCAAATGCTGAGCTACAAAAGAAACAACTAAACAAAAACAAGCACTTAGGAGCTGGGAAGCAGGGTATCTGAGCCCTTGGACCTGGGCAAGGCTTGAAGTTCAAATAAAAGCTAGGGGTAGAGACTGGAGGCTCCATCCCAGCCAGACTTGTACAGGATGATGTGAGACCCACAAGGCACATGGGTGTGTTTGGGATGGGGTGGGTGTGATGGGACAGTACAGGTACTTACAGTTCATGCCTGTGAAATACAGATGCACTGATGAGAGCAGCAGAACAGTTGGGAAATAGGGCACATGTCCCATGTGACTGGGGTAACTTCTCTGGGATGTCCCTGGTGCAATGCCCTTCAGGAAGGGAGTTTCCCTATCTCTCCATGGGTCCAAAGCAATGCATCCTCTTGCAAGGCAGCAGGGAGAGCTGCCAAGGCAGAACAAGTGAGCCAGCAGGTACTGAGCTAATGTCTCTGCCTTGATGTTCTCTAGGGACCAGTGTGCACCAACTTGGGTCTCAAGCCTGGCCAGCGCCTCACTGTCAAGGGGAAAATCTCACCAAATGCCAAGAGGTAAGCTGTGCTGTGCTGCCCAGGCATGGCCAAGGCACACACTGAGTTTTCTGCTGCGGGTGGAGGACAAAAGGAGTCTGTCCCTTGGGTAGGAGAGGAGAAGGGGTTAACACCAGCAGTGCTTCCCAGTGAGTCATCACCTAATGCACATTGCAGACACAGTACTGCCAAGGGGCTAAGCCAAAGCAGATGCGAAGATCCAGCTGCAGGCACTGTGACCACATCCTCTCCAGTGCAGGGTAAAGGCAATGGAAACTGTGCCTATACTGAGATCTGGGTTGAGACCATCTGCTCACCCACATCCTCTCCCCTGCACGAAGATGGCCAAGGAGCAGGGGCACCACAGTTGTGGAGTTGCATCTCACATGCTGGTGGGGAAGGAAGGAGGTAAAGCAGTGAGCAGGTAGAAGGGTTTAAGTGGAAATATATTCTGAAATGTACCTTGGGAGTGGCTGGAGCCCTCACCAAAGCCCCTGCAGCAGCCCCACGCCCTTGTGCAGGTCTGTGGCTGGTGGGGCCCCAGCTGCTGGTGGAGCCTGTAGCTGCTGTACTAGCACTAGCGGTGTTCCAGGAAACAGGTTCCAGCATTTCCCAGTGCCTTTGAAGTTTGATACTGTCAGAGTGAAGCCTCTCAGGCTTTCTCTTGCCAAATAATATGCCTCCTCTCTTCTCATCTGGGTAAGAGGTCTAGAGGCAAGTTGGATACTGAAGTTTCTTCCCACTGCTGCTAAGGATACTTTGGCATAGCTAACCACATGGTAATTATTTCAGCTGCCTGCAGGATGGGGAGAAGACAATGACTGTCAGGCAGGATGCAGCATCACCTAACCGTTTGGGGCTGAAAGGAAATCTACGGAAAGCAACTGACCCCTTGAGAACTGCTTTCATTGCAGGATAACTCTCTGTTCAGGGCTCTGTGTACTGAACCATTCTCTTGTAACAGCTTTGAGGAAACCAATTGATGTCTCTCCCAGGGATGGCACTCTGGAGCCCATCAGCCCAGGAGAGAAGACTACCCCTTATTGCCACATATCCACATTTTTAGGGAAGCTGTGAAGTTTAGAAAAGGGTTTCTCTGAGGTTACCCTCAGCTGGGCTTGAAACAACACCGAGAGATGTTTAGTATTATTTTTATTTTTTTCCTTAGCAGTGTTGATGTCTGGGTTTTTTTCTCTGCAGCTTTGTGATGAATCTGGGGAAGGATGCTACCAACCTTGGGCTTCACTTCAACCCCCGTTTTGATGCTCATGGTGATGTGAACACCATTGTGTGCAACTCAAAAAAGGTGGAAGAGTGGGGTGCAGAGCATAGGGAGACTGTCTTCCCTTTCCAGAAAGGGGGCACAGCAGAGGTGAGGCATGCATATATATATGCTTATCTATGCTCTCTGTACATGCTCTGGTGAAGGGAGGGTGTTTGGCACGGGACACTGAACTGCAGGGGCTGTCTCAGAGCTGTCTGTACGGGAGGTGGCTGGCTTCTCCTGCCTGGCCAGTGCCACCACTTAGGGCTCTGAACAGTGATGGAGGGTGGGGATAGAATATGCAAGCTCCATCTGGCTAAAAGGGATGTTACTATTGAACAGAGCAGGGAATAGGACCAGAATAACACTCCTGCTGTTGAAGAACAGGTTATGCTGCTGAGCATGTTCACCCTGCAGAGTGGAGTGTAGTACCGCAATGCTGCATAGGGGAAAGGTTTGAGAGTGTCTTGACAGAAACTTTCTGACTTTGTTTGTCTTGCAGATCACCTTTGGTGTCAACCAAAATGATGTGACAGTCCACCTGCCAGGCCACCAGTTCACATTCCCTAATCGGCTTGGTCTCTCTGTCATTGACTACTTTGATACACAAGGGGACTTCACACTCCAGTCCCTCAGCTGGGAATAACTTCCTCTGACGCCTCCATGTCAAAGATACAGAAAAAGTGATTAATAAACAAGAATTTTGGTCTAGTCAGTCTCAATCTAATCTGTTTTATACTGCAAGTCCTCATGAGCTGGGCATCTTGCTGGAGGAGTAGGTGAATGAGGGTAGCCGGCTTTCTTTAGGTGCCATAAGTGGATTCAATTGTGCCAGCCTTGGCCCTTAAAAGTCACAGATGGAGAAGAGGGTGAAGGTTAAAGAAGGAAGATGGAAGGTAAAAAGTCCAAGGAGATCCTCAGGAGGAAACACTGGGGCTAGTTGTGACTGGGGTGGAGAGTGAAAGTGTCCCTTAGGCAAAATCATTTGCTCTTGTCTAGACTGACACCTTACCCTGCCTGAGTAAAACAAGTTGAATAAATCTATCTCTCTCCAAATGAAGCATCCCTGACGGACTTCAGACAGCATTAAGTTGCTGTGCTAGGTAAACCTGGTGGGGCATGGAGTGAGGGAAAGGTCCTTGATTGTGCTAGCTTTGGCCATCTGAAGAGGCTGGTCCTACTCATGACAGAGTTCTCATATGTTGTCTTGGGACCTGATGCTACTGCATGGAGGCAGTAGTAGAAAAGGCAGCCTTTCTGGGTGTGGTGAGCATGCAGGGGGCTCCTCATCCAAATCCTTTCTTCCAATAACTGCAGAAGCACAAATAGTATTGTGTTGTGGCATTCGAGGGCAGTACTCTGGAGTGGTCTGGTTTTATTCTGCCCTGTGTATAGGTCTGTCCAGAGCTGGGAGAGGAAGCAATGCCCAGCTGGTTTGGGGGATGCCAAGGATGTGTGCATGATGCTTTTGTTACCCCTTCCCTCACATCAGCCCAGAGGAGCCTGAACACTTCTCAGTCCAAACTGAGGCTAGGCTCTGATGAGTCTGAGATGGTGAGGCATGTTTGATGTTACTGCATAGCTGCCTCAGGGGCTCTTCCAGTCTAATGCTACCTTGGCAACAGTAATTACTGCTGTTGGGCATGCTGTGCCTGGTGGGCATAGGAAAAGTGGGATCTGCCCTTTCCACAGTGCACAGCAATTACCAGGTAGGTCTGGGATGAAAAGGCCCAATCTTTGGGTCCTCACTATCAGGCTTGGCCATGAACAACACAAAGCACTAACAATTTGATGTCCTACAGGACTCCCTGCAGGCCTGGCTGGAGCAATTTCTCCCATTAGGGAGTCAAAGAGAAACTGGAGAACAGGAACTTTCTCCTACAGGTGTGCCTCCTGTTCTTACTTCATAATTCATGAGGCTCTGCCAGGTCCTGTGTCCTAGGTACTCAAGCAGAGGGAGGCTGAGTTGCTAGGAACTGTGGGGCTGAGGAGGAAGGGAGAAATAAGGGCTCAAGATGAGAGATGAGAGGCAGGAACACTTGGAGTGTACAAATAACTTGAGGCTCTGCAGCTGGATCTCTCTGGAAGTCCCATATTGCCCAAAGCCAGTCTCTGAATGACACTGCACTCTTTAGGGCTACATCTATAATAGTACATGTGACACCTGGAGTTGCTGCTCTGTGCATAGACCTGGGGACTATTTCATGGGATGATATGGATGAGGCCATTGTTCCTGGAGAAGAATGTTTAGCTGCATGGAAGTGAGCCATGCTAGGCTAGATGGCCTCAAGACAAGGGACCTGGCCCAGTTTACACAGTGCTGTTGACACAGTCTGGCAGACTGGGGTACATTTGGTAGCCCACAGCATGAGGGCACCATGAGCTGTGATGAAGGGCACAGAATGGAGCTCTCTCCTTGCAGCTTCCTCTGCTGGGCTGATCTTGAAAGCCAAGCAAATATGCTGACCTCCCTGAGCCGTGCTTTGTGGAAATCTCTTAAGTGCACTTGGCAGTCTTTCTTTAGAAAAACTCTTCGAAGATTTTTTTTTTTTTTGGTGAAGGGTGGGTGAAGAAAGCTGAGTGGTAGCTTTACCACAGGCATATGAACCTTAGTCAGGTCTCCTGCTAGCGTGGCTGGTGCTTGAAGTGACTCATTGCTCCTGTGAAATCTATGACTCACTGTTGTCCTGACTTTGTTATGGCTTGGCCTGTTGCTACGGAGGATGTAAGGGGTGGCAAGGGTTCCCCAGCTGTATAATTTAGATATGTTGAAGCTGACTGCTCCCTCCCACCCACCGCCCAGCCTTGCACAAGGTGGAGGCTGCATGTGAGGGCTGAAGGACCTGTGAGGATGGGGTCAGGGTCCCCAAGACAAGCACTCTCCCCTGAGCTGAGCAGGATGAGCATCCATGCAAAAGGGAAGGCACTGCAACAACGATGATGAAAGACACTGCATGCTGGCATGGAAGGCGACGTGCCTTTATTTCTCAGCCTGATCCCAGGCCAAGGCCGGGAGATGCCCCCAGCCTGGGGCACCGCTCACCCCTCGCTTTCCCTGGCAGAGCCCGACAGCTCCCTGAGAGCCAGGGGGAGGCTGTGGCTCCCTGCAGCCCGCCGGGACGGTGCTGCGGGCTGTGCCGTGCCCGCCCCGCCGTGGGCAGGGCGCCGGCGGTGGCTGCGGGCGAGCAGGGTGTAGAGGAAGGGGTTGACACAGCTGTTGCCATAGGCCAGGCAGGTGACACCGAAGTTGAGGTAGGCCTGTGCCGTGGGGCCGATGCCCAGCCCATCGCGCTGGTACAGCCCAGCCAGCTGCCAGGCCCAGAAGGGCAGGAAACAGGCCCAGTAGGCCACGACGATGGCGGAGATCCTGGGGAGCAGCCGCCGGGAGGGGGCCCGGCCGGCCGCTGGCAGCCCCAGCCCCCAGCCCGAGGACTGGTACGCCCGGGCCAGGCGGGTGTAGACGATTCCCAGCACCACGCCGGGTGCCAGGATGCTGGTGGTGAACAGCACTGTCAGATAGAGCCGGAAAGCTGCCGGTGTCCAGGTCGCGGTGCAGATGCGCTTGTGGGGGCCGTCGCCCTCCCGCAGCTGGGTCATCACCATCATGGGGGCCGTAAGCAGGAGCGAGAGGAGCCAGAGGACGGCACTGGCCAATTTGCGGTCAGCATTGCTGGCCCGCCTGGCCCGCAGTGGCCTGGCCACTGCCCAGTACCTCTCCAGGCTCATGGCAGTCAGGAGGAAGATGCTGGCGTGCATGGTGAGGAGGTCCAGGCTGAGCAAAAGCCGGCAGCCCACATCCCCGAAGAACCAGTCGTGGGCAAAGTAGGTGCTAACCACGAAGGGGATGGTGGAGAGGTACAGGAGGTCAGCCAGGGCAAGGTTGATCACGTAGACGCCCAAGGAGCCTGCTGAGTAGCCCACCACTCTGCCAGAGGCCACTGCCACCGTGTAGATGTTCCCCACCATCCCAGTGAGGCACATGACCAGCAGCACTGCGCCCAGTGGCCCTGTGACTGGGCTGTCCCCTCCCAGGACACTGCTGTCATCACCCCCACCACTGCTTTCCTCCAAGAAACTGCCACCCTTGGGATCCTCTCCAGGCATCGTGCTGACGAAGGAAGGGTTGTAAGACATCTTTTGGTAAGGTAAAGCAAGAGCAAGCTGAGCTCTTGGAGACCTGCCCCTTTCTCCTGCCTTCCTCCCTTGCTGTGTGGGACAAATCTAGACTTAACAGCAAAGCAGCCAAGGGAAGAATGACAAGAGTTCATCAGACATAGAAAGGGTTCTCCAGAGAAATCTATTTCTCACCTCTAGCCGCCCAGTCCATTGTGCTGATCTTGCCCATCACAAGCTCTGTCCAGTTGTTTCCCTTAACCATCAAAAGGCTGAGAAAGGGACACTGCCCTTCCCTTCCAGATCAATAGGTGCAAGACAACCTCTGCCAGCCAGAAGGAAATGTCTCTTCTCTTCACCAGCTCCTCATTTGTTGCTTCTCCAGTGCTTGCTGGACCCACAGAAATCAGCAGACTTGGTGAATAAATGGATTTCTGCTCCCAAGTCTGTGTCGTCTCAGCTCAGACAGACTCTGGAGGGGTGAGCTCTGCCCCCCGAACCAGCCCCTCAAGACTTGCTTTGACCACTGCATGGAAGAATGTGTCTGACTCACAGCTTCACACACCGGTGTGAATGCAGTCCCAGTTTACACTGGGCTTTTAGGCACTGGCTGAGGAGCCCGGCTGGCTCCCTCTCTTTCTGGCAGACATGATTTCTTCCCCTATGTTTTCCTGCACCTTTCTTCTGCTCCCTCTTCCTTCTTATTTCCCTTTCCTTTTCCCATTTCCCCTTGCATACTTGTCCTCATTTGAGAGAGGAGATAACTGAAAGACAAGACTGTAATGTGGCAAGGAGGGGGAGAAACCATCATGTTGTGGATTTAGAAGGGAAACAAGGGCCAGCTCTGAACGTGCAATAGGCAGGGAGCATGCACACTGCTCTCCTTAGACAAGCCATGCTGAGAGAGTCTGTCCCCCACTCCTTCCCAAGGACATCAGGGCCCTTTGAGGTGTAGACAATGGATGTAATCCCAAGTTTGCAAGTAGGCCCACCAGATGGTAGGACATCTCACATTTTCTATCCTGCCCCTGGTCCACCTTTGCTCTCCAGTCAGCAGCACACTCCTAAACACTCAAGGGGCTGGATGTTTTAGACCCAGTCTTTCCTCCCTCTCCACAGAGACCATCTTCTTTCTCTACGCTTTTCCCTCCTTCCCTCCAAGCCCCTGGACCTGCTGCCTCCCCTCGGAGCAGGGAGCAGAAGCCCATTAGGCAGGCACCATCGCCTTCTAGTGGGACATCATCACATGACACCGATGCCTGATGCTACCCTGCTGTTTCCTTGCCCACATCTAGGCCTCCTTGTCTCAGGAAAGGTGGGACAGAATCTGCAGAGCAGGAACAGATGCCCCATACTAAATGTGCTCTGTTGTTAGTTCACAGGGCTTTTCAGGCCACTCCAGCCACGCTCTTTTGCACCATTGTGGCTGAGTCAAATGCCTCTGCTCATCTCCATCAGCAATACCTCAGCAGCAAACAGGAGAAGGAAGCATCCCATGGGTACTCCCCTCACTGTGCAATTGCCTTCAGTTTTTTTGGAAAGTCATGTTTCAAACTGGGAATGATCAGCAAACTGCAGTGAAAATACACTGTTAAGTGGATATTTCCATTGCACCATGGCAGCAGGATGAGTGATGCTGCTTCTCATCCAGGAAGATGATGCTTCCAATAGGCTGTGGTCGTCTCTGCACAGAGAAGCTTTCCCAGAGAAGGAAAGGGGGACCATGACTTTGCCCATTTGGCTCTGGTGGGAATAATCACAGTCCACATGTCCCAGGAAATACAAAGAATAGCTATGGCTCTTTGCTCTGATTCATTGTGCTTTCCCCTAAGAAATTACCTTATATCTTAGTACTTAGCAGGTCAGCTAGTTTTGGAAGTTAAAATAAATTAACATGGGATTTTTTCATTTATTTCTAGGAGCTAATTAAAATACTGGTTGTCTCATTAATTCCAGGTAGCTCCCCTTGATACAGAAGATACCTTCTGTCACACTGCCTGTTTAAAACTGCAAACACATCAAACACTACAGTCACCAGCAGAACTCAGCTGATCCTTCTAGTATGTGAAACACAGTTCTCCCAGGGGAGCTTTAAGAGATGAGCTTTAATACATGACTCATGGGTTGATTTAGTGTTTTGGGCTGTTACTAGAAGAACATGAACAAACACTTTCCCTGTTATACTACTGCATAAATGATATGTATGTGTTATATACAAAATAAACATATGTAATGCGTAGGTCAGAATGAAAGCACCAGGCCTTTGACAAAGAAAGAATGAGGGAGCAGAGATCCATGTATTACTATATTCAGACATCAACCCCTAGGCTGTAGTAGAGATAGACTCTGAACTCTATGCACACTACAAATTGCTTTCTGCAGGACCCAACCTCTCTCTATTGGTTTGACTAGAGACTCAAATTTGACAGTTGAACTTCAGTGGCACAAATGTCCCTCACAGTATCTTCCCTAGGGCAGTATTCCACCTCCCACCACTTTTGGTTATGTACACGCACACGTTATCCACACACTCAAATGTATACTCACACATTATTTTTGAGACCATCTCTAAATCTCTTCTGTAGCGATCAGAGGAAGGTCTGCGCACAAACGTGGCCTGAAGAAACTTTCAAGCCCATACACAGCAGAGGGAAACAGGCCTCACATTGCTGTGTTAGGTTACATCTTTTAAGTGACCTTTCTCAACTACAGCTCTAACTGATCAAATATCTAGATGTTTCACATCTCTGTCACCAGCAGAGATGACATTTGTTTTAAACAAACAGGGTCTCTCAGTACAGCAGCCCCTGTACCCACTGGGGTGCCTGGCTCCAGCCAGGCAGCTGTTTTCTTGTGTAGGGTAGGTGGCTGTCTGCAGTTTCATGCAGGAGTGACAATAGGTCCCATGTCCAACATAGTAAGTGCTGAAGTTTTCAAGGCCTGATTGACAGGCAAGACCTGCCAGCATCCAGTCAGATCACAGCAATTTAACAGGGACAGGTTGTACTGAGGGTTCAGATTCACAAAGTCTTGCACTTGAAAGGAAGCAGCTTAACTGGGCCCTCAAAAAAAGTGGACATTCTATGGGGGCAAAAGTGCTTCAAAGGGTGCTTCAAGAGCATTGTGTTTCTCTGATGACAATCTCCTCTCCTCTCATGACAGCCACAGAACCAGGTAGAGTCGAGTCACAGTGAGGTTCCTGCATGACTTCCTAGGATTTAAACTTGAAGTAGGCTTCAACTGTAGTGAAGGAAAAAAAGGTAGTGAATTAGGGCAATACTCTGCACTGTAGTGGCAGGAGGGGAGGGAAACAGCATCCAGGCACTTACTTGCATATTCCTGTGGTGTCATGGCCTGGTTGATGACACTAGTGAAGGCTTTGATCCACTCCAGTTGGTCAGTCTCTGTCTCACAGGTGAAGAGGTACTCCCGGTCAGGGGTGGCAATGGTGATGCCATAGTTCCAAGAGAAGTTGCCCTGTGTCCCTGAAGGTAATCCCTTCTGGACACTGTATCCGTTCTCTCCGCTGCCAACAAATACCTCACCCTTAGCAAACGCGTCCTGCACATCAGGAGGAAAAGACAGTGATTTATGGAATCCCAGAAGGACCAGGGAATAATTACAATGCACCCAAGAACAGGAGGAGAGTGTGTGAGGACTAGGGATATGAGGGACCAGCAAAAAGTTTTGGAGGTGGTCAGGGGATTCAGAAGATCAGGGAGTCTATGCTCAAAGGCAGTAGTGAAAAGGAAGATCTAAGGGCATAGATCTAGAGAGGTCTGAGAAAGGAACAGGTGCTCCTGCCTCTCCATGTCACCCCTACATCACCAACTTTACACTGCTGCCCTCCCGGTTCCCATTGTTTGCAGGCAGTGAAGCAAACACAGAAAGCATGTGATGACCTAAATGGGATGGAAAAGGTAAGACCTAGAGTCCCTCTGTAGCAGCGGGGGAACCTGCAAGCCACCCTTACTGCAGAGCAAAGGCTCTGAATGCACTTTGACCCGTCCCTCTGCACCGTTGCCTGCAGCTGCCCAGCGGTCAGATCTCCCCCTCACCAAAGGATCCTTGAAGTACATGAGCCTGCGGTGATCCAGCGTGAACCAGCGCTTCTTAAAAGCCTCTCTCTGCTGTGAAAGGAAGAGGTGACATATGTAAGGTGACAGTGCCCTCTGCTGTGAGCAGTACGAATGGATACCCAAAATTCATCCCAACCACTTGAAGTAAGCCCCTGCCTTAACAGCAACCTCCTCCTCGCCCTCTCTGAGCTGAGAGTGGGGGTCAGTACCGGGTTTTCCAGTCCCAGCTGCTGTCCCCAGCTTTTGGACTTCAGTGAAGAACCCCAGAGTTGAGACAGCAGAAATCTAGACGCTAAATACCTGTAAGGTCATGCACACACAGACACATGCAGAGAGATCTGTCGCTCTGGGAGAAAGCAGGGACTCTGGCTTCATCTACTTTCACATGTGTCCTTCCCCTTCCTTTAATTCTCCCCTCCCTTGGTGCACACACACTGTTCCCACGGATGTCTAAAGAGTCAGGGGGAACGGGGAAACAGCAGGAGAAAAACATTGAAGTTGGGAAAGCCAATGGCTCTCTGGCAGGTCCCTGTTAGCTTTTTTGCTAGCACAGCAGCTCACCTTGGGACCAGTCTTCTCCATGTATCCCTCCTTCAAGAAGTTTCTCGTCAGACGATTTTTAATCTGACAAAAAAGCAAGAGTGACATTCACTTACCTGTGCTTCTCTGCTATTTGTTTCCCTTCCAGCCTTTTAATTCAGTCACCTTCCCCCAAATTCAGTCACCTTCTAAATTTGTATTTCCTGAACTGCCTAGCCAGGAGTCACTTCTGCTTCCAAAATGCCCAGAAAAAGCAGAAAGCAGTTGTTTTCTGATCACCACAGGCCCTTTTAAACATACATTCTCATCCTTCTATCTAAACTCCACAATTTCCACTTTTGGGCTTATAAGAGTAACTAATGAGCTCTTTTATCACATAAGCAGCGGGAGACTCAGCACTGAGCTCTGGCGCTGTCTTACCTCATTATCGCTGGCAATAGGAAATGCTACCTTCAAATAATGGAACTGCACAGAGCGAATGGCATTGAACCAGTCCACTACCTCCTGAGAATGGAAAAGGACAGGACAGAAAACTTAGCCTGAGCAACAGTGAGCAATCTAAATTCATCCAGCTGCACCCAGCCCTATGTTAACAAAAAACACAGTCAAGTCTCCCTCCCCAGCACTCTCAGCATCTCCCTCACATGGACACAACCAGCACAGAATCACAGAATCACAGAATATGCTGAGCTGGAAGGCACCCACAAGGATCATCGAGTCCAATCCTTAGTCCTGCACAGGACCATCCCCAAGAGTCACACCCGTGTGCCTGAGAGTATTGTCCCAATGCTTCTTGA
>JAWWEE010000040.1:50895387-50921644 GCA_035221455.1 Xenops minutus | reverse complement strand
TGGCCACGGGCGACGGAGCCACGGGCGCTGCAGGCACGTCCGAGCCCCGTGCCCGGGCGTCGGAGGCGCGGGGAGGTGGCCGGGGGGTATTGCTGTCGGCAGGGCAGTGAGCCGCGGGGATGGGGGCAGGTGCGCAGCTTCTCTAAGGGGCTCCTTCTCGGTGCGCGATGTAGAGGCGCTGGTGTTCCTTGGGGTGCTGTGCCTCCCTCCTTTCCCTCCCAGCCTTGATACTGGGGAGGTGGGATTGGGGCAGAAGAAGATCCCGTGGGACAGCAGCAGAACCGCAGCTGAGACTCAGGGTACTGAGAGGAGAAAGACTTTTTGAGACTGTGGGGCTTGTTTCTACCCAAAAATGTTAGCAAAGGGTACTTAGGAAAGGTCTCCCCATGTAACGAGTGCAGCAGGTAAGGGAAGAGCCATCTCTGGAGAAATAGTGGGTGCAATCCCACCTCTGCCTTGCTCCTCCTTCCACATATGGCCAACCTTTCTACGGGTATTAATGAATTCAGAACACACCACAATCCTGTGGATGGAAAAACCACTTGTTCTCCCCAGTTTTGAGGGATCAAAGAAGTTCTATGACTTGCTTGTGGCCACAGACACCCCAGTGAAAGACTGGCCCTTGGGTATGGTTTTAGAAACAGCAGCTATTTGGTACTATTACTACGGGGCTCAGCCACCCAGGTGGTCTGGGAGGGACAGAGGAATCACACACCAGCCACAAGGATGCACCAGATCCAAGTTTGTTTGGTCACATTCAATTTTTTTCTTAGAATGTTACTGTTGTGAAGAGAGAAATCCAACCTCAGCCTGTAAAGTGAATATTGGAGGGCCCAGCAATCTTCCACATTGCCTTTGTGGTTAAGTGAAAAAACAACTAGCTCTGTTTCCTATGGAGCCAGACCTGCTGCAAGTAGGAAAACAGGCACACAAGAGAGAGAGGCACTGGCAGAAATTGCAGATTTCTTTTTCATTTGAAGTAAGTTTGTGAAATAAACTTCCCAGCAAGGAAGAGAGAGAGATTCTCCAAAACCCAGTTCTTCCTCAAGAAACAACCTAAACAATCTTGTGTGCTTATATAGCAAAACGTCTCAGAGGGACAAACAGGTGTTTTGATCAAACACTTTTTTCTTTGCAATTAGCTTTTTGTCCCACAATAAAATTTTTAAAAGCTTTGAGAACAGCCAAGAGTCCCATGGCTGGGAGCAGCAGTGACAGCAGCCCCAGCTCTGCTGTGATCCTGGGTTGTATAAAGCATGACGTGATGTAAGTAGTACACACTACCGTGGTCAGGGGGAGGCTGGCACTCCAAAAAAGCCAGGAATATTATATAACAACAACTTACATAATTACCTATTGCATAATGCCAGGGAAAAGGCCCTCCGTGACGCAGCTGTGGTTTCTATGGCATTTTGCTGAAACATAGCTGCTTCTAAGAGATTCATTTGTGCTTTGTTTCAGGAGCCTTCAGCTCAGGCCATGCAGACAGGTGAGACCCCCATGCTCACAGCAGCTTTAACTAGAGAGGTAAGGGATATAGTAAAGGGATCATAAAGCCATAGCAGGGCAAGAGCATTGAGTTTTCTGCAGCTGCGCCACTGACTTCAGTATTCAGACCATAAGACCATCAGGTAAAAGCACCACCTGAAACTACATGAATTGTGTAGCCTCTATTGCTTGTAGGAAAGGAGGTGGAGTCTAACTGATGGTAGCAGTGGCCAAATCAGGCTTACTCCACTCTGCTTTGCTCTTAGACACTATTCTTAGCAGTGCCTCCAGACAGGGCTCCCGCACACTGATGCATTTCAACAGCTGAGAGGTGACCCAATGTGCTTGCTTAAAAGGAAGAGGAAAGATTAGGAGAAGATTTCAGCATCAGGACAAGATTTGGACTGAGTTTGTGGAGTTGTGCTACATACTTAGCAGTATCTTGGCATGGATTCTTTCAGGGATCATTCCCTGTGCCATAAAGTCAGAGGGAGCTTAACCTTCACTTCAGTGCTCACAGGATCCAGCCTTTGGTGACTATCAGACATAACACAGGCATGACCTGTGCAATCATCGAGGCATCTCACAGTGTATGTGACACTGCATATAGCACCTGGACAAAACACTTACCTTGGCTAAGTAGGATACTTACTGCAGACCAGTGTGTGGATACAGTGGGAGAACATGTGGAAAAGCAGTAGGGCAATCCAGGACAAGAAAATTTAGGCTACAATATAGAAACTGAGGCTGTCTCTGAGGCTGCACGAGCTCTCTCTGGGGATGTAAACCTTCTCTGGAGGGCTGGGAAAGCAGAGCACAAAAAGACTGAGGATTTTGTGTGGGAAACTGTCAGTGCAGATAAAGGAAGGAGGAGTATGATTAGATAACAGATTTTAAAGTCTCACCCACCCAGGAGCAAAAGGAGGGAATTACTGTTTAGAGGTAAGAACATGGATTATAGCAGTGAGACCCCAGAGATCTTTAGGAGTCAGTGGGAAATGTGGCATGCAGCAGTCCCTTCAGATGGATTAGACTTCATAACACCATAATGGCACTCAGGGATTTGTGTACTACTTACTGAAATACTAAAGCAAGAGAGGAATTCTGCCCTCATCCCTCATCACCAATAAAATACTGTAACTAGAGCTTGCTGAAGGACAACTGAGAAAGTCAAGGGCCACAAGAACACACATGGACAGAAAACATCAAGCAATGAGCCTGCATGTCCAAGCATGCATAGCCTGCCACTGTGACCTCTGCAGCCCAGAGCTACCCACAGGAAGCTGTAACAGACTCTTGCAGCATGGCTCTGGTTGAGATTTCATGAACAGGTTGACTGAAATCCAGGCAACTGGAAGGGATGGCTGTTCCCACACCATGTTTTATGCCAAAGAGTGTCCTCATCCCCCTCTTCCCAGTGCCACCCATATGGGGATATGCGTGGTGCCTTGAAAGCTGCCTTGTAAGAGTGTGGGGTGCACTTTGGGCATGGTTGAGTGCTGCTAGAGAGGTGTTCACATGCCTGCAATGGCAGCAGCAATTGCAGCATGGCCAAAACCAGAGCAAGAGCAGCATCAGCAGTGACAGAGCTGCAGCCCACTCTTCCTTGGGATACACAGGCACCCTGCACAGGACCATCCCCAAGAGTCACACCATGTGCCTGAGAGTATTGTCCCAATGCTTCTTGAACTCTGTCAGGCTTGGTGCTGTGACCACTTCCCTGGGGAGCCTGTTTCATGCCTAACCAGAGGTGAAGAACCTCTTTCTAATATCCAACCTAATCCTCCCCTGACACAACTTCAGGCCATTTCCTCAGGTTCTGTCACTGGCCACCACAGGGAAGAGATCAATGTCTGCCCTTCCCTTCATGAGGAAGTTGCAGACTGCAATGAGGTCTTCCCTCAGTCCCCTCTTCTCCAGGCTGAAGAGGCCAAGCGATTTCAGCTGCTCCCCATACATCTTCTCCTCAAGGCCCTTCACCATCTTTGTTGCCCTTCTTTCGGTGCTTTCTAATAGTTTCTTTTTTATGTTGCAAAACTGCACACAATATTCAAAGTGAGGCCACCCCAGTGCAGAGCAGAGCTGGACAATCCCCTCCCTCAGCTGGCTGGCGATGCTGTGCCTGATGCCCACCAGGACATGGCTGGCCCTCCTGGCTGCCAGGGCACTGCTGACTCGTATTCAACTTGCCATCAACCAGGACCCCCAGGTTCCTTTCTGTGGCACTGCTTTCCAGCATCTCATTCCCTAGTCTGAACTTACACCCAGAGTTGTCCCATCCCAGGTGCAGAATCTGGCACTTTCCCTTGTTGAACTTCACATGGTTGGTGATTGCCCAGTCCTCTGATCTGTCGAGGTCTTTCTGCAGGGCCTGCCTGCTTTCAAGGGAGTCAGCAGCCCCTCCCAGTTTTGTGTCATCAGCAAACTTGCTTAGTATCCCTTCCAGTCCTGCATCCAAGTCATTCATGAAGATACTGAAGGGCAGTATCCACAGGGCCTAGATGGAGCCCTGTGGAACCCCACTAGTGACGAGTCACCAGTCTGATGTCCCCCCACTCACTGTTACCCTCTGTGCTCTCGACCCATGAGCCAATTGTTCACCCACCACATGATGTGTTTATCCAGCTGTGTGCTGGACATTTTGTCCAGAAGGATTCTGTGAGAGATAGTATGGAAAGCTTTAATGAAATCTGGAAAGATTATATCCATTGGCTTCCCTTGATCAGCTAGGTGAGTTACCTTGTCATAGAAGGAAATCAGGTTTGCTAAGCAGGACTTTCTTCTCAAGAAGCTGTGCTGGCTGTGACCAATGACTGCATTATCTTTCAGGTGTTTCTCAATACCTCCCAGAATAACCTTCACCGCAACTTTACCAGCCACTGAAGTGAGACTGACAGGCCTGTAGCATGGCTGACCCATTCCCCACATGCACAGGCAGCACATCTCCACATGTTCTACAGCGACTCCTCCCACACAAACCGACTCAGCCAGTGCTCCTTCCCTGATCTCTGCAGCAAAACTCTCCCACAGATACACAAACACAGAGCCAGAACCCCCACCCTGTTACCTACAGCAACTCACACACCCCATCCTACCCATGCTTCATACTACTTAATATCAGCAGCTTCTCAAAGCACTTCAATGGCTTTGCAGTGTTTGATGCTAAAACCATATACCTTTCCACTTTCATGGTAGACAAATATATTCCGGGTCTTGTTGTCTTTGAGATAGGTGATCTGCAGGCCATTGGGGTTCCCAATCTTCTCTGGCTGGAATGTAGCATTGATGACATCTATTTTAACATTAATTTTGGGTTCTTTGGCCTGAAAACAGAATGGCATTGATCGCATGAGCAATCTAGAAGGAAAGAGACCTGAGCTACTGAATAAGTGGGATAAGATAGGGTCAGAGGATCTTAAAATGTAATGACTGACCCTTCCCAACAAAATGTATCACACACTCCCTTCACTGCATGGTGTGCTTCAGACCAAACAGTGGCCCAACCCATCCAATTTAGATTTAAGCTGTGCCTACTCTGGAAGTTCCAGTGAAACACTGAGAGTACATCTGACTTTACAGCTGAGCCAGTCTAAAGGTTAACTGACCTCAAAAGGAAAGAACGTGCTCCTTGAATCATAGAATCATAAAACCATTTGGGTTGGAAGAGGCCTTTATGACTATCTAGTCTGATCCCCTGCAATGAGCAGGGAACTCTTCAGCTAGATCAGGTTGCTCAGAGCCCCATCCAACCTGACCTTGAACTTTTTCAGGGATGGGGGAATCCACCATCTCTCTGAATAATCTGTTCCAGTGTTTCATCACCTCCATTGTACAAGAATTCTTCCTTTATAACTAGTTTAAAACTACCCTCTTTTAGTTTAAAACCATTATCCTTTGCCCTATCACAACCGGCCCGCTAAAAGGTCTGTCCCCATCTTTCTCATAAATCCCCTTTAATACTGAAAGGCCACATTAAGGTCTCTCCAGAACCTTCTCTTCTTCAGGCTGAACCCCAACACTCCCAGCCTGTCTTCACAGAAGTGTTCCAGCCAGATCATTTTTGTGGCCGTCTTCTGGACCTGATCCAACATGTCCACGACCTTCCTGTGCTGAGGGCCTCAGAGTTGGATGCACTACTCCAGGTGGGGTCTCATAAAGGTGGAGTAGAGGGGGAGAATCGCCTCCCTCGACCTGCCTGTCCCACTTCTTTTGATACAGCCTGGGATACAGTTGGCTACTGGGCTGCAAATGCACATTGATGGCTCATACCCACATTTTCATCCACCGTTATCCCCACATCCTTCTCCACAGGGTTGTTGTCAATCCCCTCATACTCCACCTGGTATTGATACCAAGGGTTGCCTGACCCAGGTGCAGGATCTTGCACTCAGCCTTGTTAAACCTCTTTGTTAAACCATACCAGTCCACTTCTTGAGCTTGTCCAGGTCCCTCTGGATGGCACCTCCTGTTCCTCCCTACTCTGAGCCATTCTCTGCCTTGTAACAACATATTAGCACTTGCTCCTCTTGTTTCAGGGAGATGAATGAGCAGAAAAGTAGCCCTCCTCAAAACCAACCATAGTACAAGGTTTTGGCAACTTGACTCACAACAGAGTGAGGTTGGTTCCAGGGATGGTGCAGGATTACACATCCAGGCAAATGGATAGGGGTGAAATGAAAGATCCGGCCTTTTCTCAGCAGTGAAGGAAGCGCAAAGGGAGAACATAAGGAAAATGTCCCCCTGACAGTAGAAAGGGGACCCCTCTCCTCTGTGATGTTTCTGTTATCATCTCTGGGCTGGGATGAGCAAGGCAACATCAGAAACATGCGTAGGAAATCAAAACATCACTGTGACCCTGCTGCTCTGGGTGGAGTACTCACTGAGGTGGGAGTTGACCACCATACTCACATCCTGCTTGGTGAAATACTTCAGACACCCCTCTCTCTCAGATAAGAGGAACTTGCGGGGTAGGAACTGCCCATTGTCTCGACCTCTCTTCCAGAGGATGCCTTCCTTCACCCCTAGAAGCAGAAAAGCCACTTTTAATAGCAACCCCCCACAAGCACTGTAGACATCAGAGAGCTGTACAAAGTCAGGAGTCCCAGCCACCCCTCTGGGATAAAGCACATGATGGACTATTGCTAAGAACAAACACTCGAGAACTGTCACCTCTGACTTACAACTGAAGATGGTGGTGTTCCTGGGTTTGCAGCCACCAAACACTCACCAAAAGACATTCCCAGATTCTTTCCACCTCCTAGTGCTGCTCCCACTGCTGCCTCTCAGAGCATGAGAGCTGTCTTCTGTGAACACCAGAGTACTGGCCCATGTAGACTCTGGTGTGGGACCCAAACTGTTCCCACTTGACTTTGCAGGTCTTTGGGCTCCAGAGCCCTCTGTCACAGCAGTGGCAGTGATGTTTCAAAGAGAACACTCATGATTAGAGGGAGTGGCATGCAGCAGGACAGAAATTTTTTACTGCAGAGGTCTGTCTCCACCAGGACATCAAATGCCTTTGAAAAATTCCAGCTGGTAATACCAGGCTTGTATGCAACCAGTTGCAGTGCCAGCCTATGCTGCCCACAATTTAATCCCCTAAAACATTGCCCTGTAAATACCAGTTGGGTTCTCAGGAGTACTTGTGGGATTTGCAACTCTGGCACTTCATGATGCTCAGAAGTTTCCAGCAATGGCAGCAGGCAGGATATTTTGATGCTGTGCTCTGCTCTTACCATCAGAATATGGCAGCTGTTTTCCCGGCTCAGTGAATTCTTTGCGTTCGTATTTGGCCCGTATCCACTGTTCTCTCAGCACTCTAAGGAGAGAGGTGACAGGTAACTCAGAAACTAGCTAAAGGAACTGCCAGAGAACTCCCCTTCCCCCTTTTCCTCTGTACACAGCAACTTACTGGCAGTCATTGTAGGTTGGCTGGTAATAGTAAATAGGGATGTGAGCTTCATATGTGGCTTTAGTCACAGCATTCCCATTCTTGGCCAGAAACTACAGAGTTAGACAGAGAGTTAGTGCCTTGCCTTTGATGCAGTCCCATGCCGGATCTTCGTCTCTCCTGACCCACTACAGGGCTATATGCACACCAGGCTCTAATGGAGCATTCTCTTTCCCCACCATTGCAACATCCCAGCAGCCTGGCTACAGGAAGGTGGGTCTCAAAGGTCTCATCTACTCTGAGACGTTACACTGATTGCACCTGAATCAACAGAATGCCATAAATGACACTTCCGTGGGGCTGGGTGCACACATATTCAGTGGATTTGCTGCCGTGCCCCACATGTCCTGGAGAGTTCAACAACAGCTCTGCAATGCCCTCTGGGAGGACATTCCAAACCTCTTCAGTCCTTTTCCAAAGAGCAACAAGATACAAATTATTTTCTTTGGATCGCCAGTAAATATTTTCAGTCCCCTGAAGATTAGTGAGTTAAGGGGACTGTAATGGAGAGAACTCGTTTCCATAAATGCCATTTTTCTCAAGAAATCATATTATATCTGGAAACTCTTCTCAGATCATGGAGTTGCCCAAGATTTTCCCCTTGGACTGCTGAAACCAAGAGGCAACACTGAGACTGGACGATGCTGTCAAGTGAAAGATGAATTTTCTGGAGCAACAAAGACCCTGAGCCTCAGCAATTTACATGGCAAGAGCTCTGCATATGCCATAAAGTAACAGGACTTGGGGAGATACATAAGGCAAGTGTATCCTCCCTCTCCCAGTGGGTTATAGGGAGCTACCCCTGATTGAGTACCAAGAGCATAAGTAGAAAAGGGACAGATTAAATAAGATTACATCTCCAACCCTAGGAGGCCAAAGAGCTAATTTTCCCAGGACACTTAGTGTATAGTGTAGACCCAACCCACCTGACATACCAATGGGGATAAAGATCTCACCTGCACCTGAGCATCATCCCAGTGGTCCATCTTCAGGGATTTGACTTTGCTGATGCTAGGGATGTTGCGGTGAATTCCAGAACAGCTGAGGCATATAAAAACACCCAAAGTAGAGGATGCCCAGTCAGGATCTGAGAGTATAAAACAGAGTATGACTAGAGTGGTGAATTTTCCTGGATGGTATGCCTCACCTGAGGATGTTGTCCTGAGAAACAGAGAACTGGATGACCACAGTTTTTTCTGAGCTGATTAATTAAAACCCAAGGTACAGACGCCAGTCAGGAAAAAAACACAGCTATTAATTCCTCATTCTCCCTGTTTCAAACACTTTGTCTGAATCTTTATTAACCTATACCTTGAAAAGCTCCAAAGTGCTCCACAAACTCCCTTTGCATAAAGGGTCACCCAAGATGAAAATGAAACCACCTCTGGGAAAAGACTCCAGGAGATGTTTAGTCCCTCACAGCAAACTCCCAACAGTATTTAGCTCAGGAAGTGGAAAACAACCTTGAATCCAAAATTTTCCTGGAAGAATTTAATAAGATAAAATGGTACTAATTAGCCCAGTCTTAATTTGGTTTGGATGGTACACTCCATATGTCCCTTTTGGGGGCATATGATGGATGTTTTTAGCAGCCCTTGTAGGACCTCAAACTGGGTACCTTTTTGAGAGGGTAAGCCCTCAGTAAATTAAATCTCCTAGGTGACTGTGGCAGGTTGTCAGTTCAGAGCTGAGTCATGGAGGAGACAATGCCCTCCTGAATCATGCCTTCTTTCTGGAGCAGTTAGGATTTCACTGGGAGCTTTCCTGTCAGGTCCTGACTGGGCATGACCTTGATTTGTATTTGAGATCTAACATGACTACAGCCCACAGTGCTGCAGCTGTGCAGACCCTGCTTAACTGGCACTCCCACATCCCTGTCCTCCTTCTCACCAGTGCTGTGGCAGCATCTCCTTCCTGCTCCCTTGGCAGCACACCTTGAGGGAGAGGAAACAAATATCCAGAGCAATGCCTCCCCTTCCTCTCCACCCCAGGCTCCTGCGCAGTCCAGCTAGCCAACACCAAATATCTGCCAGCAACCAGCCCCAGCTCCTTGCTTCCAGCTTCCTCCAGCATCCCTTGAGGACTCACCTGGCTTCCCACAGTCGGCACACAAAGAGTTTTCTGGCCTTTTCCACACCTCCTTCAGGGCCCTCATGCTCCGCTCGTTTCCTCCAGCCATCACCTCCTAATGGTATCCCTGCAGGCAGGGCAGGGCAGGACAGGGTCAGGAGGGCAGCTGCCTGTGCCTTATGCACCTGCAGGCCAACCCAGTGGGTTGCCCAAGGGAGGAGACACGAGAGAGACAAGCTGTGGCAGATGGAAGGAAGAGGGCAAGGCAAGAAAAGCCGTAAGGTTAATGGAAAGGGTACAGAGGCCTGTTGGTGCACCTGAGCCGGCTGAGCACAGACAGGGGCGAAGAGGCTGGAGGCTGAAGTGCACCCAGACTGAGTGAGGAGGAGGAGGAGACCTGCCCCATGGGCGTGGAGGGAAGTGCAGCAATTAACCACAGAACTGGTTTTTCCGCATTTCTGCTGGTGAAAGGACAGGCCAGGAAAAGAGCACAAGCAGCAAGTGAGCTGATAAAGGGGAGCTGGTCCTGGACAAGCAGCCGCCAGGCTGTGACAGGACTTGTGTCAAGACTTGTATCAGGATTTGTCACACTCTGTGGGCCGGGAAAGCTGGCTTTGGCTGCCTCTGCAGCACTCTAGGAGCTTCCACCAAAGTCAGCTGGCTACCACATGGGCATTAACCCCTTTTTTTTTAAGCAAGAACAGGGGGGTAATAAAGGTTCAAGGGTTCAAAGTCACTCTTAGCCATCAGCCAAGAACATGGCAGTTTTGATGCCCCCAACTCGTGCCGGTACCTTTCACCACCACTACAAAACCCGCGGCTGTCCAGCCAGGTCCTGCATCCTGAACACTCAGTGTCAGAGCCGAGTCCCATCCCCAGCAAAGAAGAGCAGCACAAGGCATCACTAACACCAAGCAATGACAGTAGTTTGAAATAAACACTCAGAGCTTTATTGAAGGAAGTTCTGCAAATTTTAACACTTCGGAGGAGCGACCTTTATTAAAGATTCGCAGGTGTAACCCACTCAGGGGTGGCCGAAGGAGTCTCAGGGTGTGAGACCGGGTGCTACCCCGGCACGCCCGCACAAGGCGCTGCCATACAACCTTCCGCCGGGAGGCAGATGAAGAGGAGAGGAGCTGGAAGCTCCCATGCTTAGGGCCCCGGGGGAATGCTGAGGAGGAGGACACGATGCTGCCACGTCCCTGGCCATGCCTGGGGTGGGCGGGCGAGGCAGGGGCCGCCCCCGGTGCCCGCGGCGGCGGAAGGGGCGGGCGGCGGCGGCAGCGTGGGATGCCATGGCCCGCAAGAAGAAGAAGAAGAAGGGTCCGGGCGGCCGTGAGAGCCGACTGGTGGTGACTTTCGACGAGGAGAGGCGGAGGTGAGGAGGGCAGGAGGGTAGGGGGGCGGGAGGAAGGCAGGCAGGCTAAAAGCCGGTCGCTAAAAGCCGGTGGCTCTGTGTTGGCGGCCGCAGGGAGTACCTGACCGGCTTCCACAAGCGCAAAGTGGAGCGGAGGAAGGCGGCGCTGGAGGAGATCAAGCGGAAGCTGAAGGAGGAGCAGAGGAAGATGAAGGAGGAGGTGGGAGAAGGGCGGTGTGTGTCCCGGCCATGTGAGCCGGGAGCGGGGCGGGACGGGCGGCAGGGGCGCGGCTGTGACTCTCTGCATCCCGCAGCGGCACCAGGAGTACCTGAAGATGCTCAGCGAGAGGGAGGAGGCGCTCGGTACGTGGTGGCCCTTCGGGTGGGGAGGGAGAGGCGTGCCTGTGGTCCCACAGCCTTGGCTGGGTGCTGAGGGCTGGGGCAGGGATGCTCCTCGCTCGTCCCATGTCCCCCCAGGCGGTGACCCCACAGCCCCGTGGCCCTGGGGGGACAGGGGGTCGGATGGGTTGTACAGAAGGGAAGGAGCCAGTAGGGCATCGCCACGGCGTCACCCAGGTCCCTTCGGCAGGGAGAAGGATCTTGCCCTCCATGCCTGTGGTGCTGGTGCTCAAGCCCCTCTGCCCTTTAGCCCTGCATGCCAGGGCTGGTGTCGCCCCTCTCCAGCATGGCACAGCAGGAACAAATGAGAGTATAGCGTGAAAAGTTGGGCACTTTGCAGTGCAGGATCTCTTTGTCTCCCCAGATGAGGCTGATGAACTGGAGCACCTGGTGACATCTCGGACGGAGTCTGTGAACATCGACCACCCAAACCACATTGTAACAGTGACCACCATCAGTGACCTCGACCTGTCCGGGGCACGCCAGCTGGGACTGACCACCCCTGTGGTAAAGCCTCTTGCTACCTCCCTGGTGGTACCACGTGTAAACATTCTTGGGGCTGGCTGGTGCTCCCTGAATATGCCCAGAGACTTGCAGCTGGCTGGGAACAGGGATGAAAAGGGATAACTTTCATATTTTTCCACAACTTATGTTGGGCCTGTAAAGAGGAGGAAATGTCCCCTGTGAATAGTTCACACCAAACCTTCTTGGAATCCTTTGCTGGTCAGTCCCAACTGACCTTGTTTAAGAGAAAGGTGTCACAGGACTGGATGGCAACAGTGCAGTACTTTAAAAGCCAATACAACACAAGCAGCAAGATTTCAGACTTGGGCTGTCCTTTAGCTCTTTCCCTTGTCCTAGCCAGAAAAATTACTGTTAGCATGAAAAGGGATTTCTCTCTTCATGATCCTATGTTTGGACCACAAATAAGTAAATCATTTAGTTCTGGTTGCTTTTACTCTCAAAATACGTTGTAACTGAGGTCTTGGTTTTGTTTTATAGAGACTCTCAGGTACTAGTTGACTTGATCTCTTTTAATCTTCATGACTTGTGGCTATATTTGAGTTCTTTGGAGAAGAGTCTGTGTTGATCTTTTACATTTGTAAGGTCACCCTCTAATGTGAAAATCCACTTGAAGAGGTCTTGATAGTAATTTACGAAAAAAACTGAGACTTTTGGTTCATAATTTGGACTTCACTTGTATGGCCGTTAAATCATGTTGAAGGTTTTTGATCTTAGGGTGGATTACTGTAGATCACTGGTCGTCCCTTTCCAAGGGACTGTGACAAGAAACCTTAAGACTTGGACAGTAAGGGGTTTGGAGAATTAAAAAGTCTCCATCTGTGACTGGATGGTTCGCAAAACAGGATAAAACCAAGAAGACAACAGAAATGCCAGACTAACAAAGCTGCTTTCTTTTTAAGGGAAAAAGTGATGGATCAGAAGAAGAGAAAGAGAAAGGGGAAGAGGTGGTGAACAAGCCTGTAAGACCAATGCCCAAGAAGTCCAGAAACCCCTTTCTGTCTGAAAAGTATGTATAGATTGATTCAGGCCTTTGCTGTTGGTCTCTGGAAGGTGATCCTGAGGATGTTTCTGGATCCGTGTTGTGGCTGCAGGGGGGGATACGATGCTGCCCGGGCAGGAGCCAGCAGGGGCCGCTGGTGGAGCACAGGCTGCCTGGGCACTCCGGGGCCATCCCACGGGCTCTGGTGACAGCGGCAGGAGAAGCAGAGTGGCATTCGTCCTCACCTCTTTACCTAGTCCTTCATCTCGGCACATACTGCTGGGTGCTGAGCTTATTTCTAGGGTTAAAGGTCAAAGCTGAAAGCTTTGGCGTTCTCCACGTTTTTTCTACTCTGGGGATGTGAAGAATTACTTAACTCTGTAGTGTCTGGACAGCGCACTGCTCAAAAAATTAATTTTGGTTGTTACTGCACTTGGAGATTTGCAAGTTTCCTGCAAAGCTTGGAGTGCCTCTGGGGCTTGCCATGGCTGGCATCCTTTTCTGCTGGGCCACACAGGGTTTTTCTGCTGTTGTTGTGGTGTCACCTTGTTTCTGAAGGCTTTAGTCCCCAAACGTTTTTCTCTTTCTGCCTTGCACAGGATCTCTTCTCTTACTGCCACGCTACACATGCACAGCAAGAAAAAGACAAAAAGAAAGAGATCCCAACAGGGGCAAGGCTCACGCAAGAAAATCCAGAAGTCCAGCACAGGGCGGACCACCAAGACTCAGCGACGGAGGCTGACGGGCAAAATGGGCCGTGACCAAGATTAACAGAGAAACTGGTGTTCAGACCACCAGATGGGACAATGCTCCACGTCTGGCCTGCTGGTCTTTGGGGCTGTCTCATTGTGGGCAAGCACCTTGTTTACTTGGTGCTCTGACCAGCAGTGAGCCCAGTTTCCAGCCTTTCTTTAGCCTCCTGAGCACTGGCTAGGGTGACTAGACACTCTATGCATTTATTTATGCAGTGACCTCCAGCTAAGTGGGTGCCACAGTCTCTTAAAAACTTCTGCTGACGATCACATTTGCTATTCAGTGTAACCCTGCTGCCATTGGGCCTCCCCTTTCAGAGTTCATACGTGGCTTTGTCAAAGAAGAGGATCTAGGGCAGAGTGGAGCAGGCACATCATCATCAGGGCAATGTGAGAGACTTGGAAGAGCTCTGCTTCCACTCCTGCATCAGTGCCCTGGCATTTCTGCTGTGCAGTAAATCCTTTTTCCACGGAGACATGGTGTCAGCTTGTCTCGTGTGTTTCTTCACCAGTGCCATACCTGAATGCAGGGGTACTTTTTGTTTTGTACCCATGCCACGTGAAATTTGGTAACTATGAATAAATCTGAAGTAATTTTGATAAGAAAAAAAAACATTTGTGACTTATTTTTGAAGCATAACAGAAGCTGTGCTTGTGCCAGTACCAGCTGGAAAGAGGGGTAGATAATTCCTGGTGCTTAAAGGATATTGAAATCCACTGGTGCTTGGAAAAAGAAATAGCTAGAAGCTATTTCTGTGGTAATGCAGAGCCAGCCAGAGCAGGAATGGCTCATTCCACTGTCTGCTGAATATGCCGATCTTAACTGCGATAGCTCAGAGGAGTATGAAATGCCCTAATGCCCTTGCTGTATGTGGGTGGCCCTCTCACGGGTGGGAGTGGCAGAGGCTGCCCTTGCCCTTTACCTCAGGGCTGCTGCAGTTATTAGCAGCTAATTGCCTTTCTTCTTAGGACTTCAGTGTATGTTTTTTAGTGTAGTTGCCTTTGGCAAGGGGAAAAAAAAAAATGTGTGTCTGGGACTGAGGAATACTGATGGCAAAACTGTGAGTGAATCCTCTGAGGAGGAGAGTGAGCCCAGGCTGCCTGCTGGCCTCTGTCCTGGAGTGAGCCCTTGGATCTGTAGGAAATGACCATTCTGCCTCTGTCAGCCAGGCCTCCTCCCATGCCATATGTGTACTGGCAAGGCAATGACAAAGGAAGAAAAGGCCTCTGTGTCCAAAACCCACACCAAAAAAATTTGCAACCCAGCAATGGGCAAGTAAATAGATTCCTTATGCCAGAAATAGGAGGGAAAAGAATGAACCAGTGCTTGAGGCTTCATGGAGGAACATCAGAACAGTGTTGATGGCCACCAGCTGCTAAAGCAAATGGCACCATCCTGATGTATCTCTGTCGTTTCTTGGAGCATGCACACACAAATTCTTCAGTGTGTCAAGGAGGAGGGTACAATCTCAACACTGATAGCAGTGATGCAATTTCTGCTAAAGGGATGGTTCTGAAGGGAATTGGGTGACCCTTATGCTTGTGGTAAGGAATAGGATCCTTTTGCACCTCTCTTTCCCTTCTGAGAAAGGTAAATGCTGGGGAAGTAGACACTTATCCAATGTGCCACTGGTGCCTTGTGTGCTTGGGTTCTGAGTCCCAACCTGGGATAAGTTCTAGAGCACTAATGCTGGATAGCCTTGGTCACATCATTGAAGTGTGTGTGGTTTCCTTGCCTCCAAAATAGTTCTCAAACACTGCCTTAAATGCCACTCCAGAAAGGTCACAGGGTTTAAAGCATGACCTTATCTATTTGTCTCACTTGGGGTCTCAATGTGTTGCTTGGTTTGAGAGGGATAGAAGAGGGAAGGAGGGGGAAGTTCTGTTTGGAGAACAGCAAGAGGACTGTTGCTCAAAGCTGTAGGACAGAGTGTGACACCCATGGTCAGGATTGTACTGCAGCTTTCCCTTCTCTCCAGGACACAGTGCCTTGGTGGAGTGACCATGGGCAGAAGGTGACTTGCCCTTCCCCATCCGAGGAGTTTGCTCTGGAGCTCGAATGGTCACTGTAAAGCAAATGCAACATCTGTTTGTGAAATCTGCTGAACTGTGGAATATGGGTCAGTTGCTTTCCCCAGCCTGTAGACAGCCTGGCATGGTAGTTGGGGCAGTGCTGGATGACCTCATTGTAATCCTGATAGGATGTTAAGAGTGACCTCAGCAGCACTTCAGTTTTTGTAATTTTGTTGCCAGGTGATCTAGAAGAATCTCACTTTTAGTTTGCTGTTTCTCTGGCCCTAATAACATCTTTCTCAAGTGTCAGCTGAAATATTCCAGTTCCTACTGGAAGATGAGTTTTCAAATTTAAAAAACAAACAAACAAAAAAAACCAAAACCCACCAAAAAACAAACAAAAAAAAGCATATGGAAAAACTGAGAACAGAACTATTAAATCCTGTACGGCTTGTTCACTGCACTATTGATTTCTCCATTTGATTGATTAAAGCTTTATTTTGTAATGTACATTACCAACTCAGCCCTAGCCCGCTGTCTTTGTTACGCACAGGGTGTGCAGTCAGGCTACCCCAGGATATATTGAATTGAGCATATGAATTCCCACACTCAAGTTAGTGACTGAAGTGTTTGCCAGACACGTCACAGTTCACACCAGACTCTGGCTTAAAATTCTTGTTTGCTGCTTTCCATTGTTTTCAAGATGGATTTGAGCACTTGGGGTTTTTTTTCCTCCCCCCCTAACTGCTCACAAACAAGTTCAAGCTGTTCAGGGGAAGGCCACTTTCAAATATAAGGCACCTGCAAAAATCAACATGCTAGTGCAGCTTCTACTTTGTAAAGGAAAAGGAGAGACCAGTAGCTCCCTGTGAACTCCCTTTTCCACAAGCTTTTCATGCGTGGCTCTGCAGCTGGGTCAGCTCAGGCACCTGCGTGTTCCTGTGCCTGTGCCCCAGGCTTGCACAGAGATGTGAGGCTTTGACATGGGCTGCCACACTGGGGTTTCCATGCATGATGGCTTTCACTGGCTAGACTGTGATTCTGCACACATGTACGCACAAAAATATAATTGGGATTACAGTGGATCAAAACTAGACTGAGAGCCAAAAAAGTCAGATGGGGGAAAACTGGAGTGCAGTGCAAAGGAAGAATTGTTGCAGCGTGTGCATGAGCTGTGTGATAATCAGTGCACTGTATTTATTGCTTTTGTAGCATATCAAGCTGAAGGCTGTACTCAGTACAGTCATACTGCTGCTTCCAGCATTGTATTCCAGAAATGAACTCGAGATAAAAAGTTACTGGGAGAGTGACAAGAACCTTTGGGGACTAAGGGAGCTGGATAACAGGTTGTTTGGGGAAGATAGGTTTGAAGAGTGGATTGTAAACGTCTTTCAATGAGTAAACAAAAAGTTGAAATTAATTTTTTTATAACACTTGCCAGAATCGGGAAGAGAAGGAATTTGAATTGTAGCAGGAGCAATGGAGGACGGTAAAGATGTTCCACTAGAAATAGCAAGGGTCAGGCAGGGCTTGTGCTTGTCAGGTAAAGCCCAGATTAGACAAACCTCTCTTGGCAGCGCAGTAGGTATAGGCGTGACCTCCTGCTGGAGCCGTGCTGCGAACACGGTGGCATTTGCCCTTCTCAGTGCTTGCGGGTGAGCCCGCAGCTTTGGTACCTGTCTCAGGTCCGAGCACACTAACTGCTGGGGGGGCACTGGAGTAGGCAGGCGGTGGGGCGGTCGCTGGGGAGCCGCGGCCGAGGGGAAGGGCGGTGGGATGAGCCCTGTCCCGGTGCCGGTGCCCCCTCTGCCCTGCCCGGGTCGATGTCCCCCCTCCCTCCCTCCGCCACCGACACGTGCGCCCCCGCGCGCGGGGGCGCCACGGCGGCGCGCCGCCGCTGGCCAATCAGCGGCCGGCATTCAAATCGCCGCGCGGCCGCGGCCAATCAGCGCTCAGGGGGCGGGGCCTCGGCGCCCGCGGTTCCCACGGCGAGCTTCATTGAGAGGGGGAGTTCGGCGGGCGGCGAGGTGCTGGGAGCCGTGGGGAACCGGAGGTACTGGGGGCACTGGGAGGCACTGGGAGGCACGGGAGCACGGAGCGTGGCTGGCTGCGTGCATGCCAGACCCCCTGGGCATCGCAGCGTGGTCCTGGCAGCAGGCCCCAAGGGGATGTGGGGAGCAATGATTTGCCCATCAGGCACTGGGGTACCAGGGACGCCAGCCACGGATGGCAATCGATGGGCAGGGGAGGGCAGCGATGTTGGGGTGTTTCGTGCTGCATCCCTGGCAGAGGAGTGCTTAGGCTCCTGTCTAGCATTTTGTGTGAACAAGTCAAGAAAGCATGCCCCAGTGCGAGGAGGGAGGCTGCAAGGCTGGCTCTAGTGCAACTTGCTGTGTTGAAAATGAGTCCACTGAGAAACAAAAAGTATAACTTGATTTTGGCATTGACGGTTGGCCCTGGTTGTTTTGGGGAGCAGCCATAGCCTTGATCAGCAGCTCTGTCCATGTTTAGGGCAGCAGTGGCATGTTCACATCAGGGATGCTGAACTGATTTCCTGTCCTTCTGTTGGTGCCTCCTCCGGGCAAATTAGGCAGAGTCCTCCCAGCACAGGTCACATCCTCAGATCCAAGGGCTCACTCTCAAACCCTGCAGAACAGAAGAGGTGATGGTGGGCAGGATGCTGGAGAAAAAACAGAAGTGTGGAGCCCAGCTGTTGCACTGTCAGTGCTTGTTGCCCTTCGCAGGTTTACAATCGACTTTCCTAAAGGTCTCAGAAATTTTCATGGGATCATCAAGTTTAGGAAGAGTCTTAGTGGGCTTACAAGTTTCCTAAGCTGCTTATAGCCATCCCTTTATGAGCAACATAGTTAAGAAGAAAGGTTTTCTTTTTGTGCCTTTTAACAGAGCTTGAAGAAAGAAAACTTCCATCAAACAAAATAGCAGGACATGCATACCATTCCCTCTGTTCACAAGGACTCCCAAATTGGGGGATGTCAGCAGTCATTTCAGTGTGCAGTGCAGTGTCCCCTTTTAAAATCAGTCCCTTCTAGAGCACATCCTTTTATTATTAATAATTATATGGATCATACTGACCACCTTGTATTTGGGTTCTTTTTGATTCCAGTATGGACAGATGAAAGCCGGAAACTTCAGTCTGGGAATAACATTCCTGCCTGAGGAGCCTGAGGCTGGACGACCCTGAGCTCTGGTCTTCTGCTGCTGTTCCTTTCCCCTTTTCCTCCTGGCTTCCCTCTACCAGCAGCCTAGCAGCCAAAAATCTTCATCCCTGCTATGGAACAATGCCTGGTTCAGTAGATGACGTGCCCTGCATGAACTTTGAAGCCAACATATTTGCAAAGAGCCTGTGTCAGCACTGTTTCCGAACAGCAGGGGCTCACCAGCATGCTGTCCAGGTGAGCTACTCCATCCCACCTGGAGGGTATGGATGCTTCACTAATGGCCCCTTTGTACTGGGACTCCACCTGCCTTTGGAGAGATGGAAATCCCTAAAACAAAGTCGGGATTTCTAGATGTCTTGGGGAGAAAATTGTATGAAGAGAGAGTCTTTCCAGGCATAAGAATTCCTCATTTAACTGTGCCTAGATTAAAGCTGGGGGCCACTGTGGCAGGGAAGGGCTGGACGCTGGGTGCAAGGGACTTGATAGACCCTGGAAGGGAAAGCAGGTGTGTCACAGATGCAAAGCTGTAAGGAGGGAAGTGGGGACTGGCAGAGCAGGGACCCACCCTGAATTAATCTCTGCTTGATGCCTGCTGGTGTTTACAGCTTTCCTCACCTTAAATATGGTCCTGGTCGATTTCCCTGTGGCCTCCAACTGTTGGCTTAGGGCCAGGGCTGAGTTCTGTCCCTGAGGCAGCTGCAGCTTGCTGTTCCCTGAAGGGTAGGCAGGAGAGGGATGAATCTGAAGGGACTTTGGCCTTCAGCTACCTTGATCCAACACAGTTCTTTGGGACAGGACCGGACGCACAAGCTACTTGGCTGTCTCTGAGTGGGCAACAGCTGGTTTCATGTTCACGGAGGGTTTCGTGTTGTTTGCCGTCCTCCAGGAGCGACTGGCCAGGGATGATGAAATAGTAATGAACCTCCCTCTCTCTTTCTCGCCCTCTCCCTCTCTTCTCCTGGCCCTGGGCCCTCTAAGGTTACCTCAGCCCTTCACCCGCTGTCTGCTCAGAGCTGTCACCTCTGAGTGAATCCCAGTGCGGGCAAGACGCTGAAGGGAAGGCAGTGCAGACAGCTGACTCCCTGGAGCCTCCCCCACTGCTGCTTATAAGCCCCACAGATAACGGGGCCAGGGAGGATGCTGAGACGCCTGCAAGCCCTGACAGAGGCAGAGGCTGGGACTACAGCCTTTTCTGCAAAAATTTTCCTTCCTCTTGGTTCTGTTACCTCTTCCTGAGCTATCCTGGTGCTGAGGGAGAGCAGCTGCCAGCAGCATCAACACCAACATGGGGGTACAGTTACCCTGAGCCCTCATGCAGTTTCTCGGATGTCTGCAGCATTCAGCATCAAATAGGAGCATGCTGGGCCTCTCTGGCCCCTTGAAATAGGAAAAAAATCTCAACGGTGGCTGGATGAGATATCAAGAGCCCTGGAGGCCAGGTTGCTCTCGGAGAAAGTAGAAGAAGCAGGCATTTCTGAAGAGCAGCCTTCATCCTCATCCTCGCCACGCTGACAGCACCACTGCACCTCCTTCCTCCTCACAGGAACATGCTGTGGAGGTCGCAGGGCACGATGCCTGCAGCAACGCAGACCCAGGAGAGCCCTGGGACTCCCTCCACATTTTAGCCCCACAGTGCGAGGTGTACGTGTGCGTGGGCCCAGCGGAGGGGACAGAGCGGTGAGTACCAGCCGGGAGCCACGCTGCTCCAATCAGCCCCTTCGGTGGGAACAATGGAGGAGGGGGAGCGGGAAGCAAAGCAGGGGGAAATCAGATGCCTTCTCCCCGATGCTCTGCACACTGGTGCCTGGGGAAAAGGACTGAAAAACCCCCATGTCATGCCCTCTAACCGTTCCCCTCGACTGTCCCAGACTTGAAAGAGTCTCCTTCATTCCCTCCAGAGCAAGCCTGGTGATCCCAGGATAGGCTCTGCTAGCTTTTGCCCATCCGGTAGAGAATGAGCCAGTGTGTCTTGGGCTGCCAGTGCTGCCACCCACCCCTGAGCTCTGCGGGCTCTGCTGACCACCAGCTGTCCTCTCTCCCTGCCCCACAGCTGGCACGAGAGCAGGCGATATCCCCCACTCAGCCCCGGAGCTGAGGGCGAGCACAGAGAAACTGGCACCGACCCTAGCGCCTGTGCTGAAGCCAACTCCACGCTTGCCAGGGTGAGATGGGGATCTCTTGTGGTTCGGGTTATTCTGGTCTCTCCAGCCCCCTTGGCCCTTCAATGCCACTTCTGCTGGGCACATTTAGAAGGTTCCTGGGCACGAAAACAGTTTGAAAACAGAATTTGCCCCTCTGGCTCTCCTGCCTTGGGCAGACAGAAAAAGGAGCCCATCATGTGCAGGGAGTTGGATTTGATGGTCCTTATGGGTCCCTTATAACTTGAGATATTTTATGATTGTAAGGTCCTGAGATGCAGGGGGGGATCAGCTGAGACTCCTAGTCCAGACAAAGGAGGCTCCCCCCTAAAGAGCACATGAGAGTTGCTCTTGGATTCCTCCACGTGAACTTTCCTATGTTGTTTCTTGCTATTGTTGGTCTAGGGTCACCTTACACTCACGCAGCTCCTCTGTGTTTCCTTTTTACCAGCAACTTTGGGCTGAACAGGCTGTAGCTTCTCATTTGTGCTCTTTCATCCTTCTGATCCACAAAAGCTACTGATCCCCATTGCAGAGATCTGCCCTATTTTGTTTCCCAGGAAGGGGAAATGACCCGGTTGTGGGACAACACTTTGGGATCAGGCAAACGGGACATGATGAGCTACATGGGCCATAAGGAGGAGGTACGGCCACGAGCCCCACAGGCAGACAGACCCAGGTGGGCTCAGCCCATTCCCTCTGGATCCTGGGTGAGAACTGAAGCCCAGGGCTTTGGGAAAGAAATCTGCCCACTGAAAGCAGGTACTATTGTTTGCTCCCATGTGAGATCCTAGTTCTGGTTTGCTTTCTACCCAGGGGTCTCTGAAGTTCACAGCAGATCTCTATTTAGATTTAGCATCTCTTTATCCAATTCTGGTCCCAGAAGGTGTTCAATACCTCTGTGGGCACCATGTGAGAGTCCATCTCTGTGTATGCTGACTATGAACCGTGGATTTCTTGGGTGTTCTCTGTCTGCATGGTTTGGCATGCCCTTGGCTTGCAGTGCTGTGTCCCAGCGCTCCCACCCTGCCTGGAGGGAGTCTGGGTTTTATCTCTCCCCTCCTGGACCATTTCTAGCTCTCCTCCGAAGACCTGCTTTGCCGTGGACGTGGTGGCATCCCGCGTTGCTCGTGCCTCCCCCAGTAACGGCCTTCTCCCCGTCCCAGAGCGCCGTCCTGCCAGCCAGAAGCCTGAGGAAATCTGGCCGAAACACCGGAAAACTGACCCTTCCTTGGCATCCACCCTGCCACGTGCCCCAGCAGGCTCCCCGCTGGCCCGCAGTGACCCTTTGGGTGGCGGTGGGCACCTCGCTGGGTCTCGGGTACGGGAGCCCCGTGGGCACTCTGGCAGTGGGGGCACAGAGGGGCGGCACGGGCTGGAGAGGCAGGAGTACACAGTGCTGGCAGACCTGCCCAAGCCCAAGCGCCTCAGCCAGCGGGATGCTGTTGGCCGCTACGGTTCCCGGACACTCAGCCCTGGCCGAGTGGAGGTGGAGAGGATATTTGGCTGCGAACGCAGGTGAGAAGCAACGAGACTCCACAGTGGTCAGAGGAGGGCGATTGCCCCTCTGTGCTGTCAGGGGGCCCCCATCTCCAAATCACCATGCCTCAGAGGGAGAGCAGGGATAGATGGCAAAGATCAGCTTTCAGCTATGCTTACATTTCCCTTAAAGTGAGGATTGGGTTTAGGCTCAGTGCTATCCAACCTGGGGAGCTCCCTCATTGTGGCGGGCAGCTGAGGGCATTGGAAAGGTGAAATGAAGGGGCAGTGCTGGAAAGAAGCAGCCCACCTTTCTCATCCTCACAGTCACCTCCTGGAAGCTGCAGGATATGCTGCAAAGCAAGGCTCCCCATGGAAAGAGAGAAGGAAGGAGGTGTTCCCTGGTCCCAGCAGTCAGTGCCTTCCCTGGAATCCAGTATCCATTGCAGGAGCTGCTCAGGAAAGGATGGGGGATGCCAAGAAGTACCCAGTAGCTGGTTAGCTCTTGGCTGGAGGAGCAAGAGTGGTTCCAGGGTTGGTGGCAACAGGGCAGGAGGGGACATAAGCAGGGACTGGGGAAGTATCCTGAGTGGGTGGGTGGGATGTGAAGGACCAGATGGAGGAAAGCTTGAGGAATAGTCTGAAGAAAACATAGGTGAGGCAGCAGGATATGAAAGCTGAGGTGGTTGAAATGATGGGGACAGGGAGGGGTTATAGCACACAGTGCCTGGGACAGATGGAGGTCTGTGGCATCAGGCTGAGGTGGAGCAGGCTCTGCAGGGGCTCTGTGTCCAAGCTGAGCAGGTGGCAGCTGGACAAACTGTGTGTGTTCACAGGAAATCAGAGACACTGGAGGCCTTCCAAGCTCTGGAGGAGGGCCGTGTGGATCGGCTTGATGGCAAGACGCCGGTGCCACCCAGCAAAGGCCGCCTAGTTCGGAGGCAGTCCAGCCCCAGCCTGCCCAGGGAGGTGAGGTTTGGCTGTGTAGCCGAAGCTCATACCAGCTCTCCAAGTTGGGTTGCTTTCTCCAGCTGCATTTTCCTCTATTTCTGACACATGCTTCTCTCTTTCGTTCCCCTGCTCCACCTTCTCTCTAATCCCAGCCCTTCCTCTGTCCTGAACTGGGACCCTCAGCTCTTAAATTGCAGAAGCCCTTTCACCCTTTGGGTGCAAGAGACTTCTTTTCAGTATGAGATGGCTCCATGCACAGGGATGCAATTGCTCTCTGGGCAACCATTTAACCAAACCACCTCCCAGCCCTAACCACATCTTGTTCTGCTCATCAGCATTTTCCTTATTTTTTTTTTTTCTTAAGAGGACTCTCTGCTCTCTCTCTCTCCTTCATGACTCTAGAGTCAACGAGTTTCCTGGCACTTCGAGCAGCGCAGCAGAAACCCCAAGGAGGCCCTGCGCTCCCCCAGCCCAGCTCGGCAATCCGAGAAAGCCAGCAGGAAGAGGGGGGACTCCCCACGCCCTGCCAGCCCTTCCTGGCTGCTGGAGAGAGGCAGCCAAAGCCCACGCTCTGCAAGCCCAGCCCGCAGGTTGGAGAGGAGGGCAGGGGAGGCTGTGAGCCCTCCCTGTCGCTCTGAGAAAAGCTGGAGAAGCCACGGGGAGCCTGGCCGCCCCCCAAACGCAGAAAGGAGCCGGGCCACCTGGCAGGGAGGGAGTACACGGCAAGCACTGGAGAGGAAGAGCCAAGGGAACTCCCTGCACCCCACAGGTATTGGGAAAGTCTCAGATAACAGCAGGCTGAGCCGGGCAGGGCCACCACCACAGTCTCTCAGTCCTTCGAGATGTACAGAGAGCACAAGGAAAAGCCAAAAGGTGATCTCCCCTCCCAGCTTAGTGCGAGTGGCAGAGAGACAACGAGTGAAGCCAGGGGAGCCGCTGCACGTTTCAGGACCCAGGAAGCAATCCGAATGTGGCTGGCAGAGCCTCCGGGAAAAGCTGACATCCTCCCAGTCTGGAAAGGGCACCAGCAGTGACTGGAAAGGCCGAGGGAAGCCCCTGCGCCCCATGAGCCCAACACGACCACTTGAGCAGGACTGGAAGGGTCGGGGGGATGTCCACCAAGCACAGGTGTGGGAGAAGGACTGGAAGCGCCAAGACATGCCCGTGTGCCATGCAGATGTGATGCGCCAGCTGGAAAGAGACTGGAAAAGCCCCACTAGATGTCTGGATTCAGGACTACGGCCAGATGACAGCTGGAAAAGGCCTGAGAGTCCAGCACAGCACCTAGAGGAGGACTGGAAGGGTCCTGAGCACAGCCAAGACACAAGCAACTCAGAGAAGCCATTGGAAAATGACTGGGGGAACAAGAGTCTCCTCACTTACCATGTGAGTAGGGCAGGAGCCAGAGGTAATGGGGACCTTGGCAGGCATAAAATTGGCAAGCACAGAGCGGGGGGGGGGGTCCTCTGGGTTGCAGTTCTGTGCACGCTGACTCCCTTGGATCCCTTGGATCCTTCTTCAGGGAAGCCGCACTGCCTGCCTAGCACTGGGAGGAGGATGTTTTCTCTCCTGGCTCGTGCCGAAAGGCATTAGATGCTCAGATCTGTGAAACTGAGGTGAGAATTAAACTGTGATGGCTTCAGCTCCTGCTTTCTCCCCTGCAGCCCCAGCTGGGTGGAAGCACCTTCCCACTGCAAAGCAGCACCGGCTCCTCAGGAAGCCCACAGCCACAGCCGAATGCCAGTAACAAGCGCAACAAGGTAGGGGCCAGACCCTAGGAATAGTGAGGAAGGGCAGCTGCCCTGCCCTGGGAGTCACTGTGGGCAGGACCTAGGTCTCCAGCACTTGATCTGAGCAGGCTCAGTGTGGTGCTGCCTTCCCATGACCTCCTGGACACCATGCTCACTAATACTCCACTTCATCCTTTGCCCATTTTTCAGGGAAGGGGAGGGTGAAGGAGGGAAGGAACTGAGTCAGAGAGCCTGTTTATAAAGCCATAGAAGGGCAAGCAGTAGACCTAGGACTAAAATCTCAGTGTAGCTTCTTTCCTTCACTTTATTATTGCCTGGTGCTATGATGCCACCAAGGATTTTATAGGACTTAAGTAGCATGAAAGAAGATATGGTGAATTGTGTTAGCGTTCCTGGGATACCAGAAATGGCATGAGAGCAGCTTTGAAGGGCTGCAGAAAATATCCTGGGAGCCCATGTTAGCTGACAGCTGCACCCTAAGTTCCTGCCTCTGTCCCCCTCTGCGTGCATCATTCATCTCAGCCAGGTTGCCCTCTGCTAGGACCTGGCTTTGTGCTTTATCCAAGAACTGCAACCAGGAAAGAGGCTGCCAAAGGCCTCTGACATTTGAAATGGGTGACATTCCTTCCTTCACTCCCCTGCCCCGAGCCAGAGAAGAGCGCAAAGCCCTGAACATCCCCTGTACAATCGGGCGAGATCACCCCACCTGTGCCAGGTTTCTTCGGCACCGAGCTCTGGGCCAGGCACCTTCTCTCTGCCTTGCAGCAAGAAGCATCTCCTCAGTGAGATTGCACAGTAGAGCGTGGCATTTTGTGACACGCAGCCCCTGCCCCTTTTCCTTTGGGACCCTCTTAGCAATTCCCCTTCCTGAGGCCAAATGCCTTTCCCAGGGCACGGGCGGCAGCCCCTACATGACCTGCCACCATCTCTGCCCAGAGCCTAGAGGAGCCCATTTGGGGTGTCGGCACACAACCCCGAGCAGCCTCAGGAGCCAAGCCAAGCACCCCACTTGTGTGCACCGCTGAAAAACCCCTGCCTGCCAAAAACCCCATCCTGCGTGCAAACCCTGCCAGGGGGAGGGCCGGGCTCCCCACGGTCCCTTCCCGGGGCAGCGGCGGCTCAGCCCGTCCCGCCCAGGGCTCCACCTTTGCCCGGGGGGTGGGAGGGGGACGCTGCTCGGCACAGGCATCCCGCGGTCCCGACCCGTGTCCCCCCAGGCATCCCCCGTG
>JAWWEE010000040.1:50781707-50894854 GCA_035221455.1 Xenops minutus | reverse complement strand
GCCGGGCCGTGCCGGGCGGGGGGCACGGGGGGCTGTGCCGCGGGGCTGTGGGCAGAGCGGCCCCGCTGTCAGCCCTCCCCGCAGCCCCCCGCAGCCCCGGCTCCCTGTGCCGCCGGGCACCACCCCGCCCCAGGAGCGGGAGCGCGGGGCGCGCTGGGGCCGGGCCGGGGCCGCAGGGCCCGTGCGGAACGCGTGTGTTCTCCGGGAGTGGGGAGCGCCCGCTGCCCGCGGGACACAGCGGTGTGTGGGGCAGGGAACAGCCCACCCCGGGGCGAGCCGCGGCAGGGAGGGGAGGGTGTCGGGCAGGGTCGGGAACGGGGGTGACAGGCTGGGCTGTGCCCGCCGCGCTCGGCACACGGAGAGCCTGTGGCCGGCTGGCTGTCCCTGCACGTGTAGGACCGGGAGCTGTGTGTGTGTGTGTGTGTGTGTGTGCTCCAGCCTGGGAGCGATTTCACTCCCACCAAACTGAGCTGGAGTGGCTTTGCTTTGTGCTTTTGGCCTGGGGCCTCCGCCTGGCGGAGCGGGTTCCCCTTTTGGAGGAGAGGAGACCCTGTGATTTCCAGGAGGCTTGGGAGCCCCTCGCACCATCTCCCGGAGAGCAGGGAAAGCAGCGCTCCAGGACCTGCGGTCCTGAGGAGCTTTGGGGAGCGGGAAGAGCAGGAGGCACGGTGGTGGCAGAGTCTGGTGATGGAAGGACTCGTCCGACCATCCCATTTGTCTGCTTGGACGCTGAGCTTTCTCAGACTGCCAGTCTCTTCTCCGCTTCTCCATCCTGGCGCCTCAGTACCACCCAGGAGCCATTCCTTCACTCCCACCCTGTCCCTTTTCCTTCTTTGGTGTTTACATTCTTCAGATACTTAGAGGCTGTTATCACCTCCCCTGTAGCCTTTTTCAACCAGAACAGGCAGCCACCTCTCCTTAACCTGCTGTTGCAAGCCAGTCTTTCCAGATGTCACCTATGTCTCCAGTCGCTTGAGACCCTCTCCAGTGCCTCTACCTGACCAGCCACAGGGCTGAACATAAAAACTGATGGGTATGGATGCAACTGGGCAAAATTGCTGCTGCCACCTCCCAAGCCAAAGCCCTGCCATCTGCAGCTCCGAGCTGCACTGCAGGGCCATGTGTTTTGCTGGGGGTGCATCCTGCCACATCATTGCATCTCCGGTACCCGGATCTCTCCCAGCAGCTCAGCTTTCCTGGATGTTTCCTCCTCCCACTGTTGGGCCATTTCCTCTGGATGAGGGGTTCTGTTTGAACCCCGCTGTCTTCTCTGCCCATATGCTGAGATTTTCATGCTGGATGAGGAACTGGATTTGGTTGTGGGGAAGGGAAGAAAAGTAACTTTAAGAACTTTGAGCATCAACCGATGCCTCAACTTATGGTACTGCACTGGCCCTGCTATGACAAGAATAGTTCAGAAACGATTCTGTAGAGCTGTGTCTGGGGCTGGCAGTGAAAGCAGAAGCCCTGTGCAATTCGCCTTCTTGAGAGCAGCCCTCCTGGGGGAATTTTCTGGCCTCAGTACTGTGTTCGGGGCAGTGGTTCTGGCAAGACTTTGTGGCAGTTTTCCCAGTGGCATGCATCCTGTTAATACTAATTATTTTGGCACCTAGTGCTTTGGGATTGTAAATCCTCAAATATGATGAGACCCAGCTGATCCGTACAACAGCCCCAGCCAGGAGTCCTTTCACTCCCTCTCTCCCTGTATTGTTTTTCCACTTTCATGGAGCCTGCCCATCTTTCTTCTGTTGAGTGCACGTGCATGCGTCCCAGGAGGGAGGAGGTTGCACTTTGATGTTTTGCCTCCTTTCCTTCCTTCCCATTGCTCTGAGTTCGAAGCTGGAGCTTAAGTCAGTGTATTGGAAGATATAACGGGAAAAAGGGTAGAGCTGCTGGGGGAAAGAATGAATTTTTGAGGTGCTTTCTCAAGGCAGCAGTGAAGCCACCAGGATGTCTGTGCTGATGGGAATGCATGCATCCCCCTCATCTCCTAGTTGCTAGCAGTGCCTCTCACATTAGCAGGAGGTGAGGTTTGGGAGCTCTTTCGCTCTGGTTTCCCTCCCTTCCTGGGGATCTTGGGACTGCCGGATGCTTCTGGCCAGGCCTGAAGCTGTAGCAGCCACTGACCCTCCTCTTGGCAGGTCTCCCTGCTCCTGCTCGAACCAATAGTCAGAGGGCCAGGGTGGGCCGGCACATTCTCGGCTCTTGCCACCCCATAACCTTGGGTGTAACCCAAGAGCAGCTGCTCAGGGAGATGAAAGCAGGGGAAGACTTGTCCTGGCCGTGTGGCCAGAGAGATGGGCTTGTGGGGCAGCTGCGGCCGGCCACTGTGCTTGTTCAAGACATAGGGAGTGGCCACCCCTTTTCACTAGCTCAGTCTCAGCTGGTGGTTGTGACACATGGGGACTGCTGGTGGCTTCCCCGGGACTGGCAAGTCTGGTGCTGGACCTCTAGATCGTCCAGCTCTGGTACTGTCACTTCTCCAGCTGTCCCTGCCTGCTTCGGCTGCAAAAGAAGGGGCAGATTGGCAAACTGGCTTCCTAGGGAGAAGAGGCATTGGACTGAATTCTTTGGTGGTGCAACTTCCCTGGAGCCAGCAGTGCTGGGAGGCGGGACCAGCTCAAGCCTGTTTGGCTGAGGGCAACGCCAGGGACAGAGGTTCCCCTGAGTCAGCTCTCTGGTGCTCCACCTTGGGAAGGAGATAAACTGGTTGGGATGCTGCACCAGTGGCAAGAGGTTAGGAGGAGGCAGGGGGTGTGGGAAAACTTCATTCTAGCATGGGGTGATGGGGGTGAAATTCTCTTCATCCTCATCTTTGGTAGCAGCTGTGGCTGGGCAGAAGGCAGGCTCTGTAGTCGGAAGGAGCAGAAGGAGCTGGGTAAGAGAAGGGCCCCCCGAATCTCAGAGACGGTTGAGCCTTGGAAGCGTTTGAGTCTTGGAGAGGGGAAAGGTTCAAGCACTGGTTGTGACTCTGACTTCATCTCTTCCCTGGGGCACATCATTTAAAGGCAACATGTTTTCACAGCTGTTGAAGTGCCTCCTGTAAGTTTTCGGTGAGGGCTGTTTTGTAGAGAGCTACTCATATCTTTAATGAGTGATTGGTCGTGAAGTTACTGGAGGGATGTAGCTCTGGAGCACAGACAGCCGGGGTTTGGACAAGGTGTGTCTGGTTCTTTGTGACTTTGCCTCCGTCTCTGAGGCAAGCCCTACCAGTGGTGCTGAAGCACTCCCTTCTGCCCATTCTCCTTGTCCCTGCCTCCCCCTCTCTGAATAAATACCTCTGAAGCACCTTGTGGAAACCTTCCTGCTGCATATTTTCCTTGTTTTTTAAACCTCTTTCCTTATCTCCTCCTTCTTACAGGAATGACTGCCTGCTGCTGAGAGCTATGCTCAGTTCTCCTTTATCATCAGGTCTTGTGCCATGAGTTTCCTAAAAGCAATGCTAGGCTGTTCCCACTGTTGTTCTGCCCCTGGGGACTTGCCTTCCACCCCTGGCATGAAAAGCACCTTTGTGGGTCACTCCCAAGACAGTAACTCTCTGTTTTATCCTTTTCTCTCCAGCCGGATCTCCTCAATTTCAAGAAGGGATGGATGTCCATCCTGGACGAGCCGGGAGAGGTAAGCCCAAGACGTGAGTCTGCTTCTTCCCCTAGCCCATGCTGCTAGAGATCCCCAGTGAGCCAGCTGATTTCCTTCCTCCTTGCTTGCTGAGGTCTCTCCTGCTGGGAAAGGCAGTGGGAAATTTTTGGTGGAGGTGGCTCACTCTGTGTGTGGACACAGAGTTTCATGAAGTGACTCTCTCCCAGCTGAGGAGCACAAGAGGCATCTGGGAGGGACATGGAGGAGGGAGAAGAGAAGGCTGAGAGGTCGTAGCGCAGAGCATCCCTTCCTGTTCCCACACTTTCCCTGGTAACTGCCTATCCATTTCCCTCCTGTCTTTTCCCTTCCCTCCCCTGCCTGATCCGCCTACAGTGGAAGAAACATTGGTTCGTGCTGACCGACTCGAGCCTGAGGTATTACCGGGACTCGAATGCAGAGGAGGTAAGCATGGACAGCTTTTCTCCAGCCCTTTCTTCCTTCTTGTCCAGGGGGGAGAGGAGCACAGCCCTGGCATGACCAGTGCACTCCAGGGAGAGGCAGCAGTGTCGTGTCCTCCTGAAGGACACTGGAGGTAGCAAGCTGCTCTTTGCCAAGGGGTGATGTGGGATGGTGAGATCTGGGGGGACTGTCAGAGGAGGGGAGGTGAGGAGAAGGGCTGGTACTGTGGCTGGACATCTCTGGTGCTCTCCATCCATGCTGCTGGCTGCCCTTCGGTTAGAAGAGGCCATGCTGTGCCTTAAAACTGAGCCTGGCTCCTGCAGAGCTGAGCCTGGCTCCAAGAGAGCTGAGGGTTGAAGGCAGAGGAGGCCTGCACCTTGATTAGGGTGCTAACAGGTGATAGAAGCTTTTTCAAAGCTGGATGAGCACTGATGTCCTAGCGGGTGGCTGTGCTTGCAGGCTGATGACCTTGACGGAGAAATTGACCTCCGCTCCTGCACGGATGTGACAGAGTTTGCGGTGCAACGCAACTATGGCTTCCAGATACACGTGAGTGTCTGCCACTGCGTGGGCACAGAGCAGTAGCACCAAGGGACACTGGGTGGGAATGTCTGCTCCCTTCCCGTGCTGAGATACTGAGGGGCAATTCGCAAAAATCTTTTGCCAGGATGGTGGCCCAGCAGGGCTGGTTTCATGACACGTGGGTGGCAGTGCTCAGGGACACGAGTGCTATCTGCCTGCAAAGGAAGGAGAAGGAAGAGGCTTTGCAGAGCTGGCTGAAGGCTGTGCTGGAGGCGGTGCAGGAGACAGGGAAGCTAAATGCCAGGAGTGTTTAATTGAACTGTTGGCTGAGGCAACATCCCGATAGCTGCAGGGAGGGAGTGATGAGCACTGCAGACCTCAGTGTAGCCTGGCTGACTGTGCTCTTAGTGACAGCCTGTACCCTGGATCCAGCCCCGTTACAGTCCTTGTCCTAGGTGCTCAGGGCTGTGCACTTCATGGTCTGGGTTTCCCTGTGGCCTACTCTGTACCCCAGTGCTGGCACCCAGCTCCCAGCATCTCAACAGGTGGTTTGCACCAGCACATGTTTCGCCCAGTTGCCAGCAAAGTTTCTTTTGCCTTTGCTTGGAGATGATCTCATAGATGATGTGTAATGGGCTTCCCCTCAAACAGTGTGTCTCCTCTACCACCCCTCCACCTGGCTTCAAGAACCCGAGATGGTGGGTGGCCTTTCTAATACTGTTCACCACATGTGAAAGTGGGTGCCTGTGGGTCTCAGGGAGTGAGTGGGAGCTGCTGCACCTCTTCTGGTCACACTCAGAGCCTCTATCACCTCCCTGTTGCAGACAAAGGATGCTGTCTTCACCCTGTCAGCGATGACCTCGGGCATCCGGCGCAACTGGATCGAGGCCCTGAGGAAGAATGTGCGCCCAGTTAGTGCTCCAGATGTCACCAAGTAAGAGCCGCCCTGTGCTGCTTCTCTTCCTGCTTGCTGCCCCTCCACCCTGACATGCAGGGACCAGGAAGGCCCTTCTGGAAGTCGCACCACTCCCAGATCAGCCCTGCCCTCTGCTTCTGAAAATGTCTTGATTACACCAGCCAGTGACAGGGATTGACAACGTGACGGCTTCTTCTCTTGCACCTGCTTTTGACCTCACCACATCAGTTTAGACTGGTTTCTCCAGCAGCATAGCTGGAACTGGGGTGAATCCTCCCCACCCTGTGGAGGAACCTATTTCCCTGAGGGATGGGGTGCTACAGGCCCAGCTCCATGCTCAGGGTGGGGTTTTGTAAGGCTGGGCTGAGTGAAGGCTGAGCCTTGGGCAGTTGGCAGTGCTTCTGCTGGCATCCTTTCCCAAATGGTGCCTCTCTTCACCAGTTGCTGCTCTGATTTCAGGCTCTCTGACTGCGATAAGGAGAACTCCTTCCGTAACTGTGTTCCCCAGAAAAGCTCGCTCCAGATGGAGGAGCAGCAGCAGCCAGGCTCGGGCTTGGGCTCCGAGGGGAACTCGAAGGGCAGTCACTGGAAGGCAGATGGGCAGCGCCATGCCTTTGACTATGTGGAGCTGTCTCCCTTGCCACAGGACCCCGGGAATCAGGGGTCCCCTCAGAGGACGAAAGGGAGCTTGAGGATCTCCGACCGAACTCCCAAGTATGAGGAGCTGGAGCGGGATCTGGCCATCCGTTCGGAGGAGAGGCGGAAATGGTTTGAGACCCCTGATGGCAGGGTCCCAAACAGTGATGGCCCAGCAGGAGGCTCTTCCCACAAGATCAGGGAGCAGGACCTCCCCACTCCTCCACTTTCAGAGGACCAGCGGATTCGTCTGAATGAGGAGATAGAGAAGAAGTGGCTGGAGCTGGAACGTCTGCCCTTGAAGGACTTGCAGCGGGTGCCCTTGACAGCACTGCTGAACCAGAGCAAGGGGGGCCATGGAGACACCAACGAGACGTTGAAAAAGGAGGTAAGAGCATCCCTCCCCTCTGAAGCTGGGATTCTAATGGCCCCTTAGTGTGGTCCCTGGCAGCAGGAGGCTCTGCAGAAGAGCAAGGCAGAGGTGCAGGCTGATGTTCATTCTTTCTGGCTCCATTTGCCACCCTCGGGTGCAGGGAAGCTTTTGGAACCCAGTAATGTGAGGCCAAAGGCTTGCTCTCATACCTGAAGAGGTTCCCAAGATCATCTTTTGGTGGCACTGCTTGCATGGAATCTGTGTTTCCTGAGAGTACGTCCACAGCCTTTCTTCTCTGGCTGTTCCCAAGCCTGTAAGCACTTCACCTGCAAGCCTTTGAAAGGAGCCATGTAATGGTGTTCTCCTCCAGTGTGGATCCACCTCTGGAAGCTGGGATGTCTCCTCTCTTCCTTCCTAGCACTTACCAGGCTGGGGCTGGCTTTGCCAGCTTGGTCCCTAGGCAGGCTGCCAAGGAAGCAGATGTTTCCATTGGCCGTGAATGGTCCTCCCCATCCCTAAGCCCAGGGTTTGGATGTGGCGTATTGGTCAGACCATGGCAATTTTCCACCCTTGGCTGAGCATCTCTCACTCTCCTCCCTGGCACAGATCCAGTCACTGCGGGCACAGCTGGAGTCCTGCCGGGCCAGAAATGAGAGTCTTCGGGAAGCAGCAGCATCCCAGGGAGACAGCCATGTACCCCGTGGGTACATCTCACAGGTGAGCAGGATGCAGGACACAGGACCTGGGATCACTCCCTGTACCAAACTGGGAAATGCTGGGACTCAGTTCATTGCCAAGCAGGTATTGCTAATCATTGGGTTGCCATGGTGACCCTAACTGGACCCATTTGTAATCAATGTTAATTACATAAAGGCTGCCGCATGTTGTCTGGCCTTAAAGGGGCCAGAGTTACAAAACGAGAGGAGAACAGTTAGGGGAGAGGTGCAGGATCTGTACCTGACTTCGCACGTGCACCCAATGCTAGCCTGGCCTGGGCTGGGGGGTGAGCCATCCCCCAGCTCGGGAGTGGGTCAGCAGCTTTCTGCTGAGCCCCCATTGCACTCCCCGGTCCTTTGGTGCTCACCACATGTGGTTCTTGCTAATGGGGGCTCCCGAGTGCCTTGTTAAAAGCAGTCAGTCAGTCTCTGGAGACCTCCAATCCCTGTCAGGACTGCGAGAGCCCTGAAGGTCACTGTGACAGCACAGGCCATTTGTTGGGGAGGGCATGTGGGAAAGCCTGCAAAGCAGAATTTGTTCATGCTTCAGCCTCTCTCTTTGCTTTGTTTATTTACTTTTTCCCTCTCATGGACTCATCCAAAGCAAGCAGGGTCACATCCCACAGGGATTTCCTGTGGAGAGACTGCTGTTCTACCACACAGTGGGGTTTTCAGGATGTGCCCTATGTGTTGAAAGATACCGGGGCGAGGAGTTTGGCAAGGCAGGAAATTAGGGCTGGCTAAGGCTGTTGCAGTGGGTTGGCTGTACCTAGTCCAGATAAAGAAACCCACAAGCTCTGTAGCACACAGCTGGACACTTACCAGTTTCTCTGTCATCTTGATTTAATATTTACAGCTCACAGGCCTCTTTATGGTCAAAAAAAAGCAAAAGCAGTGAGGAGGAATTCCCTTATCTTCTTAATAACTTGCCTCAAAAGGCCAGTATTTCACAATTGAGGTTAAACTTGGCCTTTCCCCAAAGGATTTGTTCTCTCTGCCAAGCCTTGCAGCCAGTCCATGGACAGATCACCAAATTGATTCCTCACCTTTTCCTCTCCTTTGGTTGATCTGTGAGCTTCCCTCATCTCAGTAGAGAGGAGTGGCCGGCAAGGACTTGCATTCACACACTTGTGTTGCCATGTCCTTTGTATCAGCCTTTGCCTTAATACTAGGGGAAGGAATGAGATGGCAAGGGGCTGTTGTGATGACTTCCTAGCTCTCTGCTGATATCTTTGAGGCCAGGCTTTTAAGAAAATGGCACGGTTTGGTGAGGAACAAATCCTTTTTGAGAGGCTTAGGGTGGTACTGCCAGTGTCCAGAGGGGGAGTAGAGATGTAATGGCAAGGTGGGAACTGCTTTGCTCTATCTTGAGTTAACCATAGCACTAAGCATAGAAAGAACCAACACTTTGGTCTCTGAGCCATCAGAAAGGAGGGCAAGCTGTGTGAGAAGGATCCCTAACCATGAGGCTGTGGGGAGGGCTCTTTGGCAGCCTCTGTCAGGCCACAGGGCAGCGCAGGGTGTCACTTTTCAGGAGAAGAGGCTCAGTTTTCATTGATTCCAAGGGATGCTGCTTCATTTAAAAGGCAGATACTGAGGTGCAGTTCCCTCTGTTGATCTTCTCCCACCAGGCACTACAGCCTGGTGGAGGGTCAGGACTGCAATGTTAGGCATGTTATTCCCAGCTCTTGTCCCAGGAGGCGTGTTCCTGTCTTGCTGCTTTAGTTTTAAGAGCCAGACAAATGTTTCTTCCTTTGTAAAGTGCAAAGCGGTTGCCAGATGTGTGTCCCTGTCAAATGTTTGTGTTCAGGGATTAAAGTGCCACTTCACTTTAAGCAGGAAAAGATCCTCCTGGGAAGTAGACTCACTTCTCTCAAAGTGTCCCAGGACATGGGTGAGGTTTGTAAAGACAAACGTCAGCCCAGCCAGGTGCATGTCCTGGCCCAAGCCCTTCCGTCTTCCCTCCAGGTGTCTCACCCCTCCTCTTCTCCACACAACAGGAGGCCTGCGAGCGCAGCCTGGCTGAGATGGAGTCATCCCACAAGCAAGTGATGGAGGAGCTCCAGAGGCACCACCAGCGGGAGCTGGAGCGGCTGCGGCAGGAGAAGGAGCGGCTCCTGGCAGAAGAGGCAGCGGCGACAGCAGCAGGTAGAAGCAAACACCAACCACACTGTTGATCTTACTGCTGTGAGGCTGATGCTCCTTGGGTAATGAACTTTGGTGTTCCTTGGACCTGTGGTGCTGGTGGAGATGGGGTGGTAGAGATACTGTAGGAAATGGGGTCTTGCTTCTGTGGATGGGTGGGAGGGGGCCAGCACCTTCTTGTAGGTGGACAGGGCTAACAGAGGTGGTGGGAAGTTCCCACACTGTTTTGTGTTGGTCTTCTTGGCAGCATGGTCATCCTGGGGTGTGAAGAAGGTGGGGGATGCCCTGAGGGCAGAAGGGAAGGACAGGGAATCTGCAAAGATGGATCTGGGAACCTGCAGTGGCAAGAGCTCAGCCAGTTCCCTGGTATGGTTTCTTCAGGTGTGCTAAAGCTGGCACAGCCTGATCCCCCATCTCCCATTGTCTCCTCTGCAGCCATCGAAGCACTGAAGAAAGCCCACCGTGAGGAAATGAATAAGGAGATGGGCAGGACACGAAGCTTCCAGCAATGCAGCTCTCTCCCAGAAGCCCTCCAGAAGCAGCATCAGTAAGAAAGCCCCCCTCTCTCTCCCCTTGTCCTGTGATGCCATCTTGTGCCAGTGTCGCTGCACCCCATCTGCAACTCTAGCCCCTAGCTCTTTCTTCTGCCACCTCCTCAGCTCCCTTCTCAGGGGCAATGGGTGTCCAGTGGTGACTCCCAGGGCTGCTGGAGCTGTAGGGCAGGGAGGTTTGTCTCCTGCTTGGCTCTTTTCCCCACAGCACCTCCCTCTTCCCCGTAGCTTTTTCGGTCTCTTTTCTGTATGGAAAACTCCTAGATTTCTCCTGCATGGCTTTAAGCTCCTAGAAGCACCACACTAAATGCAGGAGTGTGAAAACTGAAGCCTTGGTCCACAGGGAACATTGTTTTGTGCTAATGACTGATGCAGGCAGAGGCTGACCGTGGCAGGGGGGAAGGTGATGCCAGTGGCCAGGAGCTGGCAAGCATTTGGGGGCAGTGATGAGCCAGTGCTTTTTTCACAGGTTGGATGTGGATTCTCTGAAGCGGGAGCTGCAGGTGCTTTCTGAGCAGTATTCCCAAAAGTGCCTGGAAATCGGGGAGCTCACCCAGAAGGCAGAGGAACGTGAGCAGATACTGCAGCACTGTCAGCAGGAGGGGAAGGACCTCCTTCGGAAAAACCAGGCAAGAGAAGGGCTTTCTGTGCCAGCAGAGACTGTGAGGCATGTTCCTCCCTCACACAGCATAGCCCCACTGTTAAAATTCCCCTATTTGTTCCCTGTTTCTTCCCTTCTGAGATTTTATCATTAGAAAGAAAAAGATTAAGAATTAGAGACTGTAAATAGGCTTGTCTTAACTGTAGTGTTAAATATGGCGAGTGTATTCTGCTGGTTGTAGATGCTGCTGTTGGCTCTGGATAGAGAGTTACGAAATGGTGTCTGAGCTGGAGTGGGGCTGGCATGGAGATGGAAGGGTCAGGACAGTAGAGAGGCCTGTTCCATGGCTACTCTGACGTCTTTTGGCTTTGCCTGCAGGAGCTGCAGACCCGCCTCTCGGATGAGATTGGGAAGCTGCGAAGCTTTATTTCGTCGCGGAGCTCTGGGGACCGCTCTTCACACAACAATGAGCGGAGTTCCTGTGAGCTGGAGGTATGGCAGTCCCCCTGGGCTGCCCCACTGCCTCCATCCCTACCCGTGCTGGAGGTCTCCTCCTCTCAATGGTTTTGGCTTGGAGCAGGTGGGAGGGGGGTGCCGGATGGAGCAACAGGGATGGTGCAGGAAGCAGGAACGCAAGCTTCCCCTCCACCGCTCTCTCAGGCTGCTTGCACCGTTTCCTGCCCCAGCCCTGCTGGCCCTTCCTTCCTTTCCCACCATCGCGCTTGCGCCAGGGCCTGCCAGCCCTTCCGAGGTAGTGGCTCTTGAGTCACCTCTGGTTCCTCTCCCACTTTCTGGCCCAGGTGCTGCTACGGGTGAAGGAAAACGAGCTCCAGTACCTAAAGAAAGAGGTGCAGTGCCTCCGGGAGGAGCTGCAGATGATGCAAAAGGTGGTGTTTTCTGGGAGTCATTGGGAAAGCAGCAGGGGAGGGGAGGGAGGGGAGCACTAGGGCTGCATATCAAAGGGTTCATCTGAGTTTGATGGATGCTCAGGACAAACACTCTTGTGCTCCTTGCCCTTGCTCACTGCAGAGCACATAGCAGCTCCAAACAGCTTGGGCTGGCATAGACTTACCTCGTAGAAGGGAAGTGTCACAGAGGCTTTGTTGCTGGGTTCCCCAAATATATGCACATGCAAGCATGGACAATCCAGGAGCCCTTCTTTTCCAAGTGGGAAACCTGGATGAAGCCTGCCTGGCACCCTGTTTCCCTTAGTTGTCCCCTCTCTGGGTGGATGTATTTCCTTGGGCATTGTTTCTGGGTGTACTGCTCCCTCCACTGGCAGCAGCTCCTTAAGATATATTTTCAAAGACGCCTGCCAAAGGAGAACCTCAAAGAGGCTTTGAGATTCAGTGATGCTCCAGGTGTTTATAACTTTTCTTTTTGCCATATAAGCAGCTGGGCTCAGCTCTCTCAGTGGCCTGCATTTCTGGTAGTGTTTATTTTTCTCATATGGCTGCCTCACATGCACACAATCCATAGTGAAGCCCGCATTGCATCCTCAATATGATGCTTCAGATTCCCACTGCTATGGCACGAGAGTCTCTGCCTTCCTCCCTGGCCCGGGGTTTGTGAAGTGCTACCTCCATGCTCATCTCCTGAACGGTTTCTGCATGGCCCCAGTTGGGATGGGCTTGAGACCCAGGGCTAACTTTCTCCTCCTCACGTGTTGGGCTCACCTTGCCACAACCCTCCCTAATACCAGCCTGGAAACCTGCTGACCCATCTCCCTCCCCTGGCAGGACAAGAGATTTGCCTCAGGGAAATACCAAGATGTCTATGCAGAGCTGAATCACATTAAGGTGCGCTCAGAGCGAGAGATTGAGCAGCTGAAGGAGCACCTGCGCCTGGCCATGGCGGCTCTGCAGGAGAAGGAGTCGCTGTGCAACAGTGTCAGCAAGTAACGGTGAGCACTGGGGATGCTGTGACATCCCCTGCAAGTGCAGGTGCCTGAGACTGCCTGCTGCAGTTGACGGGGATAGCAGCTTCCAATTTCTCCGGCTTCACTCAGTGTTGAAACTTTAGGCTTAAACTCTTCCTCCTCTGCTTCTTGCACCCCTGCTCCTGTTATCCCCGACGTTTCTCCCAAGGGCATCAGCCTCCTTTTCACTGTGGTGTTTTTGATGCCGCCAGTAACAAGTGCTGCTCAACCAGACTGGATGTGGGAGCCAAGCAAATGCTGGCCTTCACCCCATGTCTTGGGCAACAGCGTGGGGATAGTTACATGCTCCCTGCATAGGCAGTGTTTCTGCTTCGTTCACCTTTGAAGTGATTTCACTGTCACAGCACAGAAATTTTAGGTCTGCATGAAAGCAGCCCTGACCCAGCCCTTCTCGAATGCTCACTTGTAGATATCCCTGCTGCATCTCTGGAGGGAAGTAGGGTGGAATGAGGGTGTCCTGTTATCCAGAGTGCTTCTGCTTTTTGCTTGGATGCCATGGCCATTGGGACTGGGGCCACCCTGCTCCACCAGCACTTGCTGATGGACACTGACATGAGTGGGTCTGTAGCAGGGCACCAGACAGCCATTTCTCCAGGGAGTAGAAGGGACAGTGTTTCTGTGCTTGGTGGAGTCTTTCTAAATGATTTCTGTTTCCTCTCTCTCTAGGTCTGCTCTACATTTGTTATCTGTTCTAGTTTTGTATTTGCTCCATTCCTCACTTGTGGGGAGAGGGAGGTTGAATCCCATCCGTTATCGCCTTGGCGAGGAATCCCACATGCCCCCAACCTCCTCACTCCCCTCCCAAAGCTTTTTTGATGAATCCTTTTTGCCTGCATACCTGAGCACGTTGTTTGGACTGGCTCCTTACATGCACCTTCTTCAGGATTTTATATGTGAAAATTATATTTTATAGAGGAATTTTTTCCCCCCAGGAAGAAGGGGAAGAGGAGGAGGAAAACTTTTACTACATCACCAGCATTTTTCAAACCTGAAAAAGAGAATCTCTTTTTTTCCCCTTCCCCAGCCCCATTGCTCCTGGCCACACAGCCACCTTTGGCACATATTCCCTCTCTTCCAAATGTCTCCACGGTCCCCTGGGATGTACAGCAAGGACCACGCTCCCTCTTCCCTTGCCACCCTCAGAGACCTGTGGAGAAAATATGCAAGCCATAGGAGGGAGATGCCAGGGCAATCTGCCATGGATGTGCTTGCCTGGGGCGTTTGAAAGAGGACACCTTGGCAAGAGTCTGCATGATCGAGCTGTATCTGTGACTGTCCTTTTGGCTCCTTCAAGAACCCGAGTTGGCAGGAGCCCAGAGCCGTGGTGCTTCTCCTTTCTGGGGAAGAGGAGCTGTGAGGCTGCTACTGCACCTGCCGGAGCCAACCTCCCCAAGGTGGCAGCTGCTGCTGCTCTGCTGCACACTTCAACTTTTAACTTAATAAAGTCTTCCCCTTTCGCTGAGAAAAATGTGTTCCTTGGGAAGGTTTGCCATGTGGCCCTAATCCAGGGGGAATGGGAGAAAGGGTAATTTTTGAGGGTTTGGGGCATATTGGCCAGTTGGTTCCCTCCCTCAGGATTTGGTAAGGGAAAGCAGGAGGAGCACCTCCAGCCCCTGGCCAGAGAGTGAGGAGCCCTGCAGTGCTGTTACCCAGCTGTCTACTCCACCTCTGAGTTTGAGGGGGAAAATAATCTGCTTCACTACACTGCTCCCAAAATTCCATGTGGACCCTCAGCCTCATGGAGGAAGAGCAGAGCCTGGGCTCTGTTAGTAAACCCAGTTTTGGGAGGGCACATGGCACTGCAAATCTAAAGATCCTGGGGGAGATCAGAGGGATCTCAAATATTTTCCTTGTCCTGTTTTTTGGGTGAAGCATATTGCTTTTTTGTCTGGATGGAGGACGAGGGGTGACTATTTCTTGTTCAGTCCCATCCCAATGTAAATGGGAGCTGTTGCTCTGCAGAGAGCCTGCTGACCATTACAGAAGAGCCCTCACTGCAGGCACATGGCAGGGCTCAAGGCAACATCTGAAGAGGGGAGGACAACGGGATCAAGGAGGATCCTTGGACAGAGGCAGCAGATGTGTCAGCTGGGAGGCTGGAGTACTGTGAGATGTGAGGATGGAAGCAGAGTGTAAGAAAATGGTGACAGCTGGAATGAAAGAAGTTCAGCATGTGATCACCTTGCCATAGTATTGGCATCCCACAGGGCTGGGAGGTGCAGGCAAATAGAGCCCCATTCTTCTTTTGGGAAGGGCTGCAGCAACTGCTTTCCCTAGGCAAGGCAAACCACTTTGTAAGTCACAAATTCTGGTGGCAGGCTTTAGTCGCATGCAAAAGGCCCTTGGGCAACGTAGTGAATGGTGCAAGAGCCCATAAAAAGCTCAGTTCCCCACTGCACTCATGGGGCACGAAGGCTTGCTCTTGGTAGTTCTTGGCCTCCTGCCTCTGGCTTAGAAACCTTCCTGTCCCTTTACTGCCCAAGGTCCAGGCTTTTCCCTCTGCCTCCCAGCAGGACGTGGCTGTTGCCATTGAGTTTGGGATGGGGCAAGCATTTGGCACACAGGGCTGGGATAGGAAGGAAGGCAAGAGGTGACAGAGCAGCTCAGGGCAGCTGCTTCCAGGCTACAGGGCTTGGTCTTGCCATGGGGATTAGTAGGAACCAAAACGTATGGGAAAAAAATGGGGCTCAGGGCACAGTATTGCAGACTGGGGGATGCCTGTGTGGTTTCTAGAAAAAACAACCACTGAAACAACAAGTCTGTGTGATTGTACCAACACCTAGGGGAGGAAAGCCCCAAAAGTGGGACACGGGGCCGGCAAGGGGTGAACTGCAAACCGCTGTTTTGCACAGTGTTCGGCACCCTACTCACCCACCCCTTCCCTGAAAAGTTTGGTATCTTGTGTTTGGGTTGGTTTGTTGGGGTGGTGTGTTGTTTTTTTCTGCCTTTCTGACCAGGGCTGCTAACACCGATAAATGTGTCGCGTAAGCACAGGCGAAATGTGTGGGCGCGTGACATGTGGTGGAGCTGCCCCTCCTTTGAGGCTCTGCAGCTGCAGATGAGCCACCAGCAGGGTAGGAGCATCCCGTCACCCCAGGGTGATGGGGGACACCTCCTCCAAAACTGGCGGGACGTTAATCAGGCAGCCCCTGTCTCGCCTGCGTCGGGGTGATAAAGTCACTCTGTCAACTCCGTGTCATTATCTCCTGGGTGCAGGGGAGCTGGGTGGGGGAAGAGCGGCAGGGAGAGGAGATGACCAAAATGCCCACGCACAGCAGGCATGATGGCTGGCACAGCCCAAAAAGCATCCCAAAGCGATGGCTGCACCCCATTTACTTGCCCCTTGCTGGGTTGTGGCTGTGAGAAACATCCCAGCTTCAAGCCAGGGAAAACCTGCACATATACAGCACTGTGGTTGCATGAGAGCCAGCATCCCAGCTCATATAAGGAGCTCACCCTCAAAAACCAGCTCATAAATCTTCTAAAACAGTGTTAATCCAGCAGCCAGAGACAATGCCCATTTGCTGTTTATTTGAATCCTTCAAGCCTGCTTTGCCAGTAGCGGTGGCTGGGCTTCATGCTGGGCTGGCCACACTGCATTGTACGCTGGGAGCTCAGTGCTGGAGTTCTGATGAGTATGGCTGGAACATCAGCCAATTTCCCTGTTTTGTAATTAAAAAAGCACAAAAACACTTGGGTCTGAGTGTCACCAAGACCAAGTCCCACTGCTGATGATTTTGAGTCTCTTTGAAAATGGAAACCGGGCAAAATGAGACGTTACCACTGGCACTAATTGCCAGAAGTGCCCTGGTGTGCTTGGATACCTCTGAACAGCTGTCCTGCCCCTGCAAGGCAGAGGCTGTTACCCGGCAGATCTGTAGCACAGCCACAGTGGACATGGTTTGACCATTTAAGACAAAATCTGCAGCTGGAAGTGTGTAAATCCCTATGGAGTCTGGTTGAACACAGTGCAGGGAGGGAGGATAAGGTAAATAGGATTATGGAGAGGATTCTTCTGCCAGAATCTGTCTTCTGGGGTTCATCGGAAAAGTGGTATTTCCCAACCTCTACTGACTAATGCCAGAAATGGGAGGCACAGGAGGCTTTGAGTTGTTGGGTAGCATTTCTTGATGAGAAAAGTGAGTGCAGAGTGTAACCCACCCCGTCCTGGGCATGGTGGCAGGTTCCTGTGGCCAAAAACACAGGCATGAGCCCAAGCTGGACATGGTAGTGTGAGCAGCCCATGGGAATAACTTTTCTTTCTGGGTGAGCCCCATATGCTGCCTGCAGCAGGGTGCCAGCAGTGGTGGACCCCCCTTCTCAGAAGCAGCAGGACTTGCATTGCTCTGCAGCATCTCCATTCTGCCTCCAGCCTTGACATCCTGCCAGGGGCTGGAAAATCCTTTGATCCTGAGCAGTTCATGTTAAGGATGCGTTGGTAAAACAGTGCAGGGTTCATGGGGTGCTTTCCAGTATCAAGTGGAGTGCTTAGGGGTTACTTTGACTGGGTTACCCACCATGTGCAAGGCCAACAGCAGCCTGATGAGCTGTGACCACCTGTCCACCTTCCCTCCAGCAAGTTGCTTGGGGCCATGGGATCTTCCTCCTGTTTTGACTGCCTAAAAATTATGGAGTTAGTCTGGATAAAAGGGCCAGAGCCACCATGAGTAGGCAAGAGAGTGTTTGTTTGCCAGCAGCGGCACCCGCCGGAGAAGGCTGAGCAGCCCAGATCAGCTGCAGGAGCTGCCCAGGTGAACAGCTGAGATTAGATCCCTAAGATGTCCAAAGTTAGGTAAAGCATCTGCCTCCTCCCTCCCTGCCTCCTTTCCCCCCCTTCCCCTGGCCTTTGCCTCCCCATCACTGCACTATATTGATAATGACTGCCTGGGTTTTCAGGCTGGAGGCTCTGCGGTCAGCATGTGGCACTGTGCCAACCCCGGGGGCCAATTCCTAAACCCCCCCTAAACCTCCTCGTCTATCCCCGGAGCCTGGTGTATGGGTGAGCTGCTTCTGACGGTTAAAAACTTGGATGCAAATAAAAGCAGATGGTGTCTTATCTGCATGAGCCTGGGTTGCCTACGTGCATGCAGCCAACGCTGGTGGTTTATTCCCAGATAGGAAAAATGAGAGGTCCTTTGGCAGGGCAAAGTGTTGTACAGAGGCCACCAGAGCTCCCTGCCTATGCTCTCCATATGGGATGGAAAGTCATGTATTCATTAGGGCTGAAACAAAAGCAAACCCTAGGGGAGGCAAGAGGGTGGTTATTCCTCTCTACAATAAGGAGCAATTTTTTCCTGAAAAAGTCAAGTGGTTTGCAGGTGCTGAGAACTTTTCCCACTCCCCAAATCAAATGGGGCACATGAAGAAGGGAGGGAGGCATGAGGAGATGCCCTTGGTGGCCCTTCCATATGTGGGAAAGTATCAGGGGCTTGAGTATGTCCTCCTGAGCCAGACCCTCATATAATACATGTGTACATCAGGAAGGGGGTATCAAAAGTTTCTATTTCTATCTCTGTGTAGTGGCAGAACAAGAAGGAATGGCTCTAAACTGGAAGAGGGCAGGTTTAGATTAGATATTAGGAAGAAATTCTTTACTGTGAGTGTGGTGAAGCACTGGAATAAGTTGTCCACAGAAGCTGTGGATGCCCCATACCTGGAAGTGTTCAAGGCCAGGTTTGATGGGGCTTAGCATCCTGATCTAGTGGACGGTGTCCCTGCCCATTTTTAAGGTCCCATCCAGCCCAAACCATCTTATGATTCCATGATTCTATTTCTAATCTCTATTATTTCTATTTCTATTATTTTTATTTCTATATTTATTTATCCATATTGATTTTTATGTATACTTCTGTGTGTCCCTGACTGGCGGTTTTCATGGTCCTGGGCACCCAGGGCACGTAGAAGTTACCAAGAGGTGCTTACTGTGTATGTTAATACTACGCTGAGGCGTTGTTTGGTTTGGAGGCATCAGGGTTCACCTCTGAGCACTGTGTGGCATGTCAGTGGGCACCAGGTGGCTGCACCCACATGTTTTTAAGAAATAAGGGGAAAACATCATCTAAATCCTACAGGCAAGATGATGATAGTGACTACTTGTAATCTCCCAGGAACAGCTGGCTGCTCATCCAGTGGGGAAAAGATGGCTGATTGCCACTGTTATACGTCCCTGCTCTGTCCCATCACAGAGTCGTGTGTGTCCCCCAAAAATAGGGGACCAGGCTGTTATTTGTGACCCCTCACCAGGCTGTTATTTGTGACCCCTCACCATAAACATGCAAGAGCTGAGCTGGTGTCCCCAAAGCACCAGGTGGAGAGCAAAGGGACAGAGGAGAGGGCAGAGAGCTGAACTGGTGTCCCCAAAGCACCAGGTGGAGAGCAAAGGGACAGAGGAGAGGGCAGAGGCATTTGGCCATGGGGTACTGCTGCTGAGATGATTTTGCACCCAGTGCTCCTTCTTTTCTCCTTGATGTGACCCCCAGTGTCTCCTCTTGTGTCCTTCCTTGTCCCCTTGATGTCTTCTCCAGTGTCCTTCCTTGTCCCCTGATATTTTTCCTGTGTGTCTCCTTGTGTCCCTGCTAGACATCCTTTCCCAACCGCCTGTGTCCTCCCTAAGTGTCCCTCCAAGTCTCTTGATGTTGCGGAGTATCCTTGCCATGCCTGCTCCTGTCTTCTCAGCGTCCCCAACTGCTCCCCACTGTCTCCCCTTGTCCCCTTCAATGTCCTCCCTCATCCCTACCCAATATCCTTCCAAATGCACCTTGCCCCCGAGTGCCCCCACTCTCAGCGTCCCCTCCAACTGCTTGCTCTTCCTTGACCCTCGCTGACCCCGCCGGTGTCCCTCCCTGTCCGCACCCAGCGTTTCCCCCCAAACACCCTTGTTGATCCCGCGGTGTCCCTGCCGGCGGGTCGGCCCGGGGCGTGGCAGGGGACACGCGGGGACACCCGGCGGCGGGTGGCGCGCCCGGGGCAGTTCCCCCCGCGGTCCGCACCGCGGCTTTAAAGGGAGCCGTCGGCGGGCGCGGCCGCAGCGGCAGCGGCGGGGGCACCGACGGCAGCGCGGCACCGGCTCTGCTGCGGCTCCACCGCACACCCCTGCCTTCCCAGCCTCTCCCCGCCCAGGGGCGGGGGGCCCCGGCCAGGCGGACCACGCTTCCCACGGCGAAGGCATTAGCGGGGCACCGCGGGACGAAGCACTCGTCATGAGCGACAGCCCGATCCCAGCCCCGGCTCCGGCCGCCAAGCCCAAGCGAGCCCGGTCGGCACGGCGGCCGGCGGCCCACCCCACGTACACGGACATGATCACGGCTGCCATCCGCGCCGACAAGACCCGCGGCGGCTCGTCCCGACAGTCCATCCAGAAGTACGTGAAGAGCCACTACAAGGTGGGCCACAACGCCGATGTCCAGATCAGGCTCGCCATTCGGCGCCTGCTCGCCGCTGGAGTCCTCAAGCAGACCAAAGGGGTCGGTGCCTCTGGCTCTTTCCGTCTGGCCAAGGCCAGCAAGGCGAAGAAGTCCCCAGCCAAGAAGAGAAAGAAGACGGCCAGGAGATCCACTTCACCTCGGAAAAGAGCTAGGTCCAGGAAAGCCAAGTCACCAGCGAAGAAGCCCAAATCTGCCACCAGGAAAGCCAGGAAGAAGTCGAGGTCCAGCCCGAAGAAAGCCAAGAAGCCAAAGACTGTTAAGGCTAAGTCGCTGAAACCCAAGAAGGCAAAGAGGTCGAAATCCAGAGCCAAGTCCAGTGCCAGGAAATCGCCCAAGAAGTGAAAAGTCTAGCGGCGTTTCGGTACTCTCCCTGTTGGTTCTGTAAATAGCTGTTGCCTTTATTTTTACCCCTTTCTATTGCATTTTATAAAGAATTGATCTATTCCTGAATGGAAATCGCTAAAATAAGGCATGTAACAAATGAAAAAAAGGAACATCTTTGATATGGAGAGTTCCCATTTTTAAGAGTTACTGGTCTGGGTTTTTATTTTGACGTCTCAGAAATTTCTTGTGTGTATGTCTTGGGGTTTTTTTAGTGCTGGGCTGCTTGTTGAGTATTGGGAGTGATGGTGATGCTGTGTGTCTGTTGGGGTCGTACAGGATTTCAATTCCTGATCCTGTCCAAACTTCTGGGGGGTCGTGTGTTTGCTGGGGCCGGGCAATGACTGTCCACATTGGTGGGGAAGCGGGAACATACAGCTGTGAAAAACACAGCCTTCCCTTGGAGAAGGAAAAAGGGCTCCCTCTTCTGCACCAGGTCTTCACCATGGGGATGAGGTGAGGCATATTAGGCAGCTGAGTGTGAGGTCTGGCTGGTGCTGGAGATAACCAGCAGCCAGCCAGGCAATGGGGCTACCCACCTGCCTGTGGAGCTGCCTCAGTACAGCTGGGTGGTGGCAGGGACTCTTGGGGCAGGGATGGGATGGAGGAGGTGGAACGGGGCCAGGGTCTGTCCACATTGGCTTTCAAGGAGTTGGAAGTGCCCATCAAGTGGGAGGGAAGTGGGATCACCCTGGGCAAAAAGGATAAACATGGCTATAAGCGGCTTTTCTCCCTAGAAAGGAACATCCTGAGCGCAGCAGTGGGCAGCTCTGCAGATAGGCTGAGGTGGGCAGCTAGGACAGAGTAAGGCAGGACTGCTGGGCTTGGCCCCACTGTCCCCCAGGGCTCTGGCTTTGTGCCCAGTGGGGGCTGGCAGGACTCCAGGGCCTTCCTGGGCCCCGCCAGAGCCCCTCCCTGGGCAGGGCTGGATGATTCTGGCAGGGAGCCCGTGGGCCAGCCCCACTGCTCAGCAGGGTCTGAGCTTCAGGCAGGAGTTGCCTAATCCTTCTTGGCTAGAGACATCTAACCTCTTTGGACATCATGATCCCCAATCACCTGGGCCAGGAGCTCTGAAATCCCAAGAGCTCTGACTGCCCACTTCTCTTGGGCTTGCTGTGCCTAAATCTCAGGAACCAAGGGGCTTCACCCTCCTTGATGGATCCCAAATCCTTTGGCCTCTTGTGTCTAAATCACTTGGGCAGATAGCGCCTGAGTCTTTTAGCCATCAGGGATTTCAAATTGTGTACTTTAGGGTACTGAAATACTTGTCCTGGAGGCACCTCATCCCTTTGGGCTCTTGTTCCTAAGACCCTTGGACCAAAGGCTCCCAGACTGCCTAGGCTGAAGACCCTGAGCACTTTTCAAGAGCCTGGTGCCTAATTCCCCTGGCCTAAACCACCCTGGCCACAGGATTTCCCACTCAGTGTAGTGAAGAATAGAGATGCCTGATCCAGCTAGAACAGGTTGCCTGGAGAAGCTGTGGATGCCCTGAACCTGGAAGTGTTCCAGCCAAGGTTGGATGCAGCTCTGAGCAACCTGGTCTAATGGAAGGTGTCCCTGCCCACAGCTCGGGATGTTGGAACTAGATGATCTTTATGGACCCTTCCAACCTAAACCATTCTATCATTCTATGACTCCTTGCATTTAAAGCCCCTGGGTCTATGGCTCACAAACCCCTTTGGCCAGAGGCACTCAGATTCGTTGGACTTGGGTATCTAATTTTCACCTGGTAAATCCTAAACTTCTTAGTCCAATGGATTATTGGTTGCCTCAGTTGGATGCATCCAATCCTATAGACCCTTGGTTCATTATCACCAGTGGCAGGCACCCATAACCCACCTAGCTGTGATGATCTAAGTCCCCTGTTCTGAGGACCCCAAATCCCTTCGATGGAGGCACCTAGTGCTCGTCGGCTTGCTGATCCTTAAGGTCCACGTTTCGCCGTTGCTCCAAAATCCCAAAACCCCGCGGGGGCCCTAATACATTACCCCCCTTACAGTTCCTAAATCCCACGGACGCCGTTTCTCCAGGATTCCTCATACTCCGGGCACCCCAAATCGCCCGGCTTTGGGGTGCCTAAACGCCTCGGGACGAAGCCTCTCCCCCAAAGCAGATGCCGAACGCCTCCCGTGGAAGCCGCAGCAGCGCGTTCCCTGCGCAGCAGCGCCGGCAGCGCCCGCTCCGCCCCTCCATCCCCTCCCCTCCCCGACGGGCGGGGGGCGGTGCGCCCATGTCCACTGGCCATTGGTCACTAATTAACCCGTGGTTCATTAGCAGCGCCTGGCGGCGGAGCGGGGCGATGTGGCTGGCGGTGCGGGCGGTGCGGGCGGTGCGGGGCGGCGGGGCCGGCTCCCCCCGCGCCGCGTCGGGAGCGGCGGCCGCTCAGCTGCGGCGGCGGCTGGAGAGCGAGCTGGAGGACATCCGAGGCGCCGGCACCTGGAAGAGCGAGCGGGTCATCGCCTCCAGACAGGGTCCCCACCTGCGCCTGGCGGGCGGCGGAGGCGGTGCGTGCGGGGCGGGCAGCAGGACAGCTCTCTCGGTGTCTCCTTTCCCCGGTGCGACGGCCCCGCTTCTCTCTCTCTGTTCCCACAGGGATCATCAACTTCTGCGCCAATAACTACCTGGGCCTCTCCAGCCACCCCGAGGTGATCCGAGCCGCCGTGGAGGCCCTGGAGAAGTTCGGCGCTGGGCTCAGCTCCGTGCGCTTTATCTGCGGTACCCAGGTACCGGGCAGCATCCCCTGCATCGCGGTAGGCTTTCGCAGGGTGGCCACGTAGACTCCCCTCTCGGCACTCGTGTGCGTGTACAGCCCTAAGGTACACGTGGCCCGGTGGAAAAAAAGAGTCTGCTTAGTCCCCACTAGCCAAAAAATCTGGAAATAGGCCAATTTAAACCATTACAACACCTGAGTGAGCAAAGAAACAAAATGCCCCTCTAAATTCAGAAAATTATTGTCTTTTCCCTTCCCTTGCAATTCAAAATTACAGTGAACTTGACTTCAAGTGGGTCTGTCAGACCCACCCCGGCTTATCCCTAATGGAGCCCTTTCAGAGTGTTGGCTGATTAAGTGCAAAGAAAACTCAGAGCTGCTCCCCTCTGTGTGGGGAACTTGGAATCTCCCTGCTGAGCTTTTGGCATCCAAACCCATAATCATATTTTAGAACTGCGTTTGCTGAACACCAGTAACTTCTCCCACGCACACACACCTCTGGATAAAACCTGGCTGTTTCCCTCCCCTTCCAAGTCAGCATTTAATAGCAGCAGGCAAGCAAGAACTTGTGCTGCTCCACCACTGATTTTCACTCCTCCCTTCTCTGTAGAGCATACACAAGGACCTGGAGGAGAAGATTGCACGTTTCCACCAGCGGGAAGATGCCATTCTCTATGCCAGCTGCTTTGATGCCAACGCTGGTATCTTTGAGGTTCGTAGGGCTTCCTTTGGGTTGTGCATAGAGGAAGAAGGTGACAGCAATGTGCCTGCCGTGCCTTCCAGAGATTCTGATGTGAGCTCTGTGCACCAGAAAATATGGCAGTGGCTGGTAGTGACAAGCCCTGACTTGGGGCCCTTGGACTGGGGAAGCCATGCAGAGGCATTTAATAGGTCCTCACCTCCCCTGTCCCTCCAGTCAGCTCCAGCTTTTGGGGAGGGGTCTCGTTTCCTTCATCTGTATTCCCCCTTAAAGTGTAGGTGAGGGAAGGGGTGATCTACCAGACTTGCTGGGGAGGGGGAAAGGTTTTGATCTCAGAAGCCACACACAAGAGCCTGGCCTAAAGAAATCAGGATAAGGTGGCTGGGAAGGAAAGTGGAAAGTTTAGCAGTGCCAGGAGAGATGTGGCAGCTGCAATCAGTTGCAGGCTTGTCATCTGTACCAAGGGCCTGGAAGATCTCAGTGAGCTGGCACACGGAAGCAAAGGATGATCCTTTCTGTTTGGCACGGACAGGCCCTGCTGACCCCAGAGGATGCTGTGCTATCAGATGAGCTGAACCATGCCTCTATCATTGATGGGATCCGCCTGTGCAAGGCCAACAAGTACCGCTACAAGCACATGGACATGCAGGACCTGGAGGCCAAGCTGCAGGAAGCACAGGTACAGAGTTCTGCTCCCACCCCAACACTTAGCTGTTCTACCTGTGCAGGAACCAGGGTGAGCTCTGACTTTTACCTCGCAATAGGTGTTGTTTTTGCCAACAGGTAGGAACAGGTAGGTGCATATAGGCAAGGTGGCAAAGCAGCTGGATGCAATGTGAATCCCCCTTATGTCAGTCAGATATATCCACTCCCTGCAGGAGTTAGAGTATGTCCCAGCCTCCTCCACCAGCCCCTTTCCTGTGTGAGACCCTCACCCCTTGGGATGCCTCTTTCCCTCTAATAGAAACATCGTCTGCGGCTGGTGGCCACTGATGGTGCCTTCTCCATGGATGGGGACATTGCACCCCTGAGGGAGATCTGCCAGCTGGCCCAGAAGTATGATGCCCTGGTCTTCATTGATGAATGCCATGCCACAGGTTTCCTGGGACCCAATGGTCGGTAAGCGACTGTTTCAACGCTGTTTCTCCCCCCTACCCTGACTAATTCTGAAGCAAGACCAAAGGTGCAGATGGCCAACATACTTTTGTGTGGGAACTCCTTGGGTCACCATTTCTTGAGGGCTTTGCACCTCCCCTTTGGGGCAGCTGAGGGCATTGAAGAGAGATACTTTAGCAATGACCCATCCCAAAGTGACAGCTGCTTCTCAGTGTGTAAGGGATGGTGTGACAATCTCATCTGACTCTCCCAGCAAGCAGTTGGACTTCCTGATTTCCAAATCCTCCTTCTCTTGGATAGTAATTTCAAGTTCTTGTGTTTGTGGAGCTACCTTGCACAGATTGATTAGTTTCCTTGGGGTAGCTTTTGCATAGGTCTGTTTGTCTCGTAATCTTCCTTCCTTGGGGCATGGTAGCCATCACATGAGTTAAGGTAGACCTTGTCATTCTGTCCCAGTGGTCTCTGTGGTTCCACCATCTGCCAAAACATCTGTTTGACTGCACTGGGATGTGTAAATGGACAATGGCTTGAGGAAGAGGGGACGGTTACTGAATGCTTCATGAGTTGTGCTAGTCTGGGTGTGAGCCTGGTGGTGTTGTCTACAGCACTGTGTTTCAATTCAAGACAGTTCACAGCTGGATGGCCGTGCCTCATCTTGCCTTTTTGGGCTGAAGGATGTGAAGTTGTAGAGCATGTTTGCTACATCTGGTTGGTTTCACTAGTGAAACCTACATAAACAGCTGGTGCTTTGTTTGGACTATTAAGCTGTGTGGGAAGTTTGAGTACTCTCCCATCTGTAAGGGAGGAAGAACCTATGCTCTCACCTTGCAAGATGCAATCTTAGCCTTTCTGCAGGAAAGGAATGCCAACACTTGGGTTGTACTATCACAGGGGGCTGTTCTTCCTTTTCATGAAGGTGGGGACGCCAGAGACCTGGCTTGTGGTGCTCTGTTTCCCTTGAGGTATCAGGCAACTCTCCTGGTGTGTACTGTCACAGCTGATAATGTGACATTCCTTTTTCTACAGGGGTACTGATGAGCTCCTGGGAGTGATGGACAAAGTTACCATTGTCAATTCCACCCTGGGAAAAGCTCTGGGAGGAGCTGCAGGTGAAGGCATTTTCCTGTTCAAGATTCTGCATGGCCTTAAGAGCTCCACAGCATCGCATTTATGTTCCTTTCCTCTACCTGATGATACAGCAACAAATGCATGTTGTCCTCTTCTGCTGATGGCATGAGGCTTGGTTTGTTACACTGCTGCAGGGTTAAGGGAGATCCTGCTTCTTCCACTGTCATCTTCCACATGCTTTTGCCTGTGGTGTCAAGGTGGTCACAAGCATTAGCTGTGATTTTTAGGCCTGGTTTGTACTGAAATTCCTGATGTAGAGGCCCTGGGGTCACCCTGGGGTGCCTTGTCCAATTCTCTCTCCTCCATCTGCAGGCGGGTACACAACTGGTCCTAAACCCCTCATCGATTTGCTCCGCCAGCGTTCCCGCCCGTACCTCTTCTCCAACAGCCTGCCCCCTGCTGTGGTAGGCTGTGCATCCAAGGCCCTGGACCTGCTCATGGAGAGCAATGCCATTGCACAATCCATGGCTGCCAAAACCCAACGGTGAGGGGGCCATACTGGGGTGGGAGCAGGGACAGCTTCCTTAGGAATGAGTTGTCTGTGTGTATTTATTCACCTCCTCCTCCACTTACAGTGATAGCCATGAAGGTGGCTTGCATGTCAGAGCTCTGGGGTGCTCAGGCTGAGCTGCAGGATGTGCCTGTGTGTGTCAGACAGAGATGTCACATCCCAGATGCCCTGTGTGCTGGGACACATCTCCTCAAGGATCTGTGGTCCCAATTTGCTGAGCAGAATGTGGCAGGAGTTCACTCTAGGAAGAGAGATCTCTTCCCCACACAGAAGATGCACAGTGAAGCAGACCTCACCCAGCCCCAGTGGCCAGGGCTCCCAGGGGAAAGAAAGGCAGCAGTTCCCAAGAACAGGGGGTGATGAGCTTTTTACTGATCCTCTTGTTCTCTTCACCAGGTTCAGAAGCAAGATGACAGCAGCTGGCTTCACCATCTCAGGAAAAGACCACCCCATCTGTCCGGTCATGCTGGGGGATGCTCGGCTGGCTTCAGTGATGGCTGAGGACATGCTGAACAGAGGTGAACCAGGGAGAGAGCTCTGTATGCAGACACATTCCCTGAGGACAGGGACAGTTGGTGGTGGTGCCAGCACCAGCTCTCCTGAAGAAGATATTCCAGCATGAGATCTCAAATTTAAGTCATCATAAGGAACTCCTCTACTCTCCAGCTGCAAATGTCCTCCTGGTCTCCCTCAGATGTAGCTGGCTTCACCTTCTTTCTCTGTTGGGGAAGGGGTTTAAATTGATGCTCTTGTCCTGTCATGCTGGACTCCATCCCCATAACTGACTCTAACTCTCATTTCCATGCTTGGGAGCAGATGGCCCTTGAAAACTCTGAAGCCTGGAAGTGGTTACTGAGAGGGGAGGGAGGATCCAAAAGTCTTTCTATCACCCAGTACCCATCAGCCTGCCTCCCAGACAGTTCTGACTTTCCCTGTGTTTCCTTCCCAGGTATTTATGTCATTGGCTTCAGCTACCCCGTGGTGCCCAAGGGAAAGGCCCGCATTCGGGTCCAGATCTCAGCCGTGCACAGTGACGAGGACATTGACCGCTGCGTGGAAGCCTTCACCGAGGTGGGACGGAAACATGGAGCACTGCCTTGAGGGGCCAGCAAACACCTCCTCCGGTACCATCCCTGCCCACCACCAAGTGCCTCTGCCAGGGGAAAAGGCTGGAGCAGCATGCTGCCAAAAGCAGGACCGATCCTCAAGGCATCACAGCCTGCGGGAGGCGGCCATTGCAGCGTGCTGGCAATAGCACTGACAACCAGCTCTTGTGTCATTAAAGGTGTCCTGCACTGCAGTGGATACTTTTCTGCCTCTTGTTTTCTCATCCAGGAGCTGCACCCCATCCCCATCCTCGTGTGCTGTGACCACACTCTGCTGTGTCTTCCCTGAAACCTCAGTACAGATGCTGAAGCCTTGCAGTTCTGCTCTCCTGCTGATGGGAATACAGTGTTGCTGGTGTGCCCAAGGTTGCCTGATTCCTCTATGCTCTCTTGTGGGTCCAGCAGCATCACTGGCAGATCTGCCTGCTGCTGAAATTCCCCACAGAGGCAAGGACGTTTCCCAAGCCCTTTACAACCCATGCCACTGGCAGCTGGTTAGGGAAAGAGGACATGGGCCAGTCAAAACTCTGGCATTCCTTTCTCTCCTTCTCGCTCTCAGGTGTTAGATGTGGGGCTTGTTTTGTTCCCAGGACCAGTTATAAAGCTTTGCCAGTTTCTGTGGTGCTCCCAAACCTGCCCTGGGAGTGGCATCTTGCCCCAGAGACACCATCAGGCAGCAGGCCAGCTGAGGTGGCAGAGGACAGCAGCATGGTGAGAGGGTCTGCATCTGCCTGGGGCTGAGGCCAAGGGCAGAGCAGGTGACAGAAACCTGCAATATCCCTCCATCAGGCTGGAATCTTTGAATTTGTTCCTTCAAGCTGTGCTGGCCTTGCATTTCATCAGGAACAAGTGGGTCCTGGGCATCTCTCAGGATTGCTTTGTTTGCATCACTTTTGCTCCAGATCAGAAGTCATGTGTGTCCTGCCACCTGCCCAAGTGCTGAATGAGTACTTGAACTGGGGACACATTCCATCTGAAATGGAGTGTGCTGTGCCTGGGTGCTAGAGCACTGGGTCACATCAGCAAAGACCTGCTATGAAGTCACTGCATGCTATTGGGCAGTCAGGGAGCAAGCTACAGGGCAATAGCATGTCTAACCTGAACCAGAGCAACTGCAGAAAAATCCAGAAGTTAATCCGGGGTTGCAGAGGGCAGGGGAGAAGTGTGTGTTTGGTTGGGCTGCAACCAGACCTTGTTAGAACAGCTGGTAGCATAACTGAGCTGATTTTGTTTAATTTGCCTGCTGATAAACTATGATGTGGAGTTACCTTTCTGTGGCATGAGGCACTTGCAGTGCTGCAGATCATTTTCAGCAGGCAGTATTTTGGCATGGGGAATATGATGGGAAAAGGGCAGGGGGATGTGTTCAGGTCCTTCTTGCAACCTGGAGAGTTGAAGCTTCAGATGGATGCCTTCTGGTACATGGGGGATTGAGACCCTAAATTGAATCACTGCTGTTCTGAGACCAATGCATGTGCTTCTCCCCTATCTGCACACCTCCACTGCACACCTGTACCGTGTTCTCTTGCACCAGTCTCCTGACTGGTCCCCAGCCCTGGTCTCCCTCTCTCTTCTGGCCTTGTGCATGCAGCCCTGCTGCTGTCTCTGCTCTGCTCAGGGCAGCCAACCCAAGCAATTTAACCCTGCTCCAGCTTTGAAGTCCTCCTCAGTGGGAGAACAGCCATACAGATGTCTCGCTTCTCAGCTGCAAGCCCGAGCAGCAGCAGCTCCCTTCCTGTGATGCACACAATTGTTTTTGTGTGCACATGTGGGCTCATCCCGCCTCCCCTCCTTCCTCCTCCTCTTCTCACCAGGCGCTGCTGACCTCCCTCTCCACTCTTTTATCTCTCAGGCCCCTCGACAGCCGACTCCCTGCCCTCTGTTCTGCCTCTGCCTGCGTCAAGGCCAGGCTCTGCAGCACACTGCGGAGCTGTCTGAGGAGTGCTGGAGCCCCTGGGAAAGCAGGAGGGTCAGATGATGGCACACTGGAAATGAATAATGCAGCACCCATCCACTGCAGGCACCATGTTAATATTGCATTCCCAGGCAAAGCCTCCAGCTTTTTATTTCTTGTCTCTAGGCCTCCCAGGCTAGGTGTGATCTACAGCTTTTAGCCCAGAAAGCAGAGGACTTTTTGCTAGGTAGACTGTAGAGTCAGACACCACATTTCAAGGATGCAGTTCCCAGCCTGGGCTCCATGACCCACTCCAGACCCTGTATGCTGCTCTGGCAGTCCTGAGTCTGGAGCTATCACCCTCTACACCAGGGGATGGGTGGGGGGTTCATGTATCTCACCCATTTTACCTCAGAATAGGGGATTGTCCTATCTCATTTTCATAGGCACCCAGCCCCACAGATGCTTCCCTGCCCATCCCCTACTTCTGTCCTTGCTGGGCTGCCTCGTTGCAGTCCCAAAACTGCCCCTCTGCCCACTGATTCCTCCCTGAACTATGACCCACCTCCCTGTACCCCTCCCCTGTTGGCATTCCCCTGCCCACAACCCTGGGATGCCCCAGCTTGGACTAAGCCTGCTGGGGCTGGTGCAAACAGGGACTGAACCTGTTTAGTGCCATGATTTTCCCATCCCACATCTTTTGCTGGGGCCAAGTGCTGCACAAGGGCCTCCACTGGTGCTAATCCCTCCCTGCGAGGGGCGAAGCAGCTGCATCCCACCCAGGGGTTTTGGCGAGAAATAGCAATGACAACAGTATTCCCGCTTCTTTTCTGGAGGTTTATTGCTCTGTTTGGGGATTATCCCCCCCATCTCCAAGGGTGAGCCTAGGCAGACTCTTGCCTGCCTAGGCAGACTCTTGCCTTTCCAGGCCTTTTGGCTGCAAACACAGGTACCATGGGGTTCCTCAGCGGCAGGAACACTTGCAGGCAGCCACGACGGGGTAGGGGATCTGCCTCCAGGTGCAGTTTGGGGGGCCGGAGTGCTGTGGGCCCCAGCAGTGCCAGGCCAGCAGCTTGATGTGAGTGAGCTGTGTGGGGCGGCAGGCCATGCCGGGGGGCCAGGAGCAGCCGGGCGGCCCGGTCTCGCACGCGGTGTGGCGCACCCAGCGAGGCCAGAAGACGGGTCCCAGGTCCACCCAGGCGGAGGTGAGGCGGCAGGCAGCCCGTTCCACCAGCCACTGCCGCAGGCGGTGGGCCAGGGCCCCCGGGAGCTCGGGGGGCAGCCCTGGGGCCGGGGGCAGCAGGGCGGGCAGCTCCAGCCCTTCGGCCTCTCGCCACAGCTTGCGGCGGTAGCGCCCAGCGGCCTCCGCCAGCTCCCTGCTCGTGGACTCCGGGTTCTCCTCGAGGGCGCTGCTGTTGCGGCCCCGGGGCTCCTCCGTTGCCATCCAGAAGGGGTCGAAGGCCGAGCCCAGGAGCCGGCGCAGCCGCCCGGGCCGCAGGTGTCGGGGCTTGGGGGAGTAGCGGTAATCCTCAGGGGAGAGCGAGAGGCTGTAGGGCCGCACTGGGGCTGAGGGGCGGCCGCGCAGGCGGGCAGTGGGGTCAGCGGTGCTGGACGGTGTCAGCAGGAGCTCCCGGGGTTCCTCCAGAGCGGGCAAGGGGTCTGGGGTGCCCAGCGGTGGGAGCAAGCAGAGGAGGAGGAGAAGGAGGCAGCTGCAGTGAGGTCCCTTCATGGTGAGTGGCACTGTGGCAGGCTGTGGCAGACTGCGGGCTTGTGCTCCACTGCATCCCGTGGGTTATCACCAAGTCCCAAGGCATGGCCTTCCCCTTTTCCCTGGTTACAGGGGCTGATAGCGAGCTGGCAGGGACACTGCGCTCCCTTCTGCCACAGGGGTGTGTGGGATGGAGAGGCTGCATGATCCCTCCCTCCTGCCAGGCCAAGGGGTGCCCCTGAGCCGGCAGGGATATCGAGGCTGCTGCGGAGCAGAAGGGGCCAGCATCTCCTTCTCTGCATCCTGCTCATTATTGGAAGAGGCACCCAGGACCTTCCCTGAAAACGGAGGCTGGTGACCTTCAAGTCTTGCTGGGAAAGGGTCTTAGCATACCTGGAAGTCCTCAGGTTACAGGTCATGTCTCCAGGGTGGACATGGCAGCAGGATGGTGGGGAAGGAGGGCTGTGTAGGTCACTGTCGTCTCTTGGCACACCAGCCAGCACCCGTGCTGTCCCAGGCAGGTGTGATGGAGCTGAACCCCTGGAGATGGCCTCTTTGGATGGCTTGTCCTCCCTCCCCACACTGCAGTGCCCTGGCAGCACTGGTGGTGTGCAGATCTGGGCTGGATGGAAACCAAAACCTGCTTTCTCCTCCTTCCCCGGGTCAAACATTGTGGGAGAGGCTCAATCTGCTCAGTGCCATACTACTAACAATTAATAACAGCTAGTAATAGTAACTAGTTGTTCATGCTCCAGAGGGTTTAGGGCCCTAACCTGGGGACAAGGCAGGGACCAGGCTTGCTGTGGTAAAATATTCATGTTTCCTGGAGGAGTTGGATAACTGAACATCCAGCATTAAGGGGTGTCTGCTGGGGTCCATGCAACCCTTCCCCACTCCATCCTCCCTCTCTCACCAGAGACTAGTGGGTTTTTTCTCTGCCACCCCTTCCTCACTGGAGCAGGGAGCAGCTGAGCCTGCAGGAAAGCTGGGCAGAGAGGAGTTAACGTCAAACCCAACCTCAGAGGAAGGGAAAAAAAAAAAACCCAACAGACATCTATGGATCAGCAGCAAGAGAAGAGGGAGGGAAAAAGGGGGAGACAGAGAGAAAGGAGAGGAGTTTCAGAAGGAGAGAGAACAGAGCTGGTGGCAGACAGAGGGAGGCAGCGGAGCACCGTTCAGGAGTGACTGGCATGACCAAGCTGCCTGGATAAACTCTCTAGTAGCCTGCATCCTCCTTTCCACCACTGCCTGGGCTGGACCAGAGGTATCCCTCCAGCAAGTGGCAAAGCTCCAGGCCCTTTCTTGAAAAGGTGAGTGCCGGCTGCCCAAGCTGAGAAGTGGCTTGGGCTCCCTGTTGCCCATGCATGCCCAGATCGGGCTCCTCTGCTCCAGTGAGGAGATCCCATGGGCCCAGATAGACAGTTATCAGTAGGACAAAGGGGACCAAAGAGCCAGAGAGGCAGGGAAGGTCTTGTGGTGTGATACACAGAGGAGCTGGGAAAGAGAAGTGGTGTGAGCTGAGGGATGGGGGAGAATGGGGTGAAGGAGCTTGCATGAGTCAAAATCAAGTTAATTACGTGTCAACAGTAGCTAGATAACGGTGTCTTTCCCTCTGAGTTATTGCTCAGAGAGGGACAATTTGTTCTAGTGATAGCACAATACGAGGGAGGCTCATTCAGAGATAGGCTGTTGGTACTCCCTGCCTTAGCACAGTGTTACTCAGGGCTGGAGGAAGTTTTGCAGCAGATCACAGTACCTTGAGCTGTGGTAATAACATGCTCTTTCATAATCATATTGTATTTCAGGCAGCTTCTCACCTAGCTGCCACCACCCAGCCCATAACCACCTCTCAGTATCAGGAAAAGGTGCTCCTAATTGCTTGTCCTCTGTGGACCATAGCTACTGCACAGGGAATAAAAAGAAGCCAGCTCCAGAGTGGAGGTAGTCCCAGCTTTAGGAGTTTCCTCATGGTGAAAGGGTGTCAGGATGCTGCTGCTGCTGCTGTGGGATGTGATCCAGGCATCAGGTCCCTGCTGATGGAGGTGGCACAACCCTGGGTTGAGTGTGCCAGGAGCACTTACAGCCCATGGGAGCCCCCTTAGCCATGGCCTTGTGGCCTAGCCCTGTTGAACACTAGCCAGGGTTTAGACTTGCCAAAGCAAGTAATCCCAAGAGACTTAGCTTTGGGATTGTAGGAGGAACACAGGAGAGGCCAGGTTGTGGGGCAGTGGGGATGCTTTGGGGAGCTGGGAGCACAGGAGATGCCGTGATGGGGATGTGAATCTGAGCAGGAAAAGGGGGCTTCAGCTCTGCTCAAGCCAGGCAGATGTGGGCTAACTGATCCCAACAGCATTCTTGCCAGCGACGTCATGAAAATCTTGGTGTCATCATTTAACCAGCTGGTTGGGACTAACATTTCCAAGAAAAATATGGGTGTCAAAGGATAGGATCAGGCACCTTAAGGCTTTCTCCCTTTCTCCTCATGCAGGTCACCATAGTCAGGCGAGGAGATGGCAGAGGGATGGAATATCTCTTCTGACAGCCTGGAGCTTCAAGCAGCAGGGATTATTGTGCCCATCATCTTCTCCCTCATCTTCCTCGTGGGTACTGTGGGGAATGGGCTGGTGCTGGCTGTGCTGCTGCAGAATGGCCAAGTCAAGTACACCACCACCAACCTCTTCATCCTTAACCTGGCTGTGGCTGATCTGTGCTTCATCATCTGCTGTGTGCCTTTCCAGGCCACCATTTACACTCTGGATGGGTGGCTCTTTGGGGCCTTTGCCTGCAAGGCTGTGCACTTCCTGATCTACCTCACCATGTATGCCAGCAGCTTTACCCTGGCTGCTGTCTCCATTGACAGGTAAGTCTTCCCTTCCCTTTGAGTCTGTCAGCTCAGAGAAAATGTGTTTGCCACCCTTGAGCTAAGGCATGGGAGAAAAGCCATTCTTTACCCTGTCGAGTGTCCTGTAAGAAGCAGATTAGGTCTTCCCAGAGGCAGAGCCAGCTCTCCATGTCCACTCCCTCCACCAAGCCAAGCTCTGAACCTGATTAGCCAGCCCTCAGCTGGGAAGGAGGAGTGTCCACCATGCACGACCAAGAGCAGCGAAAGCCCTGGGGCAGCAGCATACCTCAGAGAAAACAGTAGAGTCCCGCTCCTATCCTTCTCTGCTCTGATTCAAGAGGCAGCCTGCTTCCTGAGCTAGCACAGCAGAGTGGCTGATGGAGATCCCAGCCCCACTGTTGAAATGACCTGATATCATTGTGTAACCCTCACTCCCACGAGGTGTCAGAGGGGAGGGATGGGTGGCTGCATGGGAAGGGGTGCACAGCTGGCAGACCCACAGGGCAAGAGAAATACCTCATCTCAGACATGCTGTGTTTGGTCTCTCCTTCTACTTCCCCTCCTTGCCAGGTACTTGGCCATTCGCTATCCACTGAAGTCCCGTGATCTCCGCACCTCCTGAAATGCAGGAGTGGCCATTGTAGCAATCTGGTCACTGTCGCTGCTCTTTGCAGGGCCTTACCTCAGTTACTACCAGATAATCCATTACAATGGTGTGCCCATCTGTGTCCCCATCTGGGAGGACCAGCGCCGAAAGGTTCTGGACATCCTCACATTTGTCTTTGGATACCTCCTGCCCGTGATTGTGGTGAGCCTGGCATACACTAGGACCATCAAGTTCCTGTGGACCTCTGTAGACCCCATAGAAAGAATCTCAGAGTCCCGGAAAGCCAAGCGTAAGGTCACCAAGATGATTGTGGCTGTGTCCATCCTGTTCTGCCTCTGCTGGCTGCCCTACCACCTGGTCATCCTCTGCTTCTGGTTTGGCCACTTTCCCTTCAACCGAGCCACTTACGCTTGCCGCCTGGCTTCCCACTGCCTTTCGTACACCAACTCCTGCCTCAATCCCATTGTCTACGCCCTCATCTCCAAGCATTTCCGCAAGCATTTCAAGCAGGTCTTCACCTGCCTCTTCTTCCAGAACAAGACTAGGAAGAAGAATAAGAGAGTTGGAAAGAAAGTCCATATGGTCAATGTGGACAGAAGTTTCACCAACAGCAACAGAAGTTTCTATGGAGGCAACACTGAGATGACCCAGGTCCCAGAGAACACCAGGAAGAGGGACCATGAAGGTGCCAGTCATGGCAGACCATGGAGTCAGCAGTTACAAGATCCTATGGTCTCTGTTCAGAAGGAGACACTGGAGGAGGAAAGTTTGGCAACAGCTTGCCATTCCCTAGACATGACCCCTCTAAGAGGAACTCAGGAGTTTCTGACTGTTCACTACAGATTAACAAAGTGAAGCAACGCATTTTCCAGCCATTGAGTAGCTACTCCATTTCCAATCAGGCCAACTAATATGAGGCAGAGGGGAACAGATGAAGCAGAGCCATCAAAAGATCCTGTAGCAATGGTAAATCCACTGCTCCCACTCATCTTCTCTCACTGACCCATAGGATTCATCTAGAAATGTCACAATCATCTGAACAGATGCAGAATGGAGGGACATATTAATGTGATGTTGAGTGACCTGGGTGGCAATAAGATTTAAGAACTCCATTCCCCAACTTCCTACCTTGGTAATTTTGTGCAATGACTTGAAACTCTGTAAGGGAGACAACCAAAATGAAAATATTCTGGTAGGAAATCCAGGCTGTTAAGATCACATGAGATTATGGGTGGGGAGGGTGGAGTTCACAGTCTGAATAGCGTAGCTAGCAGCCTCTCTTCCTGAGGGCCCCACTGTCCCCTGCCCACATGCCCTTCTTTTCCCATGTGCCAGGGGCAGCCTTTGTCCACCTCTGTCCCCTTCCCTCGCCCTTGCATCCAGGACCTTTGCTACACTGGCTGGTGTACAAGGAGTCAGCTGTCTGTGCCAACAGCTTGATAACACAATCTGCACAGCAGTCACTGGGTGCACTCAAATGATTTATGCCACTGTAGGAATGATGGAAAGGTCTGTGTGCAGGCACCTCTCCGTGTCTTCCCTCTGAACCTGTAGCTTCTCTGAAGTTCAGGGAGAAAAGCACCATCTGGCCCGGCTCTTCTCCCTTCCCTGCCTCACCAGAAGTACTCACTGGAGGATGATTCCTAAAGCTCTTTCCCACCTGGTTTTAGCTCTTGAAAGCAGATCTTGTAGGATGCTGGCTTAATTCCTAGAGCTGCCTGAAGTTCAGAAACCTTTTCTAATAGTCATCCTCAGTTCTTTCTAAACAAACCCAGCAACTCCTTTCACCACATTGTTCTGATTCACCCCTCTTACTTTCTGTTTGCCTTTTGCAAATTCCCGAGGGATTGCTGCCTCCTCTTTGATCTTTGCTTACTACCTGGAGTTTCATCCCTTCCTTCTGGGGCTGAAGGCTTGGTGCTGAGCAGTGGCATTATTCAGCGATATTAGCCCCAACATGCGTTGTTTACTCACTTGGCCAAATGAAATGGTGATGATGGTGAGTGAATTGATGGCTGTAATCAAAGCAGAAGTAGCCAAGCTGCAAAATGAGCTGTGGAGACAGGTGACAATAATGGTGAGGCAAAGGTGAAAGAAACAGGCCCATTACACCCATGTGCACTTAGCTCAATCCTGTCTCCTTAGTGCTTCTTTGTACCTGGTGGAGAGGGCTTCCAGGAGAGCATGTGGCCAGCATTGCTGAGGGGGCTGGACATCTTCCACGATGACCAATATTGTGAGATTGCTGTGGGACCCATGTCAGTTTTGGAGGAAAACTTTCCCCTGCTCTGTCTCCACTGCCCCAAGCAGCTGGGGAGGACCCCTTGGCTGTGGCAGCAGCTCAATGACACCCTGCAGCAGAGCCAAGAATCCTCCCAGCCTGACAGTGAGAAGTGCTGCAGGGATGGCAGGGCAGGACAAGAAATCACATTTATCAGAAGTTGCTGGAATTTCTCCCCTGTTTGACCTTAATAAACCCAGTAATTCCTTTCCCCTGCCATGTTTGCAGTGTGTTGGATACAATCTCTGCCATATGTGGGGTTCTGCAGTTTGGGTTGGAGGTGATGTAGGATGCAAGAGCTGTCTGACCACAGACTCATTAGCCAGGCTGCAGTAGTTTCATTTGACTTTGCAGACACTGCAGAAGTGTACAGAAGCAGCAAAGCTGAGGGTTTTAATATGAATCCAGCACTGTCAGTGTTTAAGAGAAAGGAGACAGAAGCAGAGTGAGGGAAAGGGAGGGATGATGAGAGTACAGGGTGGAGGGGGGGCAAAATGAGAAATGTGTGGGGCTGGGTGGAAGCTGTCCCCGTGGACACAAAGTGGTGGTGAGAAGGCAGTGCAAAGTGAGGGGCTACAAGCAGAGGGCAAAAGGGTGGACAAAAGGGCATGAGGGAGGTGGGAAGCAATGTTCTGTTTTCACAGAGGCCTTTTCCCCACCCCAGCAGCGTCCTTTTGCTCTGGAGCTGGGGTGAGCATCACTTGGCTATGCTAGGACTCCAGCCACATAGCAGCTTTCTCCAGCATTTTTCTGCATCATCGGGCTGCCAGAGAAGCTCAGGAAAACAATGTCCAAGCAAGGCCTTTGATCAGTGTAGCGCATGTGGAAGGGAGGGAGCTGGTGGGATTTGTGTTTCTGCAATGCTGTGGTTTGCCTGTGGTGCCTGGCAGAGCCAGGTCTGAGCGCGTGGCTGATCTCACACAGCTCCCGTTTTGTCATGTGGTCATGACTTGAGTGGAGAGGGAAGGGGGAACAAGAAGGATACTCAGCTTTCTCAGTGTGCTAAGTCCATATGCTGCAGGTGACTGCAGCCACCTGAGACCACCCTCTGTTGGATGAGACAGCTTTGCTCTTGGGAACACAAGGTGTGTGATGTTTTCTGACTTGCAAATGTGAGCAAGACAGACCCTATTTGTTTGCCAGCACCAACAGAGCCCCTGAGCCTCAGCCCTGTGGCCTGGGAGCTTTTGGTGATGCTGCAGGACAAGACCAGGAAGACGCCCTATGAAGGGACTAGAGAGGCTAGAAGGAAATCTCCATTAGCAACAGTTTTTGATCACATTGCAGGGTTTTTTCCTCCAGGATCACCAGGCCCATATCTTATTCCATTTGAGATGGTTTTATGTTGGCAGTGAGAGATGAGCTCGCTCATTCAGACTCACTAAACTGAGTTCAAATCCCCCAGAGCTTCTCAGCCATCTGCTCCACAATCCTGTAGCTATGTCTGAGAACTGCTATCGCTTCAGCTCAATATTCACAGTAAACTTTAAGTGATTGCAACAGCTCTCCTTTTCCTTAATTATGTATGGCATTTAATTAGTGCTGTATTGATCCTGAGTATGTAACTCTTAAGTGAGGCACATCTGCACCCATAATTTGTTAAGAGCAGGTGAAAGAGGGAAAGCTTGGCAAAAAGTGTTTAGGGAAAGCAGTGAAATTGTGGGACACATATATTTCCACACTGAAGCTGGGAAACAATTATAGATTGTGATGCTGTAGGTTTCAGAGTGAAAGCCTTTCCTCTGAATAAGGCATATCATTCTCCTTTCACAGCAGTTCACTTTCCTACACCCCACTGTCCACAGCCTGCATGGGCATGGAGATATCCCTCCCAGCAAAGCCCTATGGGCTGAGCGGGTGGAAACACAAGGACTGGGTGCTACGGTGCACTCTGTAGCCTGGAAATCTGGAGGGACGGCACTCCTCTTTCTAGCTAATTAAAACAGCGAGGGAACTCACAGTGGGGAGTCCCAGCTGGCAGAGGGGAGGAACATCATCACTGGAAGCCAATTGCCAGCATGAGGTGGCATCAAATGTAAAGTTGTGGGAGGCTATGCAGCACCATCAGTGGTGTCCTGAGCCCTGCATCATCTGCAGACTTTGCTGGTATCCTCACTTGTTGCCGTGTGTGGTGCTGGAGGCTGTGTCAAAAGTAAAGGTGCTTTGGTCCCAGCAGTGTCCGCCAACGCTGTCAGTGCTGTAGGCATTGTGCAGCTGGGCAGGGTAACATCAGGCAGCTTGCAGAGCTGTGATGTGCATGAGCAGAGCAACATTCTCCCCCTTATTTCTCTCCTCTTTCTGTTCCCTACTTCTGTTTGCGTAAATCTTTCCTGATTGCTTTGTCCTGCCCACTCTTAAATTCCCAGGTGACATGGTATTACTAACGCTTGCTGAAGCTGTTGTATGCCTTGCTAGAGCTCAGCTCCAAGGACAGCCCTTTTTCTGTGTGAAGGCCATCTGAAGAGCTATTCTAGAATGAGTTTCCTTTTGCCATTCAAGTGCTTGATGTTGCTTTCTGCACTTTAAGCCTCCCTCGCCTTCTGTCCCTGTTTCTGATTCTCCTACCTTCCTCCCTTCATGGTGGCTGTCACTCCTCTAGAGCTGATGCCTTCCAGAAACATGTTCAGACTGCCTTACCCACCTTCCTGTGGACAGCAAGTTCTGCAGCCACCCTTTGCACATTATGCCATGGCTGATGGGCAGCTAGCGTGGCCTCAAGCAACCTCTGGGCAACACAAATGCATACATCATTTCTACAGGTGAAGACTCACTACACAGCCTTAAGCATTGGAGGGAGAACAGCAGTCAGGAACAGTGAAGCAGCAACAGCTGGGCTGTTGCTAACCCCTGATCCTGCTCCTCCTGGTCTGAGTTTGCAAAGGAAACAAATCAGGTCAGAACTGACTGCTGCACAGTGGGGATAAGCCTAAATAAAACAGGACGGAGAGGACAAGGAAGACCTTGAAGAGAAGGTGCTTTTAACACGATGAGTGGCTGCAAGCTCTGGGCCCCTTTCCTAAGCTCTGCCTGGTGCTAAGCCCTGATTTTGGAGAGCACATGAGCAGGAAGGGTAGGCACGGAGTCTGGGCTGGGAAGGCTCTGAAGCCAGGAGTGAACTCCTCTCTGCCCAGTAACCGCGTGCATGCTCCAACCGGTTTCTCAGCTCAAAAGCAGAGGTGAAGCAAAGATGTCACATCCTTGATATAGAGTTAGATTTAATTAAAGCTGAAGGAGCTTGACTGGCGCTTTCCACGCAGCCTTCCCTACAGACTGATTAGCATTCTGCAGTCTGTGCTCCCAGCTTCTTGCCTTAATTAATGACTCCTTGCTTGTATTTTCTTTCCTACTTGTCATCACTGGGGCTGACGAGCTCATCTTTAACCCTGCAGAAGCTGGTTTGCCACATCAGCTGAGTACTGCCATTCCAAGAGCTGAAACAGGGTAGATGAAATGTGAGAGATGTGGGCAGGTTGGAGCTTAGCAGCTAGTGGTCGGCAGCCTCTCCTCTCTATGAAGCAACTTAGTCCTGCCAGCTGTGCACTGGTTCTGGTGTGTGACATGAGCTCAGCACTGCTGGGAGGTGTCAGACCCAGGTGCCAAGAAACTCATTCTGCTTACACCCCTGTGTGCAAATCTGACAATCCTGGGGTGGAAATTTGCTTTCGGGTTTAGCTGCTGGTTCTTAATCCACAATCAGCATTAGCCGGTTGACAGCTGATTCATTCTTCCAACAACCACATGCACTCTTCCTCTCAGAAAACAAAACCAGAAGAACAGTTTGCTGTACCTTTTGTCAGCTTCCTAATCAAAACTTGCTGACTTCCACCTACTCACCCCCTGAGCCCATGCCCGCCCAGGGCTCCTCTCCCACAGTGGCTAGGCACACTGCATGAAAAAGGCATCTTTCTGCAAGTAGTTTTCTATGATCAAGAAGAGACCTATCTTGCTCACAGAGTGAGTGGAGGAAGCAGATGAAAGGGTGGGAAGTTTGCCAGAGATGCTTCATGGGGCTTCCTTAGCATTGCAGATAATTGCAGTTCTGGATTTGAAGTCTGCTAGAAAGGCAAAAGTGGAGGAAGTAAAGGAATTCAGATGTTGGAGATTAATTATTTCAGCTGCTAAAGAGCTGAACAAATTCTTGATGTTCATACATATTGGAGTGTGTGCTTCGCATTCACTTCCATGTGTGTGACTGCTTGAGAGAAAGGCCTTTTGATTAGTAACATCCATGCAGCTTTGCTGGGATGTTTGTTCAGGGTTGTTGCTTCTGCTGTGGATCCTCTAGCACTTAACTTGTTCTAGATACAGCTGGTAAGCATGACAGGGTAGTTAAGGCTTTGGCATGACCAGCTGACGCAAAGAAACATAAAACTTTTCTCCATCCAATGCCAAACACATGATATAGCTCTCAGCAGCCCAGTGCTTCAGTCCTGAGGCAGGAAAGCAAAATTAACTGCAGTGATTCACAGAATATGATTCATGATGCAGTTTTTTTCCCACTGAAAACCAGATGCCCTTTTCTCTTTCTTACCTGGTGTTACTGTTAAAGCAGTGGCAAAACTTCCTATAACCCTGCTCATTTTACAAGTGATTGTGCTGCCTCTTCTCCCATGGAGGGAGCAGTACTGCAAAAGAAGCAAGATAATTGCTACTGGCTGTCTGCAGCACCTCCACCTTTCCCCTCTGTCAGGAGCTGTTATGAAAAAAAACAATGCCAGGCAAGACAAAGGCTTGAAGAGCTGAGGCTAAAAGCTTCACTCGGAGTCCCAGCTAGATGTATTCCCGGTTTTGTGGTAACCTTCAAAGAGGTCTCTAGTTGGCAGACAACATCAACAACTAAAGTAACTGTAGGGATAAAGAGCATTTCAGCCACTTGTTCTTTGAGCACCATAATGGTCTCCTCAGCAACAAGGCTGTTGAGGGCAGAAGTACTGATAGCTGGGTATATATGGACACCAAGACTAGGCTGTGAAGACAGGAAGAAACACGGGAAGTAAAGACTGGACATGAAAGCCACCTGCTCCTCACATAGGGATCACAATGGAAATTCTCTGCACTGCCCACACGTCCCTTCTCAGTCTCTCATCAGCTTGCTGTCTCAGCACAGCCATTTTATCCAGCATGGGCAAGGCACAAATTCAGCCACCATCTGCCCACCACCTCCATACTTTTGCAGGAGTGCAGACTGGAAAGGCTGCTTTTCGTCTTAGCAAAACATCCCATCTTCCAGCTTGAAGCACTCCTGCTGAGATTCCCTCTCTTCTATAGGCACAGTTTAACAGCAACTGCCTAAAGTTTCTATTTCTTGCTGTGGGAGTCAGGATCAGGAAAGGTCAGGCAGCAACCGTGTACTTCGATCTGCAAACAGAGCAGTATTTGAATTCAAACAATTTTGTGTTGTCACTTCTGATTTCAGTACCAGGTATGAGAGTAGCGGTTACCAAGCCCAGTGCTGAGCATGGGACCTGGAACATATGTAAAGAAAGAGGAATGGGCTGCCCTGAAAAAGAGAACTTGGCTTAGGAGTCTTAAAAGGCTGACAGGATTTTATTGAAGTTTAAAATACAAAAAGGTCAGATTGTCTCCCACCCTCTCAGCATCCTTCCCATCCAGCACATCATAATGTGATACACAGTGACAGCTCCAGCCCAACCACAAGAGTGCTGGTCCCCATTGTGTTCTCAAACACGCCATGGATGAACCCATCTAAAAGCCATGCCTATTTCTGGTATCTCAGCTTTGAACACAGAGGTCCACTTAAATCTCTTCCTGGACAAGAGGCATATATCAGAGAGCATGCTGACCTAAACATCCCTGAAGAATGCTCCAAAGTCTGACTGCTGCATGTTTAAGCTGAATCCTAATAAGGAATTCTTCCAAACCAATGACTCCCAAGCTGTGGGATGGGTATGGCTACCAGCACTACCACAGTGTGGTAAACAGCTTGGAACTCAGATTACTATTGGGCATGTTCCTGTCACCCTGCTATTGCTGGCATCCTATCAATGAGATTTCATGATCCCTGCTCCAAAACAAAGCAATCTAAGTCTTCATTACTAACCACAGAGGGGCAGAAGTGAGAGAGCAGCAAGATCAATAGCCAGCATCCTGCATAGCTGCATCACTTCAGGCTCCCAGCAGAAGTCATAATTTGTTTCTCACATTGCACTTAAGGCTCTCCATGACAAGCAAGAAGCACAGAATGGCTGAGCAGTGGGTTTGGTACTGCTGAGGCAGACATAAACCCACCTCCACGTCAGCCCAATATGGCTGCATATGCAACACGTCCTGTCACAACTGGACCTCTTGCCTGAGACTGCCAGTAACAGGAAACACAAAAAACAGTTATGATGTTGTTTGGGTTTTCTTTTTTTGCAAAATGTAGATCTCTGCCTAAAACTGTGTTGTCACCCACCAAGCCTTATTCTTGCATGGGGGCAGCTCTGACCTGCTAGATGTGTACCTGGATATTTTTTGCAAGTGTTACACTGTAGTACCTATGCACTAACTTGCAGCAACAATTTAAAAAATGAGGCCAATGAAAGCTGTTACTCTAGTGGCGAAAATCTTTGTATCCCATTTGTAACCAGACATTCTCCACCCTATGACCACAGGTTCTGGGGAAGGTGAGATTAAGCCTCAGTGAATGTTTCTCAAGGCAGTATGTTTGCTCAGCTGGTAGCATGCAGAATTAAGTGTGTATACTTCTCACAGCACTAAGGCTTCTGTTGTCCAAGGTATTCACTTTCTCCCTCATGCAATTGAGCACTACAGAGGTGGCAAAAAGTGCTTGTTCCATGCATTTCTGTGACCCTAGCCAGTACTAGTCAGGGTTGGTGACTGACAATACAGCCACCAGCTACATTGAGCTGAAGTACTTAGGAGAAGGCAAAATATCTCTGGAAAGGGTGTCCTATTCATTGCCAGCCCATCCGATAAAAAGTAGAGCAGCTCTTTTACCCCAAAGTCACAGCTGCAGCACTCCGTTGTCTGTTGCATCTGTTCTTCAAAGCCTGCTGCCTTTCCATGAGGCAACTGTGGCAGCACCAACAGGAACAGTCTGAGCACCACTGGAGAGTTGGTCTGGCAGGAATGGCTGCTGGTAGCAATGTTTATTCAGGGATCTCAGAAGCAAACTTCAGCTTCCTGTTTTTCACTCTAAGGCTTCTTCTGCTGCATCAGGAAGATGATTTGGAAGCCCATTACCTGTTCTCCATCTTCTGCATCTGTAGGCTGAGTGACGTGAAGCTGGCCAAGAGGTCTGTAACCTCGTCCACCTGATAGAAGAATACAGCTGGCTGTCAGGCAGAAGAATGCAGCTGTGCAGCCACCCACCACCACAGAAGAAACCCTGACCCAGCAGGGACCACCCTTGCACTAGGATTGCCAGTAACATCCATGCTGAGCTTATACCAGGACAGGATCCCTTTGGTCCTGACAATCATGTAGAAGGGCTCCTATCCTCATGATCAAACAAGTCCTAATCTGTGGCAACAGGAGTTCTCCCCATTCCTTGGGAAGGTCAATGCTTGACCTCCACCCTGTGCAATTTAGCCAGGCCTTAAAATAAAAGCATGTTGCTGCATTACCCAAAACTCAGTGGTATCAGGGCTGTCTCCTCTAAGCCTGTTTCTAAGAGCCAATCTTCTGCAGGAAGAAAACCAAACAGGCCCTGCAACCCTGTGTCATACTTATCCTGGCCTTAAAATGACTGCACTCTCAGCCCATCTGATGTTCAGCTTCTCTCCTGAGCTGCTAGTCAGAGCAATGTGTTCTGCATTTTGAATTCCAACCTAAAGGAGTACCATGAATCATCACGTAACTTTCTGACTGACACAACCTGAGTAAGAACATTTTCATAACCACCTCTTCAATGTCCCCCATTGCTCATGCAGTTGCGTTCTCCTAAACACAGGAGTCACAACACGAGGCAAGTCACGGTAGCTCAACGCTGCCTACCTGCTCCTTTGTGCTCGTCTTCTGTAACCTGGAGCAGAGGTCATCCAGCTGTTCCTTTTGCTCATGCCTCCCCAGACGGTCCAGGTATTCCCGCAACATCTGGATAATCTGAAACCAACAGGCATAAGAGGCAAACATCAGAGAGGTGCATCAGGCTGGTGTGTTTTTACTGGAAAAATCAAATTGCAGTTAAGCTGCCAAGCACACAGCCTTGATGCTGCAGCATGCTGCTGAGTACAGAACCCTTAAAGAACACATGCAAAGCAACTGCACAGCACTAATGGCAGCATCAGAGTCCAGTGAGTCACCAGAGGCATTCATCATCCACAGACAGACTGGCTGTGATTGTTGTGTCTGTTTTAAGAACAGGGAAGAGAGGTAGGCTCAGCTGAAGCAGCAAAAAGCCCTCAAAGCACCAAGCTTTTCTGTATGGCTAACTAGCTTCCCTCACTGTGAGGAGCAGGGACTTCCCACTCCAGCAGAATCTGCTTGTGCACAGGGGATGAAAATCCTTGTGGCTCCTGATGTGAGGCCCATGCCCTGTGCATTTGTAGCCCCATGACTGCTTTCCTATTCCATGCCTCCACGTACTAGACCAGGGTACACTGTGCTAGGAATACAGAGTCCCTGCATATGTACACCATAGCTACAGCCTCATGCTGTGGTCCCTCTCCTGCCACAAGGCATCTGTCTTACATGGTGGTTGAAGAAAAGGAGTGCTTCATACAGCCCAAGAATTAAGATGCATTCTTGGCCTACCAGAGTCAAGGGAGGCCCTGCAAAAATTTAGAGTAGAGGTTGGGAAAAAAGGTTTCTGAAAATGGAAGGAAAAGTCAAATCCTCCCCACAGCAGTTAAGAGCCTATGGACAGGTATTTAAATAAAGTGTGCAGGATGCTTCCAGGGGCTGCACCACATTACCAGAATATGTCACTGTTTCTTTTACCTGTTTCACTTCGAGGCGTACAGCCTCCAGGCTGTGGGAGAGTCCTTCCTGCAGGATGTTCAGTTTTGATTTAGCGAGGTGCAGTGGGGTTCTGCCAGCTCGATCCAAGGCATCAACTCTGGCCCCTGCAAGATGCACAAACAAGGGCAGAAAGGGCGATTTGTTGTCAAGATTTGGTGTCCCTGAGGAGTATCAACAGGGCAAGGCAGGAAAGGGACAGGCTGTAATTGTTATAGAGGAAATGTTACCTCCGCGCAGCAGCGTGGTGATGACAGGAACGTGGTTTGTGCAGGCAGCTGGGGAGGGAAAACACAGGACACACAACTCAGAGGTACTAGCAAAAATGAGTTTCTGCTCAAGTGTCAAGCTTGCTGCTTCCCAAAGGGCTTCTTTGCTATGAGAAAGAGGAACAGCCCAAATGCTAAAGTAACCTCACATTCAGGGCCGAGTACTCCCTCCAGAACAGATCTCGTGCTCCTTAGGGCTGGCAGAGGGAGGGAAACTGATTCTCTCAAACCTTTTCTCTGACCCTAAACCTTTGTGAGGAGTGAAGCTAGTGAAATTCAGAGTCCCTTCTAGGTCCTTAAATCTGGGGATACATACTGTGAGGCATGGGGAAGAGGAAGGTGGAGAGGAAAGGAACAGTAAGGTGGTGTTCACCTCATCTCTCTGCATGCAAAGTTCACTTGTGTGGCACTTACCCAAATGTAGGGGGGTGTTGCCCAGCCCATCTCTCTGGTTTGGGTCAGCCCCGTGGTCTAGAAGGAGTTGCACTGGAAACAAGGAAAAAGCCACATCAGTTCCTTCCCTCTGCCCCACAGGTCAGGCCCACCTGGGCCACAGGTCTGTGTTGCAGCTGTGGCAGGATAGCCCACTCTGTTAAGACCTAAAATCCATTCTGTATTATACTCTACTAGTAGATTTTTAGATTGAATAGTAAATAATTCTGATTAAGATCTTTGTCTGATTGATTGTAAAGATAAATAATAATTTTATATAGATATTCAAATTTTGCAAAATCTGCAGGACAAAGGTGGTTCAATAACAGCTCTGTAATTCCTTAAACTTAAACCATTGATATAATCCAAGGCTAAAACTGGATTCAGTTGCACCTAGACTCCTCTCTGAGAAGGAGTTTAGAAAGCAAGGGAGTCCTTTCTGCAGCTGATGATTCAGCAACAGGGCTTCTTTAATAAATTTTGTCTAAGCCTTCCACTCCCACCTGCAACAGCAGCCACCAAGGTGCCTTATGGGTGCTTCTGTTCAGCTCATCAGCTTCCTTACTGAGACAGGGAACAGAGGTTTGTGCAGCAATGCAGGAGGATCCAGCACAAAGCCAGGTAGTGCCACTGCCCCTGGGCTCCCTGAGGGAAATAACTGGGTAGAAGGACACCCTTTACTCTGCATCCCCTAGAACTGGGAGGTTCTGCTCCCTCTCCAGCAGGTGGACATGGCAAGCCCTGGGGCCAGAGTTCAGCTGGCAATTTGGACACAAGATGCACAGAAAAGAGCAATCTCTGTCACATGCTGAATCAAAATCAAGAGCATCCTTCAAAATCTCTGCCACATGCTGAATCAAAATCAAGAGCATCCTTCAAAATCTCTGCCACATAGAGGCTGGAAGACAAAACTCCCCCTCCCCACTCACCGATGTGGTCGTTGCCATTGCAGGAGGCAAAGTGCAGGGCTGTCCGGCCTTTGTCATCTGCAGCACAGGGATCAGTTCCATCCTCCAAGAGTTGCTGCACTGACAGCACCAAGGAGGAGAAGAAAGTAGGTGAGCTGAAGGGGCACCTGATCAGAGAAGGGTAATGCTATCTGCTTTATGGGGGTAGATATACGTGCTGTCAGCTGCCAAGTCCACTGGACTTGAACCAGTTCCCATCAGCAACCTGGCTCAACAGAACCAGCCCAAGCAGCACAACTTCAACCCTGTTTCAGCCTTCATGACCTTCCACATGTTGCCACAAAAGATAAGACAAAAGCTGTTATGGCTAAGGATCCATCTAGCCAAATTTTCAAGCTCTAAGGACAATCAGCAGCAAACGCCTACAGGAGTATAAAAAGACAGAAAGGATGTGGGGCTGAGTCTCAGTTTTAGTCATCTGCATCTCAGGCACTTCCCAAGCTAGAATTAGCATCTTGTGCTTACTACCCCTCCTTGGGCTTTCCCCATGCATTTGCATGGTCCTTTTTTGCACCTGTGTAAACTTTTCACATCAACATCGACCCATGGTCAGAAGTTTCACAGTGCAACCACGTGTCATGAGAAAAGCCATTTCTTCACACTTGTTTTGACTGGGTCCTTTCCTAGATTAATCTGAAACTCCTATTTTTTTGCCACACCAATGGTGGCTACAGTATGGGAAGCAGGCAGGGGAGTGCACCAACCTGCCAAGAGCACTGCAAAGAGACAGGTAAAGGTTGCAAAGATTAGGGACATAAAAATAGCATTTCTAGCAACATATGTAAAAACAATTGTGTTATTCCTCCTGTTGTTTTGAGATCATCCTGATAGAGTAACCCTGATATGTGCATAAAATAAAGCTCATTATGTAGCTGTTAAAAATGCTGACAGGTTCACTGTATTTTGAAATCTTTAACAGCATATCCTACAACAGCCAAGACTGCCAAGTATTGGAGACAGAAACTAGAGAGCTCAGACCACTGAAAGTCAACGTTCATCTCAGCTTCCAGAGATCAAATTATAGCCATGTTTGAATTTCTTCTTCTTCACCTCCTGCTTTAAGTGTGGTACAGAACTGAAAGCAACACCTGAAAAGATGGAAGTGGCATTAACAGGGGACGTTTGATACTCCAGAAGAAAGACTGGAGTGCCCCCAGTGAGAACCATTAATGGGGAACACTTTAGCTAGCCCTCCCTTGAAGCCAGTAGGAATGACATAACCTCTCCCAAGAAACAGCAAAGATGTTTACTTGTTGATGAAGAATAAATTAATCATCAGACACTTCCTCAAGTTGCAGAGTACACAAAACACATCAGCATTGTAAACAGGAGAACCTGTCTATCCATTCCAACATGGATTGAAACCAAGACTTCCATAAAGCTGTGTTCATTCATTCTCCCTCTTGCTGCAGTGACTGAAGCCCAGCCTTCTGTACTGACAGAACTCACAGTGAACTTTACCCAAGAGCTCATTAAACAAGGTGTGCTGTGGAGCTGAAGGGTGTGGCAGACTAGAAACCCACCCGATCTGATGGACTGGGAGTTTCTAAAAGTAGGACAAGTTTCCAATTCTGTTCACTGACAGGCCTGATGAACAGCCAGCACAGCTGAGGGGACAGCACAGTCTAAGGAGTGACAAGGGGCAGATGTTGCTGCTGGACACTTCATATCAAACCCCACCTAACCCACAGTCTAGAAAAGTAAAGGGAGTAACAGATAGGCCATGAGCCTTCCCTAAAGTCACTATGAGAGGCAGAGTCCATCTCTGGTCCTGGTTCTAATCTACTGGCCTCATCTTACAGCCCATGGTTTAGACAACCACAACTTCTTCACCTTAACCAAAAGGCTATTTTCTTGCTACTTGCAACTAGGCAAAAAATACATACCAAAGAAGCTGGAACAGTGCAGTGCTGATTTACCTCGAGGCAGTTGGAAAATTAACACTATGAACCAGCTGCAGTGAAAACTGAACACTATAACCAGCCCCACTCTAATCTGAGAATGAAATTGGGCTCCAAAAAAACCATTTTCTAGATCTGAAGCATCTAAAGCACCATGTCCACGAACTGTCCACACCTGCTTCCGCCTCTCCTAAAGTAAGAGCCCATGACAGACTGCCCTTCCAGGAAGAGATCCCAAGTGGAACTGACAGAAGCCTTACCTGTGTCTAAGTCATTGCTATTGGCAGCTTCCCGCAGCCTTTTCAGAGCTATGAAGAAAAGAAAACAGTTACTAAAGAGTACAGAGCAAAAATGAACATTTTCCTACTGAAACATCCCATCCTAGTGCCCGAGCTCAGATGCGGGGCCAAATCCCGCTGCTGCTGGCCCGGCCCAGAGAACGCTAAGCAGGAGACCAAGACACCAGGTAAGAACCGCTTCCCTTGTCTCCTCCCGAAGCCCTCCCCCTTCGACGGGCACTCTCTCCCGGCAGGAGCAGGGACGCCTTCCCAAGCCGCCCACCGAACAGATCCGACCCCCTTCCCAAGGCCTCGTGCGGAGCTGGCCGGAGCAGGCCCCGTCCCGGGGCAGGACAGCGGCTCCCCGCCGCCCCCGCTCACCGTGGGCCTCCTTGCCCGTGGGGCCCAGGCGGCGGTGCAGGCGGGCGGCCCTGCGCAGGCGGCGCGCCGGGATCTTGCCCGCGGGCTCCTCCCGCTGCCACAGGACGTGCAGGTAGCCGAGGGGTGCGCCCGCCGTCGGCCCCAGCGGCAGCCCGGGCTCCAGCAGCGGCAGCCCGACCAGGGGCTGCGGCTCCGGCTCCGGTTCCGGCCCCGGCCCCGCGCCGGGAGCCGCGTCGGCCCCGCCGCCGCCCTCCATCCCCTCACGGGCCGGGGGAGAGGGGCGGGGCGTCACCGTAGCAACGGGGCGGGCCCTGTCCGATCGACCAATGGAAGTCGCCGTGCCCCTTGCGCGCAGCCAATTGGGAGGGAGCGGGCAGGAGGAAGACGAGGAGAAAGGCGGTGACGGAAAAGCCTGACGGGCAGGCGCCTTGTCCAATCAGAGTGAGGGACGGGCCACAGACAGCCCATGGCAGCGCAGCAAGCCGAAGACGGACAGCTGTTTGAACCAATGGGCGGGAAGTACCCGTACGCCGGAAGACCCCGCCCCTTGCCCGCGCTTCCGCCCGGTGCCGTGCCCGCGCCGCGCCGCCGCCGCCATGGCCTACCCGGGGGAGGACTACGACACCGAGGTGCGTGTGGGGCCCGGGGGGCGCGGGGGGTTGTCTGGGCTGGTGCGGGCACTCACTGCCACTCACTGCCGCCCTCTCCCCACAGGCCGCCTACGACCCCTACGCGTACTCCAACGACTATGACATGCACACGGGTGAGTGCTGGGCCGGGCCGCGGGGACACCGGCGCCCCGCCGGGGCTGTGGGGCCGGGCCGCGCCGCGGCTGCTTCACCACTACACCTTCCCCGCAGGAGACCCGAAGCAAGACCTGGCTTACGAGCGCCAGTACGAGCAGCAGACCTACCAGGTGATCCCCGAAGTGATCAAAAACTTCATCCAGTATTTTCACAAGACGGTGTCAGATCTCATTGACCAGAAGGTGTACGAGCTCCAGGCCAGCCGTGTTTCCAGTGATGTTATCGACCAGAAGGTGTACGAGATCCAGGACATTTATGAGAACAGGTATAACACCATCCTTCCTGCAAGTGGAAATCCCTGTTTGAACTGTGATGAAAGTGGACCCTGCCCTTAAAAGGAAACACGGACTAGTCCTTGTGTTGTTCCAAACTTGGGCATTCTCTAAAGTAGGTTTGGTTTGGTTACTTGGGAAAAAAAACCCACAAGATACTTCCAGCCCTTTAGGTTAACCTAAGTATAGATATGTTGTGACCCCTCTGAAGAAAAATATCAGCCCTGGCCTAACAGGTAGGGAGGCTACAAAAAGGGAACACAATTGTGCTAGTCAAGCAATGGGCAAAATGCTGCGAAGTGTAATTTTTGTGTCTCTTCCCTTCAGATATTCTTCCACTCCTGCTTGTAGCTCTGTCACCTTGCCATAAAAGGAATGTGGAAGTAATACACAATTCTCATTCTTTGCTTCAGCACTGGACTTAATGGGGGATGGTGGTGGTGCTCAGCTTTCATCAAATCCAGGGTCTCTCTGTTCTGCTCTAACTCCAGCACTGTCATACTGAGAAGTGTTTTTTCATACCACGTGTGTCTGTCTTTCAGCTGGACAAAACTGACAGAAAGGTTTTTTAAGAACACCCCATGGCCAGAGGCTGAGGCCATTGCTCCTCAGGTTGGGAATGGTAAGTCTCTCACTTTCTCTTTGGTTGTCAGAGGGAGAAGGAACTAAATCCCTCTGATACGTGAGTGAGCAGGTGCACAGCATTGCTCCAGCCTGAGTCAGTCATCTTTGTTCACTCTGGCAACTCCTTCAGTAGATGCCTGAGAAGGAGTCAAACTGCAGAGTATCCTTTTGTGCTTCCCTTTGGCATTGTGGCAGGAGGCTAATAGGCCTTGTGGCTTGCTAATGTTCCCTTCTGTCATCTTTTCCAGATGCTGTTTTCCTCATCCTGTACAAGGAGCTGTACTACAGGCACATCTATGCCAAAGTCAGCGTGAGTGTTGGCCCTTTGTCTTCCTTTGGGTTGTATGCTGGCTTCCTTGTGCCAGCAAACTTGCCAAATCTTGCTACCACCACAGTATCAGTGGTCCCAAAATTTTTGCAAGATAAGATTTGTGGGTTTATGAGCTGTAACTCAAATTGCCTTTAGGGAAGCTTAAAATTCATGCCTTTAGTTGGTTTAGTAAGGATTCACTGGTGGCTGAAAAGTGTGAAAGACTTGACTGTCTGAGGCTCATTAGCTGTCTCTTCAAGCTTGGTCATAATGAATGTACAGGATTCCCTGGTCACTCAAATGACTCTGAAGACCAGATCTGAATTTTCAGAGGCAGTTCGTTACTGACGTTGAATATATTGGTTAATGAGTTAGGGAAGAAGGAGGTTTTGGGAGGTAATTGAATTTTCCTTTTAATTGCTTTTGTGGCTCTTTGTTCCTCAGATGGGCAGGTGGGTGAGAGGGGATTTCATGAGAGGAAAGTGCTTTATTTTGGATTAAAAACCTCATATGGGGTCAGAGTACCTTGGAATGAGAGAAGTAAGAATACCATAAATAATACAAGGGAAGGAAGTGGAAGGAATAATGCTCTGTGAAACAAAACAAACCCCTTGCTCTTTTTTTCCTTAAGCTGCTTTGGAATCAGTGCGAAAATCACAGTACTTGGTTCTTTAAGGAAAAAAGCTGAACAGATGCATGAATTAGAGGGTATACAAGTAATAACTGCAGTTTTACTATGGACCAGAGGGTGGAGAAACTCACACTTTGAAAAGGCTGCTCTGTTAACCCAAGCCAGGCTTTAACAGGAGAAACAGGTTTCTCAAGCTGTGCTGTTAGTGATTCTCAGACTCAGTGTCTCCAGGTTGAACAAGGGAGGTGACTCTAGGAAGAGAATGATTCCTTACCAGTAGGTCAAAGTGTTTAGAAATGCTGTCCAGAAACAGAACTGTTGATTTATTAAGGCCTTTCATGAGGGGAGAAGGAAGGAAACCTGATGAAGATATATGGAGTCCTTAAGTCTGGGCACCAGAAAGAGGAATATGGAAGGTTAATGCGCAATATTCACAGAAGGTTTGACTGCTTGGTTGTCTTGGGAGAAGCTACCTCTACAGGAAAAGTCAGCCCTGTTCTATGGGACAATAGTGATAAAATTTCAGGCTTTCTGGGTGATGCTGGTGGGTGTCCAGGTTTAATACTGGCTCTAGCACTTCTGAAAGAGGCCCTCTACTGCTGTGACTATTGACTGTCCTTCGTATGCTGTTGCCCATGAACTCCTTCCTGCCATGCTTGAAACAATGCAGACTGTGCTGACTTCTCATTGCAGGGGGGACCCACGCTGGAGCAGAGATTTGAATCCTACTACAACTACTGCAATCTCTTCAACTACATCCTCAGTAAGTTGCTGCAATGCATTTATGGTTTGTGAATTTTGAAGAGGGAGAGTGGGTGGAGACAGGAGAGGTGGAGAAAGGGTCAGAAGAGATGCAGCATGTTTGTGTATAGATCACACAGGAAGAAGTAATCTACGAGCTTTCTGTATGTTTGAGTTTCCTGAATGAAAAGCAGTTTGTATCTGTGAATTTAAAACCACAAAAGGGGAAATAGTTCTCAGTGCTTTCTGAAACACTGTAAAGAATAAAACTTATTTAGCTTTCTGTCTTCCTGAGAACTGCGTCATATAATTTTATTAATAAGTAAAATGAAGCTGTAAGCTAAAGAAACTTGCAGTGTTTCACAACTGTTTACTGTTGTTGACTCCCTTTGGAAAAAGTGTTAGTGTTTGTGACTCCCTGCCAGTCTTTTAGTGGAGATTAGATCTGTTAGGATAAACCCTACAGTCTGTGTGCAGCCTCTGAGAATTGCTGCTGCAGAGTAGTCACACTAGAGATTAACTGTGTGTGTGTTCATAGTCTTTGAAAGTGAAGGCAGTTGAGGAAGTCGAAGTTACATATCACAGCCTTACTGAAAGCTTCATTCATCTGCTGCTGTGTCTCCCATTTCAGGGAAATTCTTGTGTTCTTTAGTTTTTCTACTCCTCCAGTTCTGCCACTCTTCTTGCTCAAGGTACTGAGCCTCTCATCTCTTCTTCTGCAGACGCTGATGGCCCTGCTCCCCTAGAACTGCCTAACCAATGGCTCTGGGATATCATTGATGAGTTCATATACCAGGTATGTGGCTGTAAGACTAGGCCATTTTCTGGAGGCTTTGCCTTTATTAGTTATATAAATTTTCTATCTCTTCCTTCACTGTGATTTTCATAGTGAGATTACCATTACAGGTCAAGAAAACTTTGAGTTCTTTGGGGAGTCCTGAACTTTTGTGACTATTTCTATTTCAGAACACAAGTTTTGTGTTTCTTAGTCAGTAGGGGCCTTATACTTGCACTGGGAGATTGATGACCTGATTTGGAATAAACTCTGGTCTAAGATCTTGATGTTAGGAAATACTTTTACACTTACTGCTCTGAGTGCAGCAATACAGATCTCAAACGCTATTGTTTTTTCTCTATAGATTCTTTGCTCTCTAACTTTTTACTATAGAACTGCCTGCAATTCCTCAAATGCTATTTTGTCAAGCTTGAGGATGAAAAAAGGATATATGCATATATAGAAAAAAGATGTGTGTATGCAGACTCATCTTATGATCTTATCATTGTCTTTGCTACCTATTCAGACAGCATATTTGTGCTTAGTTGTCTGTCCTAATTGACTAAGAGATTGTTCTCTGCTTCTATTTGTCTTCTGGCCTTTTCCCTCTGTACTATATAATTTTTTCCCTAGATGCTTTAAAGGTGTTCTAATTTACCATTTTGATTTCCTGGTTATCTCATATGAAACTCTTTCTTTTTTTCCTTTATGCAGCTTTTAGTTTAATGTATTGCATTTGTGTGAGCAGCTTAGTGCACTTAGTTGAGCATCTTCAAACAAGCTGCTCGTCATTTAATCTCTGCTTTTTCCTGTAGTTCCAGTCTTTCAGCCAGTACCGCTGCAAGACAGCCAAGAAGTCTGAAGAGGAAATTGATTTCCTTCGTTCCAACCCCAAGATCTGGAATGTCCACAGTGTCCTTAATGTGCTTCACTCTCTGGTGGACAAATCCAACATCAACCGACAGCTGGAGGTCTATACAAGTGGAGGTGAGCTAGCTGGGTGGTGCTGGGCAACACTGCTCTCTGTGCTGCCTTGCTTTGATTTGACCAAACTCAGTTAATTTTGTTGGGAGCTGGATCAAACCCATTATCAGCAATTGGCTTGGCTGAGATCAGGTTTTGTTGGCCTGAGGTGGAAAGTAATACATTTTAGGCCTTGCTCCCTTCGCCTGTAAACACAGAGGTGCTGAAAGGCAAGTTTGCTCCCTTGGAGGATGTCATCATGGTTCCTTTTTCCCCTAGGTGACCCTGAAAGCGTGGCTGGTGAATATGGTCGCCACTCCCTTTACAAGATGTTGGGCTATTTCAGCCTGGTTGGGCTATTGCGCCTGCACTCTCTGCTGGGGGATTACTACCAAGCCATCAAGGTGCTGGAGAACATCGAGCTCAACAAGAAGGTAGAGCAACATGTCTCTTTTAGTCTTCCAAAAGCCTCTGTTCAAATACACTGGGTCAAGATTGCCATAATGAATCTTCCAGCCAAGGAACTGTTTGTATCTGCTGTAGTGGTCAGGAGTTTGTAGTTGAGCCCAGCTGGAGCTTTGGCATTAAATCAAGCCATATGATAATAGCTGGTGCTGTTGCAGCACAACTGCCTAGTTTTTTAGGAGATTTGCTGTGTTGGGAAGGCACTGCTGTTGTAGGGAATATTACTGGAACTGTAAGCAGTAGCACAGTGGCAGCTAGCTGAACACACTGTTCCTGTCTTGATCAGTGGTCACTCTTGTATTTTTGACTTTTGTTCTCATTATGCCCACTCCCATCTTGCATGTTTTTCCCTAGAATTGGATGTTGCTTGTGGATAACAAAAGTCCAGCAACACGAGCTTGGCACAGATGTGCTGTTTGGCACAGGATGTGAAGTGAAATAGGGGGAAAGGGAACTATATAAAGCAGACCAATATTAGGCACAGTGCACAAGTCCGCTGCTTGCAGGAAGCTGAAGCTGAAAAACATAGGAAATGTGATGATCTAATTAATAGTGAGGAAGCTGCTGCAGGGATGGATGGGAGGTGAGGTATCCTGAATTAACACTCAGCTTCCTATGTTTGGGAAGGGAGTGAAAGCAGTGGTGGCTGGGTTCTAGGTAACAATCTGTTTGGATTGTTGTTTTCCCTCTAACATAGCATGTCGATCCTTCCTTCTCAGAGCATGTACTCCCGGGTGCCCGAGTGCCAGGTGACCACCTATTACTACGTGGGCTTCGCATACCTTATGATGCGGCGTTACCAGGATGCCATCCGTGTCTTTGCCAACATCCTCCTCTACATCCAGAGGACCAAGAGCATGTTTCAGAGGACAACCTACAAGTACGAGATGGTAAGAGATAGAACAGACTGGAATTCCCTAAAGAAAAAGCTGCTGTCTTTCCTGCCCCTCCTCCAGTGCCTAATAGCCTACATCAAATAGTCCAGCCTTATTTCCCTGGACTATGCTGGTAGTGGTGACTGAGGATCCTTTGAACTGCTTTGCCATGTGTGACAATATTTTCTCTTAGCTATGTTAGTAGTTAACTTTGGTTGTTGCCTTACTGTTGTCCCAGCTCCATCTGCGCTCTCCCTCTAGACAAGGTTACTGAATATCAGCTGCTAATGATTTTCTCGTTGATGCTTCTTCAGACTGGGTCAAGTTCCTAGTCCAGTCCTGCACATCAGGTTGCTACTGTTGTCAGATATATTTCCATTGTCTGTTATTCATGCACAAACATGGCTGTAAAAAAAGCTCCCTCCTCTTTCCACCTAAGATGTCTCTGGTGACTGTTTTACCACTTGCTGCTGCTGTATTCTTTTCATCTAACTCTTTGTGTAGCCAAATCCTGCCAGTCTTAGTTCTGTGATAGTTCAAAAACTTGGTATGTCTCTTTCAGCCACACAGTTGTCTGTTTCATTGCACACTCAGATAAATCTTCCTTCACAGTTTTTGCTTCACTGACCTCCCTGATAATTGTCCCTTGCCAGGAGATGGCTGTTAAACTATCTGCCTTCCCTTCTCTGCAGTTCTTTGCACCAAAGCAGTTAAACCTGCTTCTGGCCATGCATTCACTCTGTACCTTCCTCTTGTCCAACCCTCTGTTTCACTGGTGAGAGCCTTGATTTGTCATGCACCTGTAAGCTTTGCCCAGAGGCACTGCTTCCTTGTGCTTATCCCCCTTGAGCACTGGGGCCATCAGTGCTCCGGGTAAAGGTCTGTCTCTGACAAATGCAGCTCTCTTCAGCGCCCCACAGCCTGAGAACACTGTCAGGCTGACAGGTTCTCCTCTCTGTCGCAGATCAACAAGCAGAACGAGCAGATGCACGCACTGCTGGCCATCGCCCTCACCATGTACCCCATGCGCATAGACGAGAGCATTCACCTGCAGCTGCGGGAGAAGTACGGGGACAAGATGCTGCGCATGCAGAAGGGTGATGCACAGGTCTATGAGGAGCTCTTCAGTTACGCTTGCCCCAAGTTCCTTTCCCCTGTGGTGCCCAATTATGACAATGTGCACCCCAACTACCACAAGGAGCCCTTCCTGCAGCAGCTCAAGGTCTTTGCTGATGAAGTTCAGCAGCAGGCCCAGCTCTCCACCATCCGTAGCTTCCTCAAGCTCTACACCACTATGCCAGTGGCAAAGCTGGCTGGCTTCTTAGACCTGACGGAGCAGGAGTTCCGCATCCAGCTGCTCGTCTTCAAGCACAAGATGAAGAATCTGGTATGGACCAGTGGCATATCTGCCCTTGACGGAGAGTTCCAGTCTGCCTCTGAGGTTGACTTCTATATTGACAAGGTTGGTATCTGCCCTTGCTGGCTAGGAAATTCTTTCACCCAGGAAATTCTAGAAGTGACAGCACCTAGTTTTGGTCCATTCTGTGCGAAACATCCCTCCTTCCTTTGCCATGTGAAGGGTTTGACTGCCCACAGTGAAGTTGTAGCCCTGCTTAATAGGCGTGTCGGTAGGTGAAGAGTGATGGGATGTCACAGGCAGCTTTGGCAGTCAGTGTACCTAGAAAACAAAGGTCCTATATATTTTCCCCAGGACAGAGGGAACTGTTTGTCAGTGTTTTCTGGAAGGTGACAATTTAGTGACAGTGCTGTCAGTGGGTCAGGTGGAATTGTCAGCTTTGTAGGTGTCCCCCACATCTCTCCTTTGCCTGACAAAGCAGGGTTGTTGCTTGGTTATGTTACCGGTCCAGTTTTCATTGAGGCAACATTTAGTTCTGGCTGTTCTAGGAGGAATCTAAACATAAGGTATGGGCATGTTACTATCCTGCCTTTGAAGCTCCAGCAGCAGGAAGCATAGCAAAGAATCTCAGAGAACTTCCTTTTCAGCAAAGATACCAGTAACCACTAGGTTTCTTGGTAGGAAGGTTGCCCCTTGTTCTTGGTCCTTTGAGCAGACCTCTTCCTGCAAGGTCTCCTGCTATGCCTCAGCGTAGCTCTTCTGTTATATAGCATGACTTAGCTGCTGAGAGAGGGAAGGATGAATTGGGCTTGGAACTGTCAAACTGCTGCAAAAACAGACAGACTGTGCAAGAATGTGGGAAGTAAATACTGCATGATTTGGGAACCCATCTCAGGCAAAGGTATAGGAAGGCAGCCCACAGAGAACTGAATGGTTGTGGTGGGACTAGCACAGTTTAGATATGTGTGATGCTGAACCACATTGAGCCCCTTAGGTTGCTCCTCATGTTTAACAGTTCTTGCTGTCTCCCTGCTAGCATAGTCCTCTTCCTGACCTCACACTGTTCTCTTCCCAGGACATGATCCATATTGCAGACACAAAGGTTGCTCGACGCTATGGGGACTTCTTCATCCGCCAGATCCATAAGTTTGAGGAGGTGAGGCCTGGGCAGGAGAGCTTTGTAGCTCTGTAGAAAATGTAGGGCAGGCATTGGGCTATGCAGGAGCTGGAGGAGCCGTGCTTGTGTGAGACAGCTGTGTGATTCCTTGCTGGAGCAAGCCCTGGCTCTGTAAGGCACTGGACAAAGGCAGGTGTTCTAAGCAGCAGCTGCTGGCCTTTAAAGAATGGTATGTTTTTTCTGTGAAGAGTGCTCATTTGAGCCACAGTGGAAAAGGAGGAGGGTTTTACTGTCCAAGGACGCTGACTCCATTATCCCTAGACTATTGTGGTTTTCCTATCAGTAATGCAACCAAAATCATCTCTTTAACGTCTAACTGTGGCTCTAGAAAGTAGCCTCAAATATTTCTGGAGCACATATGGCTTGTGCTTGGCCAGGAGGTGACATTCAGTTACTGCTCCACTCTCCCAACACAGGCTGTTGTTCACTGGAAGCTTAGAAAACAAAATCCTGAGATTTGGGGACTTGAGCAGTGCAGGGTTGCAATACCAGTGCTAGGAGTTTGTGTCCTCTCTTCTCGCCACATCTTCCTCTGCTGTCTTGGAGAGGAGGAGAGAGTATTACTTGTTCCCCTCCTACTTCACACACTGCACTTCCACAAGAGCTCTCTTTACCAAGGAGTTGGAGAGGAAGGAGTATAAGCACTGGATAAAGTCTGCTCAGGGAAACAGTGTATGTGAATCACTATGTATTTTTCTGACCTTTGCTTTCTCTAATTCCAGCTGAACCGAACTCTGAAGAAGATGGGCCAGAGACCCTAAAACTTCTGTGGATGCAGTACAAGCCTGGGCAGAGAAGTGGGTGGGAGAGATTATTCTCTTTGTGTTGAGGGAGGGGAGCTCAGGGTTCTGGCATTTCTGGAATCTCCTGGGACTGTGAAGGTTTTTTGTATTTAAATATGCAGACTTGCTTGGCTCAAACTCTCCTACCAAAGACAAGACATCTAATAAATTGGTGGAATTTTTCTGGTGAGCATTTGGTATCTGATTTACTCATTTATTTTTCCCCTGTGGAAGAATATAACTGCATCTGGAGACACGGCCAGCTGCAGTTGGTTTGTGCTTTCTTTCATCTGTGTTGTTGCAGGTAACAGAAGGGAGCAGATCTCCTTCAGTGCTCTGTACAGTCACTGTGCACTGCAAACAGGGAATGCTGCAGAACTGATTAACAGGAAGAAAATGAGCTGTTCCACAGTGTCGTCACAGGATACGGAAAGAGTTACGAGCTAATATTCCTTTTAGCTCTTCCCCTGCATATTGAATGGGCCTGAGTTGTAGCTGCTTTCCTAGAAGTTTGCATTTTTGCCTTTCTACCCCTTTTTAGTTTTAGTTGCTATGATGTAGAAATGCTCCAAGGGGGATTGATATGTTTTTAAAGGAGGGGGAAGGATTTTTGTGAACATTTAACCAGTATTAACTGGTCATCTGATGAGATGTCCTTGCTGGAGGTTGTGTTTTATTTCAGCACAAGTGATGCCTGAGATCTGACCCTTAATTCAGTGGAATTCAGTCTCTCTGGAAAACTCCCTGAGGGCCTTTAATTTATTAAAACCTTTTAAATGCAAATTTTCCCAGCTCTCCAGCCACAAACTTGAAGTACCTTGAAAGAGAAAAAAAGAGGTTGAAAAGTAGCCCCACAAAGGGAAATCAAGGACTTATAAATATTGGAGAAGGGAATGCAAAGAATGAATTGCATCCCTCCACACCCTCTCTCCCCTCTCCTCTTGCTGTCTTTAAATAGTTTGGTGTTTGAGTGGTGGAAACAGGTGCAAGAGGAAAACCTGCATGTGTAACAAGAAAGCTACACAAAGCGTGTTTCAGATACACCACCTGCTTCTCTGTACCTCTCCCTTTCATTCCTTTCCACTGAGAGAGGGGTCCTGGCAGTCCAGTTTGGCTCTGTGTGTGATTCTGTTTAGAAAGCAGGGAATAATTAGCCTTTGTTGGATTATATGCTGTGTTTGAATGAGGGTCAAGTTTCTAGTGTCCTAAATACTGCTCAAAAGTAAACTGTTTCCTACCACAAAGTCAAGTATCCTGGACAGGCAGGGTACAGGCAGCACAGAGTGAGATTAAATGGGCGATTCCTGTTGGCCTTGTAGCTGCTACCATTATTGTTATGGATGCTAAGAACTTACTACTCTAGTTCTGAAGGGTTTGAGGCAGCCATGTCATTAAGAAATGAAAGGACTGAGATGCCACTGCATTGCAGCATCCCATGGGAGATGTGTTCATAACAAGGAGAATCTTCTCCCTTTTGTTTTTAGGGCTGGTACTTCTGTGTATTTATATATAGCTTCTGCGTGTTTATCAACAACAGCACAGTAAGCATAGCTGTCAACAGCAACTGCCCTACTTTCTTATTATCCAAAGCCTAAATCTTTCCCAGAACTTGTGTTCAGGTGGATGTGGTACATAGACAACAGGAGAAACTCCAACAGATATCTCCATAATCAATTATAGCTCATAGCATGGCAAAGGAATCCAGTGTGTTACTGAGATTTGGTCTGGTTTTAATCTGTGATCAGCTTGTTAGAATTACAGAGTTTTAATGCATATATGTATCATCTGAAACACTCCAGCGGTTACAGGCTGATCTCAGATAAATATGCTGCTGCTTGTGTTTCCATCTGCCAGAGCAGCTTCCAGAGGATGCACAGAGACCATGCACTGATCTCCCTGGCCCCACGCCTTCTCAGAGGGACTGCTGGAGCTTAACTGAGCGGGACTGGCACTTGGTGGAACGAAGCCAGGAGGAGCTTGCAGCTCTCACAGGGCGGAAAGATGGGCTCAGCAAGCTGCGGTGCCTGGCACTGCTTGAAGCTGGAGGAATGCAGGGCGTTCAGCAGCATCAACAGAGCCCCACTGCTGCTGGGAAGGCACTCAGCAGGGAGACTGGGGGGGTGGTTAGAGCTCAAGCCTTGCCTGCTGCAACAGGGTTTGGTTAGTGGAAGTGGTTCTGGACAAAATTGTTTTATCAGAGGGAACCACAGTACAGGGTCATGTATTTCTGTCTCCACCTCTGACCTACAGTTATGAAGGGGGTGAGTGCAATTATGGAACCTGGAAAAGGCAACCAAAAAAACATCCCTGATCCTTCTGTCCCTTAGGATACATCAGGAAAAAGCTGTCAGGCAGGCTTGGGGAATGCTGAGCAGCCAGCTCCGTGGTTACAAAACTGAGACAATGCTTCATTTCCTTTTTTGCTACAGAGTAGTTTTTCTTCTGATTCCCACCACGGCTTATCTCGGGCACTAGAGTGGCGGCTTGTGCAAGCCATTCAGAGAATTTGTTTTTCACTTGTTACAGTTCTGGTGCCATGGAATGATAGAATGAAACAGTGAAATAGAGGAAAGAGGGTGCTAAGCAGATTTGAGTGGAAAAAGGGTGGTAGAGCCCATACAAAATAAATAGGAGGGACTCTTACAGTAAGATTTGGAACTGGCAGCAATAAGCCCAACATCAGTGTGATGGTTTGCCCCCCTTTGCCAAACTGGAAGTGCAGAAAATGTTTAGCGCAATAAAGTAGCAACCATTAGTGTGCTTCTCTCCCTTTTGTCAAACCACTGCACGGAGTGTCCATGCGTGCCAGCTCTCGTGACAATCCATCGCCCTCGATGTCGTGGGTTCCTGAGATTGTATCGCACTCTTCCTCCGCTTCTTCCAGGGCTTCCTGTGAAGCGCTGCCCGTGACTCCAAGTGTCCTTGTCTTCAGAGCTCTCCCTGGCCCCGAGCCTACCCCGAGAGCCCCCTACATCCCACGCGTGCTCCGCTGCCACGGCTGGTGCCCCTCTAGGACTGCTGAGAGGGGGCACCCAGACATGGGGCTGCCCGGCTGCTTTCCCCGCTCCAGCCTGCAGCCCTCCCGGCACTGAGCGCGGAGCAGACAGGCTGCAGCGCCTCTGCGGGGCTTTGCTGCGGGGTTCAGCGCTCCGGGGCCGGGGAGGGGCGTGCAGCGGGTGCCCTGCCCAGCAGCTCCCGTCCCGTCCCGTCCCCTCCCATCCCCTCCCCGGCCCGGGCAGGCTCGGAGCGGCCGCGCCGATGTCCATGCCGATGTCGGGTCCGCGGGGCGCGCTGCAAGCCTGGTGCCGCCGGCAGTGCGAGGGCTACCGCGGCGTGGACATCCGCGACCTCAGCGCCTCCTTCCGCGACGGGCTGGCCTTCTGCGCCATCCTGCACCGCCACCGCCCCGACCTGCTGTGAGTGCGCGAGGGCAAAGGCAGGAGGGAGGGCAGGAGGGACGGAGGGAGTGCAGGCCGCGCCCGGGCCGCGCCGCGCCGCCAGGCCCGGCCCCCGCCCGCCCTCCGGCCCGAGGGGCAGCGGCGCCGGGACCCCCGTCCGGGGAGGGGCCGGGCCGCCAGGGCTCGGTGCTGCCGGCCCGAGGGGGCAGAGGGGCCGGGACCCCCGTCCGGGGAGGGGCCGGGCCGCCAGGGGCTCGGTGCTGCCGGCCCGAGGGCCGCAGAGGGGCTCCCGGCGGGCCGGGGAGGATGGAGGCGCCGTGGGAAGGGGCTGCAGGCCGGCTGGCAGCCGGGGACAGCCCCCCTGGGCACGGGGGTGAGGGGCCCAGCGGCAGAGAGCGCTGCCCTGGCTCCGTGGCCTCCTGGAATGAAGGATGCGGTGCTCCCAGGAAGGGCTGAAGGCCAGGCTGGATGGGGCTCTGAGCAGCCCAGACTAGTGGGAAGTGTCCCTGCCCGTGGCTGGGAGGTTGGAACTGGGTGGTCCTGCCTTCCAATCCAACCCTTCCAATCCAAACCATTCTGTCGTTCTCTGTTTCAGCAAACGACCTTCTGACCTGATCCTATCAAGGATCAGGGTTAGCAGAAGCCATGTGATTTCAGGCCAGGGGGAGCATGGAGGTGGGATAGATCTGTACACCCAGCTGAGAGCTGTGCCTGCCAGGGAGGCAGCATGGTGTTGGCATCTGGGAGCGGGGGTGTGGGCATTCACACTTCTGGAGGACCAGGGGCTCACTCTGGCTCACTCTGACCAGCTAGAATAGAGACTCTGAATGTCCCTGCCTGGCACAGGGACATTCCCAGCTGCAGCCATTCTGAAAGGTGTAGGGACCTGGACCAGGTTGCTGCTTGCATTTGCTTCCAGCTTGTTTCCTGTGGATGTTGCAGTGAAAGCAGGAGGTAGGAAATGCCAGTAAGGGTATCGAGCCTCACTAGCCTCCCCCAGCCTGGGTGTCTCAGAGGGGGAATGTGAGTTTCAGGAGACAGACAGTGAGTTTGGGATTGCTTGGGGGCAGCGGTGTCAGGCTGGAGAAACTGGCTGAGCTGCTGGAAGGAATCTGCCCCGACCTGCCGCTGTAACCCTGTGTGCCCCGGCAGTGCTGGGAATCCGTCTCCCATCTGCTCTAATCCTTAGTAGCCCTTGCAGTGCAGGTAGGCATCACCCCACCTCACTGTGCCTCCGGCGTCTTCACACTCCTCTGCCTGCTGGCAAAGCCAACACAGGTGATGCGTCCCCTGTCACGTTCTGCTCTGGGACTGGCAGTTTGTCTTCCTAGATTGCCCAAATTGACCAGATTTTCTTTTCTGAGCTGGCCCTGGGACAACTTTTTGCCATGACAGCAGCCTCTGTCAGGCAGAGAGTTGACTGTGACTTCGCTGTGGAGCTGCAGTGTCTGTGAGAGGGTAAAACAGACCCGTGTCCTTCCACACAGCAGCTGAACAGGTACGCTAGAAAACAAACTCCTGCCTGCTGTGTTTCAGGTGGCTGCCATAAAACCCTTAGTATGATGTTCTGGAACCACAGAGAGCCAAGCCACACGATGTCTTTGCATCCCTCTGGGTCTTGAGATTGCTGTGTGGTCTTGTTTCCCCATAGCTCCCAGGTGGTATGGCTCACTCTGACCAGTAGAGACTGTGAAAATACTCCCAGTTGCAGGGATGCTGAAGGGGAAGACACAAATTAACAACAGGAACACTTGCAATTATTAATGTTTCTTGTAAGTAGCACAGTAACTAGGAACTGAGAAGCAGAGGTTCAGCAAAAGCTTAGGATAAACACCACTAAAACCACCTGATGGTTTTCCATTAACTGTATTTACCATCCCATTAAGCAGCGCTGCTGCTCTGTAGTTGTCAGTGGGCTTAAATCTGCTCCTGGCAGATGTCCTAACTACATGCTTCACAGGTCCTTTGCACGAGCTGAATTGTAGGCCTTACGAGGCCTTACAAGGTCATGGCATGTTGCAGAAGGATTTTCAGACTGCCGGGAGAGCAGCATAATTTCATCTGGTTCCAGCTTCTTCAGCCTGTCCCGATTTGGAAGTGGGAAGAGTGGATCAGAGGCAGTAAATCTCCTGACGGCAGAGGAAAGGTGGTTTCCCATCTTTTCTTCTAAAGTGCTTTTCAGTCAGCCTAGTAATGGGACTTGGCAGGGATCTGCGAGTGTGTTTCTGACCCTGTGTGGTCTTCCTTTATGCGGGGCTCTCCTGGCCTGCATGAGACAGCTGCGCTGCTCCCCAAAGGCTGGAGTTCTTCTGTACACAGCTGCTTCCCTGCTCCCTGCTGCCTTCCCCTGAGATCACAGAGGGGAGGAATGGGCTCATCCATATAAAAGCTGAGCTGAAACTCTTTTCTCTACCTGTGTGCCATCATTCCTGTGCCACCCTGATCCGCTTGGGCTTATGCGTCTGTGGCGGCCCTTGGCCTGTCTGATTGTCTGATCCTGCCTGGATGAGCCCACATTGTGCTGCTGTGCTGGTAGGGGACAGGTTGATGAAGAGGCTGCCATGAAAGGCCATAGGGGTAAGTGAGTCTGAGGACAGTTTTCCACATGATCCCTGACTTGAACACAGTCACCTTGAGATAAGGCAGATGGCATCAGAGGGATGCTGCCCTGGAGAGCTTTGGAGTAGCTCCCACAGAGCTTTTGGAAACAATACAGGTTTGGGTTTTTTTAAAGAGGTAGACTGGAAGTGCTCAGTGTCTACTGAATCCAGTTAAAGGTGTCTTGAAGTGACCAGCAAGGCTGAGGGGCATACCTGCAGGACCTGTGTGTTGAACCATTAAGGTGAAAATCCCTGACTCTACTCCACTGTTGTACACACTTCACTTGACTTCAGTGCCTCGCTGTCCCAGTCAGGGAAATGGGAAACCTGGATTTAACCTCTGACTGCACCGCTGACTGTATGATATTGAGATGAGACATTAAATCCCTCCCTTTGCCTTGTCAGTTAAACTGGAAACATCTAGACCAACTTGACAGTGGACTCTGGGGATTAATGAGTTTGTTTGCTCAATGCTCTAGAAATCTGAAGCATGAAATTAGTGTTTACAAGGCATTTGCTGCAGCTTAGTAAAGCAAAGAGCATCTTTCAGTGTCCCAAGCTGTACAGCCTCCCTGGAGCTCAGGGGAGGATCTTGGCATTCAGGGGTGAGAAGAATGAAAGAGCATGGCACATGCCTTTTGAGAGCTGTGAGAGATGGAAGCCTGAGGAAAACAGGAGATGAGAGCTGTTTTAGAAATGCTGTTTTGTGTCCCTAGAGCTGAGGGCTTTGGTTACAGGCAGGATCACAAATCTTATTTGTTCCTTCCCATGTACTGCCTGCATTTCCCTGACAAGACCTGGAAAGCTGAATGGCTTATTATGAAGCACTGCTTTCAAAGTGCTCACGATTTATATTTGAGGAATCCAGGAATTTGCTCTGGTTTTAGCTGTACGGCACACCCTTCCCCCTTCCCTGGGTATGTTGTGCTCCCTGGCAGCTGCCCTAAACCCCAGAGTGCTTAGTGGCTCTGCATGTATCTAATTAGGTAAGTGCCTGGGATGTTATTTGCATGGAAATATTACTCCAGGATATGGTATGACGCTGAGGTTTGCTGAGTCAAGACAGTTGTTCAGCTGGGATAGCCAGAGTCTTGCCTGTTCTTACATCCGATCCCTTGGACCAGTGTGTTGTCAGGATGGGAGTTTGAGCAGGGCTGGATGAAAGACTGCAGAGATCAGGACAAGGAAATAATGCAGCCACATGTCATAGAACTGCGAGATAGCAAGTTCTGGGCTCTCTGCAGAGGAGGCAGTTTATAGAGAGGAAAAGGATGTATCTGGGGTGACTTTCCCCTGTGCTTGAGAGGCTGCGCTCCTGAGGACAAGCTCTTTGCACTGTGGTACAGGGAATGTGCCTGGAGCTGCAGTGGCCAAGTGGCATTTGGGAGTGTTCATGTCAGGAGTGATGCAGGTCAGCATGGTCCTGCTTGGCTTGTTCGGAGAGGGAGCTGGAAAACGCAATGGAGAGGAACTGAATAAACTGATCCCTGGGGCCTTGTGTTGATGGGCTTCAGTATCTCGGGTAACACTGAGTGTCTGCAATCCTACATGAGTGGAAAAAAAATAATGCCTTGCTGCTTGGTAGCCCCTCTCTACTTCTTGAACTTCACATTCTCTTTCTTGGTATCTGCTTTTCCTGATGGATATGTCTTGATTTACTTAAACAGCTTTGGCTTGCTGGGGCAGAGTGGAGTGGACATGTTTTTTCTGTCAGAAAATACTCTCCCAGTCCAGTCTACCAAGGAGTCTTCGAACTTCTAGCTACACCACTCCCATATCCTGAAAATGAGGGCATTCAAAATGAAGGTCATGAATGTTTAGAGGGCAGTTGATGTATAACTTGGCTGTCATTGCTTCTCCTGTGTTCCAAGTTGGCATTTTCTTTAAAAGGAACAAAAAAAATACAGCAAGGTTAAAAGCAGTCTCTAGGCAAAAACAAAACAAAAACTTAGGGAAAAAATGTCTCCCAGTGGAGACTAGTTTTAAGTACAAAAAAGGCAGTAGTTTTCACATCAAAGCAAAGGCTGCAGCTGAAGCCTTTGTTCGCCAGCATGTAGAGAAGGAAAAGTTGTGATAATTTTGAAGAGGCTGAGCTCTGTACATGTATTCACATCAGCTTTCAGAAAGGTGGCAGAGCTGAACATCCAGCCCATCTTCTGCATGTCTGCTGTGTTTGCAGTGAGCAGCTGCCGCTTCATTTATCTGTGAGGAAACAGCACCAGCAGCCTCTTGCTTTTGAAGGGAGGAAGTGTAATATTATGGTGGTGCTGACCGCTGGGAAGATCTTCCTGAGATCATGACAAACTTCCTCTGCAGCTTTGGGAAGGCTGCATGAGGGACTTTGAGAAGGAGCTGGTTGCTCTACCATGTGATGCCAAGATGGGTTGCATCAGTGTTATAGGAAAAGGCAATAAAATCCAGGGGCGGATAGAAGAAGGGAGGTTTCTGTAGCCCCTCTCCGTGGGTACATGGCTGAGGATTGCCCATCTTGCCCGATTACTGCACACCTTTGGTGTGCGGGAAACACTCCCCACCTCTAATCTGAATTGCCTTTCTGGGTTGGTCTCCCAAGCTTTGGAACCTCTCTGTGGGCCATTGGGGTGGTTTCACTTGACCCCAAACATCTCTGGACTGTGTTCTCCCCTGTGAATCCAGATTGCAGGCACACCAAGCTGCTGCATGAGGGTTTTTTTTTTGTAACAAAGCTGATATCCTTGGCAGGAAGGGGCTGTAAGCAGTTCAGCGTGATGCTGTTTTCACACATTATACCCACATGCACATTCAAAGGGCGTAATTAACTCCTTCCTGTATTGCTCCCCCTCTGTTGAAACCCTGCTTTAATTCTCTGCCCTCGGCTCCTCTGGTGAAGGCAGCTAGTCAGTCCCTTTGGCCAGGCTAACTTGATCCCCCAAAGCAATCCAGGGGTACAAGTGAAATGTCACAATGTGTCTGGGTTGGGAACTGCTGGGGTTCCCCTGTGTGCCCTGAGCACCTTGAGTTCAGCTCCAATACTGCAGCTGAGGATGGTTTGCTGTGCACTGCAAATATTGGGGGGAAAGCAAGGACATAAGTGCAGTTTAAGATCTTCTGTGTCACTGCAAATTCTGGAGTGACCTCAAATCCCTTGACGTGGTGCAGGGAGGTTTGTCTAAGGACCCTTGTAAGAGGGACAGATATATTGCAGCTGGCTCTTTCTCTAGAGATAAGGGATCGGCATCCCCATCCTCCTCCTGCTGTTGTGTGCCAGTGGCCTTGGAAGGGCAAGTTTGGGGTGATGTCATGCACCCTTTGGTGCAGCAGTGTGTGGTGCTAATTGAAACATGGCCCTGGTATTTCTGCAGCCTTTGATCTCAAGGGCAGAAGAAGCGGGTAACAAGAGACAAGAATGACATTTTAATTTCCTGGTCACCACCCACTGGGGACTTGCTTTCTTTTTTTAGTTGCAATTTCCCTTTGATTTCTATGTCCTTTTGCAACCTGAAATCTGTTTTGCCCAGGTTTTGTTTATTTAGGGTCTTATGTGTTGAGCTGTTGTAAGGTTGGCTGTCCTGGGAACCTGCATGTGATGGCATAGGGGAACTTTTACTCTGTACCTCATGTGGCTTTTTTGTACTTTCTCATTTCAGAGACTTTGATTCTCTCTCTAAGGATGATGTGTATGAGAATAACCGCTTGGTAAGTCCCTGTTCTGCAACAGAAGGAAGAAGGGATGTGAGAATGACTTGATGGAGGTCATGTAGTGTGGGAGGACTTTGTGATGGTGATGAGGGTGTAAGAAAAATCTGTGTTTGTAAGTAACAGGCAGGAGCTTCTCTGGAAACAAGGGAATCTGAGACATCAGCATCCAGCCTGTACTGGTTATCCTAACAGTTGTCAAGACAACATCTCAGGTGAAGATTTAAATGGTGCAGCATCATCTTGACCTCAGTTGTTCCAGACTTGCAGGCAATGGAAGCAGGAAGCTAGTTTTATTCCAGGCATAAGCAGAGAGGAGGGTCATGCTGGACCCTGGCCTGTGGTGTTCCCCTGCTGCTTGGGACAGCTGGAGCTATTAGCAGAAGCAGGCAGTGTGGACTGAGGAGATGCCCAACCCCAGGGGCTAGTGGTAGGACAGAGCAAAAATAGCCTTGGGTTTTTTTAATGAAAGACCTAATTACTGCACGCTCCATCTGACAGTCTGTGAAGAGACTTGGCCCGTCACTTTCCCAAGATGAGTTGAGCTACATGCAAATGTCTTAAGTGCAGGTGTCAAGAGGATGAGGCCAGACTCTTTTCAGAGGTGCTCAGTGACAGGGCAACATGCACAAACTGACAGTTCCATCAGGAAGCTCCATCTGAATACAAGAAAAAAAATAATTTTTCTGTAAGGGTGACAGAGTTGGACCAGGCTGCCCAGAGAGGAAGTGGAGTCTTTTGCTCTCGAGATATTCAAACTTGCCTGGGCACGACTCTGTGCAACCTGCTCTAGGTGAACCTGTTTTAGCAGAGTGTTGGACTAGGTGATCTCCAAGGTCTCTTCCAACCCTGGTCATTCTTTGATTCTGTGATTTGGATTTACAAGATTAGGGCTCTCCAGTTGTGTCCTGGCAAATTGTTTCGTAGACCAGTTGGCCCCTTTCAGCCATTAGCAACTATCTTTTTCCATTCAAAACCCACACAACTGGTATCTTGTCCTATTAGGTGGGGTCTCTCCATGCCCCTGGCTGCTTACAGCCATTAGTTCAGCAAGGCTCAGTCCAGAGAACCATCTTAAAGGTAGGCTGAGCAGAGCAGGGTGTCAACGGGGCATTTTTACACCCCTTGTTACTGCAAATATTTACTTCCTTTTATTTCTCCATTTTCTTTAGATTCCACGCTCTGCACAGTATCTCATGCCCCAGAGACGAGGCACATTCAGTCTTTACTGTACACTTGGTATCTCACCATTCAGTGCTCAGACAACTGTCATCTCCTCCTAGCTTACCTTCTCTTCAGTCCCTACTGAAGAGTAGCCTTGCAAGTACCCTTGCAGCCCAGCTCCCTTGGAGATGAATGTGGATACGCTGCCCTTGGCACAGTGGAGAGATGGCCAGTGTATAGACAGTAATTCACATACACTTCTAAGTGGGAAGCTCTCAAACAGCTTTTTCTCCCCCTTCATTCCTTCCTTTCAGGTAGCCATGAATGCAATTGGAGGAGTTCTGTGCTTCTTGTCACGATGTCCTTGTTTTTTCTTGCTGAGACACAGAAAAGTACTGATGTGGCTTATGCATGGCAAGCTGCTGGATGTTGAGTCAGGATGCCTATATTAGTGGGAGGGAAGATATAGTACCCCAGGGTATGAAAAGATGTGCAGAGTCAGTGTTTCTGTGGGGTGAGCATTTGGGGTGGCTGGGGACACTGCTCAGTAGAGCTGGTGTTTGGCTGTGTTGCTGGAAGTATCTGCCAGTCCTCGACCCCTCACAGTGCCAGCCAAGGTTCTGCTGGGCTCTTTTGTCAGGGCACTGGTGGTGTGCCCTTTTCATGGGTTGAAGAAACACTGGAGTTTTTTTCAATGAAAACTTGAAAGGAACCTTACTTCTGATGCTACTTTTCTAGTCAGATGGCATGTCCGGAAGGCTCTGTCTGTCAGGAATGCCATAGGCTTTCTACTTAACTTTCCCCAGGATCCTTCCAACTTGATTTCTTTTTTACTTTCCATAAAGCATTAATTTTCTCTCCTTAATGTCTCTCTGCTTGCTGTTCCTCTAGGCCTTTGAATTGGCAGAGCGGGAGCTGGGCATCCCAGCCCTGCTAGATCCCAATGATATGGTCTCCATGAAAGTCCCCGACTGCCTCAGCATCATGACTTACGTGTCTCAGTATTACAACCATTTCAACAACCCCAGCCAAGGTGAGTGTCCTCCCACCCTTCTGGCTTCCAGTTTCCCCCAGTTTGAGTACAGGAAACCCAATGTTACTTTGTGTTTCCTCCTTCCTATGGCAGCTGGAAGCTGTGTCTGTGGGGAAGGGGAGAGAAGCAGTTAGTACCTACCACTCCTGCATCTTGTTGGTGCCCCTGAGGAAGGCCTAGAAGAGGGAGTGCATTAGGGCGAGGTTTCACAAGAGGTGGGGAGTGATGTAACAGTTAAGGCTGTGGAAAGAGGAACGCCTTTCTCCTCCCTCTGTGCTGCATTCCTGCTGCTTGTGTTGGGCCACCACCCGTGGTGCTCACCAGACCCCTTTATGATCTGCTCTAACCCACTAAAACAGGAGAAAGCCAGATGGGAGCCTGCCTACCGCAGCTAATTTTTATCACCTTGGTACATGTAAAGGGAGCCAGGGTGGAGTGTTTCAGATCAGTTCATCTGTCCCTACAACTGCAATCTGAGCTCACAGATGAGGGCTCCAGGTCTCCTTTGTTCTGCTCTCCAGCCACAATATCAGATAAATCTCTTCCACTTGCATATACTTCTCCAGGGATGCTGGTCTCCCAGCCAGAGAATCCCGCTGGGGACTGGTATAATTTCCAGCCCTGACAGCAAGAGATGCTTCACAGAGCTGCTGACAGCCTGGAAGCCCTGGGGCCCAGTGGGTCACAGCAATACATCAGCAGCTATCCCAGGTGCTCTGGGCTTTAAGCATTGCTTAGGGAGTCAATTATAAGGAGGCCAACTAGCATTTGATGTCTAAATAAAATCACAGTGGGAGGCTGATATCCCTGGGCCACAGAAGGGGATCCACAGCAGGGCCAGGCTCTCTGGCAGCCTCACAGCCAACCCATTATTAGATTATGTTCGTCTCTTCCACTTAAAATAAGCGTTGAAGTGTTGGGAGCGGCAAGTTCTGTCCTATGTCACAAGGCTGGATGATTTTTTTTCCACTCCCCTTCCCCCACTTGGGTGGTGTGAGTCACTGCTGCTCCCAGTGCCTGATCCTCCTTCCCTTCTGCCTCCAGCCAGCGTCCCTCCGCCTATGAAGCGCCCAACTGCTGCCGCCTCGCCTTCTCTGCTGGCCCACAAGAAGTCCGTGGCTGCGGTCGAGAGTCCTTCAGCACCACAGGTACCCAATTTCTTGATTCAAAGCCAGCCTGAGACAGTGGTGCTCCCTGCACTGCGAGTGAGGAGATGGGAGAGAGCTTATCACAGTGCGATGGATTTTTGCAGGGGGCTGCCTGTGTGTTTTGGGGTGTGGGATCCAGCTGAGAGAGCAGTTTCTCTCTAGAAGTCTGTGGACTGCAATTTGTCCTTGGCAGGCAAGAGGTTGGGCAGATTGGTGCTGAATTGGTTCCTTGAGACACCCAGGGCACAAAGACTCTCCTTCGTATGTAAGGATAATCCATAGATGAGGAAAGAGCAGGAATGTGGGACTAGAAGAGCAAAATAGATGCCTTTTATTTCAGGTTTTAGCAGATGTCCAGGATGGGACATTTTTCAGTGTCTTGCAGGGCCCTCCTACCTGGAATATAGATTAGTCCCTTCCACAGCCACAGATGGGGGCAAGGCATCTTTTGGAGTGGCCTCTTCTAATTTGGGAAGAGGCAGCCTGCCTGTGCCTGTACTCGGGGGCAGCTGTTCTGTGCATTGTCAGTCCCTGAGGTCAGCCCCTGAACTGTGCCACAAGCCCTCAGCGATGGCCCTTGCACAGGGAGCAGCTGCTCTGGAGCATCTGTGGTCTGGGGAGCAGCTCGTGGCCCCCATCCTGAGCTCCCTGTGCATTGTGCCTCAGGATGATGCCCCCTTGGACCCACCGGAGCAGTCCCAGCGCACCACGCCCAGCAGTACCTGCGCAGCCTGCCAGCAGCACGTCCACCTGGTCCAGCGCTACCTGGCTGAGGGCAAGCTCTACCACCGCCAGTGCTTTAGGTATGTTGTGGCCGGGCCTGGTGGTGTGGCCCCTTTCCTCAGCAAACTGCAGGTCTGTGGCCAGCTGCACCCCATCTTTGTGTGTCTGTGCCCTTGGGCAATGTGGAGCATCAACAACAGTGCTTGAAATGATAGTGAAGATGTTCCATTTGCCTGCCAGTCCCCTATCCCAGAGGTCTGACTAGCCCCTTGTGACCAGCCCTGTGCTCCATTCCTCCCCTACTTCCTGCTTCCCTTGCTTTCTCACTGGAATCCCAGCCTTTTGAGCTTCTCCCTTGTCACATAAACAAGGATGCTCTGTCTCTTTACCACCTGCCTACCCAGGACCACCCCCCTTCACCTTCCAGTGAGGTCTAAGTCATGACATCATCTTACAGACCTTCTTCCACCTACACTCCACATTTTCAACTGGATATACAGGCTTCTATGCTGCCTGGGTGGTGCTGAGCTGCAGACTGTTAACAAACTGAGGAATGAGAGTTTAGACGTCAGCAGCATTGTGGTTTCTCCTTAAGTGCAGGTCCTTACCTGCCATACCTGTGAAATCATTTCTCTTTGCTTTCCCTGCTCTGATGATGAAGGGATGAGATCTCTCCCATGGGCCACAGGACAAAGACTGGCTTCTCAGGACAGAAATACTGAGCCACTGGGAAGATATGAGAGGCCTCATTCACCTGCCTAAGCCAGCTGAGGATGTGCAGTAGAAACAGCATCGCAGGAGGGAAGCTAAGCTGGGGCCCATCAAGCTTCCCATCTGCAGCTGGGGCAAAAGCAAGAGTTTTAGGGTGTACATGCAACATTCCAACTGCCCTCATGGGCCAGGAAAAGGGGACGTGCCATATCTGCCATGGCATAGTTCATGGCCCTTCAGACTGAGCAGTGAGATCCCTGAAATTTTATCCCAAATGTTTTGCCTCCTTATGCTTTTCTTTTTTTCTGTTTGTTTTTTTTTTTTTTTTTCCCTGTGTTGACTCATGGATGCTGTTTGGTCATGAATTTCCTTTGGCAGTGTTTCCTGTGGGCTGATAGAGATAAATCCAAAGCAAACTACTTTCTCCCCTTGTCCAAACTTGCCACCTCTTAATTTCATCATACCTTTTCTCTCTAGAGCCTCTGTGTCCTCACACTTCTGCTCTCCATTTCAAAGGAAATCTCAATCACTGGATGCCCAGAGCAGAATTCCTCACCAAAACTATCTGCTCGCAGTGTAGGGCAGCTAGCTGCTGCAAGCACCAGGTATTCAGACAAGAAGGAACAAGCTTGGTTTTCATGGGAGTGTTTGATCAGTCCCTTGCCCTTGGCTGTCTTTCATGTACGCTATCTACCTTCCTTCCCAGGTGGAAGAAGGCTGACTTGGTTGCCAGTGCTGTGTATTACACTTGTGCCTGGAGGACTTCATTAGGAAGCATTCAGAGGCTCAGTGGAGAAAGAGTGGATGATCCAAGGATATATGGCAGACAGCAAAGGACAGAGAAGCTATTAGCCCAATTTAAACAAGCAAGGCTGAGTGTACAAATGGTCCTACTGCTTAATTCCCCTGTCCATACAGCCAAACACCATGGCCCTGTTGGGTGCCATGGTCAGCACTGGTGAGGGTGAGCATGAGACCAAGCCAGGCTCGACTACTCTTGAAGCCTCCAGTGTAGGAGTTTCCCGAGTTGGAAGTGGCGCAATTTTATTTAATAATCAGGGTTTGGGAAGTTTTGTTTTACAAAAAATTGTGTCTGAAGTTTCTTTAACCCAGTTGGATCCTTAGCCCCTGCAAGGGAGCCTGTAGCCTCCCTGTGCCAGTTCTGAACCAGCTGCTCCCTAATTCCAGTGGATACTCCCTGTTTCATGTCTGTGAGTGGTTGATCGCTCTCCCCCTTCCAAGTCTGGAAACTACACCATATGTCAATACCAACTGTTGCCCTTCCACATATATTAAATCCTTTCTGAGTTGAAGGAGGAACCCAAATGCATGAAGTATTTGAGTTGTGAACTCTGCATGGGTTCATACAGTAGCATGGTGACATTTCTCTGTCCCTCTTCTTTCCCAAATGACTTTCCCAAGACCACGCTGGGATCTAGTAGCAGGGATGGGAGCTAACTCAATGTCACTGCAAGGATCTCCCAGGTGCGTTGCCTCCCATGAGGGGCAGGATGGTATCTCCCATCTCATAGGGCTCTCTTCTCATTGGCAGGTGTAAGGAGTGCTCCAGCACTCTGCTCCCAGGGTCGTACAAGCCTGGGTCAGAAGCGGGGACATTTGTCTGCACACAGCATCGTGGTAAATTGGCCATGAGTGGGAAGGCAGAGAGGAGGCCCAGCCCAGACCGACAGTCACCAGAGCTAAGAACTGAGACTGGGGCTGACAGCATGAGAGAGGATGCCCTCCCTGCAGGAGCAGAGCTGGGGAAGGACGACGGCGACTCCCTGGAGAGCATGGCAGAGACCCGTACACCTGCGGGGGGCCTGGCTGGCCCAGCAGAAAAGGACAGCACACCCAGCAAAGCAGAGACAGTGATGCCCCCTGCTCCTGCAGGCAGTGGGACGCCTGTCTCCCAAACTCCTCCCAGACCTCCCATCCCCAGCAAGCCCACAGTGCTCACCCAGGACAAAGCCAGCTCACAGGATGGACGGCTCAGAGACTCACGTCCCACCCCTGCCCCAAGGAAAGCCACCGATGCCTCAGCCCTCTCCCCTCCGACCTCTCACCCTGTCCCCCGGCCCAGGTCCACTCTGCAAGGCGAGGGCAGCGAGTGTGGACCTGGCATAGTAAACGGTAAGAGGGCACAGTGGTGGCAGGGGTTACCCTCCACATCCCCAGTGGCTGAGGTGGTCAGCTGCAGGTTGGATGAGTTTCATTCCTTCTCTGCTGCCCAGCACTCTTCTGCCTCTCAATAAATCTCAGGCTCAGACACTGAGCCTTCAAGTGCCAGACATTGCCAGCCATCCCCATAGTGGGGAGAGCAGGGCTAGCTTTCATGCCTGCCTGTTCCCTTATATTTCTCCAGAGCTCTACAGAGTTTGCTGCCAGTGCGGAGGGAAGGTGACACTGAGAGCATTTTGCAAGTGTGGGGACAGAGAGGCAAGTCAGTTCTCCAGGTGCAGCTCTCAGGGTGAGGTGTGGAGAAAAAGGCAAAGGGAATGTTTGGGGTCAGCTGGCTGCACCAACTGCGGGAGAAATGCCATGGGGTCTTCAGAGAGTGGGAATAGCCACCCTCCCATAGGAAGGTGTGTCAGAGGAGCCTTGTATTGATTTAATCTCTTTCTTCATGTCCTTTTGGTGTTGTGACAGTCTGACGCTGTGTCTTTCTAGGTCGGGTACCTGAACCCAGTCCCCCTGTCCCAAAACCTCGAGGAAGACCATGCTCCTCTGATCGGTATGTTCTTCTGTTTGGAGATCACCTGAAAACTCCATAACAAGGTGGGGCTATGGGGACAACATAGTTGTGGTTTTCTTTACCACCTCCATCAGCCCCTTCTCTTAGGAAGATGTAGGCTTTGACCAGGTCCCTTTCCTAGTAGGTGCCACCCCAGCATGGTCAGGCTAACAGTGTTTGTCCATACCTCCCAGGCCCTGTGTCTGTTAAGGCTTGTAAAGGTTTGAGGGCTTCAAACAGGGATTTCTGTGGCACATGCAGATGGCCAAGTGCCTTCTGAAATGGCCCTACTTGTGTGTGATAAGAAGGGGATACTTGTCTGTCTTGTGGAGGGTTTGTCCTGGGAAAGGTTCAATGCAGGGTCATTGTGAGTGCCTGGCTGCAACCTTTACACTTCCTGAGCTCTTACCCAGGAGCCCACTGGTTTTGATTTGTTCCTGCCTGCTGTTGGGACAGAGGTTGCACAAGCACACTGCATTCACAGTGGTCAAAGAGCTGGGTGTGTGCAGCAAGTGGTGGCCACTTTCCTGACCAGCACATTCACTGAGCCGTGGTGTGGGCTGTGCCCCCAGAGAACCAGCAGTGAGGACCAAGCCACAGGAGTTAGCAAAGAGGAGTGCATCCCCAAAACTCTCAGATTAAGAGCCCTCTGCATGTTGGTGGGGAACATGCCACAGAGGGCAGGGTATCTGATCTCAACTCCCCCTCTGGCCACAGCCTGAGGAGGAGAACTGAGTGTAGGAATGGTGTCAGGGAAGGAAGACCAGCTGTGCCCATAAAGCTCAGCCTTTACCATTGCTTAGCAGATGGAGGCAGTAATATTCAGAAACCAAAACACTGGGCTCAGCAGGCAAGTCAGACAGGCTGTGCTTCCCTGAGGCCCATAGGTTTGTCCATGGAGAGCAAGACACTCTGTCCAGGGAAGACTCCTTGGATGAGAAAGCTGCTTCTGCATGGGAGACATCTTGTTCCATCTGTCCTTTACCCCAAGAATCAAGTCTCTCTCCAGTGCCTCATCATCCCAGCTTCTCTCTGCCTCCCTGACACCTTGATTTCTCTTTCTCTTCTACCAGTGGTGGAGCTGCTGCAAGAGCCAAGGACCCACCATGGATGGCCTTAGTGCAAGCAGAGCCCAAGAAGAAGCCAGCTCCCCCTCCTCCCCCGGGCAACAGCCATGAGACTCTGAGTAGGACTTCAGAGGAAGAGGATGGGGAGGAGGTGGGGAAAGCCAGGAGTGAGGAGAGCAAGTCTGATGCCACAGAGCCCAAACCCTACAACCCTTTTGAGGAGGAGGATGAGGAAGAAGAGGAGAGTGCTGATGCCCAAAAGAGCACACCTGAGCAGGAGCAGAGCGAGGCTGCTGCTAAGCCTCTCCACCCCTGGTATGGCATCACTCCCACCAGCAGCCCAAAGACTAAGAAGCGGCCAGCTCCACGAGCCCCCAATGCTTCCCCACTAGGTGAGCTTCCCTCCACTTCCTTATTCCTCCTTCACAACCCCTGTGTGTCCCCTTGGAGGCTTTGTCTGTCCAGACACCTCGGCATCACTGGGAGGCCTGGCCTTTATGAAGTGATGGTTGTACTAAAACTTGCACTAGCCATCTCCTCTCTACCCACTGGAGTACAGCATTTGCAGGCAAGACCTTTGTGCTGCCTCCTGTCTCCAGTGTATACCATCCTCCCTTTCTCTCCTGGCTGTCCCTTCATTTCTTCCTGAGCTTTCCCTTTGCTTTGCAGCCCACCACCCCATCTCCAGGCTGTCACACTCCGAGCCATCATCGTCCACCCCATCTCCAGCACTCAGCCTTGAGAGCATCAACTCTGAGAATTCAGCCAAGGTGCTGGGAGACACTGATGAGGCCTCAGTGCCCAAAAGCTCCTCTGAGCCCACTGTCCACACACCAACAGCTGCCAAGACCTCTAGTGCTGATACGCCGCTGGCCAGCGTCTCTTCCAGCGAAAGCCCTGCTGCCCCAGCCAGCCTCTCCACCAATTCCTCCTTCTCCTCCTCCAGCGAGCTGGCCAGCTTCAGTGGGGAGATGCAGCCCAGCACCCCACATGCCAGCAGGAGCGTCTCCACTGGCAGCTTAAAGACCAGCCCCAGCCGCCTGCCACCCAAGCCTCCGGCTGGGGCTAGTCCTACACCCATCCTCTTGGCTTCAGATGGGGGTGCTGGAAGTCCCAAGACACCCTCCTCACCCAAACCACAGCTGAAGGTGAGATGGTGACCTTCCTCCCATTCAGATCATGGAGCTTTTCTTCCCCATCTATCACTCAGTCACAGGGGATGTGGGGCAGGATAAACATAGGCCTGCTCTGTCTGCTCATGTACAGCTGTTGGAATGCTATATCAACTCTATTTCCTGGATGTATCTTCTTTTTTTGCCCCCTCTCCAGTCTTCCTGCAAAGAGAACCCCTTCAACCGGAAGCCATCACCTGCCACCTCTCCCTCAGCAAAGAAACCTCCCAAGAGCTCCAAGCCAGTGCGTCCTCCTGCACCAGGTCATGGCTTCCCACTGATCAAACGCAAGGTAAAAGGGCCCTTGGGAGTGGGGAAGGGAAAAGCCAGCTCTGTGCTATCCCTCAGGGCCATAGCAGTATACATGCACTCTACTGATGCATGTGTGGGCAGGGATTGCAGCAGGTGGTTGTGGCTGGGTAGGATGGTGTATAGACTTGACCCTGTTCATGACAGCACCATGGTCTCCCTTTGCTCTAGAGTAGGCTGGGGATTTCACATCCACACTTTGATGGAATATTCTGTTGTTCCCCTGGCTCTGTTAGTGTTGACCAACCTTTGGTTTATCCCTGGAAACTGGAGGCTGGTGGTAATGGAAATCTCTGATTTATGGTTTGGCAGGTGCAGACAGATCAGTACATCCCTGAGGAAGACATTTATGGGGAGATGGATGCCATCGAGCACCAGCTGGACCAGCTGGAGCACCGTGGGGTGGCCTTGGAGGAAAAGCTTCGCAGTGCTGAGAATGGTATGTGGGGTGGGCTGTCTGTGGCTGTGGGGCAGGATGGACCTTAGGGCTGCCCTTTCTCCAGCCAAGGAGATAGCAACAGTGACTTCCTTCCTGCTGATGTTGGGGTTGGAAGAGCAACAAAGGATGTGCTGGGCTCCAAGACTGGTTACAGCCATACCCTGAACATGGAGATGCCCCTAGAATGAAAACAGGTGGGATAAAAGAAAAGGTCTCTCTGGGACTCAGGAACAGGCTGAAGTCAGGTTGGCTCTAGCCCAGTGTCCCTCTCCTGGCCTGGCAGAGCCCAGCCTGCTATAGGGTGATGGGATCCATCAGAGCTGGGAACAGTTCTGAATTGTCCCTTTGCTTCGCAGACAACCCTGAGGACAGCCTGCTTGTGGACTGGTTCAAACTCATCCATGAGAAGCACATGCTAGTGCGCCACGAGTCAGAGCTCATCTACATGTAAGTGTGTGCAGGTGTGTGCAAGTGTGTGGAGAGGCACTGATGCTCTTTCTGGGAGCCCTTTCTCAGCCCTCCTGAAATGGTGCTTCCAGGGGAGAGCCTGAGAGGGCCTCCTTGCCTAGAGAAGGGAGGGAGAAAGGCAGGCAGACAAATCTGTCCAAATACGCTCAACTGATCCACAGCAAGTCACCAGAGCCTCTGCAACATCTCCTCCAGGAAGGCCTGGAGCAGCCAGGGCTGGTCCTTACTGGTGCTTGGTTCCCTGGCTGTACAGGACAAGATCAGCATCTTGATGGTTCTTTTCAAGCTCACCCTGTACTTTGGGGTGATGTTCTTCTCTGGAGCCTTGCAATGGTTCCCAACATTTCTGTCTTCCCTTGCAGCTTCAAACAGCAGAACCTGGAGCAGCGGCAGTCAGATGTGGAGTATGAACTGCGATGCCTCCTGAACAAGCCAGGTAAAGTACCACTCTGGGTGTGGTTATCCCTTTTTTCAAAGTTGTAAAGAACCTACAAGGATCATTTTTCCCCTGGGCGTCATCTCCTGTCTGTTCACATGGGTCTTGGGGGGAGAGAGGCAGATCTGTAGGGATGCCAGGGCAATCAGCTGGCTCTAGAGCCACTGTCCCATCTCGTTGTGTGCCCCAGCCTTGTGCAGGGACATGCTCCTTTTGTCCCCGTGGGGTGCCACATGCAAGGTTCTGTCCACACAGCAGTGCCAGCCCAACTGGCCCTGCAACATGGCAGGATAGAGAGGATCATGCTGGGGATCTCTGCCCTGAAGCTCTGAATTTCAGTGCTCCTTCAGCCATGTAATTGCCTTCCTTGGGGTTTGGGTGGGTAGAGAAGGACTGGACTGACGAGGACCGAGGGAGAGAGAAGGTGCTGATGCAGGAGCTGGTGACCATCATTGAGCAGAGGAATGCCATTGTGAATTGCCTGGATGAGGACCGACAGAGGTGAGTGAGGAGTGGGGTGGGCTGGGGAAGAAGGGAAAAGCAAACCCTGTCTGACTCAGCGCCACATGAGCATCTTGTGGGGGTGTCCCAAGATGTCCATGTTGCTGATGTCTTTCCCAGGCTTCCCAGTCCTTGTCTCTTTGAATGCTTTGTGTGGGAAAGACAGGACAGTAAGTGCAGCATGTGGGATTTATCCTGCTAATAGCAAATGCTCACAAGGCAGTGATGGATCTGCCCCTCTGTGGCTTCTAAGTAGGAGGCTCTCTAGCCTTAAACAATACAGCAGCTGTTTTCAGGGCTGGATTGCTGACCTCTTTCCTATTCTTTCTTTCAGAGAAGAGGAGGAGGATAAAATGTTGGAAGCCATGATTAAAAGGAAAGGTAAGAAACAGTCAGGAAGATTTTTGGAGTGACATTTTCACTGCTGACCCCAGCAAGGGGCAGCATGAGCCATTTGTGAAATTGTGTGCTGGAGAGATTTAATCTATTCTGAGTAGACTCAGGAGAATTTCCTGTAGGGCTGTTAAAAGTTTGGGGCACAGTTGCACTGTGCCGTTATCAGAGAAAGAAGTGTGCATACAGTGGATGGCTTTGATTCATGGCTTTCACCCTTACCTCTGTTGTCATGCATGTGTCTGTACCACCACTGACATCCCACAGTAACAACCTCCCTTTGCAATCCCAGAATTTCACAAGGAGACGGAGACTGAGAGCAAGAAGAAAGGAAAATTCAAGCCCATGAAGGTGCTTAAGCTGCTGGGCAACAAGCATGACTCCAAGAGCAAGTCACCCAAGGAAAAAAGCTAGAGCAGGGAAACACCAGCAGTGGGAGGCAAGTGCTTGCCAGATGGCCCTGGTCTCCCTGCAGCTGGCTTGCCTCTCCCCCTGCTCCCTCCCCAGGCACTGGAGCTGCCGCCCCAGGGAGACACCAGCTCTCAGCCCAGAGTGGGGGAGTCTGTCCAAAGCGCTCTGCTCCCGAGGCTGCAGAGGAGCATGGCTGTCCTCTCTGTGAAGCCTTGCTAATGAGGTGGGGAGAAGATAGATTTGCGTCTCAGATACGTTACCCCATTGTGCATTCTTGTCATTAACGGAGAAGCAAGCCAAGGAGTTTCGTGTTTGTGGGAAAACTTGCACTAACTGCACCCCGTCCTTTCTCCCGCTCTAACTGTGATAGTTCCACGTGCCTCTTACTTCTGCCAGGAGGGGACTGGGCCTCCCTGTCCCTCCCTGCCTGCCTGCTCTTGTGCCCTTTCTGTCCCATTTTTAACTTCAGGAGAAAACTCTGACATTAGAATTGGAATTCTTTGGGTTTTACTGGCCTAAACTAAAAGGTTAAGAAAACACTCCTGCATCATAAGGTTCTAGAGCCATAGCCAAAAAACTGGTGCCCTATTTATTTTGAGCTGTCCCCTCCCTCGAGTGCCAGGGCTGGGTGGCCTCCATCACAAGGCTGAGAGGACCCAAGGGGACAGTGTACAGCTGCTGGGACGTAGCGTACACGCCCTACTCAGGACCCCCACTGCTGCTAAACACCACTGACTCTGCTGCCTTCCTGGGGAGGAAGGAACCTCCCTTCTCCGGGCAAGAAAAGCTCAAAACTGACTCAGCGCTGGCCACTAGGCTTGTGTCCCTGCTCACCAGTGCCACCCTTTAGTGGCTGGGGAGAAAGGCGTGGTCACAACTGACCTTTGCCCAGCTTCATCTGTGTATACTTTAAAAGTATGCAGGTGTTGGCTGGTTATTTTTTACACTTCCTTTACTAGCTGAATTCAAACCCATCCTAAAACTTTAAACCCCTTATTTTATTTGTTGTGTGTGTGCGTGTGTGTATACATTGGAGGATGAAATGGGGGGCAGTGTTCTTCCAACCATCCCTTCTTCCTTCCATTTTTGTTTCCTGCCTTCTCTTACAAGGCAAGAATTATTTATTGAATTGTTGGATCATCCAGAATTAGTTTCATGGGTGTTTGGTTGGTCGGTCAGCTGTTCATCATGCCTTCTCATTAGCAAATTAGACATAACCAGCCCTGAGCCATCTGCTGCAGTCCCTTCTAAAAACCCAACAGGCTTTAGCCAAAAAGCTCTTGGAGCCGTGCCTTGCAAGGTGGCTGGCATAGTGTTCTGGAAAGGGATCCTTGTTTCCCAAGACCAGAGGGACCCAAGCCCCTCCTCAATTCCAGCGTGGCCCCTGTGCCTGGGAGCTGGCCAGCTCAGCCCTGCGCTGGCAATGCCATCTCTACCCTTGCTGTACCCCAGCAGGCTGATGAGGAGCAGTGGTAGAGGAGGGGAGATCGTAAAACACAACTCTTTGCCAATAAGAAACAAACCTGTTTAGAGCCTGCTGTCATGTCACTGTTGCCAAAGGCCATTGGGGATCACTGCAGCCTTGGCCCCAGGCCTGGTCCGAAGATTGATTTGTAAATTATACTGTACTAACTCTGTGACTTCCATTCACCTGAACAGAAATAAAAGAAGCATTGGATTCAAAAAATTATCATGGCTTAGGTTTCTGATTACTTTGTGCAGTCATGTTGTCCTGAGGACAGGGCATGCTGCCTGGCTTTGGTGAGTGGCCGACATGAGAATTGCTGACAAGATCTTAAGGAAATCAGAAACTGGACTTTTTGCTGGGATTTGCAGCAAAAGCAGGACATCTTGCTTCGGCCTGCTGGAGAACAGAGGTGCAGGTATGTATGAGGTGAGCAAACAGCCATTTCCAGGCTCTGTGGGAAGCTGATGGCTATTCTGCATACCATGCTTTCAGGAACCAAAAAATCACAGCAAATCCTCTCCCTGCTTGGCATAGCTGTGCTCCTGAGCCCCTGCCCAGTTCTGCTGCTGCCAGAGGTTTGCTGATGCACAGTCACACTGACCTGCAGCAATGCCAGGTGGGGAGGGGGGGAGCTCCTGCTTGCGCAAGGCCACACAGCTGCATCTTCCTCCCTGCCTTCTCCCAGCAGAGTTGTTCCCTAAGCCATTCTCTGAGTCAGGAGGGACAGGAGCAAGCAGGCTGTAGGTGTGAGTGGCAGTGTGTGTGTTAGCATCATTCTATCACAAGAAACCTCCACCTCTGGGTAGATGAGGAGTGACATTCCTACGGGTGGATTGCTGTACTATGAGGCATTGCACAGGCAAAGGAGGCTCTGTGCTGTCATGTTTTGGTTGCCATGTGTTTTCATGTCTTTAATATTATTGAGCAAGAAGGGATCTGGTGTGTGGGTAGGATTTTACAACAACTTCTGTCGCTGTTTACGTACGAATTGGTCCTGCCTGCTAGGCAACAGATGGTGCTGCCCTCTCTCTGGGAACAGATCAGTCCTTGAGACTCCAATGTCTGCGAAGAAGAGGTGGGAACAAATTGCACTTGTATTCTGTCCTTGGCCTAGTCATGGAGATTGGATTTGTTCCCACCAGGGAAGTCTTTTGTCGTGATCATTCTAATTTCCTCACTTCTCTTCTTGTCAATGATCTCCATCTCATGCATTTTCTGCAAAGTAAAAAGAGGAAGGGCTCAGCAGGGAGAAAGCCAGCAGCTTTTTTTTTCTTCTTTTGGCAGTCTCAAGAACAAAAGTTCTATTTTCCTAATTGAGTTACATGCAGAGATGGAATGAAAGGCTGAAAAAACTCTACTCGCCATTCCCCAAATTCATGCCTGATGTATGCCATGAAGGCAAACAGTTCTCTGCCCCCCTCCCTGCTCAGATATCTGCTTTATGGTCCCTGACACAAGACATTCCCTCCATGTACTGTACAGCCAAGGCCCTTGTGTACCTGTGAGATTTCAGTGAGGACAATTCCTCGATACTCCCTGTCCTGTCCTAGAGCTTCCATCTGTTCCAGGAATTCCCTCCTCTCCTGAATTTCATTCATCACTGACGGATAAAAGAAAGAACTGTGGAAACAGCAGGCAGCCAAAAAGCAAAAAAAATGTACTTCTGTCTAGTTCTGAACCCCAGTTTGCTAGCTCTGCTTGAACAGCAGTCCCACCAGAGGCAGAGTGATGTCTGCTGTAACACTCCTTTTGCACGTGTCATCACAGTACCCCAGTAGTCCCTCCCACAATGGGAGATGTCCCCTCTGCCCAACTTCTTACTGCTCCCCAACTTCCAGGAATAGTAGGTTTCTGGTTTCTTTTGTACAGACAATTCTCTGTTGCTTGTGGGCAATTTAATCGTCTGTGGATGCAGACAGAACCTGCTGTTGAGGTTCATTAGTTGGCACACATCACCCAGTTACCTCAACCATCTCTGCTCCCAGGACGAGGCAGGACATTAGCTGCTGCTTTGCAGCACAGACCTTCAGCCAGCTGGTCCAAATCCTGCCACAAAAGTGCCAAGGACAACACTCAACTTGTGACAAGTTTTGGAGGATACCAAACGTGTGACACCAGCTGCACTGCCTTCCTGCAGCAGGGACCAAAGCACTCCTTCTGTACATGTTATTCTGGCATTGCCCATCTTTGTGCTGCCCTGGCTAGCTAGGGGCTGGCTGGGCTGTACATACACATTGCAGATTCAAGCACAGAGAGGTATTGGGCAGGGTTCTGCTATACCAGAATATTCTGCAGGCTAAAGTCTTTCACTGCTTAAAATTTTACTCCACATTTAAGCTTTGCTAGTGTAACTGCTGTGATCCTGGAGTGAAACAGCGCAAACCATGGTCAGGCTGCTATGTTGAGTTTGCTTGCTGGGGAAAGGACCAATAGTACCTGGGCTTGCTGCCCAAGTCACCCTGCACATCCCTAGGGTATTCCCTTGCCAGCAGAGTTCATTTTGCACAGGTAGCCCAGGGAGCTCGAATCTGCCAGAAAACCTCACCAGTATAAGCTCTGCAAGGATGGCTGGATCACAGCAGTACAGCAGCAAGTCCTTTCCCTCGGAAATGGGGCTTTGTGCCTCCTTCTGCAATGGGCTTCACATTACTGGCAACACAGCCTGCCACCCCAGTCCTCAGAGGGAGCTGGCTTCCCAGGCTTCCCGCCTGCCTCCCTCCAGGGAATGTAAAGACATACATTCTTCAAATCGGTCAGGCTCAGGCATCTCCTCTTCCTTTCTCTGAACGAGCACCTGCTTCACCTTGTCCTCCACCTCATCCTTCCCTGTTGCTAAGATGTTTTGAAGTCTTTGCTTCTCCTTTTCCAAATCTCCTGTGAATGCCAAGAGAGAGAAATTTATAATGAGCCTGTCCCCTCAGGGAGGAGCCTGGCTGCACTGCTTCCCTGCTAATGGTGACAGAGGAAGTGTTACATTAATGTCATTCTATCCCATGACTGAACTGTGCAAGCACCACACAGGTGGACAGAGCCAATCAAACCAACATCAGAGGTTTGATTCACATTTATGGGCTAGAAAGGGACACAGTGCTCCCTTCTTACTCAAGGACTGTGCAGATCCCTATCACCTGTCACCCAGTGAGCTGGGGGGCAGAAGTCAGCAAACACTTAAGAGATATTCCCTAAGAGATCCATTTCTAAAGCATCTTTGATGACTGAAAGCACAAGGATGTGGAGCAATTCAGGTACACCCTGCCACTACTGAGACTGCAGGCAGGGGATGAACATAAGGGGAAGAGAGGGTCCAGGCATCACCGTGTATTTATTAGCGATGATTGCTGACTTACGTGTGGGCTGTGGCTTGAATTTCTCTCGGGTGTAGGCATCTGCTGCCTGGCAGACCTTGGCAGGTCGGAGATGTGGTCTAGCTGGAAGCCTGCTTGGCTGACAGGCTGGTGGGGAGGAAGCAGGAACGGACTGTTTGCTGGATGTGGGGGGCCAGTGGAGGGGTAGGGCATCTCCTCCTGGGGAATAAACCAAACATAACAGCAAATGAGACAGAAAGGACCATGGATGGGTGATCCTGGCCCACTGCCAGCAGAAGATCTGACTGTTGATCCACTGCAGCATCACAAGCAAAGGAAGGCTCCAGGTGCCACAGATGCCTCACCCTGGACGTTGGTGTGTGCTGACATGAGACAGACTGTGGTTCAAGTCACACCGTTGTACCTTGTTTCCTGCATGACCCTTAGGAACACCTCACCCCTTAGGTCCCAGCGTGTCAGCAGCTGCTGTTTTAAAACCCTTGCTCATCCAAGCAGGCTGTGGACGAACCTCCGCGTCTCAAGGCGAGCGGCGAAAGCTCTTCACCACAGCACAGCAGCGGGCGGGGGAGCCCGGGGGCCTCACTCACGTTTCACACAGTCCATCAGGTATCGCCTGTGGGAGTGCGTCAGCTTCAGCTCCTCCATCATCGCTGAAAAACACGACGCGTGGGTGAAGAGCCAGCGGGGCCAGGCTGGGAAACCCGCCCCGGGGCCACCCCCTCTCACGACCCGAACCCGATGGGGAACATGCGGGTTTAGGAGGCTCCAGCCGGGCGGGACGCTCTGCCCCGGAGCGAGGCAGGGCGGGCGGGACCCCGGCGGGGCGCGGGGCGCGGCGGGGCCGAGCAGCCGGCTCCTGCGCCGCTCCGCCCTTACCTCCCAGCAGCTCCCGGGTGCCCGGGCTGTACCGGGCCGGCCTGCCCTCCGCCGAGCCTCGGCCGCGGCCCGGGGCCCGCAGTGCCTCCATCGCCACGGGCGGCACCGGGATGGCGGCGGCGACAGGGCGGCGGTCGCCATGGCAACGGCACGGCGCTGGTTCCGGCGGCGCCCGGAAACGGCTCCCGGAAGTGTCTCCCACTTCCGCCCGGCAGCAACATGTCCGACAACGAGGACAAGTGAGCGCGGGACCAGGGACGGGAGGCACGGGAGGTGGCGTGTCGTGTCGTATCGTATCGTGGCGTGTCGCTCCTCGGGGTCACGGGTCGGGACGGGTCGGGGGGAGGCGGCCCGGCGTGCGACGTTCGTGTCTCTCCCTCAGCTTTGATGGGGACGACTTCGACGATGTGGAGGAGGATGAGGGCCTGGAGGACCTGGAGAACGCGGAGGAGGTGGGAGCCCCGCGGCCCGCCGCGCTGGCCGGCCCCGGAAGGCTTTGCTGGGCCGGGGCTGGGAGGGCCTCAGGGGCCCAGGGTGCTGAGCTGCGGTGCTGATCTGCTTTCTGCCAGGAGGGACAGGAGAACGTGGAAATCCTGCCTTCGGGAGAGCGGCAGCAGGCGAACCAGAAGCGGATTACAACGCCCTACATGACCAAGTACGAGCGAGCCAGAGTGCTGGGCACTCGTGCCCTCCAGATAGCGTGAGTACTGCCCGCTGTGTCCCCACCGCTACCAGGCACAGCTGGGCCTCCCTTTGCACTGGAAAGTGCTCTCCCCTTCCCTTCAAAATTCCCGGGTCTTTTCCATGACCGCTGAGCTTGCACGTCATCCTCCTGGTCAACACTGATGCACAGGTCCGTGGAGCTCTCAGTGGCACCTGAAGTCTATGTTTCTCCTTGGCTGCGACTGTGCTACTTGTGTCTAGAGAGGAAGAGCATTTAGTAGCCCCAGTGAATTTTCCTAGGTCACAGGCAAAATTACTAGGGAATGGGATAAGCTAATTCTGGTTTCTGTATCTCCTAAGAGAACCAGTGTGGACTGGAAAGCTCATAACTGGCTTGTAAAAGCCAGATGGAGGGCTGGATGCTCCAGAATGTCTTCAGTTGATACCACAGGGCTGTAGGAGTTGAGAGAGGAGAATCCAACTTGAAATGCATTTTAAGTGCAGTTGCTTTGTGGCAGGCTGTAAGTTTTTTGAAGTATTTGCAAGAATAAGGCCTCATTTATAATAAATAATAACATTTAGAACCTGTTTTAAGTGCTGTCAAGGCTGGCTGCTCTCAATCAATTTGCCTATTTAGACTTGTTATATATATCAAAACATTCTGTGCTTTTGGAGAAACTACCTTTTCAGTGAGATTATTAGACAGTGACAAGGTTTTGAGCTTCATCTTGGTTATATCCACCCTCGAAATGACATCTCTGTTTGCTGCACAGCCTCTGCTCTGTGAACCTGTTTTATGCACCGTCTTAAAATAGGCAGAAGGCCAGAAAAATGGGGGGAATTGAGATGGGCCTATGCCAGGCCTTTAATCCACAACACTCTGGCAACTAGTTCTACTTCACCTGCATCTTCTGCCTGTGGTGCTGAACCCAGCCTAGCAGAAAAACCCCTGTGGCCTCACCTGCAGATAACGTGAGCTTTCTCTGCTGCCACTGCCCAGTGGATGGGTGATGTCACCATCCTTTGGAAAATGCTTCATTTTTTCCTTCTAGACGTAAAGTGCCTTGTAAATCCAGCCCCTCTCTTGCCCTGATCAAAGCTTGGAAGCTGTGGGCAAGTCAGAACGTAAGAGATGTGCTGGAGTTGCACGAGATGTGCTCAATTCACAGCAGTTCCACCCTTTCCAACGGGTTGATTTTAGAACTGCTCTTTTCCTCAAGTTTAAGTACAGCAGAGGATGAGAGGAGTGTGGGTTTGACCAGTCCTTGAGCACAAGCTGGTCAGCAGAGTCTGAGGGATGAGACAAGAAGAATATTGAAGAAAGAGTTCGGTCTGCAACCACCTGGGAGAATTTTCTTCTTGAAGTGCATAACAGAGCAAATCAGTTTTGCCAGGGTGATGTCCTGCCCTCCTACTTTATTGGCTATTGTACAGGTGACATAGGTAGGAAGATGTTTAGCTGTCCCTTTTTCCTTTCTGCGTGTTTACTCAAGTGGTTGTTGATATTCTTTCCAGGATGTGTGCCCCTGTGATGGTTGAGCTGGAAGGAGAGACAGACCCCTTGCTGATTGCCATGAAAGAACTCAAGTAAGTCGCAAGTTTGGTGGTGAGTGTACTGATTCCCATAAAGCCAACAATCCTCTCCTCATACCAGCATTTAGCAGTTTACACCAAGGCAAGCTTGTCTTCTCTCAGTAACAGTAACCACTATAGTTGCCTTCTCCTGTTTCCACCTTGGAGCTTCTTCACAGCTGCTCTCTCCCATCCTGGTTGGTTTTGCAAATACTGATGATTAGGAGTGCTCTGGACCTCTTCTACTTCACAGTTCCAGTGTTCTTTATTTCTGTGATGGGAACCAAAGGTCCTCATCTTTCTGGAATCACTTTAATTCCCCCAATGGAATTGTTTTAAAGCAGCCATCTGAACAGACTTGTGTTCAAATGAAGTACTAGCAAAAACTAAAATAAGGGTCAGGCTGGCTTGAAAGTTTGTTTCCTGCACACTTGCATGTTTGGCTTATTGCACTTGGCCCCTGCTTACAGAAAGGTAAATAAATCCTTTCTGAGTGTAGCAGAGGTAGATTTTGGATAATCACTTGTAGGCCCACCTTTCCACAGCAGAACTTCCTGCTGTCCCAGTTTGCCTGCACAATCAGTGATGTAGTCAGTGATGCAAGTATCCTTCAAGCAACTGATTAGGTCCCTGTTCTTGAACTGAATTGTCCTTATGCTCCACCAGTTTCTCAGTGCATTGAAGTTGCTCTTGCAGGTTTTGTATTTATTATAGCTCCCTTTGTCATTGCCAGAAGCTCCTTAGGTCATGTTTCTGTCAGATCTCCAAGCTCAGATTGAGTTGCTTCTGGTCAGTGCCTGAGCGTGAGCTCTGGAAAGTAAGTCGGGGTGTGACAGTGTGGTGGCATCCTGTTCTGTGCCAAAATTTAGATATCTCTTGGCATCAGGGAGCCACTTTGCTACTGGAAAAACAATGTCTCTGAATGTAAAGAAGTTGCATTACTTTTCAAGTCTGATACAGTTGAAATCTGATGCCCTGGTTACATTCCAGACTGATTACATTTTGCTGACTTAAATCTAAGTGTGTTCAGCATTTTCTTGCTTTCTAATCAGAAGCATTGTTAGCAAGTGCTGTACTCCACCCCAGCTGTAACAGGTTTTAGTCTGTGTAGTCTGAATAGTCCCTGTTTCATGCATCCTTAAAATGTTGCTGATGCTCTCAGGATGCAAAATTCTCTGTAACTATCAGTTTATCCTGGAAGTTCTCCAAATTCTGCCACTTTTGTAGTGTCATGTGGGGAAAAATCTTCCATCAAACAAAAAGTGGATTTATTCTTCAAGTCCCTTGATTAATTTTTCTCCCCCTGTATCAGTATTAGATGCATGATGTTGTCTCTTAATGGGTTCAGATCACAGGACTCAATTTCTGCAGTAGCACCAGAAGGCTGACCTCCTGTCAGTCTTTGGTGTTCATAGTCTAAGGGTGCTCAGTGCTTTGCACCTACAAAAGACAGAAAGTTGTTGAGACTTCACTATATAATATGAAATGACTGGTGCTACACAGATCTCAGTTAAATATGATGAGCTTATGGAAGCCCCCAAGCACCTCAGTTCCCATTGCCTACTAAAGTGATACAATGAAGGCTCTGATGTTTCTGTTCGTCTCTCTGTCTTCCCTTCAGAGCACGCAAGATCCCCATAATCATCCGTCGCTACCTGCCAGATGGGAGCTATGAAGACTGGGGTGTGGATGAGTTAATTATCACAGACTGATCAGACTCCAGCCATTGTTTTTGCTTTTTCTTTCCAGGGATGTTTCTAATTTTGTTTAGTATTTGTGTAAATAAATTATAAATCTCCCCATTTTAAATTAAATGTGTTTGGGTTTTTTTCCCCCTCCCAATTCCCCTCTCATCTCAGTGCTGCATGCCCAAGAGATGACTTTCTTACATCTCTCTGCCACCTGGGTTATTTTTTTTTCTCTCTGTGTCATGGGCTCTATTAGTAAGACTAGAGAGCCAAGTGCAATACTTTTTTGCCGCTTTTATTCACCTTTGAAGGCCTTATCTTTTAGCTAGTCTAAAGTCTGCAGTAACTACTTCCTCTTCCTCCAACACTGCTCCTCCTTGGTTATAGGACTGATAGGCAATTAAAGTCCTGCTGTACAGAAATGATCTTGCAGGTACTCTGGCTTCAGAAAGACTCCAGTCTTCCACCCCTCTTCCTTCTTAAAATGGGAGTGCTGAGACACCTCCATTGCTTCTCCCTAGACAGTTGGGCCTTTGTGCCCTGAGGAGGTTGCTGTGGAAACCCCCAATTTCCTCTTTGGCTGGTGCTGACTGTGGAGCTTCTCAGGAGTATCGTAGAGCAGCTCTCATCAAATCACCTATTGTTTCCCTGCTCCTGCTCCTTATCAGAAGTGGGGATCCCCTTTCAGTGGCACTGCCCCAGCCGGAAGCACAGTCGCCACTTGCAGCCCCTCCAACTCGGCAGTTGTACGTTGTTTCGCTTGCTCCTTGTACAGCCCTTCTCTGGCACGTGGTGGAACTGATGGTCCTGGAGGTGTGGGTGCCTTCCAGCCATATCACTTGTACATGCGCTGGTGGTTATAGTGGTGGCACAACAGTGATTGAATCCTGAAGTTCCTTTAATCTGTACTGTGATGAAAGGTCAGTCATTTGGCCCGTTCAGGCACCTGCACTCTCACCTCTGATGTGCAAGGTGGTAACGCGCTCAAGTCAAGGGTTGGGTGGATGTCTTACAAAAGGACTTCCAGCCAGCTGCTACCCAGTTTTCATTTCTTGATCTCTGTGCTTAAAAGTTCATGCTCTATGTGAGGAAGAGCTGAGCCCTTGGGCAGAGCACACCAAGTCTTTCTCAATTATCTTACTAAAAAGTGCTCTCAGAGATTTCGGGTTTTATTTTTAAAGAGAAGAAGGGTGAAGGTGCACCTCACCTATGGTTTCTGCCTTATATTTTTCTTTACACTGGTACTGAAGGAGTATTTCCAATTAGTGTGTGTTAAAGCTTGTGCTTATTTGAGTGTTCATTTTCCATGCTGTATGTGTGGTCAGTGCCTGCACATGAGCGTCAGTGTCCCAAAGGAAGGTTATACCCACCTGCCTGGGAACTCAGCTCATATAACCAACCATGAATGTCATTCTCTTACTACTCCCTGTAAAAGCACTAGTCTCTCCTTCCTTTATTGATGTGCACAGGAGGGGCTGGCGCTGGTTTTGGAAGCAATAATGCAAGAACTGAATGGGTCCCTGGACAAAATGACAGGTCAAAGGGGATGTGGAAGTGCTTGCAGGTGTGGGAAGGGAGTTGAGTGGGAGGAACAGAAATGCTTCCTGGTCCAGGCCATTCTTACCAAGAAAAGGTTAATTTGCAGCACTGTGGCCTTCAGCCTTCTCCCCCCACCCTCCATGGAATCCTTTAATCACGTTGGTGCGGTGAAATTTCAGCCCTGAAATGGTGCCTTTGTGCAATCATTTTGGCGTCTGCCATGGAGCGCAGGGTCGTTTTCTTGTCCTTTTTTTTGATTTTTTTTTTAAATGGCTTCTTTGTTCCCTACCCGCCTCCCCTCCCCAGCCTTGCATCTGTATCAGATACGATTAAAGGGATAGGGAAGGATGCCGGGCCAGCTCCTGCTAGGCTGCAAGAGGACTGGTTAACCCCTCTGTTACCAGTGGCATTCTGAGTCCTGTCTTAGATGTGAGGACCTTCCTATATGAGAGGAAGCATATCCTTCCACTGGTTGAGGCAGAGCCCACTTGCTTTCTTTACTTATGAGGAGCTGGAGAAGGGCACTTATTTGTAGTTAAGAACTTTCTTTTCCCACTCTTCATTCACACCATGTCACTTCTCTTCCACACCCCTGGGATCAGCTCCTATACCCTTAATTCCACCATGGCTTCTCTTCTTCCCCACGCACACTCCTGACCTGCTCAGCAGTGCAGTAGTTCCCTTCTGGGCTCTTCCCACAGCCTGTAATTTGGGGTTCAGATTTCTCCTCTCCATGAATGGTCAGTCCTATTTTGCATGGAACTCTTTAGCTGGCATCACTGTTATTAGATCCATTAGGCCATTCTACTGTGGATGCTCTTTATCCTATATAGAACTTCATCCAAATAGTGCTGTGCTTTTTAAAAAGCTTTAATGTATTCTTCAGTTCCTAGATATTCTGTTTACTCATCCATAAAGTGTTTAGTGAACACAAACTCACTGTATTTGCTCTCATGCATCAGCACTGAAACCCTTTGGAATCAACCTGTAACTGTTGTGGAGTCTCTGTGTTAATTGGGTTCCTACCTTCCTGCTGTTGGTCTCGAAGGATGTTCTTAAGCAGGGTGGTACACATATTCTTTCCAAATAAGTTCAGATACCCACCCTAGGACTGACTATACCTAGAATGCCTTCTTCAGTAAGTAAGAAGGTATAAACATCTAATCTGGAATATACTGTGTGTGAGTGTTTGTATTTAGGTTCTTGCATGTGGAAGGCAAGAGCCTGGGAGGTTGAGTTTCTACAGAGAAGTTAATGGTTGCTTCCAAAAAGAGACGTTTGTGTATGTGGGGAAGTTTTTTTTGAAAGTATGTCACCTGCTACCTGGTGATGAGGAACTAAGATGAGAAACCCCCCACTTCTAGAGAGCACTAACCATCACATTAAGAAATTTTTGGTTGAAGCATGTGCAAAATAGTGCTCTTAATTGCATGTGGTGAATCTCACTGAAGAACAGAAATCAGTGTTAGTGCCTTTCTTACAGAATAAATGATTGGAGCTGGGGTGTGAGCAGAAGATGAGCTTCACCTCCATGAACAAGTCTGGTCAGTCAGTCAGAGTTCTGCCCATGTCCTTTACCTGAGAGGCAGAGGAAGGCTGTGCATAGAATCCTTGTGGTGGTGGTGGTGTGACCCATCATGCACATACTGGGAGAAAAAATAGAGACTTGCAGGGAAGAGGTCGAAAAAACTCAGACATGTGAAAATGAAACTTTTAAGTTTATTATTCCATATGTTTAATGCAGAGTTAATGGTGCTAGGACAGCATAAAGACTGAGGAAGGGGAGATGAGGGAGGAAGGTGCTACTTGCATAAATAAGGGGACAGAGCTGGAAGAGGTTACATGCGTACAAGGAGCAAATATTCTACATGATTTTTTCAGACACCACAAGGATAAGTTATCCATAGCTAAGGGAGGCAGGAGGGGCATGTAACAGTCATATCAGCAGAGGGATACAGCAGCGCAGATCACAGTCCACATTGGGTTAAAGTCTCTTTCTAGACTGGAATATGCACTGGAAGGTCCCACAACATGTTTCTGTGATCAATTGGCAGGAGTCTTCTTTTCCTGCAACAAATTTTGTGCCAGTCCTGGAGGTGACAAAGGAGAAGCAAGCAGACTGTCCTCAGGTGTTTGGCTGAAAAAGAAAATTAGTCTGACTGGGAGAGCTGGTCACTTCCAGTTTGAAACCCAAAGGGGAAAATAGATTCCTTTGCACCTAAATAGGCTTCTTTTCTTTACACCCGTCCAAGATTGGGTCTGTATCTACCTTGCTTAAAGCCACGGGAGTATCTTTCCATCCTCAGCGTAGATGGGAGGAAGGTGTTGACTGACTGGGAGACATGATGAACAAACAGGTGGATGCACACCCCATCAGCCTAGGTTTGGAGTGGGGGTTCAAAGAGAATCAACTCAGGGTGTTGACAAGTGGATAGTAGCTTTCTTGGTTCCTGTTCATTTCAGGCAGGCACAGTCAGACATGGAAGAGCAAGGAGCAAGTTTGCTCAGAGGTTGTTTGGGATTATGAAGAGATTAGAAAAGACTGAGAGGCCAGAAATGCCTGACATAAATGAATGATATAGAGTAATTTTAAGAAAGGAGGATTCACCCACAGCATAGTAACAATTCACTCCACTTCTCCTCCACCTCCATACATGAACACAGATATGCACACAGGCTGTGATATGAGTAACACTAAGACTGGTGATGCCGTTCCCAAGTCCCATGCACAGTTCAGGCAAGCCCTAAAATCTCCATGCCAGAAAGAGCGTGAGATTAAACAGAGACAGGATGGAGAGAGGAGCTGGGTAGAAAAGCTAGGGTGTAGCTGTGGAAATCAGCAGGGAAGCAGGTGTAGGTCGGTCTTCCAAAGTGTTCAAGATTCATGCATGTGTGAATCTTAGGCAGGACTGCTGCACGGTACTGATTACAAGGAAGACAGCCATGCCATCCTTCATACTGCTCCTCCTACACATCCACCAAGGCTGAGCAACCACCTTCACCTGCAGCAGGTGACAAAGTCTTGGCCTTTGTGGCCTGTTGGAAACATTTGCTAACTCCCTGGAGCAGTTTGGGAAGGGGAAGGAAAGGACAGTCTCTCTCATCGTACAGTCCGGGGTGCACACAACAAAACCCACCACAGACCAGTCACTCCATGTCTAGAATCCTCCTCATCTAGAAGGCCAATAAGGTGTTGCAAGCCAGTTGTGTGGCCTACATGAAATTGGTAAAGGGCGAAAGGATGATAAACCTTCCTCTAGGCGGGTGTGCCAGTGATAGCTGGGGTCAAGAAAGGCACTTCTGTATACTCAGTGGGTTCTGGTGACTGAATGGCACTGAGTGACCTTGGAGTTCGGAGGCTCTTCTGCCTGTGCTGATACTTCGGAGCCTTTCCATCGCTGCTTCGGTCACCATTCCCCATTCCCTACGGTCTGGAGAGAGTCGTGTACACGGGCTGTTCCCAATGTGTGGGGCTATGGGATTGTGGCACGGAGGGTGCAGGGTCAGAAATGGCAGTGTAAAGGGGACGTTGGGAAGGGCCCATGTAGGAGAAGGCAGAGTAGAGGCCAGAAGCTTGGGTGGAATGGCTGTAATAGGGTCCTGAGGGCTGGTGGTCCGGGTAGTCAAATTGTGGCCTGGAGATGGAGGGGAAGGCCGAACCGTAGTGGGGCAGACTCAGGGACGTGTAAGCTATCTGGGAGGTGGAGGGCTGGTCAGTGTAATGACCTCCAGGGGTGGACCCCTCCGTTTTCACCTGGGCCTTGGAGTCCACCACTGAAGAGGTGGCAGTGGACAAGGAGACTCCATGCTGCTTGGAGATCCAGGCAGAGTGTCCGCTGGCTGCAGCCAGGGCGCTCCCAAGGCCATAACCAGCAGCCGCCGCTGCTGCATAGCCCCCGACATGGCCTGGGTGGCCGGCGTGTCCATTGGGCGGCAGGTATTGGTCGAATTCATTGACATCAAAGGTCTCCATGTTGGACATCACTTCATGGCTGATCTCCCCAATGTCCACATTGCCAAAGTCAATGTGTGGCTTTCCCCCTTCCCCCAGGGAACGCCCTTCTCGTTTGGAATCGGCTTTGCCTGCCTGCAGCTCGGTCTTAGGGGTGGTAGGCGGTGTAGGGGGCCCGTGGCTCTGACCTGCAATGTGAAGAGCATTTTGAAGAGGAAAGAGAGAGAAGAGGTGAGTTACCACTTTATGCCTGGTTCTATACACAGCTCTGTTCTTCCCAGTATGCCAGGAGCTGTCTGGTTGGAGACTTCAGTGGAGGGGGAAAGAAATAGCCAAAACCAAACATTTTTATATCATCTTGTGGGAAAAAAGGAGAATGCAACAATACCTTGCCTGACCAGAGGAATGCAAGTGCCAATGAAAGTCAGGCATGTCCCTGTACTGCTGACACCAGCAGAGTTTGTTGGGTCATGAGCAAAGTGTGAGCCCCATTGCCAAGGCTTTCACCATGATGACCATGAGCATCTGAACTGGCTGTAGCCTGTCAATAGATTCAGAGACCTGGGACTCACCTGAGGAGTGTTCTGGATGACCATCAGACATGGGCGACCCTTCGCCAGGATGCCTGTGATCCAGGTGGGCGTTCTTGTAGTGGGCCTGGATGGCAGCAGCCCCACCAGCCTCCCCCTCCACCTGGCCTTCACCCTCGCCCTGCGTGGCCTTGCCATTTTTCCGCCGACGGGGCTGGTACTTGTAATCAGGGTGGTCCTTCTTGTGCTGCATCCTCAGCCGCTCCGCCTCTTCAATAAAGGGCCGCTTGTCGCTTTCATTCAACAGCCTGCAGAGACCAAGTGGTAAAGAAGAGAAGAGAGGAAGGAGTGGGGTAGGTATGTCAGAAAAAAACCCACCTATACACGGCATCATGGGACACAGTGTGTAAATCCAAATGCCAGGGTGTTGCCCCATTGAGTGTACTTCCCAGAACAACAGTTCTATTGGAGTGTTTCAGTGGAGACAGTAATGTTTTCCTCCTACTCTTATCTGTTAAGCCCTGACACTGGTTGATGTCAGTGTTGGGTCCCCCTTCCCCAGCTGTGTGATGCTTTTCACCTCAGTAAGTTCAGCACCCTCTCTCTTACATTGCCAAAGGTTAAAGTGCAGCCTTTCATAGCTGTGTAAAATAAGGCTGGATGAGCTGCTTTCAAAAACTTTGTGCAAATTAAGGGCAGTTGGGATCATATTTTGGACAAAGGCAGAGTGGCACACCCTTAGAACCTGTACTGCTGCCTTCCCCATGTCTCTTGCTCTTCCCCAGATTGTATTTGTTCCAGGTTAACCTCCCACTCTTCCATAGGCTCTGTTCCAAGTTTGAGGCTCTACTGAGCAGAAATAGCAGGAATTGGTGTTGGATCCACAGTTCCCATGTTGTTGTATGGAGCTTATTAGGCCTTTAATAATCTTGCAATATCCTAGAAGAGACTAAAATAAAATTTGGATGAGGCAGAAACAGTGTATTCTGCTATTCCTGGAGCTCCTGCTCATCTCAGACATAGAGAATGCAAAAGGCTGAAGCACAAAGGACCAGCCTTTCTTGAACTTGGCCAAGCAGTTGTGAAAAATTTAGCTGCTATGTTGCTAGCCTTGTGGAAATAGATGAGCTTTGGTCTCTGGATGAAAAGCACTGCAGAAATATAAGCTCCTTCTCTGTATTCCTGCCAGATCATGGGCTGTTCTACTTAAGATAGGCTCTCCAAGGAAATGATGAAATATGCAGGAAAGATGGTTCAGGGCACTTGAAGATGAGATCAAACTTGTTGCTCGAGCCTTCAGCAGTGTCTCAGCTGAAAGCACTTCAATTTCATTTTATGATTTTCCTCAAATATTCTTCTAAGTTAAGGTCATTCTGCTTCCAACCAAAAGTCAGTGCTCTCAGAAAGGGCCAGTCTTCCCATGACTGGGAACTCTCAACAGCTGTTTAGGAATGGCAGGGCTTACAAACTGCAAAAAAAAATTCCACTTATGTCCGTGCCTTTTTCTCCCCAGCAAAAGAACTGCATGGGGATGGGACTGCCAGCACCTTAGCATCCCTGTAACCTATAGCACTAAAACATGACCAATTCTGTTAAGGTATAGGCTCTGGGGAAGATAAAAAGGCCTGAATTGGCTTGAAAAACTGAAGCTGAAGAGGAGGCATGGCTCAAGGAAAACACAGGTAAATCTGGTGGGGGATCAAAGGCATCACCAGGTAGTAATGGATTGGTTCCTAAGCACCCCTTTTCCTTCTGCTCCTTGTGCGTCCCCTCAGCTGGGAGCCAGAAGGTGTGTGGCATGGGCTAGAGCCCCTCATCATGCTGACCTGGGTTTACTCCAGGAAGCCTAAGCAGGTCACGGCCACACACCACATTCCTCCACTGCCTTAATCCTGGAGATTAAAGCAACTGAGCCACCATGGATCCAACACCAGCTTTCCTGTCTCCCTCCCGCCACCCTATACCACACTCACACATCCCAGAGAGCTCTAATCCCTCAGCCTGCGCTGCTCCAGGCAGTCCTCCAAGGGCCAACCCTCGAAGGCATCGTGGACTGGGAGCAACTATGCCTTGACAAAACCTTCATCCTTGCAGAATGTGGGGTATGAAGAATGGAGGCAAAATCTGCAAAGCTCAGCCTCCAAGATCCCTCTTGTGCATGGCATGAACCAGATCTGCTGGAGGCTATGCAGGAGTCGGATCCCTGCCCTCTGAGCTATGCTCGAGTGCCTCATCTCTCCCATTGACAGCAGCCCACGGCAGTGCCACCAGCAGGACAGAGACAAGTCCACTCCCTCCATCTTTGCCTTCTCATCTCCAAGGCTGCCTGCTCTCTCCTCCCTCCCATTGGGATCAGAACTCAAATCGGCTTTAGCAAAGTGAAACTGGTGCAAGCAGGCAAAGGCCAGGAGATTTGGGGGGATTTGGATTTCACTTGCTTCCTGCCCTCCCCCTCCTGCCCCCGCACTCCCCAGGCCATAATGCAAAGGAATCTCGCACGGGTAGAGAAGTTATGGATCACAGAGCAAAGCCCTTCATGGGGCTTCTGTGAACCCGACACCAAATGATCACCCCTGAGCCAAGGAGAGAGGGGCAACCGTCCAGCACCATGCTCTGGGAGGAGAAAGAAGGCCTAAAATGTTTCTGCTTACCTCTTGCAACCTCCCCTTCTGCCACCTGGCATTACATTGCTCTGCATGCCAGGCACCTTGGCTCAGCCAGAGGCATGACCCTGTGCTGGGACTCAGCTGCCACTGAGTCAGTGCGGTGATGGGTTGGGCATTGGGGCTGATGCCAGGCAAGGGCTGGCTGGGAGCAGAGAACAGCTGGGCAGGGTCCCTTCTATGTGTCTGTGGCCCTTGATTTTGTGTGCATGAACCAATTCCCTGGGTGCTGCTACCCTCATGCAAAGATCCCTCCATTGGGGCCCCTTTCTCCTCCCTACCAAGCCTTCCTCCCATTCTTCCCTTGCCTCTCTTGTTTTCCGCCCCAGAGGTGGTGCTGGCTGGCATTTTGGCTAAGAGTCATACTGACATTTTCAGCAGCCAGCCTCCATTTGAGAGCTGCTCCTTGTACCACACTGGGGAAGGAAAGCATCTTAGGAGAGATTTTGTGACCATCAAGCACAGAAATATCCCCTTTGGTTTCAGTACATCCCATTTGATGTCTGCACCTATCACACACCGAGTGGTTACAGACTTGGGAAGATGGATGGAGCCATAATCCCCTTGGCACTGTGTCTGGGGTCAAGCAGGTAGTGTGGCCATCAGGGCATATCCTGCAGGCCTTTCCAATGAGGGCTGGAGTGAACTCTGAGTTTTAAAGAAAGAATCCAGGTCATTGCATCCTGTTTTGCAGAGGAGCATGTGGGATGGCACTGGGGTTACCACTCCATCTGCTAGCTGCCTTTCAAGATTTCCCAGCCTCTGCCATCCCCTCCCAGTGCTGATTGCTGCCAATATGCTTGGTTTAATGGTGGTCTGCAGGCAGTCTTTATGCTCACCAGCATTTGCCTCTCTGCCTAACATGCCCTTTATCTTTATAAAGTCAGAGCAAGCCACATGGAAATAGAAGTTGCTCACACTTCCCAAAGTGACAAGCCATGGCGGTAGGGTTTGGGTGGTCACCTTGTAGGTGTGGGCCAGGGCCCTTTGCATGGACCCTCATTAAAAGCTTGAGATTAAGCCAGCCAGAAGAAATCCTGGCTGCTTGAAGTTATACTGATGTGTAGGAGCTATATCTGGAGGACAGTGTAGATAAGGGCAGTAGGAACCTTAGCGGAGGAAGACCCAATCATACCATGGATGGAAGGCAAGACTCTAAACTACTATTCTTGTAAAATTTGGTCTACCTCCCCTGGAATTTTGTGGCTGATATTTCCCCCCAGCCTCACAGAAAGACACACGCATGTGGTCCCATCAAGGCCAGGCACTGACTGCACCCACAGCCCAGCTTACTTTGCTTCATAGTCTCTTGGGGGCTGGCATGACTTAGAGAACCTCAGCCTGCACTAGGGACACTCGGAGACAAAACATTCAAATGAAGCATCCAGATGGCAATGTCAGCAGCACACAAATACCCCAGGTCTGACCCCACAAGATTCTCCTGGCTATACACTGCCCTAAGAAACACACGGGGGCCTTGACCATTGTTCAGCAGCAGTGTCCTGCTGTTCTGAGTCCCATGCGGCCAGCAGCGGGAGCCATGCCCTTGGAGTAGGGAGGATATTGGGTGCATGAATGTCTGGGGGCTGTGTCTCCCTGCACTCTGAATACGATACTTGTGGAGTGGCACTGCTCTGCTATATTTTCAAGGAAAGTGAAGTGTTTGGAAGAAGACCATTGCTCTAAAATCTGGCAATATTTGGCAGTAAAGGAATGATACCTCAGAATCAATATTTTGGGAGCAAAAGAGGTAGGTTCACCCCTCCCACACACACACTCCTTTCAGCACAGCTTCACAGTCCAGAGGCTGGCAGCAGAATCCCATGTGAGATCAAGTGCCATGGGAAAGGGAAGGGAAGGCAGAGGACATCATTGCAGGAAAGAGCATCAGATTAGACATCTGCAATCAACACCCTGCTTTTGACTTCCCAAAGAGATCTCTTTTCTGGAGTTACACTAGACACTGAAGAGTTGTGGTAAATGGTCCAATATAGTCATGAAAATGGTCCATTTTCATATAAATGAAAATGGACACACAAACTGCAGGGGCCAGAAGGACAAGCGTGTGTGAGCTGGTGAGAAGGGAGGGCATCTCTCTGGGTGCAAAGGGAGATGGAGCTCATTTGAGTCAGCATATTCCAAGATAGCCTGCTGAAGCCAGAACTGTTGTAGGTCTCTTCCTTTCTGCTAAGCCTCATCCCTCCCCTTTCTATCCAGGTCTCTCCTTATCCATCTCGCTGAACCTGCATGGTCTGCAAAAACTGGGACCATCCTGGGAAGGACAGATGTGGGGCTCTGACTGCCTGGCTCTCTTGCCTGACCTTTGTCCTCAGCTGTAACTTGGTTTCCCTCTTGCTTTGTGGCACTGCTTAGAAAAGAAACTCTGCTAGCACTAGGACTTGAGTTCAAACAGGCTTGAGGCAGACACCAGTGACTTAGGTTTTAAGTGTTAAGCTCAGCCCATTTCCTGATAGTGCACAACTTGGCCCAACAGGGAGGGTGAGCCAAGAAAACAAGATCTCCGAGCACTCAGGCAGGGGAAGACCCGAATGAGAGTGTTCTGGTTGGGAACAACAGGGAAACTTACTGGGAAACACATGGAAAGGGCTGCCGCCCAGGATAGAGTTGAGTTCTCCTGAGAAAACCTTCACTACATCCAACCACCACTCTTATTCCGGTCAACGACTATGCCTCCTGTGAGGGGGCTCCCCGTAGAGAAGGAATATTCCCTCAAGTGAAACGCCTTCCATCCCGCTAAGTCTCCATCCTTCCACAAAAATACACAGCCCTCTACAGGACACCTCCAGACCTCAGCCCTCACGCCCCCAACTCTGCCACTCGCTCTTACCTCCAGAGCTTCCCCAAGGTCTTACTGAGCTCAGCGTTGTGGAGATGAGGGTACTGGTCAGCCAACTTCCTCCGGGCAGCCTGTGCCCAGACCATGAAGGCGTTCATGGGCCGCTTGACGTGGGGTTTGCTCTTGTTACTTCCATTGACCCGGACGGGCATGGGTACCAGGGTCCAGTCGTAGCCGCTCAGCACCTGGCTGACTGCCTCACGGATGCACACCGGGAACTTGTCGTCATCCGCCTCTGAGTCTTGCTGTTCCTTCTTGACCTTCCCCATCTCCCCATTCCCAGGGCCAGTGAGATGCGGGGAGTTGTCCGATGCCATGGAGGGTCCTGGTGAGAGGCAGTGGTGGTCTTCAGAGCCCACTGGGCTCATCTCCACTTCTGAAAGGTCTTGGTCGTCAGCCATCGTTGCTCTCAAGCCTTCTCTCTTCCTTCTCACTGTCCTTCTTCTCACTGGGGAGGGGAGAAAGGAAGACAAAAACAAAGGAAAGAAAGGAAAGAGGGGAGGGAAAGAGAAAAGGAGAAGCAACCACCAAATCTGAAAGGGACTCCAAGGTCTCTGAAGAGCTGACCACGAGACAGGGGCTGCTCGATAAAAGCGCAAGCAAAGCAATTGCCGTGCACACCACAAAACCCGTGATCGATGGGGGTGGGGATGGGTCAGGGCCCCTGATTAATTGGGATATTGCTCCCTATCTCTGCAATTGTTTGGAACTGACATTTGTGGAAGGGCCTGCATCAAGAGGGATAAGGAAGACTGGAGACCTGAAAGGAGCGAGACCTGGACCATCCTGCCTGGGTGCAGCACCCCACAGGGGTGTGTGGGGGACAGCCACAAAACTTTTGTGGAGAAATGCCCCTTTCTTTCAAAGATGTGAAGTGAAATTCCCAGTAGGAGGCATAGGAGGGGAAGCACCAGCATCGTATCAATAAGGCAGAAGGGACCTATATCCTAGCTGCCAGGGAAGCTGAGCGGGTGGCACGACCATGCAGGGAACCAGCCCAGGCCCCACATCCACACCCAGAGACCCTTATCCCAACTGTGGGAAAGTGACTCTGTGGGAACTCATCCCTCACCCTCCTCTTGCAGCTGATAAACCAAAAGCTTAAAATACATCTAAACTGCATTCACACACTCACACACTCCTGTCTTATATGTATGTATGCATATATATACTCACATCATGCATATATCTATATATATACAGATGCAGACAAAAACACAACTGAGTTTAACTTTGAGACAAGCCAAAGCTTTGGGTTGCCTGCCCCACACACTCCACCTCTCTCCATCTGTCTTCAGTCACCTCTAAAAGTCCCTGCTGTCGTGCAGCAATTCCCCCCTTGGAGAAAGAAACACTCTAAAAATAAAGGCCTCACTATCCTCCCCATTCAGGAATTAAAAAGAAAAAAAAAGAAAGAAAAAAGAAAAAGAAGAAAGAAATAGAAGAAAAAAAACAAAAAGAAGTGATAGAAAAGCATGCCTCTGACTTAACTGGGAAAAAAACCCCAGTGCAGAGCAAGGGCTGTTATCCCTCTAGTTTCGGAGGTCAACACAGACTCTTGTTGGGGAAAACAAAAAAAGTAAGAGAAAGTAGGGGGGAAAAAGGGTGAACAAGCGTGTGCGCGTGTGCAAGCGAGCTCAGGTAGGAAAACTTACATTGCTGGCCGGTGTGCCGGGCAAATCCTGCGAGGACTGTGATTTGTATCCCAATAGTCCCCCTGTTCTCCCTCCCAGCCCCAGCGGCGTTGGGGCACGCAGGACAGGGAGGCTCTCAAGCGAGTGCCATTCCTGGAGGGAGGCTTGGTTTTTACTAATACCCCGGCTGGATGTCTCTAGCTGGCTTTGCTGCTTAGCACCGGGGGAGGGAAGGGCGGAAGGTGGAGCCAAGCACTCCTCAGAGCCAGAATACGGTCAGTCAGGGACGGAGGGGAGGGGACACAAGCAGCCCCCCACCCCACATCAGCCACCACCATGTTCCCTGCTTTCTGTGGTGCCAGCTTCTTCAGGAGAACTGCCAGCATTGGGTTGCTCTAGGTGGAATGGCCACCCCAGAGAGGGTGCTGGAAGACTCACCCCTGTGTGGTTGGGGTGGTGGGATGCTGGAAGGGGTCAGGGTGGTTTGGGGAGATGCGTGTCCATCCCCAGGACAGGGGTCCCACTCCTTCCCCCTGATAGTATGGTTACTCCAGAGGGGTCTAGCACCCACCATGTGCTAAATCAGTCCCCAGTCCTTGTCACAGAGTCTCATGAGGACCCTGCTGTTCTGAAGAAAGTTGTCCCAGGACCCTTGGGTTAAAGCACTGTTAAAACAGCATCATTTTGACCTACATCTGCAGGATGAGGACAGGGAGATCAAATGGGTCCCAAGGGTGGAGGACATCAAGTCCAGGGAAAATACCGTGCTGCTGGACAGTGGATACCAATGTGAACCTTCTTAAGAATTTTGCAGCTTAGGGATGGGCTCATCACAACATGTTCATCTCTGTGGGGTCTTCCCAAGACAAGCAGGCTCTGCTTTCTCTTAGCTGAGCTGCTCCTGAAGGCAAATGTGGGGTGTTTCATGAAGAAAGAAAAGTCTCCTGATGAGAAGAAGGACTTTCTCACACTCGCTCACCCTCATTTTTGCTCCTAGTGCACTGGGACATGTAGAGGATCTGGGCACTCAATGGGTTAGAGTGTTCTCCATCGCATCTTCCATTTTCTATCTCACTTTCATTTCCAGGTGCCTGTGGGAGTTGGTTTCTTCAGTTTCCTTTGTTATCAGGGCTGGTATAGACCAACACCAATCCCTTTAACCATGAGAAGTCACCCATGAAAATTCTGATCACTTTTTCAGGTCTTTTTGAGCTATCAATGAGATAAATTATCCTCCTTCCCCAGCTCCTCACTGGAGAGCCAACCTGAAGATTCTTCAGTGCTAAGTCAGAAAATATAACAAGAATAATGGATGTGACCCAGGGAACCAGCCTGAAGGGATTTCAAGATCATTTTCAGCTCATAGCAGATATTCACTCTAGAAACTTTGTGATGACAAGAAAACCCAATGGAGAGCCTAGCAAAACAGCATTGAGACTCTGCTTCTTCAACCAAATCAGCAACTGGTCAACCTCAAGTCTTGCAGAATGGGATGAGTTCTCTTGTCAAGAGAGACCCCCGTTGCAGTTGTCACATGATGAAGTCTTGCAGCATAGACAGGAGCAATTTGGCAGCTCATCCTCTCTCTGCAGGACAGATAGCCAGCAAAAATGAGTGAGGCAAGGTCAGTTTGTATGTGGTTGTCCATGGCCCACTGGTTCCAGTGTCAGTGATACTGCAGAGCTCATGGAAAGTTCTCCCATCCAATAAGGGCCATCCTCAATCTGTGGGGGTCCTGCATAGGAGGTGTGGAAGAACTGGAGCAGGGGAGTGTTGGTTTCCTGCCCCTCAGCTGAGAAACATTGCCCTGCTTGTTCCCCTGGCTGCAGCCAGCTTCTAACCTGGGGCAGAGAGGGACAGTGACACAAAAAACGGCCAGAAAACAATATTTATTTGCCCTCCATTCAGGTGGCTGTTTCCTGTGAATCCCATCAGAAAGGGGCAATGGGGCAGAGATTTCTTGTTTTTATCTGGAGTGGGGATACAAGGTGCAGAGCAAGAAGTGCTAGGGAGCAAGAGGACGGGGGTTCCCCAGTGCTTTGATGGAGGGGATCCCCAGTCAGGAGACAAAGAAGCCCCACAGGGACTGAGTGAAGTTTTACAGCCTGCTCAGCTCACACTGCAAATGCAACAGGCAAACTCTTCAGGGAGAACAAGATGGTGCTGACCCACCACTCCCAACTGGGCAAGAAAGGAATCAGACCCAGAAGAGATTTCAGTAACCCCAAGGGCTCTGGACCAGTGTTTGTCCCACTGCTCACCATCCCTGTCAAGGACTGGAGCCAAGTGCCATTCATGCATTGTTGGAAGAGCCATTGGTGCATCAGCTGCAGACAGGCAAGTCCTCAAAGGAGCACGTACCAGCCACAGTGTCTCTGCAATCTGATGTCTCAGTGTCTGCTCATATTTAAATGACACGGAAGGGATTTTTTTTTCCCTTCATTCTGCCTTTCTTCAGTTCTCGGTTTTTGTTTCCTTTGGTCCTTCCCCCACTTTCAGAGCTCTCTTTCTTTGCAGCCCTTTCCCCCCTTTTTCCAGCCTTTTCTCACAGCACTGAGCATTTGTACATGCTTTTTCAAGTCTCTTCTGTCCATGCATCATCTCTTCTCCTGTATTACAAAGAGGTAGATGCAGGAGAGAGAGCTGTGGAAAATATAACTACTGTAGCAGGGAGAGGTGTGATGCTTTCTCTTCAACTGAGGTGAGAAGACAGGAAACAGGGAAGGAGAAAAGGCCATCCCTGTTTCAGGAATCACTAGGGTGGCATGTCTTTCTCTTCCTCCTGAGAGTCCTTTTTAGAGACAAGGACCCTCCCAAAGCCACTGCTGATCACAGCAGCCAACATTGCAGAAGTGGTCTTTCTAAATGCAAGTCTTCCCAATAACTTATCTCTGTGGAAATGCTCAGATAGCAGATTTTCATCTCTTCTTTTCAACATATATTTCTATGAATGAAGTGCTACAGATCCATAAGGAATGGTCCTTTGTGAAAGGAGTTCGTGAGCCAGACACCTCGCTAAGACACAAATTTCCCATGACATGTCAGTGAATTGCCTTCTTCGGACCTCAGTCCTCAATATGTAAAGGTGGAAGGATGCTGTTTCTCCACCATAAAGCCATGTCAGGAGGAAAATAGTTAAAAGTGGGTGGGAAGTGGAGATGTCCCACCACACTAGGTGCCTCTCTGTCCACACCTCTCCCAGGATGATAGGAAAGACATCATGCTCCAGGCTGGCTGCTCAGGGAGCAAGGTGCATCATTGCAGCAGCACCTGCTTGGTAGGGTTTCAATGAGGAGACCACTTTGGCAGGACACGTTCAACACCAAGGTGGGGCCACTGAGGTTTCTGGGGAGGGATTTTGCCAGATGACACCTATTCCCTGCCTCTGTGGCAAGGAAGGAGTAAGAGGGGAGAGCCTGTCCACAGCAGAGGAGCAGCAGGATCCTCAGCACATCCCCAGGGCCAGCTTTTGTCCCCTGCCCAACTCAGGGGCACAGCACTGGTATTGTCCCAGGACTGCCTGGGAAAATGGGAGGGGTTCTCTGTGAGACCCTTCCATACAGTAACACAGCGTCAGAGCTGGGGAGCGAGGAGGGAACGACAGAGACATTCGAAAAAATACACATACACACACCCCCCCAGTCAAACAATACCCACAGTGTGCTGAGGGAAAGGGAGACCCATGAATTGGGAGTTTGATAAGGATTTTCTCCCGCGCGCACCCGCTCTCTCAACGGCCCCTTCAGTTTTCCCAACAACCCCCCTCCTTCCCTTGCTGGCTTTCTTGTTTGGGCCTTAAACAGTGCACCGTCTTTGTTCGGGATACAGGTGAATGACAATCATGTGATTAACACACACTCACACACACACACACGCACATAAAAAGCTTTTTAAGAGCGTCCAGCTTGCTGCAGACCCGAAGAGAGGAGAGGAAGCTCGGGCTAAGAGGAGCCGAGGCGGCAGCAGTGGCCAGGATGGGGACGGCCACTGAGATGGATGAGCGGGCACCACCTCCTCTTTGCAAAATCCCCTTTCTATGGAGGTGGGCACGTGAGGCAATGAGGGGCAGGTGGGTCGTGGGTGGGGGGGCAAGGTTTGGCATTTGGGGGGGGGATGGGGTCTTGTCCCTGCTGTCTTCGTGCCTGCACCAGGCAGGCTGGCATGGATTTGCACTGGCTGTATCCCCCTGTGATGCTGTGGAGAGGATGGGGAGTGACCATACCAACAATGTGCCAGGGAGGGGAGCCAGGTTTCCCACACCAAAGCCAAGGCCTTGACCTGCCCTTGCTCCCAAGTGGGATTTGCATCTTTGCTGGTATGAAGCTTGCTGGTTCTGTCTGACATGGCTGGAGGGAAAGGCTTGATGAGGAAGAGGATGAGGGCAGCTGCCCTCCTGGAAAGCAGGAATGTTTCCCTGCCCATGAGGCAGAAGGAGAAAGGGAGAGGACCAGATAGTCCAGGTGATCATGGGAGTGTTGCATATGGCAGGGATAGTTTCACCATGTGTTGGAAGTCCTGCTGTCCCTGTCAGAAATTGTACATCCAACGTACTCAGGGAGGATTGCACGTCCCTTTTTGTGTGGAGTTGCCACTGGGCGCTATCACACCTCATCACCATGACTGTAAAATAGCTGGGAAGCTGGTTACTAAGTCCTTCAGGCAAGTGGAGGCTAGTGAGGGGATGGCCAGGTGACCATCTGGACTATCCCCAGGGAAAGTCATGAAAGAATTGTTACGCTTTTTATTTGATGATTGCCTAAGTGTGATGCTCCGAGAAAAAGCTGGGAGGAGCAAAGGGGAAAAGCTGCTATAATTCTTGAAAAATATAAGAGTCTGCAGATGGTCTCACTCGTGAGACATCATGGGACATGACTGGTGACAGCCTGGGAGAGATCAGGACCAGGTCGTACCCTTTGCTGGAGCACGCAAGCCCAGCCCCGTCTCCACCACTTCCTCGTGCCCTTCTCTCCAAATTCCTTTCCCATATGATATCATGATTGTCCTCTCAGGTTCCCAGTGTGTGGGTTGTTTTCAAGGTCTTTCCATGAACAGGAGAAGAAGAGGATCCTGGAAACCAATGTTTGTGTTACTCTCCTTGATTCTTCACCATCTCCAAAGAGCCCTTCAGTTTGCCTTGTGCCACAGGCATCCTCCCAGCAGGGAGCTGGGCACAGAAACCACTGCTGGGCTCTCATCTTTATCACCCCTTACTGTTTTTAGCTAAAGATTTCACTACTGGTCCCAGACCTTCCCAGATGCCTCTGAGCTTCCAGTCATGGGCATTGTTGAACTGGTTTCTCACAAGGCAGCCTGAGGAGAAAGGAAGTGGTGTGGGTCACTTAGGAAGTGCAAAGAGCTGCCTTCAGCCTTACCTGGGCTTGGCCAGCAGCACACGGTGTCTGTGTGGTTACAGGACAATTACCTGCAGGGGGGGTGCAGTAGATTTTGTCATGGGGTATCAGGGGAAATGGAAAGCAGGCAAACCAATGTCCTGTGCAGGGCAGCAAAGGGAATGTCTCAGTGGCTGACCTCCTCCAGGATTATCATTCCCCATGAACAACAAGGTCTGGATGATGCTGATCAGTGCATGGCCTTGCACTCTCATCCTCCCCAGATGGGATGGGAGTACTTGGAAAACTCTTTGGAGACTGGGTCTGGGACATGGTCGCAGAGTCCCATCTGGCACCAGAGCAGGAGAAAACCTGTTCCTTCTCCAAGGCATGGTGAGGGCTGCCAGAGGTGCAGGATACCACACCACTGCTGCCACTGGTGTGTCGCCTTGATGTGGCCAAACAGACTTTGCTGATCAGCTTTTTTTGGTCTAAACCAGTGGATTACGGCACCAGAGGCTCCAGAGAGGAGGTATAGGGAAAATCTTACGGAAAGTAAAGAGGAGAATAATCTCTAAGCGTTGCAAAGACCCCTGGCAGCTCCTGGCCAGTCATCTTGGCCAGACCAATGTTTTACAAGCATAGCAAGGACTTGTGATGGCTAAACAGGACAATTTTCTTGCATTGCTGGGGTCTGGGAAGATCAAAGAGGAAAGAGGCGAGCATGTCTGTCTGCTACCTGCTTTGATAGGTGGCACAGAGCCTGCCTGGCTGTTAACCCCCTCGTCTCCTGCTGGAGAGGACAGGTGTACTTCCAAAAGACTAATGCCAAAAAGCATACACTGGAGGGGTAGAGCTGCAGGAGAAAGACTGATTTTGACTTTTCTTTGGTGGAGTCTGGCATATCCAGTATTATGTAATGGAGGGAGCTGGATGTTTTCGGTCTGCACAGCAGAGAAGGGATGCCAAGAGGGGAAAGGAAGGGAATTGTACAAGACTGGGCAAAACAACCAGAAAAGGAGACCCTCCCAACAGGACCTGTGATTGTAGCAGTGCTGAGTGACCCTGGTAGGCTCATTCAGTGGCGGTCAAGGTGACTCTGGAGTGATCTTCATCTCTGCTGGTCCTCTGGACACAGCGAGGCTTCTGGGGAGCCGGTGGAAGGGTTAAGTTGTGAAGGCTTCAGCCTGCTGCCTTGGCCCCTGTAATTCCTCCAGAGAGTAGGACTGGGAGAACAAGGAGCCCTTTCTGTTCACAGGAATTAATAGCAAAGAGTCATCTGGGGTGTCATTCAAGCCCTGATCAGCTCCCGGAGGAATGTGAGGGAGAGTGAACGAGGGAGCACGGCCTGAGGCCGAGGCACCAGAGCCAGGGCAAAAGCAGTGTGACTGGTAACCAGAGTTACCAGCCAGCATTTGGGCGGTGGGACCATCTTCCCCTTCACCCCAGTCTCCATGTCCCTTTTGCCCCATGCAGGGGCTCACGCTGACACCCATATTCAAAGAGATTCGAAATAGCTTCGGATAGCTCTGGAGCTTCTCTCTTGTTACCCATCCCTTCAGCCCCACAAGGGGTGAGATGTCCCATCCTGCCAGCACCAGAGCTTCCTCTTCACTGAGCCTGGAGGATGTGCCAGGCAGCCAGGCACCAGCACAACCCCACTGCCCTCACAGAGGACACGAACTCCAGCAGGTAACCCCTTTGCAGGGCTCACTCATTGCCCCCAGCCTGTGATGACCATTTGGTTTGTCCTCCCAAGCAAGTTTGCCCATGGAGAGGGTCTCTAGGGAGCCCTCAAGCACAGCTGGGGACAGGGGGCTCACGGAACCACAAAGTTTGGTGCTGAAGCCTTTGCTGCTGTACTGTCTTGTCCAAACTGACTTGGTCACTGCAATCTCAGGAGAACAAGATCAGTCCAGGGACTTACCATGCAACTGTTTCACAGCATTGCTTCATGGCTGCACAGTGACACTGCAGCATTGCCTGTAATGACAACCAGCTCTGGCAAGACAAGATACTTTGGGCACTTCTCTACTATCCTGAGAAGGAAACCTTGGAGTGGTCCATCCTATGCCATGACACCCTGCTTCTTCTCTGCCTGGCTGCATCACAGGCAGCCTATGTGACAACACATGGGATGACTCAAGACTCCGGTGATCCAGTGTGGTCAGCTTTACTGTGTGGACTACAGTGCCTTCAGGGGAGCCCTTCAAGTCAGTCCCAGGGGTGTGCATGGCCACAGCATGGACTGTGACCTGAGCTCACCAGCCTGGCAGCAAGTGTGCGCTTAGCAGACGGTGACCTGAGTGAAATCCAGAGCCATACTGGTGTGCACCAGTTGCTTTTGCTGGCCAAAACATAGCACACCAAAGCATCGCCTCCTCCCCCCACACAGCAGGTTAGTGTATAACCAGTCTTAAGCACTAGCCCTGCATCTCAGCATCCTCTGAGAGATGCATGGTGCCGCAGTGATGGAGTCCTCCACCCCCACCCCATTCCCTGTATCACTGCCACCACCACTGCCACAATGAGTGTGCCTTGTCATAGAGGGGTTAATAAATGATGCAAGAAAGAAGCCCTTTGATGCATTATGACCTTTGGCCTTTCATAAATCACAGTGTTGGGCTGCAAATACATGGGGGGCACGAGGCGTTGGGGGGAGAGGATGGGAGGGGGTCCATGCAGCTGCGCCATGGAGTTGACATTGTTCCCACCATCACTAAAGTGCAACAAATCCCTCTATTGTGTTCCTGGTTTATCTGGTTCCTCTTGTTTATTAGCAGAGGTTGTTTGGCGCTGGCTCCAGCCCTGGGCGGGTGGAAAGAGTGTTGGCACGCACCAGAGAAGGGGAGGGAGGGAGTGGGGTACACAAATGGAAAAAATGGATGAGGGG
>JAWWEE010000040.1:50764792-50776089 GCA_035221455.1 Xenops minutus | reverse complement strand
AGAAGAGAAGAGAAGAGAAGAGAAGAGAAGAGAAGAGAAGAGAAGAGAAGAGAAGAGAAGAGAAGAGAAGAGAAGAAAAAACTGTAGCCAGCAGAGGTGCACTTGGGGGAACATATAACACAGAGAAAGGTAAAGTTCTTATGGACTGTGGACTAAGATCCTGAGCTTCTAAGACAGGAAAAGTCAACTTGGAGGAAATGATAGCTAGGGAATTGTATGGTGTTAAGAAGGTGTAATCAACATCACCCAAGTGCTGGACAGTGGCACAGGTTGAGCCTCACCTGGCACAGCCCAAAAACTCCCTCAGTTCCTTCCTGACTCTGTGAGCTCTTTGCACTTGGCAAGGTTGGTAGCCATATGCACCTAAGACCTCAGTCACAATAGAAGGTTGTGAATGGAGCCAAGGCTCAAAGATGTGCATTAATTGACAGTGTAGGAGCATTTGTTCTACACAGAACACCACCAGCTTTTAGTTCAGCTGAAGTCTCAGTGCTCTGAGACTCCTGCCTTGCTGTGGTACTGTGAATGAGTTATATGAGGCAGCAGTGAAGAATTTCAAGATCATTAGTTTTCAAAACTCATTTGAAACTCCACAACTCTCTCTTCTGACCTTACAGTAACTCCTGTAAGTGCCAATCAGTTATTAAAACTGTAGTGCCAAGAAAAAGTCAATTTTTGCCAGACTCACACCTGCAATAATGAAAATCCCATTGAGCAATGGGTTTAATCATATTTAGCATCACCTCAGGGTAAATGTCCTCCAACCTCTTTAGGAGACTGAATTTGAACATTTTCCTGGCAGGGCTGCAGAGGACATTACACAGCACAGGTGGTCTAAGTAGCACAGGTAGGTTGGATGCCAAAACCAAGTGCTAACACAAACACCCCAAAGCCCTGAATGAGGTTAGTGGGAGCAAAATTCAGCTCCAGCCTTTGTGGTTACCATCTCCGTAAGACAGAGAGAGAGATAGAAAGAAAAGAGAGGGAGAAGGTCAGGGAGTGGGGGAGGGCTGGGAGCCTGCAGATTTCTGTTGCCACATGATTTTCTTGGCTGTTTTCAAACTGCTGCTCTAACAGACACACACGAGTCCCATGTGATTGCTTATTTACGAAAGCACAGTTGTAAAGCTGTGTGGATCTCACATCCGCTCAGCAGCCCACCTGACTGTGGGCTCCACGGGCACCCGATGCATCCTCCCCATCTGCGCCATCAGGCCAAGGGGGATGGATGACCCGTGATGGGTCGACACTACTCTTGACCTTGTGAGATGATAAAGCAGAGAGGAGAAACGCCTTTCCATTCCCAGACTGCTCTTTGCACCCCTTTGCCTGACACTGTGTTAGGAAGCTCCAGAGGTAGGGTGTTGTTCCTTCTGTGCTGTTATAAGAAGAAAAAGCTTTTCTTTCAGACCTGTCTGTCTAGATTCTTCTATTTTGTAGAGCACCCAGAAGCAAGTTTGTATTCAAACTGACACAGTCTATGCTCATATCCCATATTTGATTTTTACATAGCTGCAGATTCTGTTTCCTTGGGTAGAACTTTTTCTGGTACCATCATCACAAAAGTCTTTCACCTGAAGATCCACTCAGTGAAAGAGGAAATCATATAAAGAACAGGAAGGGGGCTAAGGGAGAGAGTTCACAATTAATTAGAGATGGTTGTTTCTTTGGAAATGGAGGATTTGGACTACCTTCAATTCATTTGTACAGAAAACCCCTAAATCCAGTAAAAGTGTTCCCAGCCAAAAGGAGGACTAAGACATGAGCAAGAGAGATGCAAAGTGTGAGAACAGAGTTTTTGAAGGCCAGCAACAGAAACTGAATTCACAGATGCCATGATGGGATAAGATTATGCTGCAGTAAGCCATTTATTTTAGGGGTGGTGTTCTCCTTCCTCCACAATCCTAGTTGCCCGCATCCCTAGGAAAAATGTCAATGGGAAAGGATAATTATCTCATATGCTGCAAAAACCCCTCCAGTGATCTTTTCCAAAACCAAGACTCCTATGAAGAAAGGACATCTGACGTTTTAAAACTTTGCTATGGTCAAACCACCCAACATCATGCCTACCTCCTTTTCCCAGACAACCAATCCTTGTTTTAAATTGCCCAAGAGCCAAGACCACTACCTTGCCACAGAGAGTACACTTCTCATGGCCATGCCTTTTTCCCTCACGCTCAGTAAATTGCCTCCATGAAGGGTTAATTCAACCAGGGCCTTTTACTCCAAGTTGTTTTCCAAGTAGCTGAGAGAATAGGTCTCTTGTTACAAACATGGCTTCTGGGCATTTGGTGATGCTTTCCCTTTTCTCTCTCTCTGTACCACAAAAGGATCTTTTGTTCTCATCTCTCTGTCTCATTTACTCTCCCCCACCCTGCTCTCGCCTCTTCCCTCCATTGGCTGCCAAGTGACTAAGGAATGGCAAAAAATGACCATAGCTTGGTCATGGCAAATATTTCTTCACCTATTATCTGATAGAGACCTTGAGCATCTATGTGAAGGGCCCTCTGCCTTCCCCCTGGCTTTTCTTAGAAATGGGGAAAAATGAGTCAGACACAACAGGGCAGGATATAAGTTGAATCAGCCCAACATGCTAATGGAAATGTCTTGTGAATTGAGTCATGGTGCCTGTTTCAGGAAAATGAAATGATAGGGACCCAGAACTGGCAGGAGTTGAGTGGCAGCTTCAGCAGGTCTAGATTTTTATGGGAACTTGGCATTTATTAAAAAATACATGGGAGGCACAAAAAAAAGTCACTTTCTAGCCTCCACATTTACTGATTCAGCTGTTTGGAAGCTGGAGCCCTCACTTGTTTTTGGGTGGCTTGTAGTGTTGCATGGTTTCTCTGCACTATTGCCGTAAATCTTCTTGTGTATGATCTACCACAAAAAAGTTGTGGCAAATCCACAGGAACATTATGTCTTCCCACGCCCCACTGAAAATATACCTCAGGCATTCCCACAGACATTCTTCTAGCTATAGTATCCTTGCACACACCACTCCACTGAGTCCTCTTGCACGTACGCAGATAAGTAAAAGATTGCATGGCACCAAAGTCACTGCAACTTCTACAATGACCTTTCTGCAACAGAAACAATTCCTTAGCCAAATTCCCACCTCCCTCCCTTTCACAGCATTTGAATATATACCTCACTGGTACTGCCTTTGCAAAAAATAAAATTCTGCAGTTTCACCTGAAGCAAATCCTCCTGTCTTTCTGCTCACCTTCTCTACTCACCCTCTTGACTCCTCTGACCACCCTTTGTCCCGAGTCCATCTCAGTCCATATCATGCTTTAGGTGAACACAGCATATGCTGTCTGGGTCCATCTGCCAAGCTTTCTGCACTCTTCTCCCATTCGGTGCCTTAAATGTTTTGGAAGGTCCTAGAAACAATCACTAAATTTCAGTCTTAGTAATGTCCTGCACACACACATACAAAGTTGTGGATGTAAGGCGTTATGCAGAGAATTTTTTCTCCTGTAGAGAAGGGGAATGGACTATACAGATAAAAGGGCCATTATATTCCCACATTAGAAGGACTTCTTGTCTGGTGGATTTTAACCAAGCTGGTTAAAACATCATGAAAATGATGCACTGACCAACTCTTTATATTCATATGACTCTGCCTGCAAAGATTTGTGCTTAGTCAACTATATCTGTTTTGAAACAGTGTGCAGAGCAGCTTTCACTGTAAAGCCTCAATCTCATCTAATATGTAACAATTAAGGAATATATAATAATTCTTTTTTCCTGCCTTCTGGCTTGATTTTATCTAAATGAAACCCAACATAGTCACAGAGATCCTTACTGCAATCGCAGCTGTGCCCCACTGTTCCCACAGTAGCTCTATCGTATAGAGTGCTTGCCAGGAGTGTGCAGTCAGCCTTAATAGATAAACAATGATCATATCCATCAAAAAGGACAACCAAAGCACTCTGAAATGAAGAATTTTACCCTTGTCAAATAAACAAGTCTTTAGAAGATCCAGAAAGTCGTTAATTCAAATGTTGTGCATCTATCACTACAAACACAAACCTCCCCACCAACCAATGCCTCTGCTGAAGCAATGCATTGCTGGATCCCCTAGAAAACCCCCATTAAGCAACGGTGAAACTTTAAGGAAAAGGATTTCCTTCTCCCTAGTTTTAATTCTTCTTCACAGATTGGGATTCCACACTCCCAAAGTGAAGACTATTATAGTCAAAGGCATTGCACTGTCTAAAGAACCCTGTCAGGGTCATCTTTGCACCCTGTGGAGACCAAGAGGTCAGCTGTTGAAGTCCCTTTGGAAAAAAGAATCTACCACCATCTCTTTCACAGAGGAGAAGCCCAAGGATGGATTATGGATTCTTACTTAGATAATTTTGGATGAATCAAGAAAAGGGAGGAGGGATAGCTAGATGGCTAAATAAAGCCAATGAGATCACATGTTCCGCCTTTTTATCTGCTTTTCTCTTTCTGCTTTTGGACAACAAAGCTTCCTTTGATACAGAAGAAGAGGGGGTAGGGAGAGTGGGGAGAGGGGGTGCCAGAGTCACCCCAATGGCCCCTGGTCACTTATCCATGCTCCTTAATGTGATATTCCCACTGACAGACAGAAAAAAACAATGATCTCATGATTCCAGAAACGATTCACGCAAACAACCCTGGGAGATCAGGGTGAAGGGGACAGGAAAGAGGGGTAAAGGATGAGTGAGAATTAAGGCAAGAAAGGGAGAGGAAAGGATAGAAGTACCAGGGAGAGGGGAGATGGGAAGCAGGACCTTGGAGGGCAGCTGTGAATGGTGGTAGACATTGAAGGTCAGAACCCAAAAGAGGATGTGTAGAGGGATTGTAGAAAAAAGGAGAAAAAAGAGGAGTCTTGAGACAAAGGGTAAAAGGATGAGCGGAAGAAGGTTAGGTGTGACATTGTATAGCAGGACTGAGCAGAATCGGGGATAAGAGTTGATTGAGTTGTCAAAACGTAGGAAAAGGGAGGCTGAGCTCAGAGACAGCGTGATGGGATTAGGAACAAGGGCTTGATCCAAGGTGAGAAGGAAATGAGGGGAAAATATCTATTGGGTTAGGAGCAGAAGAGTTAAGACTTGCTGAAACTTGCTACTTCTGCATTCTGCTACACAGAACCAGGTCACCAAATCTGACAAGAGAATCATCCTGGTCTCTCTCAGTCACAGAGAGATTTATTACCTGAGGCGCTCAGCCATGTCCAAAGGAGGCAGTGGGGAGGCAGAGGGGCTGAAGACAGGCAGTCTGGTTTCCACTTTGGTTGGGCTGATCTCTCTGCAGGGGACCTCTACACCTACACAGAGGAGCACTATTGGTGTATTACACCTCACCTGCCAGCAGCCATTTCCTTCGGTCTTCCTTTCCTTCCCTTGCATCCTTTTGTTCCTCCTTCCCTTCTTCCCTCCCTCCATCCTTCCTCGCCACATTACCAAAGGGAGACAAGAGCTCAGCACAGCTGGCAGGAGAGGTCCCCCTGGGAATGTGTCACCCCAACAATACTTATCCCAAACCAGTGAAGCAACCAGGGCCCCACAGGAGACTTTTGAGCCCACAGGGCTTCTGATGGAGCTGGGACAAAGAGTGGGATGAAAGACTGGGGAAACAACTAAAAGAAAAAGTGTCTCTCACAATGAGCTGCCATCTCTATGTTTCACAGCTCTCCCTAACACTGGTGTGTCCCAAGGGCTCATCACATCTGCCCCTCCTCTGTCTGCTCTGTGGCAGCTAATCAGTGACCCAGTGACAGTCTCTGTCCGTCACTCATCTCTGCACGCAATGGGGTAATTAAACCCTGACCCTGGGCTCCTTTTATCCGTTTCCTCTGCGCAGTCACCCCCCAAAATGGCAGAGGGGAGGGCCTGCAGTGGAGGCTTCTGCCCCAGTCTCCAGCTGTAAAGAAGATGTAAAGTGCAGGAAGGACTCACTGTGAAAAGAAAGATGCTGAGGCAAAGAGGTATTGAGTGGTACAAGGCTTCCCAAGTGCTTATGCTGAGCTCTGCTGACCTACCTCCATCAGGCAAGGCTTTTGTAAACCTTTAATTCTTTATCATTATGCCACAGGTTGTCCAGCATCCTTCCCCTGCCCAAGCATATCTACAGAAAACCCAGCCACTCCTCTGCATGTCCTTAAGGGTAGTGCTGGGTGTGGTGCCCACCTCAAGTCTAGCAAAGCTTTCCAGGAGCCTCTGTACATCCAGCCCTAAGCTTGCTCTTCCACAATACCACAATAAGTTTCTGCACTCCCTGGTGTGAACCCATTGCCTCCACTCAGACTGAGCCCAGTGCCTCAGACCTGACACAATGGTCGTTCCTCATAAAATACCTGCAGAAGGGGAGAGGGAGTTCTCGGTGACAGAGTGCATCCCATGAAGCACAGTAGATGGACACAGGAGCTGGCCAGGACAAGATGATGTTGCTCTTGTCTGCACAGCACGGCAATGGAGGATGCACCCAGTGACAGGCAGGAGTCACAAAATGCCAGGAATCTTTTTTTTTCAACATTCTTTCTCTTTTTGCTTTCTAGAACTCCACAAAATTTATTACACAGATTGATAAACAGCCAGAAATGATGTCGAGCAATCCAGACTCTGCTTCTTCCTCCCTACTCTGAGTAGGGAAGCTGCCTCCCACCCACGCATGAGCAAGAAGGGCTGGGGCCACCCGGGGAAGGGCATGACGGGTAAAGCAGTGCCCCTGAACAATTAAGCACTGTCCCAGGCACTGCACACCCTTGTCCCACGAACAAAAGAGTCACACACAAGAGACCTGACTGTGAAGCCTCCATCCGCTTTCATCACTGACCCCCAGGGCAGTCAGGGCACAAGGTCAGCCCACTTAAACTCCAAACTCGGACAGAAATAGAGATGGGAAGTGGGCAAGGGTGGCCAACTGCAGGGGTCCCCAATCATTTGAGGGGTTCTTTGACAGAGCCATTTCATTTCATCAAAGACACATTTTTTTCTGGAAGGAAAATGGAGAGCAGTGGGTGTGAAGGGAGTAAGGGGGAGGCAGAGTGTTCACCGTGAATTATGACCACTCTCAACAAGAGTCTTTTACATTGCAGAGGTGAGGACAGGATGGGGTAATTGGGCATGTTAGACCCATGAGTAAGGAGAGCAAGTCTCTGCCTGTTTCCCACCCTCACTCTGCCAGTGGTCATGAGATGTGATCCCCCATATGCCCTGTTGTTATTCCACTGGGGAGCTCAACACCCCAAGGGTTCATCCCATGGATCACAAGGTTTGATAGCACCTTTCCAGACCAGTAGTGCCGCTGGGATGTGCAATATTGTGTGGTCATGTCCCTGGTATGGAAACATTGAAAGTTGTCTTACAAATAAAAAATAATCAACCAATCCAGGGCTCACACTTTACACTTGTAGGGTGTCAGAAAACCTCTTAGGCTTTACGCTGCTATTTTTTCAGGTTGCAAATAGCACCTTTGCAAGCAATGCTTTCACAGAGGTAACAGATGTACCTTCTCGTGGTCAGCACTGACTAGTGTTTAGCAGTAGGTAAGAAGAGATGCTCCTGAGACTTATCTCTTTGGCTAGGATGAGAAATCTGTGGTGGACTGAAATGTGGAAATACAGTGCATCTGCCACAGAGCATTGTCCATTTCATCCCATTTCCCTCTGGGTAAACGTCTAAAAATCCTAAGTGCAAGACATTTCAGAGGAAGGAAAATTAAAACACTCCATGAAAGCAGCCTCCTATTCCACCTCAGTAAGGCTGTCTCCCACCTGCACCATGCAGAGGCTGCTGCAGGTATTTAGAACAGAAGTGGGGCAGGGATAGGGTAGGCAGGGTGTGGAGTGGTGGGCAGGGAATACAGTACCCACACTTACTCACTGAAAGTTGTCCCCAGAACAGACAACATGGCTCAAGGAACAGCAACCAAGGAGGATGTTAGCTCAGAGTTAGTTGTGTTGATACTGAAAACAGAAGCAGAAAAGCAGCCAGAAACACAAGATTCAGCACAGCCCCAGTACACAGAAATGCATCTGAGTGCCAAGAAGCTAACCAGTCATGCAACGTGTGATCTGCTTGCAGGCTCCTTATTACACATGATGAAAGACAACCAGAAGGGAGTTTTGACTCTCAGAGTCAAACTTTTCGTGGATTGTGTATTTGGGGGTGGAAAAATGTCTGTATGTGCAAACTGAACCCTCTTGATACAAACCATATTGGTAAAATGTAGGCAGTAAGCCAAATTTTCAGGAAAAAGCTGCATTTCACATTTTTTATAAAATTAATCAGACCTATTCTTGAAAATTAACAGCTTCCTGGGATTTTTTTAACATGTTGGCTAGTCTTATATTTTGTGGATTTTAGGCAACAGTTTTCATCAGTAATTTATTACTTTTTCTCTTGGAGGAGACAGTCGGCTGGATTTCTAATATTGAGACAGACATGGCTTTAGGGCACATGCAGATTCATTCTCCATCTCACTCAAAGAGAATCCAATCGATCTTGGACACATTGGGGCAGCTGTCCACAAAAGGCAGGGTCAGTCAGCACACACATACAAAGGCCAGTGATCAGGGACATACTGAAGGACATGTACAATGCATACACATCACTGGAAGAGCACAAAAGCAATGCACATCAGACCTACAGGTTTTGGCCTTGTCAGTGTCAGCAGGTCTGGTTTTTCACCTCAGGCCAGTTCTGTCTATTGTCTTCCTTTCTAATGGCAGGAGCTACCAGCAAAGGAGACATTCCCTGCAGCTCTACTAGCAGAAGCAGACAGCAGAATAAATGAGGTCCACAACTTCTTTTATACAGCCTGTTACCCAGCCATGCACAAAGCCCTGAGCAATCCCCTTGGGCGCAAGCACATGATTCACGTTATGCGTGTTCTTCTAGATGCGGGGTGGGGGGAACCCCTCTTTTCACTCTTTTTCTCCCTGCGGTGAAACAGGAGAAGTTTCCCCCTTTGCAAACGCCGAGCTGGGCAGCAGCAGCAGCAGCAGTTTTGGGAAGTGGCCGCACGGTGGCGATGCGCCCTTAGGAACGGAGCCGTGTGGCATTTGCTCGATGAGCTCCCCTCTGTATTAGCTGCCAGCTTTGGGGAGGTTTGGTGGCCGCTGTCCAGTTCAATCTCCATTGAATCTAGGGATGGATATTCCACCACCTCCCTGGGCTGATGTAACAGTGTTTACCCACCCTCATAGTGATTTTTTTCCCCCTTTTATTGCCTTGTAATTCCATCTTAAAACTTGCAACCCCTGCCTCTTGTCTTCTGGTATGCAAAAGCTCTGAGAAGAGTCTGGCTCTGTCCTCTCTGTATCATCCTCAGCCATGGTCAATTGCTGTTGTAGTCCTGAGTCCCAGCGAGCTACTCGCGCAGAGATCAGGGCCTGGCTCATCAATTCTAGAGCTTCACTGATGTAAAACTCCTGTCAGCAGCCAGGGTCACGATGTCAGTCTCTTCTCTTCAGAGAGCTCCCACCAGAAGGACTGCATTTCTCATTCAGCTTCATAAATAAATCACATCTTAGACACAGGACTTCAAAATGATTATTAACAACATGCTCTTGCCCTTGTACTCCAGCATTGTGGGTGGCTTCAGCTGTTTCTTTGATGTATGCAGACAAGAGGCTCACGGGGCTGCACACCGCAAACACTAACCACTCTGACACAGCAAGAGAGGTCATTGTCATTGTCATCGGCCAGCCCTTGTTCTTAGTCATGGAGGTGTTTCCAGTTCAAAGAGTTCAGTGTTGGGGGTGTTTTTTTATGTGCATCAGTGAGTCGGGTTTGGCAGCCTGGTAATTGCTCAGAAGTCAGCAGTGGCTGGAAGAGATGACACATACTGCAACAAGGCAACCACATGCTTCTGGGAAATCAAAGCATTCTCCCAGTGACGTTGCTGTCTTGATGGAGGCAGAGAAACCATTTGGACACCCAGCCGCTGCCCCCACACACATCACAGAGGGGAAGAACGCGCTCTCCTGCCGCACACATGGAGCACCGTGGTTTTGCATACAGCTGTGCTGACTGGCTCCCACATCACTGCTTCCACGGGTCACCACTGGCCTGCCAGCAGTAGGGGGGATTGTGCCAACCAGTTTCATGGAATCACAGAATCAATTAGGTTGGAAAAGACCCCTGAGATCATCAAGTCTAACCCGTGACTGAACACCATCCTAGCACTAAGTGCCACGTCCAGTCTTTTCTTAAACACCACCTCCCTCAGCAGTCCAGCCCATTCTAAACTCTAATCACCTTTTCTGGGAAGAAATTCTTCCTAATGTCCAACCTAAACCTTCCCTGGCTCAGTCTGAGGCTATGTCCTCTCATCCTATCGCTGGTTGTCTGGGAGAAGACCCTCACCTGGCCACAACCTCCTGTCAGGCAGTTGTAGAGAGCAATAAGGTCTCCTCTGAGCATCCTTTTCTCCAGACTAAACAACTCCAGCTTCCTCAGCTGCTCCTCATAAAACTTGTCCTCCAGACCCTTCACCGGCTCTGTTGCCCTTCTCTGGACATACTTCAGCACCTCAGTGTCTTTCTTGCAGTGAGGGGCCCAGAACCGGACCCAGGATTCAAGGTGTGGAATAGCTGGAACAAAATACATGGGAAGAATCCTTTCCCTGCTCCTGCTGGCCTCACTATTCTGATACAGGCCAGGATACCATTGGCCTTCTTGGCCACCTGGGCACTCTGCTGGGCCATGTTCAGCTGCTGTCGACCAGCACCCCCAGGTCCTTTTGCACTGGACAGATTTCCAGCCACCCTATCCCAACCCTGTAGAACTGGAGGGGGTTGTTGGGAGCCAAAGTGTAAGACCCAGCACTTGGTCTTGTTGAACCTCAAAGCTCTTTGTGTCCCTGAATCGTCAGTTCCGGATGTGTTCACATTCACAAGTGTCTTTCTGAGCCAGCCAGCACGGGGTGTGTTTGTGGGGTGCATCACCTCACAGAGGTAACAGCTCTCTGTTGTGCCAAGTGGCAAGTGCAGGACAGCGTGTTTTCCTCAGGGTGGGCACACTTTGTATGCCCCTCCTGGTGCTGACATCCAAAGCGACACCGCGGTGACACCACGATCCGCTAAGAACACCATCCCACAACTGCTGTTCCATGTTGTGCCATGAAAACCTGATGGTTCCCATCCCCTGCTCCTGCTGAAGCTCCCACTCTGCTCCCCACTGAGCCCGGGGGCCATGCTGGAGAGAGGGAGGGAGGAAGTGGGGAGAGAGGGGGGAGAGGAGAAAGTGGGAAGGAGAACGAGAAAAGAGGGAGGGAGGGAGGGAGGGAGGGCGGGAGGGAGGGAGGAGAGGAGAAAG
>JAWWEE010000040.1:50730476-50764692 GCA_035221455.1 Xenops minutus | reverse complement strand
AAGGGAGAGAGGGAAGAAGTGGAGAGGGAGGAGAGGAGAAAGCGGGAAGGAGAAAGAGAAGAGGAAAGAGGGAGGGAGAGGAGGAGGGAGGAAGTGGGAAGGAGAGAGGGAGGAGAGGAAAGAGGGAGGGAGAGGAGCAGGGAGGAAGCAGCGAGGAGCAGAGGGAGCACGGCCGGCAGCGCCGCTCCCAAGATGGCGGCGGGCGCGCTCCCGTCCCCATGGCAACGCGCGGGGGGGGTGTGGCCGAGTCGAGTCCCCGCGCGCAGGCGCGCGGTCGCGGCGGTGACGTGTCGGCGGGGGCTGAGGGCGGCGCGCGGGCGCTTCCGGTGAGGTCGGGCCCCTCAGGGACGCCCCCCCGCGGCTGCCCCGGGAGCGGCCCCGGGACCCGCCCGTGGGGGGCCGGGTGTGGTGTGGCGTGGCGGAGTCGGGGGGCCGACTGATCGCTGCCCGAATTGAAATGGGGAGCGAGGCGGGGTTCGTGCGTCGGGAGGTAATGAGGCTGTCCGGCGAGAAGCTCAGCGCGGCCTCCCCCGCGGCGGGAGGTGAAGCGTCGGAAAGTGGCGTGACTCGCTGCGAAGTCAAGAGATGTGTGAGGGATGTGGGGGGTGGGACTGTAAATGTCTCTAGCAGCCGTGGTGCAGGTCGAACGTGGGGAGAAGCGGCCTCCAGAAAGAACCACGGGGGGGTTTTGTGCTTTGGAACCGCTGCACGTGTGTCAGGTTTTTTGAAACACGCAGGTTTTGAAACATGCAGCTTTCAAACTCAAGGACAGTCTCCTGTCTTGTGCAACAGAGACCAGGAGACATTTGACATGTCTGTCATCTTTGATGTAAGAGCAGAAACCGAAATGTGGCATTCACTAAAAAAGAAACCAGAAGGAGGTCGATAAGGGTGACAGGTTGGTTCTCTTCAGTTTTCTATTGAATCACTCATTTATTGGGGTTTATTCTCTCCTTTCTTCCCAGGGAGTTTAAAATAAGCAGCGTCAGACAAATAGGCTCCACTTAATCAAAACAATGTTTGCAGATCTGGACTATGATATTGAGGAAGATAAGCTGTGAGTATTGGCTTGGCTTTTCTTGTTTTTTCCTAGCAATAGAAATAGTCTTTGCAGCCAAGACCTAACAAGAGTTGATAAATTTACCTGCTCCTGACCCTGTGCTGAACGTCAGACTTGCTGTTTAGTCCTGATTTCTTGCTCCCTCTGGAGACCAAGGATGAGGCATCACTGTGCTGGTCAGAAAAGGAGAATGTTTGTGTTGCTCTGCAATGACTGCCCTGCTTTTCTGATTGCAAAGCAGTGCTGACAGGTCTTCTTAAATTAGTGGCCTTAGCCAGAGGAAAAAATACTTGCAATGGAAGAAAGATAATAAGAGGCAAGAATAAATGGAAACTCTGGACTCCTTTGGTCTGTAAGGAGAACACTCATTTCCTGAGCAAGTAGAAGGTTTGATGAGATTAGCAATTAATTTAACACCAAGCACTTGATTTGCATTTTATTTATGCTGTGCAAGTTTTCCTCTCACTCCAGCGCTAAGTGCAGCACTAAATTCCTCAGTGCCTAGCAATGGATGAGGGTGTCTCTCCCACCTCTAATCCTTGCATGAAGTCCCAAAAAAAGGTAGCCCAGAAGGTGTTCCTGTTGGCCCATGCTCATAGACTCTGTGGCAGAGATGAAGGGATGAATTCAAATGTGCAGCACCCATTTCCGTTTGTATCAACTCAGATTATTGGAGTCGTTTCATACACAGGCAGCTCTGCCTATGCGTTCAGTTATTCCTTTCTCCTTCTAGGGGCATCCCCACTGTACCTGGGACAGTGACCCTGAAGAAGGACTCCCAGAACCTGATTGGGATCAGCATTGGGGGAGGAGCACAGTACTGTCCCTGTCTCTACATTGTCCAGGTGGGCACTTGGGGAGGAAGAATAAACCATCTTTGTAAAACAGTGTTGGCCTGAGAGATGGAATGTGTGGAGAAACCTATGCTGTTTGTCTTTTGTCAAAGTGGGAGATGACATCTCACTTTTCAGTGAATAACATTTCCTTACCCTAGTACCTAATAGGTGTGGAAGAATTAAATTAAGAATTCTGGAATTATCCTTCTCTTTGGAGAGCATGTTAAAATTCATAGGGGAACAGTGTGGCAGTCTCAACATCAGGAATACGCTTGAGGAGGTACACTCTGGAGGCCAGACCTTCCTGAGAAAACAGGATGATCAGCCCACCTCTTAGTTTGGGAAGGGGGAAAACTGTGGCTTCACCATGAACAAAGTACAACTGAATTAAATAGGAGGAATGTAATTGTTCAGGTTTTGTTATTTAGCCCTGCATTCACCTTTTCCTCCTGATTCCAGACTTTCTCTGTTTTTCTCCTCTTTCTTCTCTCTGCTAGGTATTTGATAACACTCCAGCAGCTTTGGATGGCACTGTAGCAGCTGGTGATGAAATCACAGGAGTGAATGGGAAGTCCGTCAAAGGCAAGACCAAGGTGGAGGTGGCTAAGATGATACAGATGGTAAAGGTGAGAGGTAGGAGGAGGCCACTGGAGCTTCTGGGTTGTAGTTGACAGTTTATTGTCCATGGGTAAAGGAAGCCAGTGCTACTTGCTTCCAGCACAGCAGTTTTGGATTTGCTCTTTCTGCAGGGAGAAGTGACAATACACTACAACAAGCTTCAGGCTGACCCAAAGCAGGGCAAGTCTTTGGATATTGGTAAGACTGGTTTCTTTCACCCTGTAGTGTTAAAATAGTGGGGAGGGGTGAAAGATTGGTCCCAGCTAAAACCAAAGTAAAATTCTGTTTCCTTTCTTGCTCTTGACTCAGTCATTTTGAAGTGGATATTGTTAAAGAGAATTACAGGTTTAAAAAAAGCCTTCCCTGACTTCTTGAAATAATCTTGAAAGACAAATCAAGGCTTGACTGTTGTTGTGAGAGGCTTGTTTTTCTGTACCGTGTTTAGCATGGAGGAGGAATCTCAACTGCATAATAATTTAAGTAATTTATTTTTAATACATGTAAGCTTTGCTGACCTGTTGAGATTCTTAGCTGTGCACAGCAATGTGTCAATCGAAAAACACTGGTGGCAATTTCTCAGCTTGAACAACAGTGATGAAATACCTATCTACACTGAGTTTTGTACAAACATAGATTTTATGAGAGAAAGGGGAGCCTTTATTGCTGAAACAAAGTGTGTGTTTTGAACTAAGCCTACACAGCTGTCTCTCACTTTCAAAAAAAAAATTTATCTGTTCTGTTTACTCTCATTTCTTTTCCTGGTAATTATGGTGCTAATGAATTGACAGGGATTCAGGAAAATCCTGAGTAGTGAGATGCACTTTTGAAGAAATAAGTGTCATGAGAATATGGAATTTTTTTCAGAGATGCTGAACACTGTGGCATAAGCTGAGTTCTTGGGATCTGCAGGCACCAGAAGTTTGCCTCTAAATAAAAGTGTCTGAGTCATCTGATGCCAAAGAGGGCATACCTGTCTGTAGTAATTTTCAGGGTATGACCAATAAAGACAGAAATTCCATCAAGAGGTGACAGAAGGGTATAACTAGGATTCAAAAGATGAAAGTAAGGAAAGGGACAACACTGCACATTAAATCGTGTTCATCTTGCTTTCAGCCTCATTTCCTGACTTCAATTTAAGTAATACAGCAAGTAGCATAAGCAAAGTTTAGTTACAGGTACCATGATAGGTACCTTATAGCAAAGTGAATAGTGTTGCAAAAGAATTACTGGAGCTCTGTTGATTGAGATGTATTGGATGTGAGAGCAGAATAGATATGCAGGTTAGAAGATCTGTTATGCACGGCTGGACCAGAAGGTCCTGTTTCTGTGGTAATCTCTTTCTGCTTGCTACCTCAGTACTGGGTTAAGTGCAGTTTATCCAGCTGGGAAACCAGTGAAGTGTGCCAGTGAGCTTTCCATGTCCATGGAAATTACCCTGATCCTGGTTTGCAACTCTTTCTTGGCCTTTAGTGTTGAAGAAGGTGAAACATCGACTGGTAGAGAACATGAGCTCAGGGACAGCAGATGCCCTTGGGTTAAGCCGAGCCATCCTTTGCAATGGTAAGTATTATCCAGGACATTTCCTTAAGGGAACACTTACCCTCTTGTGTTTACCTGCTTTTTATTGTAACTTGCATCATTCACATTATTCCTTATAATTCTTCCATTCTGCTCTGCCTCACTGCTGTGATTGCCTCTGCCCTTCCTGAGTGATACAAACTGTCATTGGGACCATTTAAATGTTAGCTAAGGTCAAATTAATTTAAAGCAGAGACCCATTACTGAATGCCAATAGGTGATGACCTCACACTATAAAATAAGTTTGCAGTTGTTTTAAAAGCTTCCCCCACTGTTGTACGACAAAACAGGTATTAAGAGGTGAGGGGAATTTGAAGCAAATATATGAAACTGATGTTTTTCTACTCAATCAGGTCTTAAGCATGTCCTGAATTTGACTGTGGTAATTCTGTATTCTGATTCTTGTTTCTATTTAGATGGACTAGTGAAGAGATTAGAGGAGCTGGAGAGGACCGCAGAGTTATACAAAGGTAAACTGCATCTTCCATCAGACACCAGATGGGAGAGAAGGTTGCCTCCATTATGATTCAGTGAAGTGATTTAGATGTTTTTTCTGTCTTCCATCACAGGCTTGACAGAGCACACCAAGAGTCTTCTCAGGGCCTTCTTTGAGCTATCTCAGACACACAGAGGTAAAGAATCTTGAGCGAAGGGAGCACAAATCTTTGACCTCCAGTTTCAAGAGGTTTAGTCAGTACTTAGATGCACGATTCCCTCACTCAAAGAAAACTAAGAGTTGCAGAAATGAGCTGAGAAGGGTCACTTTCCTGCTATAGCAGTTATGGTGCTAACAGAGGCCCTGTCTTTCACATGAGACATTGGAGAAGTGCCCCACCAACCTCTGGACTTTAGGAAATATGTGGCATCATTCCCCAGCTAATTGTAGGGTTATGGGAGGGAGTTGTAATATTGGAGGCAAGATTTTTTGCCAGTGTCGACCTCTTCTTTCACCTGTTTGTATTTATTCTCCTCATCCAGCATTTGGAGATGTTTTCTCTGTCATTGGTGTAAGGGAGCCACAACCAGCTGCCAGTGAAGCCTTTGTGAAATTTGCTGATGCCCATCGCAACATTGAAAAGTTTGGGATTCACCTTCTGAAAACAATAAAGCCGGTAAAGAATTTACTCATAGGAGTAAAGGGTCTGGAGTAGAGGGGAATCTAGAAAGGCAGAAGCCAGTCTTTGAGGGTGTGGTCTTAAAGTTCATTCACTGTGGAAAGAATGGTCCTTGTCTGCTTTTCTTCAGGGAATTCTTTTCATAATGAAAAGAACGTGAGAGGTAACATGAATATATCAGTCTTGTCACTGTGACTTTTGCACATGACTGTATTCTTCTCCTTTTGGGAATGAGGGGATAGTTTGATCAGTGTAGTAATTGATATTGGTACCCATAATTAAAAGAGGTCACTAAAAGAGTTTAGGTAAGCCATCCAGGAACAATTTAAGGATTTCAATCAATATATCTGAGTGAGAGTCTCCAGGGAATCTGTCCACTTAGTTTAGCAAAGACTGTTGATTTGGGCACTGCTTTCAGTGCCATGTTGGATGGACAGTGTTGGGTAGTGAGATTTTGAGTCAGGGAGAGCTGTTTTCAGGACCAGCTGAAAATGAAACAAGACACATCAAAAGCAGATGTGTATTCAGACTAGAAGTGACTCATTTATTTATAGCACTGGAACCACTTGCCAGTGACAGTAATGGAGGCTCTAACCATGGTAATTCTGAGCCATGACCAAACATTTTCATTCAAAGATGCTGTAGTTCAAAGAAGAGTTAACTTGAGGCAGGCTCGGGACCTGCGCTGGGTAGAAGGTTACTTGATGAATTGTAGTCATGCTTTTTAGTCTTACATTTAGCAAGAGTGTTTCCCTTGCAGATGCTTACTGACTTGAATACGTATCTGAATAAAGCCATTCCTGACACAAGGCTGACTATCAAAAAATACCTGGATGTCAAGTTTGAATATTTGGTGAGCTGCTTGCTTTTGGGTTTTTTTTAAGTGCTGGTTGAAATTAAGTTTCATAGAATCATCCTGAAAGTCACATATAGCCTATACAATCACATATCTGTCCTTGACAATCCATGAGAGAATGCATTATTTTTCCCAGTTCTTTGTTTACTGTCAGATTACTGATTCAGACACTTGCTTTTGACCTAATACTTCTCACTGGTAAGAAAGATCTCCCAGAACTCAGATGATTTATTTTCTAAATTAATTAATTTCCTGATTTATTTGTAAAGAGTTCTTGTGCAATTTATCCTCTTGAACTCCTCCAAATAGCTCTCCAGTCCATATTTTTTTTTTGTAATTTTGGATAGTCTTTCTTTATCCAAAGTAAACAACTGTCTAGTCATATTTGCTTTCATTTAGACCATGCCTTTTTTTTAAATCTCCTCTGTTCCATTCTCCCCTTGTTTTCTACAGCCTAAAATGGTAAGGTTGCTAAGCACACCTGTTCTATAACTAGGAATCTATTTCCTTTTACCCATTGAGAGAATTATTCGGAGCTGCAGCCCTAAGGCAAGGAAACATGGCAGCATCTCTTTTTACATCAATCCTTCCTGCAATTAATCTTTTCCCCTTTATTTATCTCTGTCTCATGTCTTCTACTGGGTTTTTACAAACAGCAGATGAACACAGGATTTTTCTCTTACTAGATTTTACTTACCTATAGTATTTGGCTCTGTAATAAAAGTATTAAGTACTTTTTCTCTTCCCCACTGTTCTCTCTCCCCATCTTTAAATAGGTTTTCTTTCCACCTTGGATGTTTAATATATTCTGATCCCACTATACTTTCCTCAGTGTCTATAGCATTGAAGGAAGGCTTGAAATGATACAACCTTGTGGGTGTGGGTGATGATGGAATTGCCTCTCATTTTTTAACATTTCTTTCTTGTTTTGCCTTTTTTTTAATTATTTTAAATTCTGCAAAGTCTTACTGCCTGAAAGTCAAAGAGATGGATGATGAAGAGTACAGCTGCATTGTGAGTACCAGTACAATTGCAAAAGCACTTCTATGCCTGTCAGCACCCAAACTAGTGAATGCATCCTAAGAAACACACACACATTTGTTGTCAATCTATTAGAAACTGGGAGTCCTTAAGTGCCACCTGGGAGGCACTGCCAATAATCAATCCCTGGTGCTGTTGGATAGTAGAGGGTCCAGACTTCTCTGCAGCTTGTTTGCTCAGTGGCTGCCTGTCTCAGTGTGTAAGCACGATTAGGTTATGTAAGGAGGATTAAGGTGTTATCTTCACAGATTCCATTTGTGTGTAGTGTACAGCTTATCATTAATTCTGGACTTGTTTCTGAGAAATGGAGGTTTAGCTTCTCCTCCACAAAACTTATGTGAAACTGCGTTTGTAAGTGAAGAAAATTGATTAAAGGATCTCTCTTAACAATAGAGGGTTTATAGCTTAGAGTTTTTAACAGCTGTGTTTAAGATAGCTAAAGGTGTCCCATACATCCTAGTTTCCCTACATAAAAGTAAGATCTTTTTTTATCCTAGGTATTGATCTCAGAGCAGGCATTTGATTTTTTTGGAATGCCTAGTTCCCAAGTGCCAGGAGTGAATAAAACTTTCCTAACACAGTCTTTCAATATATCTTTCCTTCTAAATGGGAAGGAAACAATCCCAGTCTTGCCCAGCAGAGTAACGCCCATGTGTTTTGGCACATGAAGCGTGCCAAATTTTTATGTATGTAACATTTATGTATGTTACATTTACAGGTGCAGGGGGAGAACGCTGTTTTGCTGAGAAACCTAACCCCTTTGTCTCAAAACGTTTTGTGGGACAATGTGTAGATTCCTTCCTGTTGGCTTCCAGTGTTGTGTTTGGATGGCTGTAGACCACAGTGTTCCCTGTGTAGATGCATAATGCATTATGCAATACACGTAGGGTAGAGCTTGCAGAGGGCAGAATTTTTTGTGTGATTGATATAAACTTGTTTGTTCATGATGCCTGTTTTAATAGTCCAGTTAAGAAGCCATGCCACTTCTCCATGCTAGGTTGAAAGGTGCCTGTCCTTGCTTGGTACTGCAACTTTTCTTTACCATGTTTGGTATGTATTTGGCCTTCAAAATGACCTCACTGCGTGCCAGTTGGCTCAGTGTTCTTCATGTTTCCTGCTTCCTGACTGCAGTTCCCATGAGCCTGAGAGGTCTATAATAACCCAAGGTCATTGTGAGTCCACACTGGTAGGCAGACTGTGTCCAGGCACTGTTGTGGGAGTCTCTAAAACGGTACTGTGTTTTTGGCAGGCCCTGGGTGAGCCCCTCTACCGGGTCAGCACTGGGAACTATGAGTACCGCCTTATCCTGCGTTGCCGTCAGGAGGCTCGCACGCGCTTTGCCAAGATGAGGAAGGACGTGCTAGAGAAAATAGAGCTCCTGGACCAGAAACATGGTGAGTCTGGAACGTGAAGGGGACAGAGAGACACAGCTTTGGCCTTTGTGCCCCTCCTTCCTTTCAGCTCAGAATTCTTTGCTGAAGAACCCTTTTGTGGCTGTGCCCAGACATCCACCCTCAGGGGCCAAAAGGGATTAATGCATAGGAGACTGTGTCTAATGCTGGCAAGGGAGGCTTGGTCACAGCCTTCACACAGTTTGGGAAGGGGGTTTTAACATGGGGTTTTTTTCCCCACATGTCTCCACTACAGTGCAGGACATCGTGTTCCAGCTCCAGCGTTTTGTCTCCACGATGTCCAAGTACTATGATGACTGCTATGCCGTGCTCCGAGATGCAGATGTCTTTCCCATTGAGGTGGACCTTGCCCGCACAACTCTCAACTATGGGCAAAAGGACACGTACACAGATGGGGCAGAAGAAGAAGGAGAAAGCGAGAGAGAGGGTAGCATGAAGGAGGACGCAAATGGTGACAAGCTCATTGATGATGCCTGAGTGTGCCGGCATGGCCAGAGGAAAGACTTTGCAGACTGTTATGAAAACATGTATTTCACATGGTGATTCATCCTCTGTGATTTCTATGTATGTACAGCCTGGGATTCCTCCTCTGCTTTGGGTGGGGGATAGTTGGTTGGATTGGGACCAACCTCTGCTTTCCTCTCTTTTCTTTTGCTTGTTTGCCTGGATATTCTTTTTGCCTGCAGACACTTCTACTGCCAAACTTGGGTGTTGAGGTGTGGGGAGGAAAACCCCCTACCATGCCACCATGTGACTCTGGGCAGACAGGACTGTGCTGAGTACATAGGAAGCACCACTCCCCTCTGGCACATGGAAACCAGTTAATGGTTTGGAGATCATTATCAATGGTGAGAACAGCCCCCCTCTGTCCTCCCCTTGTGCTGTGGGGAAGTGTTAGCACCAGCATTGTTTTCTTCACCCCACTGCTTGCTGTGTTCAAGCTCCATCTAACGAGCCACCTTAGAACCATGATGGAAATATCCCATCCTTAAACTGCAGAGGAGAGACAAGAAGCCTTGTGGAGGGAGGAAGACATGCACTTTAGGCAGAGGCTTTTGAGATTTTTTTAGTGCAAAGCATTATTAGTGTGCCACGCCATTCTCTCCTCTGCACAACCATTTTGTGCTGCCTGTGGACCAGCCAGCAGCGGTAGCTAACATCCCATTCCCCAGCACAGGGGAAGGAAGAGACGGAAAGCTGAGGTAGGCGAGGCCGTTTCTTTCCTCTTCCCTTTTGTCTTCCCCTCCCTCCATCCCTGTGGGCCAACCCCAAAAGCAGATGGCACTTTCTCTGTTAGTGGGCAGCACAACTGCCGGGAGTGGTGTGCTTCTCGAGGGAAGGGTTTTGACTTCTCTGTCATTGCATTCTAGTGGTTGTGAGAGAGGTTATTTCAGGGCATTAATTTATGATAGAGATGTTTGTCTTGGTTTTTTTCTTTGATTTGTTTTTGGAGCTTCTTCATCTCTATGGGTGCCTGCAAGAAAGCCATCCATGGTCAAGCTGCTCTGGAAAATTTAGATGGACTCTGGTGTACAGACTATTGTCTCCAATAAAGAAAAATGTGACATTTCATTTTCTGTCCTTCATGGGTATATGTTGGGAAGATGGGGTGTCATGTGCCGGCCATTTTTCTCTTGCTGCTACTGATGCCTAATCTGTATACCAAGCAGTGGTGGTCACTGCAGCACAGGTTTCCAGAAGAAGAGGCTTATAAATACTGTAGCAAAGCCAGTCTTCCATGTAATACCAGCTTCTCCGTATCTTGGCTTCCCGGGGGAACACCAGCCTTCTAAAGCCACCAGTTTCCTCAGTCCTGCCAAGGTGGCATCCTTGCACCCTTCCAGGGCCAGCTTCTCCCCACAGCTCAGCTGTTGCATCACAAGCTTCAGCTGATGCTTAAGTCCCTGATCCTCTTTCAGAGCTGTTTGTTGTGCCAAAACATGGAGCAGTTGAGAGGAACTTGCTTCAGTGGAGCCTGCCTAAAAGCCAGCAAGGCAGTGTGAGGCAGCATAGCTATGTTTTTAGGAAGAGATCTGGGAACCTTGCAGCACTGTCTGTAGTAAAATCTCATAGCCTAAGGACTTTTACGTGCTTTTGTAAAGAGTTCAGAGTGGGAGGCTTAGTGGGAAATGATTGGTGACAAGGAAACAGAGGGAACCTTGTTCTAGTGACCTGCCTGGTTGACAAAGGCAGCTGTTTTCATGCTGTGGACCTTGGACCTCTGGGGAAGTTGTAAGCTCCTTCTTGGAGGGGGTACTAGTGAATAAGGGAAACTCAGCCTGGGGGACAGGGGTTTGGGGTGACTGGGGAAAGAGCTGCAGAGCAACTCAGCAGAGCAGAAACATCGATCTTACCTTGGGGGGAGGGAGAACAAGCTTGCAGAGCAGCAAATGAAAGCCTAGAGGGCCCCATCACCCTTGCTGCTGCTCTCATTCTCACAGAGCTTTGTGTCTGGGGTTTGTTACAGCACTTAGTCTGATTTGTGATGTTTCTAAGTGAGTTTGAATAGGAAGAAGCCCAAAGTCACCACTATGACTGGCTCAAAATCAGATCTAACAGTGGTGTTAGCCATGGTGGGGCAAAGTACAGCCCTATGGGGTTTTACCTTCTCTCCTCCAATTTCCAGTTCTTCTGTCTCTTCTTAAACTGACATTCTTCAGCAGCTGCATTTTGCTCATCATTTTCTCTTTTTCTTGAGAGCATCTATGATGAAACCTTTTCCTTCATGCCCCAGCTGTGTTTAAAGGCTTTATGGGCCTGCAGGTTTCACCAATTACCCATTAATTTGTAGTCAGTTTTGGAATGAAACACCTCTTTTGATGGCCCTATGAGCAGCCTTCCTTGTAACCTTCTGCATAGTTTTTGATCCCTCGTTATAGTCACAGGTTCCCCCAGGGTCTCTGAGGTGAAGCAGTTCAGGAAACCGGAAGAAAGAGCTTTGACCAGAGGTGTTTATAAAAGATCCAGTCCTTAAAGCAGATTAGAAGTGGTTTAAGCATGCCAGGGAAGGTTGTCCTCTCTGAATCTAGAAATCCACCACTGCAGAGGGGGGCCAGGGGGGCCATGCCTGCCTTACCACGTGCTCCAACACCCTCGTTAGTGGCACCCAGGGACTGGGGCTTGTCCTCCTGCCTTACCTTTGATTCCTTTATGTAAGGGAGTTTTCTCTATTTAAAAGGAAAACACAGGCATGTCTGATGCCATTCCTGCTCAGTGGATAATCGCTTGGAACACGGTTATTTACCTGCCCTGAAACCCCCACCCCTGTAGGGGCCAAGTTGTTCCCTTCACACGTCAACAGGACTCACTTGAGCCTAGATAAAGCTGGCTTGGTGCTATTCCTGTCAGCAAGGCTCTGTATTGTAGGTGCACACCTAATGGCATTAGCCTTTCTTAGATGTCTTCCTGCACCTCAGCAGCAGCCTCTAACACAGCTCTTCCCTACTTGGAAAAGCAGCATCAGGTGTCACTGCCCCAACTTTACCACCCACAAAAGATGTGCCAGATAGAGGTGGTTGGAGTTGGTGGCCCCCTGGGTTGGCAGTGCCCAAGAGAGGTATTGCAGAGAACGTGGTGTCTACCCCCATGCTGGGGCAGCTGGAGGTGGCCCAGGTGATAGGTATGAATCACACCATCTCCTAAACCTGCTACCAGCGTGCCTGACGCTATCCCAACCACTGAAAATGGAGTGAAGGAAACACTGACACCAGAACAAAGTGTACCAGATCTGATTACAAAGAGTCTCTAATTGTTTGCGTTCTGTATTGTGACAATGCAGAAGGAAAAGGAGAGTCCTTGGCAGCCTCTTCAGAAAACTTTCTCCAGGGCTGGTTTGAAAGTGAGGAAAGAAGATTATTATTTTTTTCTTTTTGGTGTTTGGGCTGTTCTGAGCTTGTGTTGTACCAGCATGGGTGCAGGATGCAAGCAGACATATCACTGGGTAGGTGTGTGGACATATGTACTTAAGGACCAGCTATTATACCTCTCCTTCTTACTTATTATATCTGCCTTTGTCTCAACTTTCTCCTCCCCGTATCCCACCTACCCTCCCATGCTGAGGTGCATGTAAAGAAGGCCAGTTTTATACATCCCTGTTCCTCTGCCCTGGCTAAAAACTGTCCCTCTCCACCGTCTGGTCAGCGTTGCAGCCGTCTCGTGCCAACACCTCCCCGTCCCCCGTAGGACACCCGCCTCCCTCCCCACTCTGCTCCTCTCCCACATGGTTGGCCTCCTCGTTGGCCGCCACCACGGCGTTTTCAGTGCTGTGGGCTGGCTGGTGGTTGTCGCTGCTGTGCTCCTCGGCTTCCTGCACGTCGGACTCTGCTTCCTCGGTGTCGCTCCCACCTCCCGCAGAGGGGTTGTTCTCTGAAGGAGGCTCCTTCTTCTTGCCTCGGTTCAGGCAGCAGTAGCTGGCGACGGCCAGGAAGAGGGCAGAGAGCACCACCTCTGAGCCTGCCAGGTAGAAGATCACCTCGTAGTTCTTGAGAGCATCGACCAAGCGGCCTGGTGGTTGGAGAAGAAATGAGAGGGTCAATTTCAGCCTGCACACTCCTGCACAGGCTGCCCAGCACAGGTGGGAAGCACCTGCATTCCCCAATGGAAAAGCAAGAAGCCTGGATGTCTAAAAATCACCCTGGGGAAAAAGCCAAGTTGTACCACCAGGGAAAGCACTGTAAGAGTGCAGGGATGGTGTTTTCTCCTGTTTGGACAAGCTTAAGTAATTGTGACATGCTAATGTTCTGGTTTCATGCCATGGCAGGCCACCTTCTTCTTGCCAAGATGAGAAAAGCCTCTCATGACTTGGTTGGTCAAGTCTCAGAAAAGAAAATTAGAGAGGCATTTCTATTTCTTAAGCTATTATGTCAGGAAAACATCCTGAAGGGAAGAAGAAACTTCTTGGCAGAGAAATTCCTTTGGTTGGCCCACACCTAATGATTTCTCTGCCAAAGAAATGCTCTCAATGTATCTTCTGAATGCACTGTGTCTGGCAATGGAGGGATGGTTCCCAGTCTTTGGTGAAGCCAGGATGTGGCCATGGGACTGGAGACTTCATCTCGGCCCCTCATGCTCCTGACTGTGCATGTGATCCCCAGTCCCTGCTGCACTACAGTGCTCAACCTGAAACCAGCCCCAGGACACACTGAGGTGCCTCCTGGAGCAGTCATGGGAGGCAAGCAGTGAATTCCCTGCCATGTGAATGTGCTCCTGTTCATGCAAGTCGGATGGTGAGTGAGGAGCCTGCATGCACAAGCAGGCATGTGTCTGTGTGTGTGTGTGTGTGTGTGTGTGTGTGTGTGTGTGTGTGTGTGCAGCTTATCCTGTGCCAAACCCCCTCAGCCCCACAGAGCGGGAAGCAGCTCAGGAGGATTACACAAACAAAGCCACTTTGTTCAACCCCCTTCTTCCAGCTGAGCACTGTTTCCCCTCAGTCCTGCTCCCCCAAAGTCCAAGTTTGTCAGCACACTCGAGCTTCCTGCAGCAGTGGGGAGGTTGGGAACCACGACTTGGCTGCCCCCAACACCATTCCTGGTGAGCCGGCACTGTCTGCATGTGCACACTTCCAAGGCACAGCTGAACTGAGGCAGGAGGGCTGAGGAATGTCCCCTGTCACCACCCACTGGTGTGCCTTGCTCCTTTAAGCAAGGCATTGTTAGATCCCCTTCCCCCTCTATGAACTTGCAGCAGCTGACTCCAAGGCACCTTTTTCTTGACCCTTCTTGGCCTGCGACTGCCCCACAGCTTATAAGGTGAGACATGAATTATTGTTAGAGGGTCTTCTCTTGACCACCAATTTTTACCTGAGAGCTGGATGGAGATGCTGAGGGCAGGTTTTGCTTATAACTGGTGGTACACTCTGGGGTACAGACCTTTCACATCAAGGTCTTTACTGATGGGCTTTAGCCCGTGTGTTACAGCTGAAGGAAGGGAATGCAAGAAGCAATGGAGTGGTTCCTGCCTGAGGATTTGCTAGTGGTCTTGTCCCTGACTCTTCCTCGCAAATAACACATGCAGGAAACTGCATTTCATTTGGAAATAAACCTTTGGCATGATTTGGCTTTCTCAGACCTGATCAGACACTTAACATTAATCTACACTAATCTTTGGGGTGAAGGGTCACTCCATTCAACAACCTTTTGTGGTCAGTTTGTGGGGCATGGACCTTACCAGGGACTAGACAGGTTGAAAAGCTGTGGGTGTCTTAATCCTCTTTTTAAAAAAGTAACAGCAAATGCCTCAGGGGGCTGTACAAACTGTTTTGACTTCATTGACATCAAAACACCTGTGTCTTGGGATTGGAGCCAGAACAAACTGAGATTGCTATTTACAGTACCAATAAAAAGGCCATGGTCACAAGGAGAAATTGAAAGACCTTTGCTTTGTCCTAATGAAGACTCTCAAAGGTTTGCCTGCAGCATGTGCCTGACCCTATCCATAATATGATTTTATGCAACATTGACAAGGAAGCCAGAGATAAGCTCTCAGCTTCAGGAGGAAATTTAAAGTTGAGAAATAGGATCTTTCTTCAAGTACTGTGTCCATGCCCAATACCTGTAATACTGTGGAATGGCAGCCAAATGAATCACCTGTGTTTTTCAGCAAGAGACCTACCTGCAGAGGGTGGACCGATGAGCACAGCAAAAGCCTCGATAAGTAGGACCAGCCCAATGGCACTGGAGAACTTCTGGGAGCCAACAATGGCCATCAGCACCTCAAACTGCAGTGCCCCCACCATGCCATAAGAGATGCCAAAAAAGACGCAGAAGATGACCAGGCCTGTGTAGTTGCTAGCCCTGGCACTGCAGATGTCTGTCAGGCCGTTGAAGAGCATAGAGAAGCTGAACAGGTATGCGACATGCGGGCGGACCCACTTCAACCCTGCCACCATGCCACAGGCTGGGCGGGCAAAGATGTCTATGAAACCAATGATGGAGAGCAAGAACGCAGCCTCTGTGTCTGGTACACCCGTGTCCTTGGCATAGTTGACGAGCAATATGGGGGGCACGAAGAGGCCCAAGACCAGGATGAACTTTGAAATAGTGTAAATGATAAACCCTCGGTTGGAAAAGATGCTAAAATCCAGAAGCTTCTTTCCTTTCTTGGGCTTCTTCTTGGCTTTCTTGGCTTTCTTGGTTCCATCAGTGGTGCTAATTCCCTCCTCTGATTTCCCTCCTATGGGCAGCATCTCCTTGGCTTCGTATTTGTCCTGAGCTTTCCCCATCTTCCGCTTCATGCCCATATCCAGGGGTCTCATGACTGCCCCACAAGTGCAGCAGTTAAGCAGAAGGCCCCCCATGATAAGGAACCCTCCTCGCCAACCAAACTTCTCCAGCAGCACTTGCCCCAGTGGAGAGAGGGAGGAAAGGAAGACAGGGCTCCCAGCAGCAGCCAGTCCATTGGCAAGAGGCCGACGCTTGTCAAAGTAGGTGCCCAGCATGATCAGTGAGGGCTGGAAGTTCAACGCCATACCCAGACCTACATGGAAGTGAGAGCCAGGAGGGAGACAGGGAGTGGAAGAACATGAGATGTGGTTTGCAACAAGCTGAAAACTCCCCTCAGACTATCCTAGTCTGAAGTCCCATGATGGCATGAATGTGTTCCTCACAAGCCTCTGCACCTTCATGTTGGTGCGTTGCCCCTGCAGATGGGCTAAACCAGCCTGTCTACCTCTACCTGAAGTGTGTTTGAATCAGGTGATGCAGCCATGTCTGTGCCTTACACAGGAGCTTTGTCTCTCTCCCCTACCACTATATAGTGATGCCACCCCATTTGCCACATTCACTGAGCACCACTTAGGTTTTTTTCTGTCTCTCTCCCCTCAACCACAGGCCCTGTGTTCCTCCCAAGTGCAACATACAGGGCTAGATGCTTCCCATAGCATGTGCAAATAGGTGAGGGGAGACTGATACTAGACATAGCAATGCCAAAGGGAAATACAACAGGGTATTGGCTCTTCCCCAGGTAAACCTGTGTTTTCCCCCCCAAATCCTGGAGGTCTCACCTGTCAGCACGCCAGCTGTCAGATAAAGCTCAATGATGTTGGTGGTAAAAGATGCCAGGATCATGCCAGCAGAAGCTAGCAGCCCACCGATGAGCATCACAGGCCGGCAGCCAAACTGGTTCACCATGATGCTGCATACTGGTCCTAGGAGGAAGCAGAACAGACACAGGGTAGGAGACCAGAAGGAGACAGAACAACTGGAACGTGGCAGGCAGCTTAAGCAGGGGACTCAGGGAAGATGAAACAGTAGTGATGAGGATCACTGCATGGCTGCTTAGATGCACATCTGTTGGACCTGGCCAAGGGAGAGTGGCTGTGATATGGAGACTTCTGCTTTTCTCAGCCTCCAGGCCCCTGTTCCCTGAGAACAAGAGGGGTGTGGTTCTGATAGGAATAACACTTCAATAGTGGAAGCAAAGAACTGTCTAAGAGGCAGGTGAAGTGACCCCTGAGGTCTCCTGATGCAGAGAAAGAAAGGACATGAAATGCAGCACACTTCTAAGAAAAGAAGTGGGGGACAATTGTATTCAGCATCTTGGTTCATGACCAGGGCAGTGAGAATGAAAAGGGTCCATGCTGGGAGTGGGAAAGGCACAAGTTGGGGAGGGGGAAGTGTGTCCAAGCATCACCTGTCCCATAGAGCATGGCCAGCATGATGGAGGAGATCCAGGCTGTGTCACTGTAGCCAACGTGGAAATCTTTCATGAGCTCCTTGAAGTAGACACTGACGGCTTTTGGGAAGGCATAGGAGAAGCCGGTGATCACAAAGCAGCCGAAGAGCACGATCCAGCCCCAGCCACCATCCGGGGGCTTCACAGGAGCTGGGAGCTGCCCTTCCTCTGGATCAGGTCTCCCCATCGTCTAGCCTAGGAGGGGAAAGGCAAGAAGGAAGGAAGTAGGGTAAGAGAAAGAGAGAGAAAATCTGCTTGTGCTGAGAGGAGAGGGAGAGGCAAGTATTTACTACAAGGTTTCCCTCCATGCCCACCATCTCCAAGCTCCAAGAGCCTCCCAGGAGGGACCACACTGGCTCTTTGCACCTTTATCCTGTCAGGCAAGGCAGGTTTGCTTCAGGTGTGAGGTCATGCCTCAGCTGGGCACAGATGAAAGCTCTCCCTGAGCCTAGGGCAGCCCACAGCTCTGTAACCCCTGGCCAGACACATCTGGCAGTGCCACAGCTCCCAGCTGAACCTGGAGTGCTGCATGTGACGTGGCATTATGATCTGCAGCACCCCACTTTCTCCACATCCAGCCTTGCCTGCAGGTGGTGTGATGTGAAGGCCAGAAATGTGAACCCTTTTTGGTTCCCAAAGTCTTCCTTTGAGCCTCTCCCATGCTGATCTGCTCCAGGTGGGAGTCCTCCAGGACCTGCCCTGCCACAGAAACCTCCAGCAGTGAGGCAAGGAGATCCACTAAGCCCACACTCTCCTTTGCCCTCCCTTCCCTGCCGTCAGGGGCCAGATTTTTGAAATAGGTGAAGGGGGAGAGCACAGAAAACCGGTGGTTATTTGCATGCCGGAGAGATTAGGGCTCTGTACCTACATGGAGGGGCCAGAACAAAGCCTAAGTGGGGAGAAGGAGGGAATTAGAGGGGATGTCTTGTGAGTTGCTCTTGGGGCTCTTAAGCTGCCCAGGAATTTCATTCCAGCTGGCTGCTGTGGGTATGTTTTTCATTTCTCCCTTAGGTACCAGGTCTCTGCCATGCCCCTTCCAGCACAATTGGCCTCAGTTTCTTGGTCAGCCAGGCTTATTTTCACACCTGTATGCAAAACCATCACTGGACTTTGATTATAGGTGCTACTAAGTAGGATCAGACAAGCATTCCCCATGCTTGAGCTGGGCTTTTTTGAGTCCAGTTTGTCTTCTATCACCATCTTTCTGGCAGTACACTTCCAACATGGGTCCTCCCTCCTCCCCAGCAACCTTAGCTGAAAGACTATGAGATGGCAGCAATGTCCCCATCCCCTGTCACTGGCAGTCATGGGAAATGCCAGCAGTCACACATCAACTAGAGACTGCTGATGGGGCAATAACAGTCCTATGGACATGACACACACAGCCAGAACCTGGGAGCTTCGGATCTGTGTGCATTTCTTAAGGAATTGCCTATTCTTAGAGTCCTTCAAGCGATGGGGACAACTTGTTCTGATTCCCATAGCTGCAGTTGCTCTACATGTCAAACAAGTGCAAATCCTTTAGGCAGAACTGTGGATGGCATAAGCTGGGGCCCCTGGGTAAGGTAAGGGTGGTCCTACTCTATCAGCCACCCCCAGCTGTATCACTCTTTCCCCTCCCCAAGGGACCCTTGCTCCTGAAAACACAAGGGGATTATTCAGTGTAGCACTCAGATGGCTCACAACAGAGTTCCCAAAACTTTCAGGACCTCATCAGCCATAAAAAGAAGGCAGTAGAATCTGTCTCTGAGCACGGATTGGGGCAACTCTTCTGCAGGGCCATATCCTTGCAGCTCTCAGGCTGTACCATGGGTGCTGGCCCAGGCTACTCCAATCTCCCCCTCCCACCCCAAGTCTCAGGGCCTGTGGCAAGGGGCAAAGGCATGAACTGAGAACATGGTGCAATAAAGCTATTTTTAAGGGAAAGAATAATTACAAGGAAGAAAGGAATAATTGTACACTCTCCAGCTACCCATACTCCTGTATCTCCTTACCACACCCATACCTCCAACTCCCCCTCACACTTTCCTGGTGTTATCTGAATCACTGGCACACTGATGACAGACTGTACAGTCTCTCAGCTTCTGTTTCTCTCCCACCTCCATCCAACTGATAAGCTAGATCCAGTGGTACAAAAGATGACCTGCTGCCAAAGCACAGGAGCTCCACCACTGCACCATGTGCTGCACATAGCTACTTCAAATGAAAGTGACTGCCAAACCACCCAACATACCCTGAGACTTTTTATCCAAGCCTCTCTCCCAGCCTTGTTTCATCCCACACCACAAATCAAATTAATCAAACAATTGCTATTCATCTTTCTCTGAACCCTGCAGCCCCCTGCAGCTTCTTAGCAGGAAAATATTTGTCTGTGACATGCTCTTCAGAGATTTCAGTAGCATTGTCTCTCAATGATGAGTCCATGGCATCGCATTTTGAAGAGCAGCGTAGACAAATATTCATCAGTACTGTTTGATTTTGGAGCTGGATGGGTACCTCTGCAGGAGCTACCTGCTCAGTGCTACCAAACTGTACAGCAAAGAATGGAAGTGTTTTTACCTGCCTGCAGGTCTATGTTGGCTGAAAAAGATGAGGTGCACCAGAGAAGCTCACCCTGAAGATGCCTCCAAGGCCAATATGCTGTAGCACACCCCTTCTGGAGATTTATCCCAACACTGAGCCAGGCAGTTCAGAGCTCCTAACATCATATATGCTTTGCAGCTTGTGGCTGCACACAGAGGACACACCAGGTACCCTGCACCTGCCTTTACACACTCTACAGTTTGCTATCATTTTCTCCTCAGTTAAGGAGCTTTATTCACAGGTAAAAATGTCATGTGTAAGTTCACATGCACCTCAAAGCTCATCAGCATGGGCACTTGTCCTTTCCAGTGCGTCACAGGGAGGTGTGCCAGAGCTGGCACTGCCACAGAGCTTGCTACAGGTGGGTACAAGGAGAAGACTTGTGCCAGCACCAGAAGTCACAAACTCAGGCTGGGAGGAAAAAGAGCACAGCAGGTTCAGACGTGGCTGTAAGTCCCTGGACACACATAGAGCACAGTGCATCCAGTGCTAGCTGTTGTCCAGCAAAGCCTCACTGTGCCAGACAAGCAGCATCCATGAGGGTCCACATAAATACTGAAACGGCTCTTAGTACCTCCACCCAGTAAGGATGGAGTTGGGGCTCCATTTATTAAGTGCACGGGCCATAATTCATGCCACCAGCCTCCCCAGCCCACAGACAACACCCTGTGAAAGCATTTGTTAGAGAATGAAATGAGTGCAGACCTGGAACAAGCTTTCCCAGAGGCTGACAGCGTGAGGGTGTGAGCATCCCCCCGAGCCACTGACCTGTGCAATGAAGCAATGACCTCCTGAGAGCAAGCTGAAACTCCAAGGGCTGAGCAGACCTGTCAGCAGTGCTTTCTTCTCCCTCTGGCTGGCACTTCTGGCTCTAGATGAAAGTGCCCGGTTAGATGGTCCTGCTGGGTCTTTGCTCCATGGTGGGCACAGGGCAATGCCTGCAGGAATCTAGCACCAGTTGAGCAATCTCTTGTGGTCCACTCCTTCCTTTGGGGCAGCTATGTCTTTACAAGAGAGCTAATCCCCCTCTCAGCCTGCTTTCCTCCAGTTCCAGTGATGCCCAGCAAAGCTGCCTGTGGTCAGTCTGGGAGGATGCTCTGTGTGGGGGACCCTCTCGCCTACTGTGGGTGCTCCCAGTGTGGATGTGGGTCAGCGGCTGCTTATGGTTTCAGGTCGGCAGAGACCGGCGGCTGCTGAGCGGGCAGAAAGCACTTCTGCACTTTTAAGAGGCTTTTCCAGCCAATGAGGACGAGGTGGCTGCCTGCTGCAGCCCGAATCCCTTGGTAATCCTGCTGCCCAGGGGCTCCTTGCCTTTCCCCCAGCAGAGTGGGGCAGGCTGGCAGGGGTAGATTCAGAGGGACCGAGTCACATAGAAGCAGGGTGAGGTTGGGGGATGTTGGCAATGGACCCAGCCAAGAGTGAGGGTGCTGGGGGGGGGGGCAGGGGAGGATGAGAGCATGGGCTCATGCTTCAGTAAGGAGCAGAATGGAGGAAGGTGCTGCTTTTGAAGCACTCCACCACTTTCTCAGCTGCCAGCCAGGGTGGAGAAAAGCTGGAGTGGTTCTGCAGGGCATGTGCCCAGCAGAGAAGGAAGACAAGGTGGACCAGCCAAGGAATCACCACCAGCCATGGCTCAAACTACCTGATCCAGCTCACCCCTGGCATCTCAATAAGGTCCCCTCCAAAACAACCCCTGCGGTGGCTGACTCACTGACAGGAGAGGGTCTGACAAGCGCTGGAGACAAGCCAGTCTCTGGCCACACATTGGGAAAGCCCTTTACTTCCAGGGAGGGGGCTGGGGCTCACTCCAGCTGGTGTTTTGGGGAGGGAAAGGCTTGGGCTGTAAACCTCCTCAGCCCCTCAGCGCGGGGGGGGCTGCAGGAACTTGGCAGCACTCACAGCCAGGGTTTAATATCTTAATAAGGCTAATCAGCTAAGACCCAGCCATTGCTCCCACTCCCTCCCTCGCTCACGCTGCCTCTCCCGTGAGGGCTCCCCCAGCACACATAGGGTATCCCCAAGCTGGTAAGGCCCCTGCAAGATCCCAGGGGAGCATTCCCCCCACACAGAGCAGCCCCGAGGTGCCCAGGGCACACACACAGCCCAGTGGAGGGCGAGGAGAAGATGGCCACAGGACCTTGTCCTCCCAGGGAGGATATGCCTGCCCACACATGGCAGCTGGCAAGTGGGGGCTTGCTGCCATCCAGTGGCACGACAGCCCAAGGGGCAGCCAGTGGTGCAGCAGGTGGTGCAGCCCCCCTGGTACCCTCTACATGCACCCTGGGCCCCTGGGCTGGCAGCCACCCCATCTGTAGCCACGGCACTGCAGTGTTCAACACCATGACTGTGGGCAGCCATCATGGCACCAGTGCTGGTGGGGACCACCCATCCTCCTCCTCCTGCATCCTCTGACTGAGGTAGTGTTCCAGCTGCTGGAATGGCTACAGAAGTTGTGTTCTCCATTTTATTAAAAAAAGCCCATATATTTTTCATGGGACAGTAAGTGAGGGAGCGGGGCAGTGGTGCTGCACATTGCTGCCTGCCCCTACCTTGCTCTGGGGTGCCCAGCAAGGCAAGGGGCTGTATTAGGGGTGAGAAGGGGCAGGTGCTCCTACAAAAGTACATGGTTGCCAAAGGAACCAAAACCAGACCCACCATGAGCCAGACCATGACACTGGAAGCCTTCTTGCAGCCTCCTCCTTTTGGGGTTTTCTGGTAGCAAAGGAACTGTTCAGTGAGAGTCCTCTGCCCACAGCAAAGCTTCACTTTCAATATTATGATAGCACTGCCCTGTGCTGCAGATGTTCTTACCCATCCCTCCCTCCACCTCCCAGACCAGCAGCATCCCCTCTCCCAGGCCACCAGCACCTGTAAAACCAGACTTCTCCCACTCAAGTACAGAAACACCACATGGGGAGGGGGGATGAGGATCAATCCAAAAAGAACAGCAGGGACCTGCTGCTGGCTAAAGCACACCAGACACCCAAGCGAGACAGGTCCCATTGTCCCAGGGGGAAGGAAGGGGCAAGAGAGGTCACTCCATGAGTGGTAGGACTAGGTTGCTGCCCAGCTGGGTAGTGTAGCACTTGTCCTCTTCTTCCTCCTCTGCTGAAATTCTTTAATATCTGCAACCCTGCCTCATCGGATGATGGGTGCCGAGCGGTCATTGGTGACTGTGGGACGCAGCTTGACTGTGGCAAAGGGGTTGGTACCTCTGGAATGGGAAAGGAAACAGGCAACCATCACAAAATCTGCAATTGCCATGCAGGGATCCTTCTGACCAAGCAAAGGCTACTTAGTCCTGCTGGACAGTCAAGGGGAGTGTGGTAAAGCTGGTTGCTGAGCATGTTTTCTCCTTCCTTAACACATCCTGCTGCAAGTTCTCATGTGCTTCCCCTTGGGCACTCCTCAGGGCCTCTCATCCTCCCCCTTTCATAGCTTAAAGAAGGGACATTAGTGCATGCCTGTCCCTTGCAATAGCACTCTCCACTTACAGCCCCTGACCTCCAGGAAAGGAGACAGGGAGCAAAAAAGAAACTCCAGAAACATGGAGACACTAATCCAGCCACAGGGGCAGGGAAAGCAGGGATTTATGGCAATTCTCATCTCCACAGACCTGACTCATCAAAACTAAAAGCCACATGGCTTTTAGTCCCTTATGGCTCAGCCTGTTTCAGTCTGGCAGAGCTGCCCAGTCGTGTAGCTCCACACTCAGGCTGTGAGCTGCTATTGTGGCTCTTGCAAAATGGATGGGAAGGAGCCTGCAGGTCAGGACATATGCTCAGGGTGCTCAGGTCCTACCTCATTTTATCAAAGTTAGGATAGAGCCTTTCCAGTCAGCAGAGGCCAGAATGGACCATCTCTGCTTCCTGTCCTGGAAGGTGGGCTGTGCTTTGCTTTCCTCCAGACATTTCCCTGTTCCTCCCACATTTGATAATCAAAAATATTAGATAACAATAGCATTGTAATAATGCTCCCCCTCCCCATCTGAGGATTCCAGAGCAGAGCTCCACATCTCACTCACCGTGGGAAGAGTTCAGGAGGCTGGTCAAATGGTCCTGATTTCTGCAGTAAGAAGAAAAGCAGCAGTGAGCAACCTGGCATAGGGAATGGAGAGAGAAAAGTGGGGCAGAGGGGGACACTGCACACATAGAGGAAGATTTCACAAAACACTTTAGGTGAGTTAGGAGCCCAAGTCCTATTAACAGGGCTCTGACTCCTTGTTCATTCAAGCTTTGCAAAAGCCCACAAATTTCCTGCTATAGATAAGACCCCTGAATTTTGTGGTAGGGTGTTGTCCCTACACCAGAGGTTCCTTATTTCCCTAGGACACCCCCCTTTGTCTTGGGGAAGAAAGGAGATGGTTCAGATCCCTGAAGTGTTTTGTCTGAAGAGCACAGCAAACAGTGACAGTCTGAGTTATATTTCATCCTGCCAGCACAGCCAGAGATGCCCCCTCATGCTGCCCACACACCCTGGCAAAGAGTTTCTTGTCAGTGCCCTCACATGCTTCCTGCATCCATGGGAAACTCAGGAGCTTTTCCTACCTACCCTACACCACATATTGCTTAAATGTGGACAAACCTGAGAGAGAAAGATGGACCAAGGCGCTGTGGCACCTATTCTTGGCCAGTAGATAATTAAGAATCAGTGACAACTGGCTTGCTAAAGTACACCACTTTCTGTAGCTGGTGGCAGACAAGAAAGCCACATGTGGTGATCTGTGATCCAAAAGCCAAATGCACTCCCATTTGCTCATGGCTCAACCAGGAGACATCTTGGGTATATGCTAAAGCAAGGCTGACTCTTTCCAAACTTCTAGTGAGGCTCAAGCCCACTTCCATGCTACTGCAAATGCTCCACACATTTTATTGCTCAATCTCAGGTCTATCCCTACACCCTAGCTCCGGGTCCAGATGAAAACCAGTGACCCAGAGGGACAGGGAGGCTGCAGAGACTGTTTCCCTGTGTTGTGCAGCCTGAGGGTACCTAAAACCACAGAGCAGGTCATAAAGGGAAAAAAATAGCAGTTAAATGTGGTTTTCAGATCTTTGAGCCATCCAATTGTTTGCAACCTTGCACTGGCCTGGAACCAGTGATCAGAGAGGAAGTTTCCCAGCCTTCTATGAGACCATGGGCAGCACCATTCTTTCATCTCCCAGGTTCTCACCTTTACCTGTCCTCAAGTTTAACTTTGTTCTCTCCAGTCAATTCCTCAGAGCTGGAAGCAATGATAAGTGGAGGGTTTCCTTCTCAGTGTGCCATCCATAAGCTATGGGTTGCACACCACTTGTTCTAAGGCTCTCAAAAATGGCTCTGCCTTCCCAGCCTTTCCCTACTGCAGCTGTGACAGTAACTCAGCCCTTGCCTGAATTTAGAAGAGGAGCCCTATAAAACTCCTCTCCATCCTCTGAAGGGAGAAGAAGGATGGCATCTCTGTTAGCTGGTCACCCACTCCCAGCCCAGCCTGATCACTCCATGGTCCTACTATTAGCAGAAAGAGGTGCTGCCCTGGAGCCACCAGAAATCAGGCTGGGAAGTCATGGAGAAAAGGACTGAACTGAAGGGTCCCTGGTGGGCAAAAAGAGAGAAAAATGAGAAGGGCAAGAGCAGAAAAGCAGCCCCTTGTGGGAACAAAGCCAGGCACTGAGGATCTGCACACACAAGGCTGGCTGGCAGGGGTTATCGGACATGGTGGCATGCAAACAGACTGGGTGAGAAAGGCTGGTGCTAACAAGACCCCTTAACTTTGGAAGGGAGTAGGTCCCTTCACCAACATCTGGAAGGTGATTTTCTGTCTTTACAGGCCAAAGCAGAAAAGGTGTGCTTTGGAAGATGAAGGTCAGGTGTCACCCATTCCATATGCATCCACCAGTCACTCGTCCTGCACTCACCTTGGAGCCAGAACTGACTGGGGTGACCACCCCACTCTGGTGACTGCTGGCACCCACCGAGAGGGGAGGTGGGTTCGGCACACTGGGCTGGGCAGCAGCAGGCCAGTAATTGCTAGAGGAAGGAGTGCTGGGACGGTCCAGGATGTCATCCATACTGTGACTGCTTCGCAGTGGGAAAGACCTGAGCAAGAGGAGAAGACAGTGGGGTGGGAGTCAAAGAGGAAGGAATAGGGAGCAGCATGCGTGCTAGCCACAACATGGGATGCCTCTGGAAGAAATACACATGGCTTGGATTGGCCCAGTCACAAACACTTTTGAGAAGACATTGCATGTGTTAAGGGAGCCACCTAGGGAAGCCTGAGAGACTGCAAGACATCATGAGGCTCTTGGCAGGTGCTTCAGCATGGGAGCCCTGCAGCTCCCCATGGGGCACACCCCAATCAATTACCCCACTGGCATACAGTGAGTATCAGGAGCCACTCCAGCTCCTGCCTGGCCAATTGCCCTCCCTTTACCTGGTGTCTGGCTCCTCCATCTCCCTCGCATCCTCCAGAGGCTTGACATAAGCTTCAGGGAACCAGCCACACCTAGGGCACAGGAACAGACAAATGGAATCCAGGAAACCATGCTTTGTGGTTCTTTAGATTCAGCTGCCCAGCATTCTTGATCTACATTCATCCCATACATCAACCAAGCCACTGCTGACACTACCACGTGTCACGGGGTTCCTGAACTTCTTTCACCCATAGGTGGGGCACAGGGTTATCATGAGACAGACCTTGAGCTTGGAGCAGGACTCACTTATCTCAGAAGCCGTGCAAAACCTGTGCTCCTGGGAGCAATGCTGGTGTAATACAGGAAGAGGCACCTCAACTAACTGCAGTCACATGGAAGCTATGGAAAACTCTTCCAGGGATTTCTCATCAGCTCTGCTCCAGAAACCCCCCGAAATGAAAGGCACTGCTCTTGTTCATCTCACACCTGAGTGTGAGCATTCCTGCAGAGCACACTGTAGTGATCCCGTGTGGAACAGGGCGGGCTTTGCACGCAGGTGTTGGACAGCAGAGCCACAGGGAGTAATTCAGTAAGCGCTGGGTGCAGCAGTTTCCATGTTCTGCCTGTGCTGGAGGCTGTGGCAGCAGTTGCAGTGTGAGCTAAGGCCTCTCAGGTAACTCCAGCAGTTCATGGCCCTGAGCTGGATCCCATGACAGGAGTCACTCAGTCATGCAAGCCAGGAGGAGGGTCACTGCATCCCTGCCTCTTCCACCCAAAACCCCAGGAGCTTTCTCAGACAGCTCATCCATGCAAGCCCTGCCCCACCACATCTCCTCAGCTCAGAGAGCCCCCATCCTTGAGGACACGGTGATGTCCCACTGACATGGTGGGTGAGACACACTGCCCAGGCCACACCAGGTGGAGAGGGTGGGTGGTAATTTTGGGCTTAACCCTCCCAGCTCCAGACCCGACAAGCCTGCATCAGGCCAATTCACAGCACCAGAGTCACGTACGTGGACGAGCCCTCCAGTTTCCCATACAGCCAGCCATTCTGCGCATCCGGCATCAGCACCGTGATCACATCCCCGGGCTCAAACCGTAGCAGAGTCCGGTTGGCACCCGTCGTGTGGGGCACGATAGCCTGCACTCTCCCCGTGCCGTTCCTCTTCCTGCCCTCGCTGCCACTGCTGGCCTCGCCAAAGGAACCGGAGCGGGAGGTACGGCCCGTAGGAAGCAAACCTGTAGGGAGGCATCCAAGGAGTCTGGGTGGAGTGTGGCATCCTCCTGTCAGAGCTACACTGCCTCAAAGGGTCCAGTGCTTCCCCAGTCAAGCAATTACTCTAGAAGGGGAAAAGATGGACTTTCTCTCAGGGAGAGAACAGGGCATACCATGGGCAAAGCATGGTAAGCATCTTGCAGGAGTAAATCAACTGAAGCCAAAACCATTCACTTTGCACTATATCCTCTTATGCCAAATGTCTAAAGCATAGGCACTGCATGCCCCAGCTAATGCCCTGCCAGACAGTTCTCTTCCTGACCCTGCTAGAGCTGCTGACTATTTGGGTAATTTTTCTCTCCCCCTGCCCTTTTTTACTTTTTATAAACACTTTAAGCTGAAATTTCTCAGGAAGGAAAAGTAGGTGTGTCATGAGGTAAATGGTTCTGTTTCATAGGGCAAGCTGATACTTAGTCTGTAGCATGAGGGAAAGTCCTTTACTGAAATGGAGTGCCAGCAAAAGCCAGTGCTTGTGGTTCAAGGAGCCTTGAAAATTGCACACCTGCAGCCCTCACACAGCCAGCCAGGAAGCCTGGCTTTACCCTCGATGGACCCTGCCCTGAAGACTGAGCTCACTTTCTACTTCAGCCTTGCCATCTCCAGCTCCCAGCACTTTCTTCTCACCATGCCCAGGAACATGGCTGAGGACTGGTGGTCTGATAGAGTGGTGGTCCCTTTCCAAACCCAACCCTCTTCCCAGAGAGGTCTAAACCCTGTGTCTCCCTACAACAGTGCTCCCAGATATGGGTCATACTGGCTGATGGTGTCCTCCGCAGTGGCCGCCTGGGGGACTCTGGTTGAGGAGACAGTCTCATTTCTGGAGGCTCCGGAGAGAAGATGCTGGATCTACTCCCAGTCATAGAAGAAGCAAAGTCCCCAAGCGGTCTCTGGGGCTGTTGGAAGGAAAGGAGGCTGAACACACATCTACAGAGGCTGTGTTGTGCAGGAGATGCTCTGAGAAAGACATGGTTCCCCTCAGAAAGCCAAACACAGCACACTCCCCCATTGCAGCCCATAGGCATGCTTCTCTTCATCTTGGCCAGGAAAGGCCATGGAAGCTGGGCAAGGCAGCAAGTACCATGGTCGGCCAAGGCTTGGCCTTGCCCTGCAGCTTCACCACCATAGAATCATGTAATAGTTTGGGGTGGAAGGGACTTTTAAAGGCCTTCTATTTCAACCCCCTGCAATGCTCAGGTTGCTCAGAGCCCTGTCCAGCCTTGAATGTTTCCAGGGCTGGGGCATCCGCCACCTCTCTGGGCAACCTGCTCTGATGTTGCACCAAATAAGGTGAAGATGTCTGTGGGCTCCTCACCTTCTCGAGGTGTGTGGGCGTGAGCCGTCCTGATGGATACCCCTGGCTGTGGGAGGCTGCGAGAAGACCATGGGAGTGGCTGTTGGAGGGGTTGCGGCTGGCCTCCAGCTGCTCCTTCCACCGCGGTGCCTTGGTCTGGATCATGCCCCGAGCCTGGGGAGAAAGAGTGAAGAGGCAGTGATGGACAGGGCAGAACAGCTACAGAGGTGCTAGGGCTGACACACGCATTAGATTAGGGACCACATCCTCCCACAATCATGTCTGTGGGAATGACCAAACAGCATCCTACAGGAGTGAATTTCCAGGATGGCAGAGACCCTGCAGTCCCAATGACCCTGCTATAAACACTTACATCACCCTTCTCTCCTCAATCACTCACACACCCGACTAATCCTGTGTCAACACCATCCTCAGCCCCAGCCATGTTCTTCCAGCCTAGTATGGCCAGCCTGAACCTCACAGCAAGAAACGAAATAGTTTCCTGCCCAGTCCATGCACAGATGTTGCCTTGACCTAAGGGGCGGCTCAGCCCTGGTTCCCCCTGGCTCCATGCTCCCCCTCCAGCCCTGCTGCCTGCTCCCCTACACGTCAGGGCCATACCCTGCTATAAAACTGGAGGAGAGTGTTGTAGAGCATCTGGTGCTTTTCAGCCAGGAAGCGGTAGCGGCGTTTCTCCTCCAGCTCAGCCTCCCTCTGGCTCTCAGAGACGAATGCCTGCATCTCCGAGCGCAGTCGCATCACATTCTCCTGCACCACAGGGAAAAAAGGGAGAAAGGGATCAGTGAAAACCAAGCAGAGTGGGCTCACACATGGCAGGGCAAGGGTTGAAAGGGGTCATCGTGTCAATCACCTTCCTAATCCACTTGCAGTGCTGAAGCACCACAGAGAAGACAGAGTGCAAGGGGTTAAGTCTTTGCACACTGAGGCTTCCTAAGTGAGGGAAAGGCTTGGCAGAAGGGAGCACTGCAGGTCAGTAGCACCCTGTAGAGAAGGAGTTTTCTGCTTTCAAGATAAACCTGCTGCTCTTTGAATATTGTGGGCAACCCCTTGGCTAAAGCTGCTGAGAAATCAACCCTGGCTCCACACAGATCATCCAGTTCTTTTTTCCGGCTCCCTTTCCTGGAATCACTGCTTACCTTCATCTCCCGGGTGTTTTTATCACGAGCCCTCTCCATTCTCCACAGCTCTGCCATGCACTTATCCAGGTTGGTGGCCCTGCGTTGGTACTCCAGCTCATAGTGCTTCTGGCTCTCCTGCAAGGGAGAACCCAGGCTCAGTGAGGAATTGAGCCCCAGACACATTGTGAAGCAGGAAGAGTGCTGTTCTGATGGATGGTTGGACAACTGAGTCCCCCTGAAATCAGGCTTCACCCCAACCTCTTATAAAAAGTCTTTATCTTTCTTTTTATTTTGAATGGCCCCAGGGTGCTGGTGAACCTCAAGATCTCAGGAGCAAGAACTGGCCCCCAGTCCCCCCAGCACTGGGAGCAGACCCCCAGGCCTCTGTCTCCGTCCATGACACTATCTACCAGCATGGCCAGCTGGGCCACAATGGCACAGGACCCACAGCCATGCAGAGGTTGATTTGGGAAAGCTGGGAACTATGCTTTTAGGATGCTGAGTCTCTCAGCTCTGCTGAAGCATTTGGCAATTCCTACTACAGAAAGAATAGCCACCTGCCCGCTTCAGCCCTCCACCATCAGCCAAACAAAGGGGTTCCATGATGTGAGAAGACAAGCCCCCCTAACTCCTGCCAAGAAAAGTCAAGAAAGACCTCAAATGCTCAAACAAAACTCCTCGGGTAGAGAGGAGAAGGAAACAAGGAAGGATGAGAAGAAGGGGGTTCATCACTCACACTGATGAACTGAACATCCATTTTGCTGTTCTTCTCCATGTGCTGCAGCAGGTCCACATGGAAGGTCTGAGCCTGAAAGAGGTGAAGGAGCCATCACTCTCATGCCTTCACCGAGTGGGATGTTGCATGCACTGTGGTGAGCTCATAAAACTTGCTGTGCTAGAGAATCTCTTCCTGCCTGAATGTCCCAGCCAAGCTCTGGACATACCAGCTCTGTAACACTCCTCTGCCATGTGCAGCATGGATAGCAGGGAGGCAGGGACCTGCCTGCAGGCACATATGAGGACAGGTGAATTTGGCAAATGCTGATGAGCTGTGCTTAAGGAAGCCCCTTTATTCCCTACTCCCACCAGCCCTCAGGAAAACCACTCACCACAACTTCCAAATCAGAGCTCAGTAGTCTCTGTGTATCAGACATCTGCATAAGAATTTCACCTTCAAGGAAAGAGACAGGAGAAGGTGTAAAAATACTGTGGCCAATTCCTTGTGTGCCCAAGAAGGCAGACCAGCATGGTGCAACTCAGGCTGATAATACATGGATGTGAAAGTCCAAGAGATATCGCAAAGCACTGCTCTCTGCACCCTGAGAGAGGCTGGTAGCCTTCCTCCCCCAGCACTGCCAACACAGGGTTGCTCTGGTCCATGAAAGGGCTGCTACAGCACCAGATACCAGCAGGCAGCCTCGCCTCTGCCATGGGCTCTGGGGTTCTGCTCTGCCCCAGCCCATACAGGTGCCATTTCTAATGCCAATGGCACTCCAGCTGCAGTGCACAGTTCTGGCTGTCCTATGAGAGGGCAGCTACGACACTCACTGCTGATACTGTGAACAACCCCACATCACCAATTATGAAACCAAGAATGGAAGAGACTAATGACAGGGAGCTGAGGAGCTGTCTGGGAGGTGCACATGACAACAGGAGTATGTAGAAAGGACACATCTCCTGGAAGCTTTTTACTAAAATGTTTAGCCATGGACAGTTCCCTGCACACATTTTCAGCAGTCACCACTAGGCTGCAGAGTTATTTGCATGGCTGAGTGTGAGCCCCTCAGCCCCAAGCTGCCACCCCAGCTGCTGCAGGCTCAGGAGGACAAGACCTCATCTGCTGTTGTCAGTGCATGCTCTCCAGCTTTTCCCTCACACCTCCAAGGAGGAAGAAAATGGTTCCTCCATGATGGGACATGCCTCAACAAGGACTAGTTTCCATGAGAGGTCCATCCCAGGAGCTGAGCTCAGTAATTGATCTCAGAGAGATACAAGGGCCATAAGGGATAATCAAGGACACACAATAAATTTGATTCTCACCACCTGGACAGTGCCTGGTGTGGTGAGGCACCATTTAGAGGAGCTGTCTTTCTTCCCTCAATACCTGGAAAGGGACCAGCTAAGGGAGAAAGCAAAACAAATGTAACTGTGGCTCATCGCAGGACAGAGGATGATGTGTGGGAGAGCCTTACCCAGCATGTGTGAGGTGGAGCTCTGCAGAGCTTGCTCCCCAATCTTCTCAATTGCCTTAAAATACACTTCAGCTGCTTTGGATAATGCTGTGAGGAGAGGGGAGGGAGATAAGAATATGGCCTGCCTTCCCACCATCACCAGACCCAGCAAGCAGTACAAAGAGCAGCCATGCCCTGGTGCCCTGCCTATAGGCAAGGGCACCCCATCTCTCCCCATCAGCAGTGGGTCCTGGAGCAGAAGAGTTCCTAAGAGCAGCTCAGGACACATCAGAGGTGGTGAATCAGCAACCTTGTCCTGGGTGACAGCACAGCAGCTGCCCAGGATGGATACAGCAGTATGGTTTGGAGCCCGAGCTATGTGGAACAGCACTCACCGTGGAAGGCACGAAGGTAGTTGTTCCCCAGGTACACCAGGTTCTCCAATGCAGGGTTGAACTGCTCCAGGATACTCTGTGGTCAGGCAGAAGCATGTTAATGCCATTCTTCCCCATGCCCCAGAGACGTGAGCAGGTGGATGCCCCCCTTGCTGCAGTTTGGCTGGGTGGGAGCTCCCCCAGCCACAGCACTGTCTGGCTGTGGTGATGTGCAGCCAAGCACAAAGTCAGCTCCCTGCAGAGGAGATGGTTTGGAACTTTGGCTGCCTTTAGTCTTCCCAAGCTAGCCAGGAGAGGAGCAATGCCAGAGGGCAAGGTAAGCCACTGCAGAGCCAAGGGGTTGCCTGAATGAAGATGGTTTTCTACCAAGGTCCCACATCCACTGCAGGTAGGGGAGTAACTGCAAGGGGATCTGAGCAGCCTTTTCCCTTAACCCAGAGCTGGCCAGTGTGAAGGCCACTGTTTAGAATCCAGGCATGAACACACCTCTTTCCTGGCCAGGATGTGGTGCACTGCCAGAGTCAGCAGCTTAGTAAGAGAAGAGATGGACTTCAGACCAGCCTCTCCACTTTTATATGCTGTATTTTTCAAAGGTGTGCACTCAGAGAAGACCAGAGACTGCAATAAGCAATTCTTCCTTCTGCCAGCCCTCACCACCTTGTTTCATCACTGAAGTGTGCAGGGAAGCATTTATGAGATCAGACTGCTCTTCCCAGTGAGGGGGAAAACAACCGATTGAACTTCTACCAGCAACCAAGGTGTGTCACCCTTCATGCTCCACGGCCAAACCACCCTGGTTGCCCAATTCCTTCCCAAATCTGTCTTTATGACCCATACCACCCTCTCCTTCTGCCAGCCATCTGCTTTCAAACACACCCCAAAGCCCACAGGAACTTCTGCAGTTCAGCTCTCCACCCAAGGGAGCCTTTGGCAGAAAACAGCTCTTCTCTCCCCCACACATCTCCCCTACACAAATAAGAGCAGCCTTTGATGCCAACACTCACCTTATAGATGGAGATGGTGGATCTGTAGGACAGATCCATCTCTGGAGCCTATTCCCTTTCCCAAGGAGAAGCAAGAAGCAGAGTACAAGGTGCTATACTGGCTAGGAGGCCTCTTCTTCTGCACAGCAGGCTGGATGGAAAGAGCCTGTCACTGGCAAGGAGAGACAGCAGGAAGACACAGACACAGTACAAAGGGAGCACTGATGGAGTTTAATAATTCACCAGCCGAGGGACTGGAACTTGATCTCTGGAAGTAACCAGACTCTGGGGAGAGAGGAATCCTGCGACAGCCAGCAAGGACATGTGACTGCCTCCTTGCATTATTGATTGCCGGCTTGGTACCCAGCTCTCCCTGTCCTGACACCTGCGGAGCCGGCCACCTGCCCGAGTAAGTGCCTTATGGCTCGCTGCCTCCGTCGCTGCTGCCACTCAGAGGTGGCTTGTCTGGCTTCTCTTTGCTAGTGGGGCATCTTCAGGTCTCTCTCATGCAGACACCTCAGGAATCACGAAATCCCCATCAGCTTCTGCTCAGAGGCAGCAAATAGCAGGCAGGGGAAACACAAGGAAAGCTCAACACAAATTTCAGCTCTTCCCCGCCCTCTATTCCCCACCCTAGGCTTCAGCCCTCTGGCTCTTAGCCTCCCTCCCACATCCAGTCTCAGCGAGACTCCCCAGCAGCAGGAACAGGCTTCTCTCTGAATTCTTTCTGGGTTTCACCTCTGGTGAGCTGGGATTGGCACTGCCATTGCAAGTGCTCCTGGGCATGTGCCTGGCAGAGAAGG